>JAJJWW010004395.1:0-1200000 GCA_023531295.1 Papaver armeniacum
GACCGCTTTATTCTTATTCACGCTTTCTTAATGTGAGCGTAGTGTACGCTGCATCCTGTGACTGCCAAACCAAGACCCTGGAAAGCATCCCCCAGTTTGTGTTGATGTCTCGAGTGTTGGTTGCACCTTGAGTGCAAGTGGCGCTGCTAGGGGCGCGTGTGGCATGTGCCAATGGCAAGTGTGGAATGCCTTTGTTGCGGGTTGCACCTCGAGCGCAAGTGACAATGCCAGAGCTGCTAGTGGTGTGTGTGGCATGTGCCAATGGCATGTGTGGAATTCCTTGGTGGTAGGTTGTACGTTGAGTGTTATTCTACCAGTGTGGATGTGCCAATGGCATGCGTGGCTAATTTGGATCACGGCCTCGTAAGAAAGCTACCAGTGATGCGTGTTGTCACGTGCCAATGGCATGCTCGGCCATTAGGGCCATGGCTGGTGAGAAAAGCTACCAGCGAGCATGTTGGCATGTGCCAATGGCATGCTCGGCCATTAGGGCCACGGTTTGGTAAGAAAGCTACCAGTGATGCGTGATGGCATGTGCCAATAGCATGCTCGGCCATTAGGGCCATGCCCTGGTGAGAAAAGCTACCAGCGATGCATGTTGGCATGTGCCAATGGCATGCGTGGCCAATTCGGGTCGCACCTTGGTAGAAAAAGCTACCAGCGAGCGTGTTGGCATGTGCCAATGGCATGCGTGGCCAATTTGGGTCGCGCCTTGGTAGAAAAGGCTACCAGCGAGCGTGTAGGCATGTGCCAATGGCATGCGTGGCCAATTTGGGTCGCGCCTTGGTAGAAAAAGCTACCAGCGAGCGTGTTGGCATGTGCCAATGGCATGCGTGGCCAATTTGAGTCGCGCCTTGGTAAGAAAAGCTACCAGCGAGCGTGTTGGCATGTGCCAATGGCATGCGTGGCCAATTTGGCTCGCGCCTTGGTAGAAAAGGCTACCAGCGAGCGTGTTGGAATGTGCCAATGGCATGCGTGGCCAATTTGGGTCGCGCCTTGGTAGAAAAAGCTACCAGCGAGCGTGTTGGCATGTGCCAATGGCATGCGTGGCCAATTTGGGTCGCGCCTTGGTAGGAAAAGCTACCAGCGAGCGTGTTGGCATGTGCCAATGGCATGCGTGGCCAATTTGGGTTGCGCCTTGGTATAAAAAGCTACCAGCTAGCGTGTTGGCATGTGCCAATGGTATGCGTGGCCAATTTGGGTTGCGCCTTGTTAGAAAAGGCTACCAGCGAGCGTGTTGGCATGGGCCAATAGCATGCGTGGCCAATTTGAGTCGCGCCTTGGTAGGAAAAGCTACCAGCGAGCGTGTTGGCATGTGCCAATGGCATGCGTGGCCAATTTGGGTCGCGCCTTGGTAGAAAAAGCTACCAGCGAGCGTGTTGGCATGTGCCAATGGCATGCGTGGCCAATTTGGGTCGCGTCTTGGTAGAAAAGGCTACCCGGCGAGCGTGTTGGCATGTGCCAATGGCATGCGTGGCCAATTTGAGTCGCGCCTTGGTAGGAAAAGCTACCAGCGAGCGTGTTGGCATGTGCCAATGGCATGCGTGGCCAATTTGGGTCGCGCCTTGGTAGAAAAAGCTACCAGCGAGCGTGTTGGCATGTGCCAATGTCATGCGTGGCCAATTTGGACTAGGTTGCATGGTTTGCAAGCCTAGGTGCGGGAGCTACTTTGGCATGGCGCGGCTAGGGCCAAGGTAAGGGTGTTTGGCTTGGCGTAGCGAGACCAGCATAGCTAGGGCTAAGGCAGAGTGTGTTTGGCATGGCGCGGCTAGCTTGGGCTAGGTGTGGCTGGCATGATTTGCCATTAGGGCCATGCCCTGGTGAGAAAAGCTACCAGCGATGCATGTTGGCATGTGCCAATGGCATGCGTGGCCAATTTGGGTCGCGCCTTGGTAGAAAAAGCTACCAGCGAGTGTGTTGGCAAGCGCCAATGGTATGCGTGGACAATTTGGGTCGCGCCTTGGTAGAAAAGGATACCAGCGAGCGTGTTGGCATGTGCCAATGGCATGCATGGCCAATTTGGGTCGCGCCTTGGTAGAAAAAGCTACCAACGAGCGTGTTGGCATGTGCCAATGGCATGCGTGGCCAATTTGAGTCGCGCCTTGGTAAGAAAAGCTACCAGCGAGCGTGTTGGCATGTGCCAATGGAATGCGTGGCCAATTTGGGTCGCGCCTTGGTAGAAAAGGCTACCCGGCGAGCGTGTTGGCATGTGCCAATGGCATGCGTGGCCAGAATAATTCTGGGAGAGTAGAATAATTCTGGGAGAGTAGTGTCTCGACTTGTATCAGAAAGTGAAAGCTTCGGAAGCTTGCAAGAGATGAAAGCATTTTGGAGAGCTTGCAAAGTTGCCTTTTCTGAGAGTGTTGTATTTTTCTCCTGACCGAGACTTGTCGTCTGGTGGAAATAGGTAAGAACTATTTATACAAGTCGAGATTGAAACGTACCCTGGCCTCATGAAGGAAGAGAGTAAAGGGTGAAATAATGGGAGGAGGTGGTAACCGCATGGTGTTAATGGGTGAAAACGTTTTCACCATTATTTCCTCTTTTATTTGACCGCTTTATTCCTATTCACGCTTTCTTAATGTGAGCGTAGTGTCGCTGCATCTTTGTGACCGCCAAACCAAGACTCGGAAAGCATCCCCCAGTTTGTGTTGATGTCTCGAGTGTTGGTTGCACCTTGAGTGCAAGTGGCGTTGCTAGGGGCGCGTGTGGCATGTGCGGAATGCCTTTGTTGCGGGTTGCACCTCGAGCGTAAGTGACAATGCCAGAGCTGCTAGTGGCGTGTGTGGCATGTGCCAATGACATGTGTGGAATGCCTTGGTGGTATGTTGTACGTTGAATGTTAGGCTACCAGTGTGGATATGCCAATGGCATGCGTGGCTAATTTGGATCACGGCCTCGTAAGAAAGCTACCAGTGATGCGTTTTGGCACGTGCCAATGGCATGCTCGGCCATTAGGGCCATGCCCTGGTGAGAAAAGCTACTAGCGAGCATGTTGGCATGTGCCAATGGCATGCTCGGCCATTAGGGCCACGGTTTGGTAAGAAAGCTACCAGTGATGCGTGTTGGCATGTGCCAATGGCATGCTCGGCCATTAGGGCCATGCCCTGGTGAGAAAAGCTACCAGCGATGCATGTTGGCATGTGCCAATGGCATGCGTGGCCAATTTGGGTCGCGCCTTGGTAGAAAAAGTTACCAGCGAGCGTGTTGGCATGTGCCAATGGCATGCGTGGCCAATTTGGGTCGCGCCTTGGTAAAAAAGGCTACCAGTGAGCGTGTTGGCATGTGCCAATGGCATGCGTGGCCAATTTGGGTCGCGCCTTGGTAGAAAAAGCTACCAGCGAGCGTGTTGGCATGTGCCAATGGCATGCGTGGTTAATTTGAGTCGCGCCTTGGTTGGAAAAGCTACCAGCGAGCATGTTGGCATGTGCCAATGGCATGCATGGCCAATTTGGGTCGCGCCTTGGTAGAAAAGGCTACCAGCGAGCGTGTTGGCATGTGCCAATGGCATGCGTGGCCAATTTGAGTCGCGCCTTGGTAGGAAAAGCTATCAGCGAGCATGTTGGCATGTGCCAATGGCATGCGTGGCCAATTTGGGTCGCGCCTTGGTATAAAAAGCTACCAGCGAGCGTGTTGGCATGTGCCAATGGCATGCGTGGCCAATTTGGGTCGCGCCTTGGTAGAAAAGGCTACCAGCGAGCGTGTTGGCATGTGCCAATGGCATGCGTGGCCAATTTGAGTCGCGCCTTGGTAGGAAAAGCTACCAACGAGCGTGTTGGAATGTGCCAATGGCATGCGTGGCCAATTTGGGTCGCGCCTTGGTAGAAAAATCTACCAGCGAGCATGTTGGCATGTGCCAATGGCATGCGTGGCCAATTTGGCCTAGGTTGCATGGTTTGCAAGCCTAGGTGCGGGCGCTACTTTGGCATGGCGCGGCTAGGGCCAAGGTAAGGGTGTTTGGCTTGGCGTGGCGTGACCAGCATAGCTAGGGCCAAGGCAGAGTGTGTTTGGCATGGCGCGGCTAGCTTGGGCTAGGTGTGGCTGGCATGATTTGCCATTGGCACGGAGGTGCGGCTAACATGGTTGGCATGCTTTGGCGCGTTTGGTGTGGCTGGCATGATTTGCCATCGGCACAGAGGTGCGGCTAGCTTGGGCTAGGTGTGGCTGGCATGATTTGCCATTGGCACGGAGGTGCGGCTAGGGCCAAGGTAAGTGTGTTTGGCTTGGCGTGGTGTGATTAGCGTAGCTAGGGCCAAGGCAGAGTGCATTTGGCATGGCACGGCTAGCTTGGGCTAGGTGTGGCTGGCATGATTTGCCATTGGCACGGAGGTGCGGCTAGCATGGTTGGCATGCTTCGGCACGTTTGGGTATGCCTGGCATGATTTGCCATTGGCATAGAGGTGCGGCTAGCATGGTTGGCATGCTTCGGCGCGTTTGGTATGGCTGGCATGATTTGCCATTGGCATAGAGGTGCGGCTAGCATGGTTGGCATGCTTTGGCGCGTTTGGTATGGCTGGAATGATTTTCCATTGGCATAGAGGTGCGGCTAGCTTGGGCTAGGTGTGGCTGGCATGATTTGCCATTGGCACGGAGGGGAATTAGGGTTTTGTTCGTTGTAACCCTAATTTGAAAAAAAAAAATACCCCCTATTGATTACTGACTACATGCATTAAATGTTCTAATAAATGTGTCACTGGTGACATTAGGTTATTTGGGGTTTTACGATTTCACCCTTTGTTTAAAAACCACCATCAACAGCAGCAAGACAAAATTTGGGTTACTCAATTGTTTTGCGATAATCTTTGAGTTGATTTTTGAAACCAATAGGGTGAAAGTCCCACTATTGAGCAAACCTAGAGATCCCTGCTTGATTCATATGTGGACCCTACACTACATCTGTTAACTAAGCCACCAAGGTTTCTGAAAACACGAAAAAGCATTATCTCATCCTTTGGTTGGACAGATCTATTAGCTGCAGTTTACCGCACACATATATATGATTCGTTGTAAGGTATAAGAACATCAAAGGTAACCAATCTAAAATCATCAATGATCAATTTCTCCTTCCAATCCCCCACTTAGCGACAAGACACAATTGATCTATTAAAGATATTTCTTATTTCGTAATGGTTTCTCCTCAAATCAAACTTTTTAATCACTACAAAATAATAAGATCCATGTTTAAAGTACTAATTAAAACCCACAATTTAGCTTTCAAGAGGCTTAGGAGCATGCATAGCAATATTACATCCGACAGACATTAAAGGATTTGCATAACATTTTGCCTATCTAATCACCTGACTAAAGCAATGATTCACACACTTCTTTAAGAGAATAGCAATGAATTGCAAACACGTACAACCCTTATTAAGATCATGTAGACATGTACAACCTGAATTGCAATTAAGCTATCATATATCACTTCCTGTATAAAATCTGTACATGGAATGCCTATTTGTGACGAAACTAATTTTGGTCTAGTGAATTATGTATCCTAAGAATCAAACCTATAATACCCATAATTCAAAAATCACATGTAATCAACACCAAAGCAAGAATTTTTATGACCTAATAGTGTAAGGATGAAGACCTTGATATGAGGCATCTAAGCATGAATTACTATTATGTAACGCTCCTTTAATTATTATTTTTCAACTTCGTCTTCGATGGGAAAACAAACATAAAGTTGTAGGTTAATCATCCCACGAAATTTTTGATCGAGAAGAAGGAGATCAAACGGAAAAGACTCGATATTTTTCTCAATAAGTATTTATTTGTATAATATCTACATTGATGATTTTTTACTTTTTAAGGAATCTACATTAATAAAAAAGCAAAATTACATTTACAAATAAAGTCCTATGATTCAAGTAAGGTACCTTTTCCCCTAAATCCCAAAGAACAGCTTCATCCTCGGGTATATAAGTGTTGATACATCCATTTCCCATTAGAAGCGCACCCTACACTGATGTATATTTAAATAGATCTAATAAGTAAAAATTTAAGTCGCAAAGCATATGTACGTTCAAGAAGACCCAACAAACTAAAGAATAATGCGGTGAATAATGAGATAGAAGTTGCCCGAGAACATGAAGGTTGTAAAGCCTAAACCCTAAGGTTTTGAAACAATCAACAAATGTATAAAAACCAAATAAGCTCCAGTATTTAACATTACCATAAGAACAAAAATTGTATCCCATCATCACTGCGTAAGCAACTGAACCTCTTAAACCAAATGAAAAATAACATATTCAACAACAGCACCAAAACCACAATCACCAGCACCATCACCCCAACCAATAAGACGCAAACAAAAAAGAAAGGAAAGAGTGAATCGGTAATCAAGATTAGCTTGTAAAAGTATCAATAACGGGTTATTGGTTATCCACAATCGAGGGAAGGAAAACTCCTACCTCAACTGTAAAGGACTTGTGGATTGGGTTCTTTGAATTGGAAACCATACAGAATAGGAGAACAAATCTTCAAATCAACCTATCATCACCTACGAGAAAGAAGTAATTCAATACCAAAGTAAAACAGGTGTGAAAAAAAATCAGACGAAATAAGTAAACCTAAAAGATTTAGAGAAAACCCAACCCATTCGAGATTTATTATCACCTGTAATATCGAAAGACAAAAAAGAGTTTCTATGTTCAAATTGTTGAAGCATTATATTAAATCCACATTTCTGAGGATGGTAAGAAGATCTTCCTGTGATTGTTCTCTTGATTCAAAACAAAACACGATTAAGAAAACAAAATTCAATGGAAATTTGGTACCAATTTTATAGAGTTTTTTTTCAATTCTGGAAAATAATGAGAAATTTAGGGTTTAAGATTTACCTAAGAGAAGTTAAATTCAGAGACTTCGAGAGTGAAAGACGAACTATTATACTTATGATGGAATGATGATCAAAGAAAAGTCGAAGGCGAAGTCAGCGAAATAAGTATTTCAACCAAATTATTCCCGGAAAAATATCAGGAAACTCGAGGGATCGAACGGACGGTTATATGGAACAATTATATCACGCCAAAGTTTTTGAATAACGTGAGTCTTTCGTAGCCGTCTAATGACTACTCCATCCGGAGCTTCCCGATCTTCGGATTGGGTCTATATTAAACGTCATCCGTCTGATAGCTTTTGTCATCATGGAGACAAACACCATACGTTTTTATAACAATGATATAAGAAATATGCATAATTTGATAGGCATGTTTATATTCGTTATGTAGGTGTTTTAAAATGCTTTACAATGGTATGAAGTTTGCGAATATCCGTGGAGTAGTTTGAGAGATAAATCATTTCTAAATTTCACTAGTTATTATCCATAGAGGTATAATTGTAAAAATGCTTAAAAGTATTTTTTCCTTGCTTTCCTTAAAAATTGTGCAAACTTAAACTAGGTCACTTAATAGTGGGATAATTATAATAACTTTACTTGCCCTAGGTGCCTATCTGAACACAATTTGGATTAAAAAATGGTCTACACATCGCCTATCCTATTAGGTTCCCTATAAACTTTAAATTGTTAAAATTGTTCTCTATAAATTTTTGAAATGCCACCCGATGACTTCTGTAGTTCCGTCACTTGAAAATGATAATGCCTCTACCAACACCCACCCTACTTCATAGTTTTGTAGTTGTTACTTCTTTAAAAGATACATGGAATGTTTCTCATGACTCTAGGATTATCGATGCCAGTTTTGGTTTACCTTGCTTTTTTTTTTTTTGGAGAAATATTGGGTAGAATTCAGCTTTAAGTTGTTCAATGACCACTTCTATTTCGAAAAAATGAATTCCCAATAAGTTTATAATTCATTTAGACCCGGACAATATTAGGCAAGACGAAGCTTTACTTCTATAATGGATGGTGTATTAGCTTCTGCGGTTTATAAATGTGAAATGCCATGGGGTCTTAGAATATTTTTTCTAAAGGACAGAGACTTTAAATGTATTCATATCTACGGTCTAACAAAAGTTAATAGATCGCCGATGTGTAAATTAGAAAATCCATATATTTGTTTGCTTACGGTTCACTCCTGCGTTAAACTGACATTAAAAGAATGTCACTATGGTTGTGGATCTTATGTTTTCATGGTTTTGATTACATCTGCTTTTTCTTAAAGAGGAGACAAGTATTTTTTACTCGATAATGTGCAGCTTCTGATTCAACCATCACAGCGACCATGAAATCCCTTCCATACCCTCCATAATCATAAAGTGGTTGCAACTGTGATTCCTAGACATGATCATGAATTAGACAAGGCTGAGGAGAAATTTAAGCTGGCGTCATAGGCTTAACTTTCGTCTTATAATGATGAAATGGGAAAAAAATTTGTTTTATATATTGATCTTTTCGGTTGTATTTAAATATTTTGTCGTCAGTTCCACGATGTTAAGGAATATTAGGAATGTGCTCTCTGTCCTATCCTCTCTTTTAAAACAGTGGTGTAACAATTTTTTCCCTATTAATGCAAGGTATATATGATGGTGACAGGTCTGTAACTGCGTGTTATCCGGACACAAAATCAAATCTTTGTGCCTTGGGTCCATACCAGTACTTGAATAATTGTTGCTGCAACACAAAAAGTGTGTGCAGATATTTTATTGGACACCCTTTTAAGTAAACCCACAGGTTTAGTTGGCACCTTAGCGAAAAATATCGAACAGATGCTTTGGAATAGGTTTTTACCTATTTCCTATCCCCATTTTCCCTAATTCCCATTCTAACCACAAAAATTAGATTTTGTACAACTCTTTTAAATTGGGTAAACAAAACTCACTCTCTTACTTCCCATCGTTAAAAATCAGGTTAAACATAATTATCAAATCACCATTTCCATGGGGATTTGAAACTGAATTACAGAACCTAAATAATATGACAGCGTGTGGACAATAAAATAATTCATCAATAAAAATTCTTAAAATTGGGGATAATTGATTACAATAAAAACCTAATTAAATAAAGTGAAAACCCAATTATTTGTTCCCATAGCATCTTAATTTCACTTATATAGACCGTTCCCAGTGGCATCAACACGAAATTTCAACAAAGAAACAAAAAGTTAATTAAGATTCTACGATTGATGTTAGGCATCTTTCTTCTCGATATCGGCATAAAAGCATTTTTAGATCACTTGAAGAATACGAATGTAGAGTAGAATAAACTACAGAAGTTAGTAATGGAACCGAGGAAGAAAAACATAGGTTAGCAGCGGTAGATGTATTTAGGATTAGAATATAGAGAAAGGGGAAGAAGGAAGACGGTGGTGAATAGGGCTAAACATGATTTTGGTTTTCCGCCGAAACCGGACCAAACCAGACCGATAAGGAAGAAATCGAACCAAGCCATTTACTAATGGATTGGATACGGTAAAAAAAATTGAAAACCGGCATTACTGGTTCGGTTTTGGTTTTACTTGAAAACCGAACCAAAAACCAATGGAAAAACCAATAAGTATAGGCCGTTGATTAAACTCAGATAGATTTAATCTACCCCGTCCATCTCACACTTTGAATATGGAATTTGGAGCATGCATGACTTGGAGTTTATGTAGTTTAAATCTCTAATGTTTATGTTTTGAACTATGCTTATAAACTTGAGTTATGAACTTCACTTGTGTGTTAATTACATTCTGCAGGTAGGTTAAAAAAAAATCAACTGTGTTATTTTTTTCTTAAAGATTTGAAGTGTCAGTTTTAAAACTGACATATAGTCGATTTTCCATTAACCCAATGGAACAAACCGAAACCGGCTAAAACCATTTAGAAACCGAACCAATGGTTAATGGATTGGTTTGGTTTAGATTTTTAGAAACCGATAGTATTGGTTTCGGTTTTGGTTTGGCAAGAAACCGAGCCAAAACCGACCATGAACAGCCCTAGTGGTAAATGTCCCTCATAAAAAGTAATAGGGTGAGTTTTGTTCACCTAATTTAAAAGAGTTATACAAATTCTGGGTTGTGTGGTTGGAATGGGATTTAGGAAAATTAGGGATAAGAAATAGGTGAAACCTCGGAATATAGCTTGCAAAACGGATTTTAAAGCCAAAATGATTTACATCCCGCGGGCCCATTCCCGCGCGTTGTACCGACGTCTCACAAGGTAGTGGGACCAACACCAAACCCCCTATAAATCCACCGGATCACTAGGTCTCCAATGTTTTGTGTGTTCAACACAAATTGAATGGACAACATAAGACTTTGTGACTCGGTGACACCCGGCATTCTCAATTTGCGTAAGTCAAGTTTTGTCTTATATAAATTTTAGACACCCTCAGTAAATTGGTAACCCCTATTAGCAATCTTTATAACTCGGGCTAATCCAAGTAACATAACATGCTAATAGCAGGCAATGGCAAAAACGAATCATACCATTATCTAGTAAAAAAACAAAAAGTAAGGATAATCATAAAACCATTATCTATTGTAGTAAAAACGGGAAGTTAAAAAGTAAGGCTAAAATAACCTCCTATTAAAACTACTAGTTAATTCATTAGCTATTGATACTACTAGTATAGTTAATTCATCAGCTATTGATACATTCCTTTTCTAAAAAAAAATTATTTCCTTTTCTAAAAAAAGATAATGATACATTCTTATACTCTGGCTCTGCTTCAATTGCTTTGGATTCTATCAATCGCCAAGCACACTGTCATCCTTACTTCCGTGTTTGTGTTTGCTTCGAATTTTATCAATATCTGAGAATAGTTTCTTCCTGATTTCCATGTAACTCTGGAAGTGAGGAGCCTTCAGCTTGGAGCATGCAACATGACAGATCACGTCAATCTGTATAAACAGAAAAAGTTATTTCAGAGCATGGAATGAAACAAGGCTTTTCTTGTTTTTCCCAAAATAAAGATAAATTCCAATCCATACTTAATTCAAAAGAATTATAATTATAATTTTTCTCATTATTTTCACAAATTTCCGCAAGTATAAACTCTAATCCCTACTTGCAAAAACCAAACTACAGGCTAATTTTCCTTTCATCTATCTTGAATTCTAGTTCTTATCTTAAATACCTTCACAGCAACATGACCAAAGTGAACTAAGGTCAGACTTCTTTGCTTAATTTTATTTTTCTAAAACTGTATAAACAAATCTTTTCCAAAAACTACGTTCTGATCCTTCTTTAAAGTCGTCAATTATATAACAAATCTTACCTGATTTAACTAGTAAACACTCTACCCTATTTATAATTTGTTGCATATGATAGTTTATTTGTTTCTTTAGGGTTATCAACAAAGGGAAGCTAACCAGATGATATGGTTCCAATGGAATTAGCATGACATGGTGGCACGAATTTTCAAAAGAAAAACCAAACAGAAATCAATCTGAAGCTAATCTTTTAGTGAGATATTCCTCTCATAAAACTCTATATTCCTACCAAAAATTAGAGTATTCCGCAATATGAGATTTTATTGTCCACATATTTTAATTTCAATTGTTAATCTTCAATAGTTAATATTCAAAATGGTGGATCATGGTATTATATATCTCCCAATGCTCTCATTTTCGGTTAGAGTGTAGAGCTTTATAAGAACATGTTTTTTTAAATACCCCTATTGAAATACACCCTTATTTAAATACCCCTCAAAATCTACCTCTTAAAATATACCCTTGTTTAATTTTTAAAAATACCCGTATCTCCTGAAAGTGGAAGTGGAAGCAACTAGTACAAGCTGCTTCCAACAAATGTTGATTTTTACCCCTCGGGATATTTGTGCAAAATCATCTAAAATAGAGGGTGTTTATAACATTCCCACTATTTTTTGCTATAAATAATATATCCACGGGTTATGAATAATATGAGACATCAAACCTAATAACATAAATTCATACCTTTCTCTGGGGATCCATAAAATCCACCCCAACCATCTTAGGATTGGGTTTCAAATCATCATGAGCATTTAAAATATATTTTATCTCGTCCACCATCTTCATCGCATCATCTTCCTTGCACTCCACTGAGGTATAAATTAGCCACATTTTCTCTTTCTCCTCGTTAAGTAAGGTTAGATTGAAGACATTATCGCAATTGATTTTAAAATCCTTTAAACCAAGTTCACACAGTAGAGTAGTTTCCATTAATCCCATTTCCACATGATGAACCACATGCTGAACAACCCCCACAATCTCCTCCCCATTGTACTCGAGCAATATTAAATCATTCTCTAGAACAAATGAACTTGTCTCACGGGGTGAAACCAATTTGATCGCAGATGAAAACACCTATGTTTAACAAGAAAAGATCATTAGGCATGTAGAAATTAAAAGGGGCCTATTCAGATACGATTTTTGTTAGATGTTTGTATATTTTTAAACAAATTTTGAGTAAAGCAAATTGGTGCATTTTACTTGAATATCAAATTTCGAAAAAGTTGATGGACGCTAAAAGATTCTTACTTGATATACTCCCTACGACCCACAAAAAGCGAGATTTTTCCTTTTTATTTAAGTGATAAGCAAATACTCCCTGATAAATAGTATTGTTAAAAAATATATAAAATTTTATAGTCACATTTATACTCGTTGGGTTGGCATTTAAAACAGGTTCCTAACAAATAGTATGTTATAATTTTCTCTAAAAAATATATAAAATTTTATAGTCATATTTATACTAGGCATTTTAAAGAGGTTCCTAACGAATATAACATTTACAAATACCCATATGGGTTTGTGAGACGCCAATTCGAAGTCTTAACCCCCTGGAGATTAGAGAAAAAAAAATACTAAAAAATATCGGAAATGCTATTATTACTGAGAATATCTCCCGATAAATATCCCGATTGAGAGAGACAGGGGGACCCAATTCACACTGCACAAATCCAAATGCTAGAATAACAGATCGTGGCCGCTCTTACCATGTCGGGATTTTTGTCTGGAGGTTAAAAATTATTCTCTCACATGTTTTACTTAAAAATTGTTGTTCAAATACCAAATCCCACCTTTTGTGGGACGCAGGAAGTATGCAATATACTTTCAGTTTAGGGATACACGAATACCTGTGAATTTGTGAAATTTTATTTATAGAAGACCGAGGTTAGACAATAAACTTGCCACCAATGATTATGGTAGTAACACAACGATAAAGGGAGTGGTGGTTGCCTGGTTGGTATGGTGATAATAGTGATAAATAAAGATCTTAAACAACATAGTGGTGGTGACAATAATAGTTAGATAGAGATGGTGGCGCTAATAGTTATGTTCAGTAAAAATAACAACAGAGAAAAGAAACCATAGTAGATGTAGAGAAATAAGAAGTAGAGAAGAAAAAGGAATTGAAGGACTAACCCGTTTAACAGCTAAGAAAATTGCCTCAATAGCAGAATGCAACTGCAACTTGTCAATTGAGTTTTTGGGTACATCCTTCTTCAGTACAGGTGCAGGTGCCTGCTTGATCAATACCGAATTAACATCTGCATTATCCTTATTACTGCAGGATGAGATATGGAAGGGAAGGGGTTTGTTGGTAATCATGTGTATCTTGGGAAAATTACTGGTGAAGTGAGTTTGGGTTTGTTTTGTTATACTAGGAGTATGAAACATTGGAGTCAACTTTAACAAATCAGCTGTCTGCATATCTATCAACAACAACAGGATAAAAACCATAAAAATCCCTAATTCAAGATCGAAATTAACAAAAAAACAAAAAAACATAACATCCAAATCAAGAATCCAACATACCATAGCTGTAATTGAAAAACAAAATTGGTAAAGAAATAAAACATAATTTTAGAATCAAAACCTAGATTTAACATTATTTTCTTATCAAAATTTAACAAGAAACTCACTTTTTTCTCCTTTGAGGGATCTTAAAACAGTGGATGTGTCGAAACCGTGGGTGTGTTAAAGGAGAAGAATTGTTTCAGAAACAAAAAAAAGAACAAACAATTTATATATATGGATTTTGGTTGCCGGTGCGGCGTCTCAGAGAACAAAGGATTTTGTTTTGATAACATCTCGAACGAAGATCGTATTAAATGGACGAAATTAGCTGGGTCTAGAAGTTCAAACAGGCAGGCCTAGCCCGGAATAAGGCCCATCCTGAGGTATAAAGACAGCCCAGCCTGAGCCTGCCATGTACGCACTACTGCTTCTCTAACTTCTAGGACATCGAATTCATCTAATCAAGTGGGCACATTATTGGAGAGCCAGCTATACAAGATGCGATATAGTTTGCTAGATATGGAAATGTTCAATTGATGGTTGATTTGCTGAAGAGGCCAGCTTACTGACTAATTCACAAGATAAATCTCCATACTTGGACATAAATGTTGCCTTTGTATAAGCAGTATGTAGATACCGAAATACGAACTGCCACGTGGATGTAGGGAAGACGCGAGAATCCGGCCAAAAAATTTTGTATCGTGCCCCGAGAATCTTCGTCAGTGACTTGTCAAATCAAGTCAGAGTCACCTTTACTGACTAGTTGGCGAAGTAAAAGCCATAAGCGAGATAATGTCTCATGACGAAGTAACCCGCCAGGAGAATATGAGCTATGAAGGATCGATGGAGTACCCTACAAGATACAAACCACGAAGTAGGGATGGGCGAAATAAGCTAACTCGGCTAAAAAGATAACATGCGAAGTAAGTAAATTATCGGGCAAGAAAAGAGACAGCTGTCCCGACAACCCCATGTGAAGGTAGCGAAAGAAGGGGAAAAACTTTATGGAAAAGGGTCCAGGCAATACTTTGCAGTCGCTGGATGTTGGTTTGATGAAATGGACGTCAGCTACAAGATTGTGGTTTCATACATACAACACGACAGATGAGCAGTTAATTAATGAACTTTTGTTGAGTCGGTGACGTCCGAGTGTCAAACCTTTATCCTAGGCCAAAAGAATGCCCATAGGCTCTACACAAACAATAATTATCATCTAAATTGGTCATGTTATTAAAATTAGGAGAATTTCATCAAGAGAAACTTAAGAACTTAAAAATGTCACATTAACAGGGGGTTAGTCAATTGAGATTTGTGGAGATATTGAAAGAATTTTAGAGACTTCTAAAATCTCTTGTTAGTCAATAGAGAGTTCTTCAAAATCTCAAACAATCTCTGTTATTGGATCTTGACTTTCTAAAAATCTTCAGAATTCTCTGTTATTGGATTTAGAATTTGAAATCAATGACTTATGGCTTTGAGAGACTTGTAGAGACTTTTATTACAAAACATACCATAAATGGCTAAAATGAAGTCTCTCCTAAGTAGGTGATATTTTGAGAGACTTTGTTCTTTGTCTTTTCTTTAAGGATCAAAATATTAAACACAATAACCAAATAAGCTATAATTCCAACAAGAAAGGGATATCCCTGTGGGAAGATAAGCTATAATGAGTTCTTTGAGAATACAAAACTTAAAATTGGCAGTGGCTCTTCTATTCGTCTGTGGGAAGATCACTGGCATGAAAACGGTACCATGGCTGACCTATGTCCTCACCTATTCCCTATTTCCAACAAGAAAGGGATATCCCTGCAGCAAGCATATACTCCTTGCAGTTCTAGCCTCAACTGGGACATTGGCATTACTCGTAGACGCTTAACAGATGTGCAGATTCAGGAGCTCGCTTTTCTGCTCTCTATCCTTGAGGCTATTTATTTATGCAATGAGGAGCAAGATCAACTTCAATGGCTTGGGGACAAATCAGGTAACTTCTCAGTTAAAACATGTTACTTTAACATGGCTACCGTTCAACCAGTTAACTTCTTCCCCTACAAAAAGATATGGAACAAAGCTTGGCCACATAATATAGGCTTCTTCATTTGGCAATTATATCTCGATAATCTGCCTACTCTTGATAATCTTCATAGAAGGAACTGTGCCATCTCTACTTCAACTGGTACTCCTCTAATCAACTCTTGCGCACTCTATATCATGTTATTTCTAACACCTGAGCTCTGTGCTTTTATGAATAGACTCTTTAGATGTTTCCATCTAATCAGATTGGTTCCTCAACTCCTACAACCAAAATGCTTCCATCCTTAATAAACATAAATTTCTAGGCTCTGGAGTTTAATAATGCAACTAAAAGTTTCTCCCATACCTCAAAACTTAAATCTAACATTGTCCTCAATGTTCTAAAGATGAAATTAAAAGCATGAACAAGGAGAAATTGTTACCATTTGAAGTAAAAGAGTTAAGGAAAGATATTACCGTGTCGCATGAATATTGGGTTACCTCCCAAGAAGTGCTAAGTTTAAAGTCTTCAGCCAGACTAAGAAAGGATTAGTCACCTCATAAAATCATAAAGTAACAGCCGAAATATTTGTGGGTCATCAAAACCAAATAGAGCTATCACAAGTAAAAGGAATCTGCAACATGCCAAGAAAATCAACAAATAAAGCACACCCTTGTCTAGTTTCCTGTTCAAGACAACTACATCAAGTTGTGGTTCAGGTTCAGGATCTATAACTGGGTCGAGATAAAATATTTTCATGGGTTGCATTTCCTCGTAGCTAAGATTCGGTTCAGGTTGTAAAGTCTGTAAAAACTCAAATAAGAACTTAGACGCACATAATAATAACCTGAATAATTGCGGATCCTTAAAGTCAATCAGTTTTGACTCACACAATTGGCCACATTGAGAGTATTGGTCATTCTTAAGCAAATGTGTCGTTTTTATTTTCTTAAAGTACTTAGGCTCAGTCTCAAAACTTAATAATTGACACATATGAAACTTATACGTTCCCACAATTGGTTGAAAAATATTTGGTGGGAAAACAAAGTCAATCTGGGTATCATAGCCTGGGCAAACCACATCAACCAGAGGATGGGTTTCTAATAACTGAACTTCCTTATGGACATCACTAGGTTCAGGAAAACGTGTATGAAGATAATCTTGTAAAATGGTTGAGGCATATATGTCAAGTCCTAAGTGAGGGACCTTTCTAAGAGTTAAAGCACATGGAGAATGATAATCACCCCCAAACTTAGAGTTTTCAGTGTCTCTAGAAAGACTAGTCACAACTTCCCTAATTTCAAGGTCATCTGATTCCTGAAAATGGTCAATTGATTCTTCTAAGTCGGGTTCATCCTCACTCATCTCTACGAGTTCATTTTCTTTGTCTAAGACTAATGTTTCTAAATCGCTAGACTCTAAAACAATATTCTCATAATAGACCCGCTCCTCTAAACCATCATCGGCTTCGTAATCATAAGGAAAAACTACATCGTCTAAAACACTGATATCTCTAGAAAAATCCTCGTCCTTTTGAATAGGTGAATAATTGTTAAAATTATTTGGATTTGAACTAGAAACATTATCATTATTAAGCTCAATTGGAATAACAAATTCCTGATCACTATGCCTACTTATTTCAAATTCTTCATCAACACTATCCTCATCATAATCATCATTATAATAACATGAAAATGGTTGAACCTCATCTAAACAAGTAGTGTTACCAATTTTATCCTCGTCATCTTGATTATGCAAATAAATATCTTCATTTTCAAGGGTATTATTGGAAACACTGTATTGGAAATCAAGATTATTTTGAGCAATTCTTTCGTTCGTCTCATCTATCATCTTGAGGTATTCCTCTATAGAAAGTTCTCTTTCGTCATAAACTAAGTTATTAATCTTAGCTAACTTACGTGTCGACTCCTCTAATTTCCTGAGAGACTCTTCTAAAGGAGAAATATAAGAATTTCGCTCGTATGACCCGTGCGTGTGTGGATAGTAATTGGGATTATCATGGTATGAGCCATAACCTTGAAAAGGCTGATGTTCCCAACCACTATTCACACTATGGCCAAAGTAGTAACGTCCATTTTGAAACTCAGTTGGATATTCGTTGTATTGGCTATTGTAATACCAGTTTGACATTCTATTGCAGGGGTGTGAGTTGTCACACAGAATAAAAACCCACTGACATGGGATTCGTGGGTGGATAGAGTCTTACCTCCCGTACCATACGGGCGATGAACCGTTGAAGTCGACTCAGGCCACCGACTCCTATGTCAGTGTACGAACCCGAGGGGCGAGACAAAGATCGTGAATCGTCGTCCTTCCCTGCAAACAGTTTATATTTAATTTTAACCCTTCCTTAGGGTTTTAAAATAATGTCCAGTCCAAAAGAAAAATAAAGTCCAAAAGTGTCCAAAAAGAAAAAGAAAAATTACAAAAATACAACCCTATTTACAGTTTCTAAAAATAAAACAAAATAACTATATACAAAATCTTCTTCTTCACTCCTTTTGAATTCCTCTTTTCTTTCCTTCTTTGGCATGCTTTCCTTTTATAGCACTTTTTCTTTCCTTGTAGCTTCGCTTCAAATCTGAAAAGAATCAAAAAAATACCAAAACGCGTAAAAAAGAACAAAAAAATAATAAAAATAAACCTAAAACAAATCTAAATACAAGCCCGCGTCGGCGGCGCCAAAAATTGATGTTGTTTTTGAAAGTTGTAGTAAAGTGGTAGTAAAAGTTCGTTCAACTCGGGCTTGTAAAGGTTTGATTTAAGAAAATACTAAAAACAAAGAAAATATATTCACAAGTTTGTCACGATATCGAGAGATACTAGGACTTCGGATTCCACCATTAATCACATTCAATTGGTTCAAATAATGACTCATAATAATTCTAGCTCTTTTGTTGACTCTTTTTTTTTTGCCAAAAGTAGATTTTATAAAGAATTAGATGTAAATCACAAGCATGGTGCATCAAAAGCTCTAAGTCTAAGCATACACCATCAAATGAAATCACAAATAATTAATAAAAATCATAAATCGATTAAATCAATGCAAAAGTCATAGAGAATCGATTATAATTACCAATCAATTGTGAAACATGGCTTCCTCCATTGTCCCAGTGATGGGGTTTAGCTCATAATGGTGAAAACACGCTCAAAATAATAATCCATGGCTCAATAGGTGTTTTATTGGATAAAAATAATATTACAGCGGATTCGCAACGCTGTAAAGGCGTTACAGAACCAACTGTTACAATGGTTTAAGACTGTAGAAGAACGACAGTTGTATAGTGTAGAATAATCTGAGACTGTTTGAGTTTGTCCAATGTTATTCACCTTCTTCTTCTTCATTAGCAGTAGCGAGCTACTCTGCAATTCCTATTCTTCGCCTCTGCAGCCTCTGTCCGGTCCCCCAAAGTCTCGACTCCCTCTGTTTAGGTCCTCTCACCCTTTATATACCAAACAGATCAATAAAAATCGAGAAATACTAGAATTATCTTCTCTCTTTTCGTTCACACCAAGTCACGGGAATATCTCCCTTTCTTTCCTCTGTTGGCTTCCTATCCGCGTATTTTGTGTCGAACCAAAGCATCCAAACTCTCACAGGACGTAATGAAGACTCGATTCCTGGCGTATAATTCTCTTCCAACTTCCTAAAATACCACCAAGAATCCAGAGTATCTTTCCTCTCCTCTGGTTTGTCGAGAATTAATTAAGCACTCCAATTTAATCGAATCTGATCCACATACAAATCCTGTTTCGACAAAACAAACCATTCAAATCCAGTTCCTCGTAAAAATCCAACAGCAACTGCCAGATATAATCCATCAAATCCCGTAAACAATGGCTGCCCTGTTTTGGTTCACTCGATAATCTATCCCAATCTTTTCGATTCCATCGTTTATACCATCCCTGTTTAGCTCTAATAAGTCTCCCCAAGAAGTCTCAACGATTGAATCAGCCTAAAACACGTCCAAATCACAAACCCTAAATCTGCCGGTGGAAGAGTAAATTTTCCCACCTTTTCTGGAATTTGAATTTAAGAAGAAGGTGCCCCTTATCCTGGTGTTGGGGTGCGAATAGCATGTGCCCTGAGGTTGCCCCTACTGAGAGTCCGAATAGTAATTTTCTCCCACGAGCGCAAATACCACTTTTCGAGCCAATTTTCCCTCAAAAGCTTATTTCTCCAAAAACACCTACAAAAACATAAAATGCCAAAATAAGTACAAAATCGAGCACTAACAATACACATAATTGAGAACAAAATAGACACATAAATGCGTCTATCAGTTAATAGCAGAGAATGTTTTTATTCGTTGGTCCTTGGAGAGGTGTAGCAATTCACATAAGCTTTCTACCAACATGGTCGCTTCCTGGTCCGCTGGCTTATAGTCAGTGACGAAGCCATTGATTTGAGAATGCTCATTCGGGATGTTAGTCCCCTGCTCTTGATCTCCTGGGGAACATGAACCACTTAGCTCCGATGTTAGGCTGATGAGGAAGTCGAGTATGCTATTAATCGCATCCTTCATTAGATCCATGTTTTTGGCATGGATCTCCTGAGCTCGCATCAGTCAACCAGTCTTGGGACCTCTTCATTGGTCATATTGCTTCCGAGAAATTGACGAGTTATCATGACCTTGAGCGGGATCAATGTTTGTGGAGATGGCACGATAGCCGACCATGCTTGCGCGAAATTTGAGGACGAAAGCGGAATTTGATATTGTAACCGAAAGATCAATCCTCCCGCCGAGGTCGCCAATTGTTTATGGGTAAAAATCGTTTCCGCCGATTTTGGTAAATCCAGTAGGTGAGTGAGAAACTGGTTTAAACCCTAAACAAATGTCTTGCACGTGAGCACTTTCTAGATTCGAGAGATCAACTGTACAAGTCCGGCCTAAACCAAGAAATGGAGTTCCGGACTTGCTTCGGTCACAAAGTGGAGGAGAAGGGTTGATTTGGGGAGGGAAGCAAAGAAAGGTGTTGAGACCAGAATAGTGCGGGAGAGTAGTGTCTCGACTTGTATCGTAAAGTGAAAGCTTCGGAAGCTTGCAAGAGATGAAAGCTTTTTGGAGACCTTGCAAAGTTGCCTTTTCCGAGAGTGTTGTGTTTTTCTCCTGACCGAGACTTGTTGTCTGTGGAAATAGGTAAGACCTATTTATACAAGTCGAGATTGAAACGTACCATGGCCTCATGAAGGAAGAGAGTAAAGGGTGAAATAATGGGAGGAGGTGGTAACCGCATGGTGTTTATGGGTGAAAACGTTTTCACCATTATTTCCTCATTTATTTGACCGCTTTATTCCTATTCACGCTTTCTTAATGTGAGCGTAGTGTACGCTGCATGCTGTGACCGCCAAACCAAGACCCTGGAAAGCATCCCCCAGTTTGTATTGATGTCTCGAGTGTTGGTTGTACCTTGAGTGCAAGTGGCGCTGCTAATGGCGCGTGTGGCATGTGCGGAATGCCTTTGTTGCGGGTTGCACCTTGAGTGCAAGTGGCAATGCCAGAGCTGCTAGTGGCGTGTGTGGCATGTGCCAATGGCATGTGCGGAATGCCTTGGTGGAAGGTTGCACGTTGAGTGTAAGTGGCAATGCCAGAGCTGCTAGTGGCGTGTGTGGCATGTGCCAATGCCATGTGCGGAATGCCTTGGTGGTAGGTTGCACGGTTTGCAAGTTAGGCTACCAGCGTGGGTTTTGGCATGTGCCAATGGCACGTACGGCCAAGTTGGCCTAGGTTGCACGGCTTGCAAGTTAGGCTACCAGCGTGCGTGTTTGGCATGTGTCAATGGCACGCATGGCCATTGGGGCCACGACCTGGTAAGAAAAGCTACAAGCGATGCGTGTTGGCATGTGCCAATGGCATGCGTGGCCAATTTAGCCTAGGTTGCACGGTTTGCAAGCCTAGGCGCGGGCGCTACTTTGGCATGGCGCGGCTAGGGCCAAGGTAAGGGTGTTTGGCTTGGCGTGGTGTGACCAGCGTAGCTAGGGCCAAGGCAGAGTGCGTTTGGCATGGCGCGGCTATCTTGGGCTTGGTGTGGCTGGTATGATTTGCCATTGGCACAGAGGTGCGGCTAGCATGGTTGGCATGTTTTTGCGCGTTTGGTGTGACTAGCATAGCTAGGGCCAAGGCAGAGTGCGTTTGGCATGGCGCGGCTAGCTTGGGCTTGGTGTGGCTGGCGTGATTTTCCATTGGCACGGAGGTGCGGCTAGCATGGTTGGCATGCTTTGGCGCATTTGGTGTGACCAGCATAGCTAGGGCCAAGGCAGAGTGCGTTTGGCATGGCGCGGCTAGCTTGGGCTAGGTGTGGCTGGCATGATTTGCCATTGGCACGGAGGTGCGGCTAGCATGGTTGGCATGCTTTGGCGCGTTTGGTGTGACTAGCATAGCTACGGCCAAGGCAGAGTGCGTTTGGCATGGCGCGGCTAGCTTGGGCTAGGTGTGGCTGGTCTGATTAGTTAGACCATCAGAGTTGTCTAGTTTGGTACTGGTGTTTTGATTTCTAATGATGCACGGCTCAAATTTCTTGTTTTTACAACTTGGAAGTTAGGATTTCAAAGATGACTTCCTAGTATAAACATGCTAGAGTGAATCTCTTTAGCTAGAGAGAACATTTGTACTTTCCATTATGCCTAATTGCTTTTTATTCATGTTCAAGGCTGTCTTCTGAAGGATTTTGATATGCTTATTGGATTGTGAGTGAAGAACATGAGAGTTTATATGTTTCTTGTTTAACCTATGTTATGTATTATGCCCATCCATGCACGTTTTACCAAAAAAATGATAGATTGTACCATGTTTGAGTGAGGGCTATTGGTAAATGTACAGTTGTCTAAGTGTAAAGTTTTTTTATCCTGCAAGAGCAAGAATATGTAGTTTTTGGTGCAACAGTGTTGACCCATGTCTAGGCTACTCAGTGGTCTTATCTATCACCGTGTAGGTGTAGTGCCTAGAAATTGTAGATTTCATTCTTTGAGCCAAATTTAAGTATATTTTAAGACTAATTAGTGCGAAGTATCTCACCACATGTATCACAAATATAAGTATATTTTAAGTGAAATTAAATAGTGAGAGATTGATTTAGACGGGCAGCAGCTTTATGTTTTAAAACTGAAGCATCTATTGGTAGGTCTTGGGGCGTGTAACATTTGGTAAATCAAAGGTCTGCTTGGATCAGTTTGTAGGGTTCCCTGAGTATGCAGTAGTTTTTGTACTTTTGTTATCTTTGCTGAAGGTGTTGAGAAATTGTTGTCTAGTTGTTGCTTTTAGTTTATTTATGGTCAATTCTGTGGTTATATCCAAACGTCACTTGTATGTTATCCCTTGTGTTTGCTTTTGGCCTAGATTTCTGGCCGTTAGGATGTTATTAATCATGTTTAGGAACAGGGAACTCCCACATAATGTATATATTTTTTCTTGACTTTTCACTCGTGTTGCTTAGTTTTCGAGGAAGTATGCCAATTGGGTAATTGTAGGTTATATGGATACAATTATAACTGTGTCACTAGTGAGAGTAGTGTTTATTTTCTTTCATTTTCCATGTTATATTGACCCATAGTTAGTGGTTAACTAAATAAGTTGCTTACTCCACTAAAAGGGAATGTACCCTTTCGAGTGTGAGGTGAAATCTGCTGAAACTTCATGTGAATGGGACAAAGATCAAATTTGTACCCTATATTTGACATCGATATTTAGCCGTGCTATTAGTTCAAGCAAAGAACGAGAATATGGTACCTTGAATTAACTATAGTCAAATGAAGAAAACAAGTATTTTACAACTGCACAATTATGATTTGATTGCAAACTATTAGTGATCCGCCTACTGAGATCAAGCTTATGTTGGGTTTCATTATGTTTTGATTTCTTTTTGATTATTTTTTTTTGGTTTGTATGGTTTCTACAGAGGATGGAAAATGAGCAAAATGGTGAGCTTGGTGAGCACATCAATACTTTAGCTACTGGTAAAATACTAAATTGTGTTCGTTAATACTGATGTGTCTAGATGTATTTAGTAATACCAAATTGCTAACTTTTCTCTCTAAGCAGCTGCTAACCCTGAAGAGAGAAAGGTCCGACGTGATACCACTCTTGCATCTTTTATGGCAAAGCGGCAAGAAAGGAAAGAAGTTGATTGGGATGGCAAACCTAAAGGAGCCAATCAAGTGCGATATTCTGATGCCATTGGGGTATTGCTAAAACAATCTCGGAGGTTCAAATGGACCAAGCATCGGGATAAGCATGATACAGTGGCGAAGGATGGGCGTGGGGCGAACTTCAGGTGAATATACTTGGCAGAAGTTAATATTATGTTTGTTTATTTTGTGTTCCTTATGATTAGTGTCTGATGTGATGGAAAAAAGAGTTGGTAAACTTATCTTACCTATTTTCCCTTATAACAGCTATTTTTATCATTTTTCTATTATAAAATCCTACTCTAAAGATGGCTGCAAGTTCACTAGACTCTAATTCTACATAAAATTTTCCTGTTGGTTGTTTCTTATCTCTTGGAGTATTTAATTAGATGAATGCTCACAGATTTAGTCACCACAAGCTATAATTTTTTGTCTATTTCAGGATTTGTTCATAGTAGATGAACGTTATAAAACTGCCACACTCTCTATTGCTGGTGATATATTTAGGGGCAAGAAAGGTACATGGAAGGCAAAACACTTTACGCGGCACGATACAACTGCAGATCGTCTTGCAGATAAACCAGATGCGTTAACTGAAGGGGAGTGGAAGGATCTCGTGAAATTCTGAGAAACTGATGCAACACACCAGGTAAGTTCACACATCTCATATGTATGGGTTTATGTTTTTGTTATACATTCATGTCTAATTAATTCTGCCTTGTACATTCGTAAGAAATTTTCCGAACAAAATGTCAAGAGTAGAAGCTGCCAACAAGTAAAGCACACAATGGGCAGGAAAAACCACGCTCGATGCAAAGCTGAAATGGTACATACATAAGTTGGTCTTTACAACCAATTTTCATTTTGCAACTTTAAAAGTTTTTGGAGTTAAGGACACATGAACCTGTAAAAATTAGAAGTTTTCTATTTGTAGCTGTACTTAGGCATGCCTTTCTTTTCGTATGTTTTAGTATTTGTTGATCATACGAATGGCTTAACTACAAATTGCTAAACCTTGTCAAGAATTGGAATATCATATGCCAACAGACGTTGGATAGTGTCTGAAGTTTTTCGTATGAATTTTGCTTTCAATTACTATTATTCATTGTACGTGATGGAATTTGTACATGCTGAAGATAATGGAGGGAACCCACCAACTGATGGTGATGTGTTCATTAAAACCCATGTGAATAAAAAAACTGGAAAGGCTTTGGACCCAATTTCACAAGGCTTCATAGTAAGTATATGTTCTAGTAAGGTTTATGAACTTCTTATCATTGAAGATAAGATCTTTTATCTTAAATTTTTTCTGATATACATAGGTCCAAATGAGGGAACAATCAGGGTTGGATGAGAATGGGTTTGATGAGGATGGCAACCAACAACCAATTAGTGATGATGTCTATGGAAACGTAGTACCTACAACAAGGTAGAAGCGTGTAAGAGCTGAACGATATCCGACACGCTCTAGTTATGAGAGAAATGAAGATTTTGATAGACGAATGAAAGAGCGGGAGGAAGATTATGATTGGCGAATCAGGGAACGAGATGCAGAATGGGAGGCACGACTAAAATCACGTGATGAGGAGGCTAAGATGCGTGAAAACAAAATGTTGGAGTATGTTAGATTGTGCTACGAGCCGGAGCACTTTTTGAGTCCAGGGCAATTTTCGGGACCTTGATTACCACTTGAGACTGCTTGTGACCACTATTTACACCTTGGGAGCAGCCTTACAGACCTTTAGAGCAACTTAATAGATCTGCGGAGCATCCTTATAGACATGAGGAACATCTTGTTAGACCTGCGAATCAGCCTTACGGACATGAGGGAGCATCTCGTTAGACTGCGGAGCGGGCCTAACGTACTTCGGAGCAACCGTACAGACCTCAAAATGATGGTAAGTATCTTTTTCCTTGATTTTCAATTTATAGAATTCTGACTATCTCAAACAAACATGTGAAATAACTTACTTTTTAGTGGTCATAATTGTTGGTATGTTAGTATGATATTTACTCATTGCATGTTGGTGTTATAGTCAATATTTCTCTTATAGCCCAATTAATCTTTTTAGACACGATGATTCTATGCCATTCCGTGATGTTCTTTTTCCTTGGTGGTGGTTGTTTTAATCTGTTTAGCAGAACGCGAGGCCTTGCAAAGGTGGATGTAAGTGGGATGGAGAATAGGTCTAGTTTGAAGTTTTGAGTTTTTTTGAAGTTTGTTTACTTGAAGATTGTGTAGATCTTTTCTTATGTCAAAGTTGGAATCACCATACTTTGTAACAAATATTTGTTCTTTTTATTCAATTTGAATTATTTGTTCTAATTCAATTCATGTGAGTGAAATGTTTTTTTTAATACAATTTTACTGTACGGCGTTATTGCATCACCAGTTGTGTGGCAACAAATTTTGAAAATAAAATAAAATTGGAAATAAATGAATAGTTAAATTAGAAAAATGCTTTTTTGCCTCTTGTTATGGCCTCACCCTTTGGTGTGGCAACAGATTTTTAAAATAAAATAAAACTGCAAATAAAAAAATAATTAAATTATAATAATGTCTTTTTGCATCATGTTATTGCCTCACCTTTTGGTGTGGCAACAAATTTTTAAAATAAAATAAAATTGAAAATAAAAGAATAATTAAATTAGAAAAATACATTTTGCCTCATGTTATTGCCTCACCTTTTGGTGAGGCATAAAACCTATTTTATTGCTTCAGTACACTCAAGGTGTGGCAATAACTTCTTGTCACACGGTTTCTTGCCACACAGTGTGGAAAAAAGTTTTTGTGTGGCAAAAGGCTGTTGCCACATAAAACATGGGTTCTTGCCATACGAACGACGTGTAGCAACGAGACCCATTTTCTTGTAGTGGGAATTAGGGTTTTGTTCGTTGTAACCCTAATTTGAAAAAATACCCCCTATTAATTACTGACTACATGCATTGAATGTTCTAATAAATGTGTCACCAATGACATTAGGTTATTCGGGGTTTTATGATTTTACCCTTTGTCTAAAAACCACCATCAACACAGGGAAGGGTCATCTTCATGTACACTTGATGTGATTTGCTATTGTATGTGCAGGGCTATCAACCCTCTTTTTGTCGAGAAAGGTAATATACCTAATTTGGGTTCTTTATTCTTTGCTTCGAATGTTACCAAGAATCATTAGGTTCATTGCAAAATGATTTCAGTCCGGAATTAAAAACTGATAGTAACAGAGTGTATTATGATCTCATTTTTCTTTTCTTAGTAGGATAGTTCTTTATGTTCCTCACACATCGGCTAATCTATTGTATAAAGCAATATGAAAAGGTAATTGCACCTTCTTTTATTTATATGGTCATGTATATTAACATTACCGATTGAAGTTTCAGTACTTTCATGTATATTATCAAAAATTATCAAAAAACACAGAAATTTCCATTAAATACAAAATAGTTGTCCAATGTATTGTTACGGATAGGAGAATGGTGAGCTCATGCTAGCTTTTTCAAATTTTAGTTTTGTATGGTCATATTTAATTAGGTGTACTTCTCTTTGACTTTAATGTGTAAAAATAGCCCCCTCTAGAAACAAGATTCCAAAACTGCCACCCTTAAGTGAAATATACAAATAACACCCTTTTGGGGTTTTATAGACATTTATACCCTTATTTAGAAAAGGTCCAGACCCTATTGATTGAGTCAGCTACCACCTCAGCAATTAAATCTTGCAGAGTCAGCTACCAAATCTTGCAGAGTCAGCTACCACCTCAGCAGAGATATTTATCCCGTTCTCTTGTTATTTCCGTCAAAAAAAAAAAAAAAATTCAGTTCGTGATCTCCGCCTCTATTATTTCCTTCATTCTTCTTTTCTTTCACAATTTTTCAGTTTCTCCATCAACTTCCTTCCCTCTCATTCTTCAGAGATTTATCGTTTTCAATTTCGTCTCGATTCAATTTAGAGCTTAGAGAGTGCAGCGGCTACCTGCAATTTCGTCTAAGTTTTTCAATTTAGTGCGTTTTTTAGAAGAGAAAAAGAAGAGCAGAGCAATGGATTGGGAAATTTTGATGTTTTCTAGATTATGAAACAGGTATTTTCATCAACTTCACTTATGATTTAGGGTAACTGAGCACAAAAAAAGGTATGATTTAGGTTTTAAAATCTCATTTTTTTTTGTTCATCGTGGTTAGAGTATTTGGAACTGAGACAAATGAAAAAATTTGCGATTTATTCTATGGAAATTCGTATTTTGCTTCAGTTTTGATTTCGATTTCTTAGGTTTTTGAGAATAGATTTTGTTTTTTTTTTTTTAAATTAGGGTTCATACTTTCATCACTGTAGCTTGTTGTGAATGAGAAATTTTTATTTGTTTGTTTTAAAATTGGGTGTATTATGTTGGGTTTATCTCTAATTCTTGTTTATGTTATGTCATTTTCAGGAATGGGTTATCAGATACTAAACATCTAAAGTACTTGTGGATCCTGTGCTCAGATAGTTGGAATTGTTTCTTGAATCCTAGTTCAGAGCATTGGCGTGGTCCACCTAAGTTTAAGTGCAGGTAAAACTCTTGTCATTCATTACATAATTAGTACTCTTCCTTGTTTTCCTATGCTTTGTCATGGCCACCAAAGGCTTCATTGTTTTAGATTCAACATTAGCTCTAAATCATGAATTTGTGGATGGTTGTAACATGTTGTATGAATAACTATTTAACCACTGCTATTTGCAATTTTCATTGGTGCTTTAATTGCTTTTCCTGCAATCTGTGATATCAATCAGTAAGGGAACTGTCAGTAAGGCTTTACCCGGTTACAAGATAGTGGTAAAATTTACACTGATGGTATGATGGTGTTTGTTTGATAAAACTTCATTCATGGGTTTACCATTTTAGGCTTTGCTATCATATGGTACTTGATATATTGTTTCATAAAAACTCTCATACGTATTATTGTACACTGCCAATGGATGATCTTCAATGTATGATGCAGTTGTGGAAGCTTGTTTTTGCACAAGTTGTAGTTTCAAACTAATCTAATAACCTCACTTGCGAATTGTTTATAATGTCATAATAATATCACGATGAGCATGTAGTTTTAGGTAGATGGGAACTTATTTTTTCTTAATCACTATAACTTTGTGTCCGGAGTGTACTTTGAGTAACTAAAGAATATGAATTAATATTATGTTATTACTAATCTCGACTACATTGTTTTTGTAGGTTCCAAGTTATGGGTGCAGGAGCGAAGAAGAAGAAGAAGTGTTCTCGAAAAGTGAAATCGATGTTCATGTGGATGAAACATTGTTGGATGCCTTTGTTGAGGACAGAAGAGTGGTATCTACGGATGGTGTTGAAAGGTAGATAGGTGACATTTATCCTGTTAAGGCTAACCATTCATTTTAGTGATGTGTCCGGTCACTTCTTTTTTTTTATTTATTATTGGAGATTCACATAAGATATTTCCCGAGTATAATAATCGGTAAAGTTCGGAGAGTGAATACCTACTTTTAGATATAGTTTTGAATCTACTTGTTCTAATAGATGATTGTATGGTATAGTGAAATTGTGCCACCGTTGAGCATTCCCTGTCAAATCTTTGAAATGTATGCATTAATAGCCTAGAACCCAAGCTACGCCTATCTGCGCACTATTTTAAGAAGTTAAATTTGAACAATAACAATAGTTTAGTTATTTATATATAAGAGAAAGTTAGATGCCTCTATGTGAATCCTATTTTTTCCATGTTCTTTGCATTGTTCTTTCTAGGTGTATTTGGTATAAGCCTCTTGTAAACGGAAACTAGACCGGTCATTCCTTGAATCACTTTTACAACTCGAGTACAATGTGGTTATTGGATTAGTTGGAATGTACAACTATTTATCCTTTTTTAATGTTCGTGCTTGCGCTCTCAAATACTTAATTCTAAGAACTTGTATGTTGTTCTTGGTGTAACTATTTATTTCTATATTGTAGGATGTTTGTTCACCCTGCCAGGTACCGGGCTTATACGTGCAAAGTAACAACATACTCAAGCCCGAAGGTTTTGAAGAGGGTGCGTAACCTGCTCTCTCCTGTCGAGCAAGAGAAATTTATGTCAATTGCGATTGGCCCCTTACTGCACCTGCCCATGCAAACGTGGTCTGCTGCCTTATTTCATTTCTTATTGGCTAGTCAGATCTCCATGGATGATGAAGGTGATAAGGGTAACCCTGAAGAAATACGCGTAATGGTTTGTGGAAAGGACCTCTCCTTTGGAAAGAAAGAGTTCGCATTGATTTCGGGGCTTAGTTTTATGAAGTCGAACCATAATTTTTCTCGTCCCTCCACTAAGCCCCGCCTTAAGATGAAGCATTTCCCCGATGAAGGAAAACCAGTAACTGGAAAACATTTGAAGATATTACTTTTTTGCAAAAAGGAGAAGGACGAAAAAGAATCAAGGAAATCTGGCAAAAAGGAGGAGGAAAAAAATCGCGTGAATGTCACCAATCAAGCAACTCTAATGCTGAATGTGAAATTGTCAAAGTCCCACTGGAATCTGAAGACAAGGTGAAATTGTCGTTACTATATGTTGTCCACGGGTATGTCCTGGGAAAGGGAAATGACAAAGTAGTTGAGTGTGATCACTGGTACCTGGTGGATAACCTCGTCGACTTCAACTCTTATCCTTGGGCTGAAATAGCGTTCAACAGAACTCTTGTTAAAAGCAATGCTGCCTTAGCTTATCGGATTAAGCATGAAAAGCCTGTTGGTAGTGAGGTGACTTACAAATGTCAAGGAATGGCTCATGTCCTGGTGGTAAGAAACAGTTGGGTTGATATTTTCTAGTTGTCTAATTTTTTGCGATTGTTGTTTTAAAGGTTTTCCTTTTTTCACCAAGGTTTGGGGTCTGGAAGTGTTGCCGAAACTGCGTAGTAGGTTTGGAAGCAAGACTATTTTTGCAAATTGGCGCCCCCATATGCATAGTGTTACATGCGATTTAGTAATAACCCATGAGTCTCTACTTACTGTTTTGAAGGAGTCAAAGGTTTGAAGTAATAACTATTTGAGTTACTTTATTTTTTTGTTTTCTGTATTATTAATTTGGTCGAGTTACTTTATAAAATTACAGGGTGAAGTGTGTGATGACATTATGTGGCATAAAGAAGATGCAAAGCATTTGGTAATGTTGGGGTTATGTGAAGGTCCCTTGGTAGATGACGAACAAGAAGATTCGTTAAAGAATGAAAATGTGGTGGAGAAAGAAGATCTGTTTGAGAAGGGTGAGGAAGAAAATATGTTAGAGTCAGAAAATGTTTTTGTGGATGAACAGGTTCCAGAGGAGAGCAGCATGGATGATGAAAAGGACGAAGAAGATCTGTTAGGGAATGACAATATGGTGGAGGAAGAAGATCTGTTTGAGAAGGATGATGAAGAAGCACGTGTGGCACATCCTAGCTCCCAACCTGATGTTCTTTGTTCTAGGACATCAACTTCAGTCATTGCTTCTTTCGAGTCTTTTGTGAAAAATGCAATGATTGGTCATACGGAGGATTTGAAAAAGACAGTGATTGGTGAAATGGAGGTATTTAAAAGTGCAGTGAAGGGTCAGTTGGAGGAGTTAAGCGTCCAGGTAAGTAACAGCCATAAAACAATGTTGGATCGTATGGAGTGTTTAACTACTGAGATCAAATCAATAAAGGATAAGATTGGCGGAACCCAGACGTACATTGCATTGTCAAAGAAAAAAACGGTGAGTTAATTGGAAATTCATTGTATTAAGATAGATAGAATGTCGGTTTTATTAAATATCAGTTTTATTGAACTGATATTTATGTTGTTTGAACGAGGGGACTCCACCCGGAGGACATAACGAAGAAGGAGATTTCGATGGTGCAAAAATGCGAAGCCGAGATGTGACTCCCGGCAATGGATCCAACAAGATTGAGTTAAATCCACCATATCCGTACAATCCTCCAAATAAGGAAGTTGATGTGAGCCACTGTTGTAAGTATTTGTTGCATCTCTAGTGTTGTTGCTACATTAACACGTATATCTTTTGTACTTTTTCGAGAAAACTATCGTGGTATTACTTTTTGACCGTGTCGGATATGTAGGCGTAAAAACATTTGTAACAACTCAACGGGAAAAAAAGAAAGCGTCGAGAAAATTAAACCCTGACTGGCCCCGTTGCACCCATTATCGTTCTTTCGATGATGTTACAAAAGGCCGAGGAAGGGCTAGGAGGAAAATAAACCCCGCATATCCCCTGTTGTCCCCGTATACTCCTACGGGGCTAGTGGCGAAAAAGAACCCCAAAAAGGTTTCGACAACCAATGAGCCTCGTTATCATGAATTATTTTGAAGAAGACATCTTGGATCGCGAATAACGAGACGGGATATAGATGATGTGAACAAATTCATAAACCTTGGGTTAGCCTCCTCCCTAGTATACCCTTTTATTTCTCTGTCTTGTTGTATATGTGAAAACTAACAATCATGGTGTTGCCTTGTAATGGATCGTAATTTACCACAGTATCAAGGAACATGGCGATAAATATGATGGTGACGGTACATCATTATTGTCTTGCTCGAGTATAAACTACTATTATGTTCAATTTGGTTGGTTAAGCGGTAATGTGAGTCGATTGCATCATTTGATATTGACGATTAAATCTAATAATGAGAACATTATTTGGGTTGTGAGAAGTTATATGTTTATTGGTTTTCTGCAGATTATTGTGATTGCATTGATGCTTTTGCACAAGTCTTATCCTTCTAACAAATCTACTGGTACTGGTCATACTTTGAAACTCACTTAGGGTAAGTTTTTTGTGCAGAATAGATTGGATATTTTGTACTTCTTTATATTATTGCATGAATACATTGTGACCGAGGTTCCTTGCTCGTGAAACGACAACATTGTGCGAATGGTGATTTTTCCCAAGTTGATGATTGAGATTAGGGTTAGCAGACGCCGTGGTTTACCACCTAGTGAGCATTTACCCTCTTGGGATAAGGTTGATGTCGTATATGGTGTAGTTTGTATTGAAAAGGTTCACTGGGTCGCATCTCCATTCAAGTAAAGGAGAAGACAATTATAATTTATGATTCTCTTAGACCGAATCGTAATAATCGCTCAAGCAAAATTCACACGGAAGTCGGTCAAATTCGTGATTATTTGGAGAAAGCATACAACCGCGGTACATGGTTGTGTAGATATGACTTAAAAACCCCTAGGCAAAATGATAGGTGAGTCTTACTTGAAATCTATTTTTAACCTTGAATTTTTAACCTTATATTTGGAGAATTGATCCATATACAATTTATGCAGTAGCTCTTGTGGGGTATTTTCCTTCAAGTTTATCGAGCATATGGTTAGGAAGATTCCTGTTTGTCAAGTCCAACCTGATTTCGCTACTCGTTATCGATGCGAACTTGCGGTGCAGCTATTCAAGAAACAATTCATAGAGGTGAATGACACAAGTGGTGAATAGTTGAATAGTTGAAAATGCTGTTTTTTTGGATGTTGGTTCTTTTTTTTTGGATGTGTATAGTTGAAAATGTCATCGGCTATAGTTCTAAATCTAAGTTAGTGGCGATGGACCCTGGATATATCTGTTTATATTTTGTTGATCATGTTATGAACCTTGATTATGTATGTATAGCGGCTTGTCTCTCGCTTCTAAAAATTGATGCTTAGATATTTTATCTACCGCATGTTCTTTGAAAGGAGTTAGCAGACTTAGTGTCGCCGAAAGATCACCTGGTTTGGGTGACTTGAAATTTAAAAACTAAGAATACACAGTAGGAAAATTGTATATAAAAATCCACTAAAGTTTGAAAACAATATAGAATACATAGGTAGTAAAATATACAATAGAATAAAGGTTAAGAGGGCCGAGTTTGCTTAGTGGGGAGTAAGCCGGTGGCTATACTGTCGGGGACAGGATGGGCTTATGCCTAGATAATAAAAAAAAAGAAAAAAAAAATACAATAAACATTGAAATAAATGCTAGATTTTTGAATTTTTTGTGAACCCAAAATTAGTAGAACAAACTCTAAATTTCTAATTACCATCGGAGATTGAAATTAGGGAGAGGGGTGTCATTGAAATTAATATACGAATCGGGACAATAAGAACTCGTATAACTAGTTTTCTGTCTGTGTATTTTCAAGTGTTCTATTTGTTGTTCTTGTGGATTCAGAACACAAATCTCTTGAGATTATACCTTGTTTTGTGGATTCAGAACAGTGTTTTTTGGATTCAAAACACACCTTGTGGATTCAAGGCTATTTCTTATCATTACAGCTAAGGTCAGTACTCTGGGTCTAACTCTAGTAATCTTTGAACCCGAGATGTCAAAATCCTATATATTTCATATTCAGTTCATCGAAATGAGAACCTCTGTTTTAACTCTAGTAATCTTTGAACCCGAGATATTGAAATATGATATATTTCATCTCTATACAGAATCTGTCAATGTGAATCGAAATGCTCCATCACCTATATGGCTTGAAATGCTCCAAAATTGCCACTCTAACTACAAACCCACCAAGATGACATTTAAATACTAAGAGTGGTATCTACAGATGTTGTTGAAAGGTAGATAGGTGACATTTAGCCTGTTAAGGCTAACCATTCATTTGCTAGAGATTATGAAGGAGAATTTTTGGGCTGTGAAACTATTACATTTGATGCTACGTCCGCGTTGTTGGTGAATCAATTGCTTGTAAACTGGATGTTTTTTTTGGCAAGGAGTTTAGGGTTTCAAAATGTTATTATTGAAGGAGATGCAAAGAATGTTGAGATGTTGTTAGAGGCGATTCCATCAAAATTCATTGTTGGTTAAAAATGAAAAGGTTGTTGAGAAATAGATTCTTATCACATGACTATGATCAAGTTCTTTCGAAGCTGGAGAGACCGATGCAGAACAAGGATAGTCACACCTGACAGTTACAACTTTCAGAAAATATCTAATAGTTATTTTCAGTTTCTAGTTTCAGTTTCTTATCTTGTGTGTCTAATGTGTGTCTTAACTGCCTATAACTAGTTTTGTGGATTCAGAACAGTGTTTTTTGGATTCAAAACACACCTTGTGGATTCAAGGCTATTTCGAAATCTGTCAATGTGAATCGAAATATGCTCAAATTCTATTAATGTTGAAACTCGGGTATAACACAGAATCTGTCAATGTGAATCGAAATGCTCCATCACCTATATGGCTTGAAATCTACTACAATGGAGATCCATATATAGACGTGGACTAAAATATACACGACATTTATTAATATAGTCGGTCATAATGAAGGTTGTTAATACCCCGAAAACACGAATGGAGTTTAGCAAAGAAACACAATTTAGCAAAGAAACACAAACTTCATGATCTATATGAACAAAATAGGTTTATGTGAACCATTGGATTCTTAATCCGTACAATACACAATAGATGGTTATTGGCCATCGATTTAGGGAGAAACCCTAAATGTCGCGAATTTGCCTTAAAGATTCATAGTAATTACAACCGTTGCCACCAATATAAGCAAATCATAACCCTAATTATCACTTTTACCTGTTGTATCCCCTCTCTCTTCATCGGTTCATTTGCAAACGAAAACCATTACCAAAATATCTCCTCCTCTCTCTGAACTCCACCATTACCAACCATTTAACCCCTATATGACAAAACCTCATTAAAATTCATTATGATTATTAACCTTCAACATTTCTCAATTGTGCAGCAGTTATGTTTGATTTTACAAAATCAGCAGGTACAGTTAGGGTTTTTATTTAGAATTTCATTTTTCTTGATTTCTTACTGGTCGATTTTCTTAATGGGGTTTAACAATTATTGTTTTACTGGTTGGTTTCCGGTAGATGTAACGGCTTAAGTTGCAGTTCAGATCTTCTACAGGTAGATCTCAACATCTCTAGTCGCAGTTCATATCGGGTATACTTGATTTTATTCGATTTAGGTGATGATTATCGTTTATATAATACTGATGTTAGGTTTGGCTTGTTGATTTTAACTTTTTTTTTTTTTTTTTTTTTTTTTTGGTATTTTTATGCAGATGCATGGAGTTAGGTTTTAATATGGGATTAATCGGTTTGTTGTTGGGTTAGATACTTAAATTGAATGACTTGAACTTTAATTTGATATGGAAGTTGTGTATTGGTGTAGATGTGTTTTTTTTTTTTTTTTTTTTTTTTTTTTTTTTTTGCTGTTGTTGTTGTTTTTGCAGGTTGAGAAACTAAAGAAAGAGAATGAAAAAGAAAATGAATCTGAAGATGAAAAGAGAACTAAGTTGGAACATGGAAACATGCCCAACTGAAGCTGAGAAGAAATTGAAGGACTCCAATTTGAAGCTAGTGAATGTAAGGACTTCAACTGAAGCTGAGAAATTGATATGGAAGTTGTGGATTGGTATTGATGATATATATTTTTTTTTGTTTGTTGTTTTTGCAGGTTGAGAATGTAAGGAAAGAAGTTGAATCTCAAGGTGCTGCAAGTACCTTTTTCCCGCTAATATTCCTATTCCCAGTTAAGTGCAATATTATAGTTTGAAATTTTCATAGTTTAGACAGCATTTGATGTTGCCTCACATTTAGATTGTGCTTTTTTATCTCATTGCTCGCTTGTGAAACTTACCCTTTTGCCTCACGAAGACAATCTGGATCATATGTTTAACACTTTTTTTTGTTTTAGAAAATTCAATTTTATTCCATGTTTATAGATTGGTTTGGTTGATGATGGAGGTAAATACTAAATGCCCTACTATTCTTATTTTTACGACAATGAATGAACACATGTTAGTTTGGAATTACAATCAGAATATCTAATTTTAATATGTGTGTGCAGGCAAGTTTCTAAGTATAATCAACCTGAAATTATGGAAAATCCTGAAGAGTTCTCTATGTGACTCTTTATAATAGCGATTTAATGCCCGGTGATCCTGAACTCCATTTAAGGGTTGTGAGACCCCATCGGTCTTTGCACAACAACTTCGATTACTACCAAGTAAACTGAACAGAATATAAAAGGTATACTAAATTACCACTCATACATAGCATTGCTCTAAATAAACTTTTTTCTTACCATAATACTGCAAGAGAAAATGATTGATTTTACTACCACTCCATTTACATATTAGTCCCCTGTAGAGCGGAATACTTCTTCCGATTAATCAATCTCCTATTAAGTGTGTTATTCTCAGCTCTTATAGAATTAACACATTTGACCAGATCATTGTATGTATGGTGTAATAGATCTCCAAGAGGTGGCAACGGCGCAACTGGAAAACCCAACTTAGCTGTTTCCTTTCTTAATCTACGACCTTCTTCAATCGCGTCATACCATTCCTCACAGGACATAACTCCATTGGCAGAAATATCAAGATTTGTTAAAGATATACTTGAAGAACCCTCATCCACTGGTTTTGGTAGGTTGTTGGTTTGTTGGTTGCTACGACGGCTTCTTTTTGAAGGAATTTTAGAAAAACATTTTTCCGAAACTCCATTGGCAGAAGTATCCAGATTTGTTAAAGACATACTAGAAGAACCCTCATCCGCTGGTTTTGGTAGGTTGTTGGTTTGTTGGTTGCTTTGATGGATTCTTTTTGAAGGAATTTTAGAAAAACATTTTTCCAAACATGATTTGCTCTCTGATCTTGAACCCATGTGATCAAAGTGGGTAGTTTAAATTGTAAGGAATCACTCCTAAAGGTTGGATGTCATATACATATATATATATATATAGAATTGTAGACTGAGAAAGCATCTTCCTACCTCACTCATATCTTAGATTTTCCTTTTGTTTATAATTTTCTTTTTCTTTGTTTTGATAAATGACACACCCATTTGTTTTGAGATTTGAATAAACATTTACTTCCCAACTCCCACACTCCCACCGCTTTGACTTAAAATAAACTACCGACCGCCACAATGACCATCCTGGACTCTCTAATTTATTAGTCGGAGGCAATAGTTTGTCCCCATATTAGATCTTCCTCTGCACATTCTTTATTAGTCAAAGAGGCAATAGTTTGTCCTTTATTGAATCTTTTTCAAGACTCTTTTTAGTCGGGGGAGGCAACGGTTTGTCCCCTTATGGCATGGAGATGTTGTGGCTAATGTGATGAAAAGAAATTGGTTTTCACTTTTCAGTACGGATGAGAGGATTTGAAGGGAATGTGGTCAATGTTTGTAAACATGGAAACATGTCAGTAATAAGGAATTCCTTTGCAAAGGGTAATTCCCAAGAATGGGACAAGCTTTAAATTTGCTTTTTTCTCTTCCTTTATAGGTGAACATGAGAGGCGCCAGCTATATTTAGTTGGCATTAAATTTTACATGTTTGCCAACATAAGTATAAATGGAAAACATTCATATTCGTTTGTGCTTAATTATCTCTGGGGTAAAAAAAATCACTGTTATTAGGTGCATTTGTTTACAAGTTTTTATCTCAAACCATCCGAAAATAATGGCAGGATGCTCTCAACAGGCTGGCCTAACCTCACTCATTTCAACTGCCCGAACAAGAAATCAATATACTACCATATATGGGAGGAATCGTGTTAAGTCTGATGACTCTAAAAATGGTGTTGAGTCTGTTGACTCTAAAAACCTATTGCTAAGCGTGTAGTAACTAATTTCTACAAAACAAAAAATGGTAGCCAATTTTGTAAGGAGTGGTTTGAGTTAGTAGAGGAGGATTGCCGGTTGCGTAAAGAATGCAACAGTTAGGGATCTCGATCCAGGAATCATGTATCATTCCTTATCATGGCAGCGGCGTATGGATCAAGGAGGAGAATTTTGGACAGAGTTTGTTTGAAGATCTCGCCCTTGTTGAGTTGATGAATGGTGCAATGAAGAGCGATATCCGAAGGAACAAGAACGCAGAACTTGAAAAGAAAAGTGATGAAGAATGGTTTAAGCTAATGTCTGACTAGTTTATTTTATATTTAAAGTCCTTTTTATTAGGTACGATGAAACCTGTTTTTCCGTTCTTGGTTGTCCTAGTTATGGCTATATAATTTTGGTTGATTCAATAAGAAAAGTCTAGTTATGGCTATATAATTTTCGTTGTTTCAATAAGAAAAGTAAATGAAAATTAGCACGTTTAAAAGAGTGCATAACCTGGCTACCATGAAAACTATTGAGCACGTCATTTTGCATCAACTTCTTGAAGTAAATGATTTTTGATTCTTGTAATCAGTTCACATGAAACATGCCAAAGATTACGGAACTTGCAATTAATAAACATTAGAAAACTAAGGAATTCCTTTTGAACTGGTAATTCCCAAATTCAATTAAGACATACTTTTCGAAATTTAAAGTTTCATATCAAGTCTGAGAAAAACTAATTTAACCTGAGGATGAAAACATGACTAAAACCACTCTACTAATGATGCCGCCTAAACTATTTCAAACAAACATAACAAGGTAAGCAATGTCAAGCAACCAAAATCACTCCAATTCTAAGCCTTGGGACAACGTTTTTCGTTAGCATAATGCCCTGTCTAGTGACACCTCGAACAAGCTCTTTTCTTTCTAGGTTTTTCAATGGAAGACCTTTTCCTCTTGATGCACCGACGACCAACTTTCGATGTAGTATTTGGAGGAAGCACCACCCGCTCGCCACCTCCATTGGGACATCCCAAGTTTCGGGCTCAAGACACCATAGATTTTAGGTTCATACATAGATCTCCAAACATATGTTTTATAATATTCCCCACAAAGGCCTTCTTCTTTTATCTTATATGTCTCACACATCGCAAGTACATGGGGACACGGAAGATCTTGATAGTCAAACACTTTGCACGTGCAAGACCTTCGGTCAAGATAGACGGTGTCTTTGTTCTTCATAGTCACCCTCATCCACTTCATATTCGTCCCCATCGACATGGCAAGCCACAAACCTTTTGCCTGACCCACCGTTCTTTGATTATATCCCGTGCATGTTCACTCAAAGGATCTTGCCGATCACGAGCTAGTTGTCTACGTTGGCGGAGAACCATTCCATAAGGAACTGCGAATGTAATCGACTAAATGACAGATTGGAATACCTTTAACACCAGCTATTCTTGAATTGAAAGTTTCACAAAGCGTTTGTAGTCATGAGAGTAAAACGACTGTTCTAGCCTTCACCCGGCCCACATTTAGGTCCAAGATCCACTCTGATTTTAAAGCGGCGGGGCTCGCTAAACCTAGGTCTCTCATAGCAAGTTCATACTCATCATTGCTAAACGCTTTTGCAGCTCTTATAAATGCCACCATAAGTGCCGCGGCTGTGGTAGGTCTGTTTGATATTTTCTGCAAGGTCAAACATTACAGGACTGACCTATAAGTACAACATGCACTAGTGGATAATAGGTTTTTTACTACTTCCTGGGTTTTTCAAAAACGGCTGTTATTGGGCTGTAGTATTTATTCATGCTGTCACTAACAGTTGTTTTATTAAAAAAAATTAAACTAGTTCCAATAACAGTTGTTTTATAAAGGGATATTTCTGTAAAAAAACAAAGCTTCACTATGGATTTTAGAAACGACTGTGAGAACAAGATATTTCCATAGGCCCAGTTTTCAAGGCAAAGACGTGGTCTGCTGTGTCTCTTCATTATCCTTTTCTTTTTTCTGTAAACTAAACCATAAACGAAAAAAAAAAAAATGAAACCCATCGTTCTCCTTCAAATTGTTTCTCACAGAACCCATGATTCAATCTCGAGCTTTCAACAATTTTTTCAATCCGTAACCAATTTCTTCGATCTGTAAACAATTTGTTTTTTCAATCTCAATTGTGAACCATTTTTTTTCTCCTTAAGTGGTAATGATAATCTGAAAAACCCCTAAATCGAATATTGAATCTTGTTTTCCTTCCATTACTAATGATAATCTCAAAAACTCGTGACTGCAGTTGGTTTTTTGAGTCTTCTTTTAGTGTTTCTAAACTCAGATCTATAGTTTTGAGTTTTGGGTATTTGAATCTTCGAGTGGTGAAGATCGAGCATATCTTGTACATACTCTTAAGGTAGTACTTGATCTGTAGTTTTGAGTTTTGAGTTTCATTTTTTTTTAATTTCATTTATGAATGCAGGGTTTTGATATTATTTGGGGTTTTCTTCACTCAATACGGCAAGGTAATTTTCAGCTTTCTATTTGGTTATTTGCATAATTTCAAGCATGAATTTGTATATTTTTTTAATGCTACTTATGTGTGCATCTTTATTGAAATTTTGTGAGTATTGATTTCTATGTTATGACTGATTGGCGAACATGGATTTGGGAATCTTTTTTAGTGCTGTGAAAACATATAAACTTTACAATATAATTTCTGGTGTATAGCTATTGATTCCGGAACTTATGCATACTGCAGGTGACTAGCGAATTTTGGGTTTTTGAGAGCACTTCGACTGCAACAAGAATTGCAATTTGTAATGGAAGTGTGTATGAATGCTTGAACATTTTAATGGGTCTGTTCTAGAATGGCAATTGCTGCAGGGAAGAAGTATATGGAGGTTTACAAAATCAGTTGCGAGTATATCCTGTCATTACCAGCAAAACGCACATCAGGTGCTTGTAAAAAGGCCTGAGAGTTAACTGAAGTTCTTGAACTCCAGGAGAAGGAGTGATACGATATAGGGAGTTATGTTGCTGAGATAAAGAAAGAAGAGGGTTTACTGCCATCGTTAACTGAAGTTCTGGAAGCCCACGATATTCTTGCTGTCATTGAGAGGTTCATGTCAGGTTTTAAGAAATCAAAGGTACTATTTCACCTCTTCTTCCGTGCTAGTAATTATGAAGAATTTAACATTTGTCTTTATTTATTAATTTAACATTCGTTTTTATGGGAATCATTGGACCAGTACGTGGCTTAGGAGCTGTAATGTCAGGCTATCTTTTGATATCTTCTTTGTTTAATATCTTATATCAACCAACATTTTAAAAGAAATCCGTAGATAAAAATACTTCTCTTTTTGCAGGGCAATTTGATAGTGGAGGAATATCATTCCAGTATAGATCCTAAGAATCAGTTGTGTACCTCTGGTAACGGTGGTTCTTTGGAGCCCATTTCTAACCTTGAATCTGCATTTTCTTAGTCCGAGAAGAAACATTTGGATTTGATTAATGAGGCAGTTCATAAGCTAGGTTCAGTTAGCTGTTCTATTCTTTCTGAAGACTCACCACATGGAAACATCACTTTGTGGAGGGTTTTGTTCGAGTCATCCATGGCGAATCTACGATTCGATCTTATATGTGAAAAGTTTGGTGAAACAATCAAACTCGGTGTATGTATTTTAATCCATCACTTGACCTTTATCACGATATTTTCTTATGTATAATCAATTTCCATGTGCCAATGCCCAAAATTCATATGTTTTTTACAGGTTAAACTCATAGACAATGCTGGGGAGAAAAATCCAATTGTATGCTCTCAAGTGCAGACATATTTATGGTTCAGTGATATCTGCAATTTGTTTTGTATCATCGTTAGGGGTTGCATTTTGTTATCACTTTGGGTATGGGATTGATGCGATATATATAATATGTTTCTTTCGTGGCATTCTATTTAAAATCTGAGTTCTAATGTTAATAATTGTCTTTTGGTTTCAGATCATTGTCATTCCACTGTTAATCGGGCTTTTATTTGAGTTTTGGTTGATGGTGCCAATTCGAGCATTGGTGGTTGACGCTCCAGTTTTACTCTTGTGTCAGGATTGGGCAGTGGTGTTCTTCCTCTTTAAAGCTGTGGAGGACACTGGTATGTGACGTTACTCTTTACTGTGTTTCACTTTTTAATAGTGTCTTATACTGGTCACCTAGGATGGAGGTGCACATAGTGGGTGCAAAACTTGTTAAGTGTGACCATACTAATTATGAGACAAGTTTTCAGTGGGTGCAAAATTTGCTTTCCCTTCAAGTTACTGATTAGGTTCTGATAGTGTGTATGGAGTGAAATTTCTTATCCTTTGATTATTTGGCATTTACCCCCTCGTGGACCTATTTGGGACACAATTGATAACGGTAAAACTTCTTCCCGCAGTTCTGATGAGAAGTCATGGAAAACAGCGACAGAATTGTTAGTGGATGTTGCTGGTCATGGTGAAGATAGCGGTTTTGAGGTGCCTTGCCTCATCGTTGCGGCTAAGTATCATCATGGTTCCTCAGTTGGGTACACATCAACATGTCATTCTTCCATCGGCTCTGCCAGAGCATGATTTCTTGGGCGATCTGGAGCTGCTTGGGTGGATGCATACCCAACCAAATGAGCTTCCTCAGCTGTCTCCACAGGTACTTGATGTTCTTTTCTTCTTTGTTATCACTGTTTTTATTACTCTAATGTATATTTGTGTTGAATTTTTCATGCTGTGGTGTTGATTGATGTTGCCAACGTCACTAGATAGATATTTACAGGCTTAAAGGTGTGATTAGTCATGTAAACACAACATTTATATTCTTCGTATGCGGACGATATCTTATGATTCAGCCGTTGGAATGTGATTACGTTTTAGCACCTAGAACGTATTTCAGTATTACTGATGCTATAAAAATTTGAACACAATCGGACATCGTTAGGAACTGGAAACGATAGACTAACTCTGACTCTGTTCAGAAAGGAGCGAAATCTGAACAGTCCACTTACCCATGATGTTTATCGTTACTCGCTTATCGGAATAATCTATAACTTTTATATGTCGTGGGAAATGTTGTTAGTAACGTGTGGTATAAAATTCAGCAGAAACAAATAATATTTGGTAGTCGAAAACGTATGGAAGTTGTGCCTGAATTCTACAGGTCCGTAGTGCAGGCAGTCTGGTTCGAGTATGCATATCTTTTTAAATAACCGTTAGAATACTGTGATTTTTCGGTAGATTTTAGTTATATGAGTCATCTAGCTTCTGTAAAAAATTGACGACGATCGGGTAATATTAGCTACTGAAAACCATGAATAAATCGTGACTGCACTCTGTAAACAGAAATCCTGTGCAGCCTTGGCTTTCTCACTATCTCTTTGAATTCTTTAGTTCAGCTATGGAGATGCATTTGAGCATCTCTTTTCCATATAAATCCTTGTTAACTTTAGTAGTGTTTAATAGTACCATGGTCTGTTGGATTGACACTGACTGAATTGCTTTTGAGCATAGTATTTATGGAGTAGACACTATCCAATATCATGTTATGCAATTGTGATTTTTGGTTTAGCTGTATTAGTTCTTGTCTTTGTTTTCATAAATGTGGACTGTGCACATCCATTTCCTAAATGTGTTGTATGTTCTCATTAGGGTCCATGATAGCGTGCAAATTTGCGGCGATGGTACTACCTGAAAGGTTAGTGTACCAGATCAGAATAGATTGTAATGTTTGCAGCTAGTCTTTTAGCTTGCAAAGCCATCTAGTTTAATTTGGTTAATGGATAATATCACCCTGAATGAATGTTTATTAGCCATGTTCACGTGATAGAATAGCTTGTGGGACTGCTGTGGTGCTAAACAATCTGGCATTTTGTTTAAATTATTTAATTTATTACATCATCGACACTTTGGAGAAATCTTATGGGCCAATGATTTAATTTCATGTCTTGGATGAATTCATTCTTAATGAAGGTGATGGTGAAACACCTCTTGAGGGAGCTATACCAGATATGACGTCTTCAACAGAGTTAGTGACTTGCTTCATTCATGATACTTATGATTAATATATCAAGGAAGGTATGCCTATTTTTACTGATAGTGTTATCTCGATGATCTTGCAGATTCTACCAGGCCAAAGCCGAGGAAGATTTTCTTGCAGTTGAGAGAAGGGTTAAGGTTTTCCAACTTAGTGTTGGAACTCTATGGTTGTAAATCTTGTAATAATATAGGTTAAGGTTTTCCAACTTAGTGTTGGAGTTTTTCAGACTTGGGACTTGCAATATTTTAGATAGTTAAAATTGTAAATTGAATTCACTTTCCAATACAATCCGAGTTTTAAAGTCGCTATCAATTTAATTTTGTTAAATTTAGTTTTGAAGTCATTTTCAACTTAATTGTGATTCAGCTTTTAGTTTCAGGTTCAGCTGAATCAGCTTCAGATTCAACTTTTAGTTTTTGATTCAGCTGAATCAGCTTCAGATTCAACTTTTAGTTTTTGATTCAGCTGAATCAGCTTCAGATTCAGCTGAATCAGTATCAATTTTTTTTATTAAATATAATCAATAAAAACTACTGACTCTATCAGTACTTAAATATGTACTGCTAAAGAAAGTCGTTTTTTTAAAGATATCAACTTCAGCGAGAAACAGTCGTTTTGGAAAAAACTACTTCTAGAATCCAACTGATGAACACAGTCGTTTTTAGAGATATTACCTCTTGTCTTGGCAGTTGTTTAACTTCCATTTTCCACTAGTGATGAAGCATGCATATATATATATATATGTCTGAAATGTATCATACAGCAGGGTGGACTCCCCAAACTTGTTTGGACTGTACATATATATGTGACCACTATTGTGTGTGTATATCCTATATGGTACTACTGTCATGGACATGAGTGTCGTACCTAGTACATTATATGCAATATGATGCTATTGTCATTGATCTAAATTACATATCTAATGATACAAGGGACTAACTGACTTCATAACTCTGTCTAGATACGTACATATAAAGAGCTACAATATGATAAGTAACACTATATACAAATCAAGGTTAACGTTGTATCCGTTCAGATAACTAGCATCAAATCTATTTAAACACAAAACTCATGTTTTTATATAGTATATAAAGTCTTGTTAAATACCGAAAGATGGTGGATGCGGTATACTTGATTAGCACAAGGAAATGCCAACCTTATGGCTCTACCGATCGATGGGTGCCTGTCTGTTGCCACAACAACATCTTCATTCATAGCAAACTTATCGCCAAGTACTCCGACTAACTTTCTCATAAACCATTCCCAAGATTCATTATTCTCTGAATCAACAACAAGAAAAGCAATAGGATAGATCGACTCGTCGGATCCATTCCAACTGGCTGACAGTAGAACTCCTTGGCGTGGCCCTGTAAGATGTGTACCATCAACCGCAAATGCGGGTCTGAAAATTTTTTTGAATCCTTCAATACATACTCCAAAAGCAAAGAAATAATATAGAAAAGAATCATACGAATCAGTTACAATCTCGGAATACTTGATACCCTTTGTTACGAACACCAAGCATGTGACTATAACCAACGAGGTGTTGGTACGATTCATCAAGGGCTACCTTTGATCAGCTCAATACCACGCTTGCAAGCGTTGTATCCCTACCCGGTAATTGATAACCACTCCATAATCCCTTTTTATGTCCAAAATCGGTTGTTTGGGCGTAAAGGCCGCATCTAGTTCTTTGAATTTGTGCTTGAAAAGATCTGCAATTCCAGTAGAGGCCGCTTTGGTTCTTAATTCAGGGTCAGTCCTTTTGTTGCTTTCACAAGTATGCACATCATTTGCAACTGTGAGTTTCCACCACCCACAAGAATCTAAGGGGACTGCTCGCAGACGCCACTCGCATGTCTTGTCTTTGCATTTGGCAATAAACCTCTGGCTGTCGGATTTACAAGCTATGTACTCAAAATTTCTTTCTACTTTGGCTATTGCAAGTATAAGTTTCAGCTCCCCTTGCTTTTGAAAGTGTTACCCACACGTAGATCGTTGTACTTCATATCCTTTGGGGTTTAAGAATATCAAAGACCGGCTACTGAGTTGTTGGCGCATCATGAAGACAGCGGAGTTTCTTGGCTGATGGAGTCATTACTGGTTCAAGACATCTCCTAGCCTTTGGACCACTAGTACTCGCTGATAAAATAAAACATTCAACATTAGTGTGACTATTTGGTCAGGACAAACATAATACAAAAGTACAATAATAAGAGGGAAAAATAAACATACCTTTAACACCACCATCTCCCTTGGCGGTTTCATTCTTGGAATGATAATCCTCACTGGAACTCAACGTGAGATTGTTAAGAGGGGTCAAGGAGTGTGGGGAAGCATCTTGGATCTGCTGTCATCTCCAGTAGTTGTTTTGGGAGTTACGGGAGGAATATATACTTTTACTTCTTCTCCATATTTGATTGTGTAAAAGCTTGGGACTCCACATGTCTGGCCAACATAAAAAATCAACATTTCTTCACTAACAATCTTAATCCTTTAAATGCGGTTCCCGGGACATCTATGAGGCCATACACATCAAAACAAGGTTTGTGCAAGAAACCTAAAACATCCATTTCTCTCTTCTTCACATCCTCAAAAGTGTACTTATCAGGTACCACCGCAAGATGTGTCATACCTTTGTAGTCATCATTACCTTCTTTGTGCACCCATTCACCATTGTAGTGGATGAGAACAGCTTTGCTTATCATTATGGCGACGACAATTTAGGGTTCTAAAAGCAACTGCATTTCACAAAACATACTCTCAGTTATATACAACATAAACTTCTTAAGCAAAAAAGTGAATTACCAATCAATTCCTAAATGAACATTGAAATCACACAACTTAACCCTTGATTACAAATAGTGATGATCTACTAGATCGCATGCCTATTTCAACCAACGATTTCCTGTAAACCTAACCATAAAAAATTTAGTCGCAGTTAACACATCCTAAATAAACAGAGGCCAAAATTAAGATCATCCTGTATCATGAACCCTACATAAATTAAGTAACCAAACCACAAAATTAAAGATAACCCATACCTTATTTGACTGTAAACTATATAAATAAACATCATATTGAATAAATCCCCAATACATATTTAAAAACCCTAACTTTGAGTTTGAAATTGAAATTAACCAAAATTTAATATCGAATTTGAAAGAGCTAAAAGTTAAGCTCACCTATTGAACAATATATATAGCTCCTTCCTTCTCTATCTCGGTTGGATGATTAGTAAAATATAAAACCTAGCTTTCATGGTGTAGCAATTTTGCCATGATATGAGCACAATAAGAAAGACAAGAAAAGTATAAGATGGTGAAAGAAGAAGAAGAAAAGAATACTAAGATATAGATCAAGACTAATAAGAAGAGGTGATCCCGATAGAGCAAGAGAACCTCAAGAAGATGGAAGAGCAGGAGAAGAAACAATGAGGGTAAAGTTTTGTTGAAAGGTGCCGCGCAAATTGACCAATAGAAAGTTTACACACGGCAATCATTGCCTCCCAAATTAACCAATAACAGGAGAGCTTTTAATATTATATTTAAAAAATATTTAAATAAAACCTATCTCACAACTATTGTGCTGTGTAACAGGGGTGTAAGGGGTGGAGTAAAGAGAAGGTCCTCACCCTCGAATATAAAGGTCCCGACTTCGATCATAATACTTGTCACCTACCTGGCGCCTAGGTGGCCTGGTGGAGAAAAGGTCCCTACCATGGATCAAAAAGGTCATGACTTTTATTATCCTACTTGGCACCTACCTGGCGCCTAGGTGGCCTGGTGGATAAAAGGTCCCTACCATGGATCCAAAAGGTCCTGACTTTTATTTTCTTACTTGGCACCTACCTGGCGTGTAGGTGGCCTGGTGGAAAAAAGGTCCTCACCCTGGAATGAAAGGTCCCCACCCTGGATCGAAAGGTCCTGACTTTGATCCTCCTACTTGAAACCTTATTTAATTCCATTAACAAGGTTATTTTAATATTATCCTAAGAGTCCAGTAAGAAGTCTGGACATTTAACTGGACCCTAATAATAAAACATTAATAAAAAACTGTCTTACTTTAATATCTTTATTTTCAATGGAAAGCTTTTTTGAGGTCCTCTAAGGTCCTGTAGAGAGTCTTGACCTTAATCACAGGACCCTGATACTTATATACAAATAAAAAAAATTGATTTTTAATTTTTTATTCAAATTCTAATATTTTTTTAATAAAATTATAAGGTCCAGTAAAGAGTCCGGACCCTCTCTACTGGACCCTTGCACGGAAAACCACACCGGAAACCACTTATTTTAATTTTTAAAAGTTAGAAATAATAGTAAACTACTTAGGGTCCTCTACTGTTAGGGGCATAAATGTCATATAGTGGCATTTTTGGTGGGTTTGGAGTTAGGGTGGCACTTTTGGAAACCCATTTCCAAGAGTGGCATTTTTAAGAATTCACCCTTTTCTTAAGAGGTCGAAGTTGACTAAAGTAAGAAAACATCTCTTGCAGGATGCGACAAAGTCAACAATTCTAGGATTACAAGGTAAAAAAATTCTAAACCAATCAGCAAACTCCAGTTTGTGCTTTCGCAGGCGTTCAGAACAATTCTAAACCAATCAGCAAACTCCAGTTTGTGCTTTCGCAGGCGTTCAAGATCACTTAATCTTGGGTGCAACATAGCCAGAGTAGTTTTGTGTTGCCTAAAAAAAAAACGCAATCAAATTCATCAAATTGGTGCTAGTGAAAGACATTATAAGTAACTGAATTAATAACTTGTGTGAGAAAAGTATTTCTTACGTTATGTAGGGAGCTACATCATCATCATTAGACAAGATATAGTCATGCAACAACTTTCTTTGTAAGGAAGCTAAAGGAAACCGTTTAGGACTCCCAATGGGAGTATCATCTACATATCTAAGCGGTCTGTTAGTTCGTGACTCGACATCTTTGAGGTACCTCGACAAAAATGTAACACATTCATCAGCTAAATAGCCTTCAGCAATAGATCCTTCTGGATGAGCTTTATTCCGCACATATTTCTTGAGAGTGTACAGATACCTTTCAAGAACAAATTTTGACTCCAGGTCAATATTGGTATCACATTTTAAATATATTAAATATAAAAATTTAGTGAAGAAAAGTTTAAAACATATACCGTTCAATTGGGTACATCCATCGATCCGCATGTGTCCACCTAAACGCGCCTCGTTGCCAAATGGATAGGCAAATGAACCATAATGTCGAAAAACGCAGTGGAAATATTCGCTCTAACTCACAAATAATGACTACTATGCGCTTCTCCACTGCTCAAAATCTTGGGCGTGAGACTTTGGAGCACAGTTCACGGAAAAAGAACTTAACTCCATTAGCACAGTAACTAACTTTAGACGGCAGCATCTTAGGAATGCCAAAGGTAACAACTCTTTGCATAAGGACATGTGAATCATGACTTTTTAGTCCAAAGATTTTACGTTCTTTGTACATTTACACATCTTGCAATGTGTGATGAATAACCATCAGAGTCTTCAATTTCTTCAACACATTAAGAAACATCGTCTTTCTTGCATTATCCATGGAGTAACACGCTCCAGGTAAGAAATACTTCCCATTTTCCAAACGCTCGAGGGTGAAGTTCGGTCGATCTTCGTGAGTTGAAGATCAAATCTTGCTTTAAGACCATCCTTAGTCTTTCCATCAATATCCATTACCGTACCAGAACACTATCACAAACATTTTTCTCAGTGTGCATGACATCTATGTTGTGTTTGAGTATATTATTTTCCCCAAAGACGGCGGTTCATAAAATATACTCAATTTCTTCCAATTGCTCGGCATGTTACTTACTGGTTGCATTTGATCCCCGTACTCTTCTCTTGCGTGAACGATCGCCTTTCAAATTCGGCTCAAACTCGCTTTCCAAATATATGTGGAATGTCTTTCAACTTTTGCAAGATATCCGGCCCTAACAATGGGTTTGGAGGTGGACTACGTTCTACATTTCCATCAAAATCCTTCTTAAGTGATGTGCGGAACCTATGATTCATAGGCAAGAAGCGACGGTGTCCCATGTAGATAGTTTTTCTTCCGTTCTTCAACCATTGGTGCCGAGTATCTTCAAGACACGTTGAACATGCCAATTTACCTTTATTACTCCATCCTGAGAGCATTGCGAGTCCAGGATAATCACTTATGGTCCATAATAACCCCGCACGCAAATTGAACATTTCATTTCTCGAGGAATCAAATGTGTCTACACCTTCCTCCCATAACTCCTTAAGCTCATCTATCAACGGTCTCAAGTACACGTCAATATCGTTACCTGTGTTAAGAAATATTAATCTTTAGAGTTTGTAAATATATACGATTATTTGTTTATAGAGATAAAGTACCACATAAGAATTCAGTAAACTCCAACCAGAATCCGCTTCTTGCAACATCATTTAAAACCATTACCGCCAACTATCTCCAATTGAAAAATGGCACAACATACCACAAATACTGCAATGCAAGGAGACGAGAGCTTGATAATACATGCAACAACATGCTGGAGACCATGTACCTAAAGAGATAGCAAGACTGTGTATAAACAATACATTTCAATGAGAAATCACATTAAATGATATCCTAGCAACCTAAAGTCAAAAGTAAATTAGTCTCAACCACCAAACACACATAGTACTAACAAATGACACAACCTAAAAGCCACAATGCTGCAAGCCTGCAACTATTAAGTCGATATATATATGCATCTGAAATTCATTGCTATCTGCATCATCTATAGTAGGGTTGCATTAAGGCACTTCACGCTTGCATTTCTTACATGCAAAATCCAACACCCTAAAGCCTCAAAAGAAAACAAACAAGCGATTTAACATGGACAATGAGATTGAAGTTATAAGCCCTAAGAATACATGGCTTTTCAAATATCATGACATATATATGTCCTAGTTTCTATGGTATTAGTTATGAATTAGCACCACATACTAAGTACGAACACTAAATTATATAGGAAAAATTATTTGTTGGACAAAGTATTAGACAAAAATAGCTTGTCGACAAGGTAAAGGTTTAAGCATCAAGAGCATAAGTATTCATGGCCATCACATGCTTATAATCAACAATCAATTACGAAGAAGTGCCAAACAACATAACTCCATGTATAGTTCATAAGAAAAGCTAAGTTCATTAAGTCGAAAGTCATCAACTTTAATAGTAATATAAGGAATGAAACTGGACTTATTCTATCACTTGAGAAATAATATCCAGTGATAAATCTTTCAAAAAAAAAATAGCTGCTCTCAAAAACTAAAATGAATAAAGGTAAAATGTAATTACCTGGGCTGTGCGGGCCTGGTATAAGCAGAGACAATATCATGTTAGGCTGTTTCATGCATAACCATGGCGGTAAGTTATACGGTAAAAGAACCACAGGCCATGTGCTATGTGGATTTCTCATTGAACTGTATGGACTAAATCCGTCGGTTGATAAACCTAATCTTATATTCCTTGAATCAGCTGCAAAAGTTGGATTCATCTCATCGAATTCTTCCAAGCTTCGTAATCATCTGGATGTCTCAATACCCCATCTCTTGTACGCACTTCATGATGCCATCTCATATTTTGCATAGTCTTTGAACACATGTATAACCGTTGTAACCGAGGTTTCAAAGGGAAGTGACGAAGAATCTTGGCAGCCATTGCGTTTTTCCATCTTTGTAACGAGAAGCTTTACAAACGGTACATGTTTTAAGATCCTGATCTCTTTATAATACAACATACAATCATTGGGACACGCATCAATTTTGTTGTAAGACAATCCCAACTCCGAAAGTACTTTCTTACACCTGTGTGAAGTTTTCAGCAAAGTACACCCCTCCGAAATGAATCTCTCATAAGTTGAAGCATCTCTTTGAATGACTTATCGGTCATCCCACCAACACACTTGTAGTTCCAAAATCTGACAAGAAAAGACATCATTGACATTTTGTCGCAGCCAGGATACAATGGCTTCTTTGAATCTTCTAACAACTTATAGAATTCTGCTGCTGAATTACCACTTGGTATGCTGCTCGCTCCCACGTTTATATCACCCATATCATCATCTTCGCACATTGGTACTCCATATGCATCTCGAATCATGCCTGTAATATCATCTCCAAGTCCTTCACTATCATTATCTCCAACCTCAAAGATTTACATTTTCTCGCCCCGACATTAGAAGTAGAAGGAAACGTTGAGCGGAAACTTCCACCGTGATGATACCATACTGTGTAGCTCTTTGTCATACCACAACTTACTACATCATCATATATCTCATCTCCGGGTCTTGTAATAAATATTGGTGCACTCCTTGCATGGACATTTCATTTTATTACTTTCAGTAACAAACCCATTTTCAAATGCATGATCCAAGAACAACCTCAAACCAATATCAAACTCCTTACTCAACCGGTCATGCTGAACCCAACTCTTATCCATTTCTTTGAATACTTTGATACTTTCAAACTAAGAGAACAAAAAAATCATCAACTCGAATATGCATACTGTATAGTTTCATTTTTTCGAATATGATAAGTTTTTTTCCTATTGTCATATAATCATATAATGAATTCACCAAAATTCCTATCCAAACTTGTCTAACCAGAGTTTCATATAAAACCCTTTTCCAAAGATCAAATGGAACCTAATTATTACTCTATAATCAAATTGAACTTGTAAAAATTCAAAATTGAAAATCGAACATACCAGGTTTGATTCAAATTTTTAATTCCTACTGGCAATATCAAACTTCAAAATCAAATCTAAGTTATTAAAATTCCAAATCATAATAAATAAACCAAATATATAATAAATATTGAAATTCAAACTTGTGATTCTGTAATCAACAGACCCCTTATCATTAGATTCTAATCTTCCTTCAAAACATCACAAAAGATTAAAACTTGAGGTTTGAAATATAAAAGCCCCAAATTTCAAAAACCTCTACGATCTGTTCACATAGTAAAACCCCCAAATTTTCAAATACCCTAATCAAATTTGGTTTCGATTATGAATCTAGATATAAACCAAAGGAAATTGATTTTGTGCTAACTAGTTATGAACATATGCAAAGCAAGTACAATTTAACACATAAACCCTAAGAAAATTCAAAAAATTGAAATCTAAAGAGGGGAAATTTCACCTTAATCAGTAGCTTGCAGGTAAACTTATAAGCAGTTCCCAACTTAGATCTTGCAAAAAACAAAGAAAAAAAAATCTTAAGCAACTTCAACAAGATCGATCTATAAATACTGTATAGAAAAATAACCCACTAACAAGAAAAGAAGTGAAAGCAAACCTCTACATATACCGTTGTGAGCAAAGATGGACGGGATCTGATGAGAGCGGTCAGTTTTACGGCCAGAGAAACGGGACAGAACAAGCTCTCTCTCTCTCTCTCTCTCTCTCTGAAAACTGAGGAAAAAGAAGATGAGAATGACCTGTTTCTCTACAAACTAGATAATAACGAAAAAAAAATAATATTTTAATTTTTTCTCGAGAAAAATTTGAGGGAGATTTAACTTTCACCAAAATTTTAGAGGGAACTAAATTATTCAGGCGAAATTTTCACAATACCGACGGATTTGTTTATGCCGCCATGAATAGATAAATTTTTGACGGATTAGGATCAACCGCCGCACTTAAAGAGATTAACAGCTGCGGATCTTTCCAATCCGTCACAGTTGTAACTAATGTTGACTAATATTTAGTATTTACGAGGGTTATTGACCAACCGTCGGGAATAAGCAGTATTTTTGACGGCCCCAAAATCTGAGCCGTCTTAACAACTCCTCATTTTTGTAGTGCTTGCAGCAAAATCTGGGCGACTATGATAGTGTGAGTTACAGTGGCTGAAAATGGAGCGACTGTATAGAATAAATTTTGTCAAACACTCTTACTTTGACTGAAATTTTGATTGTAAAGTAGCTACATAGAGTACTTTGTAGACCATATCATTGATGAAAATGTTTGTTGGCTTTTCAATGAGAACTGGGCTTCTCAGTTTGAGGAGACAGACCATTCTTTGTAGTCGTTTTATATACAGTTGTTGTCTCAGATACAATTGGAGTATGCATATATATTTAGTACTGATGTCACTACAGAGGGAAAAGGAGTTGATTGTATAGATGTAAATGTAGATATATGATGTAATTGTTTCTTGATTTACTGTGTTTGTATTGAGTTCTACCGGCATCTGGGACAAATAAATGCGAAAGAATTCTAATTATGTATATCACCTAACTCTAAAACTGAACTTTCCCGGTTGTGGACTGGGGTGTTATCTATGTTCCACCAGAAAACACAACACAAAATGATCTAACATGTTAAGACTACAAATCATGGATGGCAGGGATCGATGAGTTCCCTGAGACATAAATCATATCGTCCCAACTTTATTTACGTTATAACCCAAGGATCATACGCTTCTCCGATCTGAGTTTTGCTCAAGTCTCAAATGAAACTAAGGATAGCTGAGAATTTATTATTTTGGAGGACATTGATTAGAATTAACCTAATTATGTGTGCTCAAATATTAGATATAAAGCTTAGTTATTTTTTGGATGACATTGATTAGAGTGTTCAAATGATCAAGTTGTGTCCCAGGCCAAAGCCATCCCTAACCTAGCCACCAATCCTAACGGCTCACCTTTGGATTTTCATGACTAAGTTTTTTAATATAATTAGGTTTCATCATCTTGATAAATTTTCCAATTAGAAATGACTAACCATAATGTCAAACAAATATTAGTTTCCAAAAGAATAGAAAGGCCACGTCCGAGGTTGTAAGCCCCGGCTAATTTGACCCGTCCGACAAAACTTTGGGGCATGCTAACTTATAAGCTTAAACTCTAGATTTCAACAAAATCACAACTAATTTTAATATGGAGACTATATTAGAACCTAAATTTTCTAATCTGCAGATACTTAAGTACACTTTCGATAAAATGTACACTGTTGTTTGAGGATGAAAATGGTTTCTGCCAATTTTGGTAATTTTGGGTGTGTGGGTGAGAAACGAATTTAGACCCTAAATAATGTATTGCACGAGAGTACTTTGGATTCGAGAGATCAATCTGTACAAATCCGGCCTAAACCAAGAAATGGTCGTTCCATACTTGCTTCGGTCACAAAGAGGAGGAGAATGGGTTGGTTTTGGGGAGGGAAGCGAAGAAAGTGTTGAGACCAGGTTGATTCTGGAAAAGTAATGGTTTCACGACTTGTATCAGAAAATGGGAAGCTAACAGATGGGAGAGCTTATCCAAACATTTTTCTGAGTGTTGTCTGATCCTTGACCGAACTTGTCCTCTTTGTGGAAATAGGTAAGACCTATTTATACAAGTCGGAGTGAAACGTACTCTGGTCTCATTAAGGAATGGAATAATGGGTGAGTAAATGGGAGGAGGTGGTAACCGTTAACGCATGGAATTGATGTTCCATAAAAGAAAAGCTTTTCACCATTACTTCCATATTTACTTAACCGATTCATCCTTATTTCACTTTCTTATTACGGGCGTAGTGTACGCCGCACGCTGTAAACCGCCAAACCAAAACCCAAAGAAGATCCCCCAGTTTGTGGTTTGATGTCTCGAACGTTTTCGTGAAAACATGTAATATGGTTGTTCCCTGGAAAGTCGAGCTTGGGAGGCTTGCTAGATTGGCGACCTTCGACGGTCGAGATTTTGTATCTTAAGCGGAAAGGTAACCGTTGATCGTTACAAGCTTCCGTTTTTGATAGCTGTGTAGGGAAGGCCAGCATGATGGCATGACAAAGTTGGCAGGCCATTGGCATGGCATGCCTTGGCGTGGTTTGCCGTGGCCAAACTAGACTTTGGGTCAAAGGTTACCATGCATTGTCTGGTAACCTTGGACGGCTAGGATTTGCTCCTGAAATTGAAAGGGAGACCGTTGATTGTCGCACGCCTTCGTTTTAGTAGCCGCATAGGGAAGGCTAGCATGGTGGCTCGGCTAGGTTGGCATGCCTTGGTGCGGTTTGGTGTGGCCAAACTAGGGTTTTGGGTCAAAGGTTACCATACGTTGTCTGGTAACCTTGGACGGCTAGGATTTGCTCCTGAGATTGAAGGGCGACCATTGATGGCCGCATGCCTTCGTTTTAGAAACCCTAATTAGCGCCCTTTACAAGAATCGCTGTAGAATTCTCGTACGGACTCGGATTTTGACAGTCCGACCCTCAAATCGACTGGAAAAGAATTTCCTATCTCCCTACTCGGGGATAGGTTTTGAACTCGTTCGGGAGGTGAAAACAACCGACATTAAAACTCATGAAGAATTCATGAGGGATGTTGCGGGTCCGAGGAGGCATAGTTTAGGCGCGGCCAAAATTAGGGTTTTGGCATTGGGCCAAACGTTACCATGCGTTGGATGGCAACCTTGGACGGCTAAGATTTGCATCTAAGGTGGAAGGGTGGTCGTTGATTGTTGCACGCCTTAGTTTTAGTAGCCGCATAGGGAAGGCCAGCATGGTGGCGTGGATAGGTTGGCATGTCGTGGGCATGGCATGCGATGGCGCGGTTTGGGCGTGGCAAAAGTTAAGATTTCGGGCCAAAGGTTACCATGCGTTGTCTGGTAACCTTGGATGGCTAGGATTTGATCCTGGGATTGAAAGGGGACCATTGATTATCGCACGCCTTCGTTTTAGTAGCCGCATAGGGAAGGACAACATGGTGGAGCGGCTAGGTTGGCATGCCGTGGGCATGGCATGCCTTGGCGCGGTTTGGGCGTGGCCAAACTTAGTATTTCTCGCCAAAGGTTACCATGCGTTGTCTGGTAACCTTGGTCGGCTAGTATTTGATCCTAGGATTGAAGGGGGACCGTTGATTGTCGCACGCCTTCGTTTTAGTAGCTGCATAGGGAAGGCCAGCATGGTGGCGCGACTAGGTTGACATGTCGTGGGCATGGCATGCCTTGGCGCGGTTTGGGCGTGGCCAAACTTAGGATTTCGGGTCAAAGGTTACCATGCGTTGTCTGGTAACCTTGGTCGGCTAGGATTTGATCCTGGGATTGAATGGGGACCGTTGCTTGTCGCACGCCTTTGTTTTATTAGTCGCATAGGGAAGGCCAACATGGTGGCGCGGCTAGGTTGGCATGCCGTGGGCATGGCATGCCTTGGCGCGGTTTGGGCATGGCCAAACTTAGTATTTCGAGCCAAAGGTTACCATGCGTTGTCTGGTAACCTTGGTCGTCTAGGATTTGATCCTAGGATTGAAGGGTGGCCGTTGATTGTCGCACGCCTTCGTTTTAGTAGCCGCATAGGCAAGGCCTGCATGGTATAGTGGGTCTGCGGGTTTGGTATGTCGTTGGCACATGGTGCGGCTATCATGGCTAGGCCAAGGCAAGGTGCGTTTGGCTTGGCGAGGTGGGGCCAATGGTTTGGCATGCCGTTTGGCACATGGTATAGCTAGCATGGCTAGGTCCAAGGCAAGGTGCGTTTGGCTTGGCAAGGTGGGGCCAATGGTTTGGCATGCCGTTGGCACATGGTACGGCTAGCATGGCTAGGGCCAAGGCAAGGTGTGTTTGGCTTGGCGAGGTGGGGTCAATGGTTTGGCATGCCGTTTGGCACATGGTGCGGATAGCATGGCTAGGGGCCAAAGCAAGATGCGTTTGGCTTGGCATGGTTTGCTATTAGCGCAGTAGTGCGGCTGGCATGGTTGGCATGCCTTGGCGCAGTAGATGTACGGCACGGTTTTCCATTGGCACAGTGGTGCGGCTGGCATGGTTGGCATACCTTGGCGCGGTAGATGTGGCTGGCACGGTTTTCCATTGGCACAGTGGTGCGGCTGGCATTGTTGGCTGCCTTGGCGCGGTAGCATGAGGGTTTTGTACAGGTGATGACAACCAATGTTAGGGGTTATGCCGTGGAACATGATACATATGAAGAAAACAGGTACCATGGTAATTCTTACGTAAGCATGCTAATCGATTCGATAACTGTGTTAATGGTCATAATGACGTCATGCCAGATATGCAGTTTTACGATTTTAACCCTAGACTAAAAGCCACCATCAACATTAGGTCCCCTGCTTAGCTCGGAATGGGAGCATCGTTGCGAGGTAATCATAAGATGGTGTCAGGCTAGGACAAGAAATTGAAAAAAGTCGTGATAAGATGGTCAGGAAAGCCCGACTAACCTTTTCGATAGGTAAAGAGAGTTTGCGCTTCCCATGTTGGCGACCTTGCATAAATTGTACCGGGTGGTGCGGACCGTGATGTGGTGAGATGAAAATTATCGCTTAGTCCGGCTATGCATCACCTTGGCTGGTCGGGGAACATCGTGTCACTGGCCTGTGCGAGTTATTGGTGTCAGTATGGTTTGGAAAGGGGGCGCAGGCGTTGCGTTGGCTTAGACTGGAGCCGTAAGCATCGGTCGGCTTAGAATGGAGCCGTCAGTATTGGTCGGCTTGGAATGGAGTCGTCAGCATCGGTCGGCTTAGAATGGAGCCGTCAGTATTGGTCGTTTTGGAATGGAGCCGTCAGCATCGGTCGGCTTAGAATGGAGTCGTAAGTATTGGTCGGGTTGGAATGGAGCCGTCAGCATCGGTCGGCTTAGAATGGAGCCGTCAGCATTGGTCGGCTTGGAATGGAGCCGCTTGCGTTGTGCGTCTTGGAGTGGAGCTATCTTGAGTTCCTCGGAAGGATGACATCTGTTTTTAGTTTCGTGGGAAGGTGACGACGGATTCGGGAAGATAACAACTTGCTTCAGTTCCGTGGGATAATGACAACTTTGTCTAAATTAGGGTTTAGCATGCCGAACCCCTAATTAGCGCCCCTTACTAGAATCGTTGTAGAATTCTCGTACGAACTCAGATTTTGACGGTCCGCCCCTCCATTTATATCGGAAAAGAATTTCCTATCTTACTTAGTGGGAATATTTAGGTTTTGAGCTCGTTTAGGAGGTGAAAACGGCCCCGACAGTGAAACTCAGGAAGAATTCAGGAGGGATGTTATGGGCCCGGGGTAGCATAGTCGCGCCGAGTCATCTATTCCCGTTCATGGAGCAATAAGGAAACTTTATTCTGTGCAAACTCTAGAAACTCCGTCCGTATGAAAAGAGGTATTGACCTTCTTCTATTTTCTGTTGCTCGTCCGGATCCGTGCTTTTGTCTGCATTGTCTCTCCAGTGGATTCCAAAATTTACCAAACTTCGTTGCATTCTTGGGACGTATGGATGTGGTTGCGTTGTCGGTCCATCCTTGATTTTAGGTTGTTCAGTGCCTGGACCTTCTGATCACAATGACAGTATGCTGTGGATGCTTGTATGGTCGAAATCTTCCGGAGCCACTGGATGAAATAGATGAGTTGGGAGACGCTTTGTTGCCGACGTGCTGCTATCAAGTCTTCAAGGACTTTGTTCCAATAGACATCCTTTGAACCATCTTATGAATCTTGGACTATCGTATGGAATGGGATGCGGTGAGCAGTCCCCAGTTATATTTCTGTTAGATCCGATGGCACGACCGAACATGTGAATGTATCTCTGTGGCGTGCTTATGGAGTCTTCGATGCACATGTACGGCTTCGTGTTGAGAAATTCTTGCGGCTCGTAAAACTTCGACAGTGATGATGTTGAAATTAGAAATAACCTGGTTGAGGGGAGTGAAAGCGCCTCGTGATGGTAATCCCATGTGTAGCCTACTTTCATTGCATCTCCTTGATTCCACGTCCACGGGATTTGATACAAGCTTATTGTACTCTTCCGGATATGACGCTGGGATGCTCAGAATATCACATGGATGAAATACTATGGATAGTAAAGTGGTAAAGGTGAGAGAGTTATGTTGTTTATCGTGGCTCCCTCTGCTTCTTAGGGAAAATGTTTCAGCCAGGTCTCTGGGGTTATCTCATGGATCTTTGATGGTCATCGGGATGGGATGCGATGAGCAGTCCCCAGTCACAATTTTCTTTAGTTTCTAAAGTTATTTCTTCTGAGAAGGCTTGGGATCCACCGCGTCCTTGTAAAGTGTTGTAGGCGTCTTCTAGACAGAGAGGTGATGATATTCTTACGCTACACCCTTGAAGAGTAGATGACTTTGTTGTGGTTATGGATTTTTGGTTGACTGTGTCTTCTAAGCTTTTGACAGTGAAAGGATTCCGTGTAGATCCCCAGTCACCAAGTATGGTTTACATGTTTCCATCTTGTATGGTCGGTGGGTTGACCATGATAAAGGTATCACCATCATGTGTTCGTACTGGTGATTTTGTTACTTCTTCCACATGAAACTAAAATATGGAGGAGCACGGGTTACCTTTGTAGTGATTGTTTCTATGGTGAAGCTCTGGATGGTATCAACAAATCAGCGGCAACATTTATTGGCAGCAGATGTGATCAGAAGAGACTACATTGTTGTGAGAACAAAGTAGGTTAGCTAGAATTGTATGGGCATCCATGGAAGTAAAAGGATTGGCTGGATGTATAAGCAGGTAAACTGTCCATGACCACGGGGTTTGGAGAGATGGATCAAAAAGTGGCCACAGCTGCGATCCTTGGATGGATGTGATCACGATCCTTGACAGGGAGGAGTGTGGCGTTGAAGCGGCTTCGGCTCTAGGAGAGGACGTTGAAGCTTATGATGACAAATGATGAAGCTTCGGCTTCGATCCTGGAGCAGCTTATGGAGAGAATGCTGAAGCGGAGCGGCTGCTGAGGTGAATGTTGAAGCGGAGCCGCTAGCTGCTGGAGGACGTTGAAGCGGAGAGGCTTCGTCAATCATTGTGCTGTCAAACTGGACACCCTTCAAGCGAGTAGTGGTTAGGAGTCCCAAGTTCCATCTATCGTGCTTTCCAAGAGAGGTAGGGGTTTGGGAACGACTTCTTGGCTGGAAGTAGATATTTCCTGACACAGCGCGGTTGAGGGCTGCAAATATGTCTTGACGTTGCGCCTTGGTAAAACATAAAATCTCTCATAAATGTTCCACCATAGACTGCACAATTTTGTAGGCGAAGTCCCCAAAATCATGCATATCTTGACGGCAAGAGAGTCTTTGTGAACTCAGGGGGGTTGCTGATCTCCTTGCCTCGATTTTGGAGAAGTCGTTCCTGATCTCTACGTGTGATGAAATTGGATTGCTGATTCCCTCCTATTGAGCGTTCAAGAGCAATGCTGGAAGGATGCAAGCTGCTGGCGCCGGGAAGATGCAAATTTTTAGCGCTGGAAGGATGCAAGATGTTAGCGTTGGATAGGCTTGGAATGGGCGCTGGCTTGGCACGACGTTGGCTTGGCGTGGCGCGGACTGTTGGCTTGGCGCGGTAGCAATAAAGTGGTCAAGCATATTCCAGGTCCGTACTCCAGCGTTTCTCTTCCAATTTGTTTTCTTGTGTTGGTGTATACCCTAGCCATAGGTATGTCGTTCATAAACTTGTAGAAGTACTTGTTCTTCTCTTCGAATATTACCGTAGTAGTGTCGGCTACCTCATGAATAGTGACTGGTAATCGTTATTATGCAAAGTAGGTATGTATGGGTAGGTGGTTGATTCCACGAAAAACTGGGCGTTATGGTTTCTCTGAGATCCAAAAGTTGCAGGCCAAGGTGACCAAAGGTCCTTCCGCATACATGGTCAAGCAACAAGAAGCGGAGGTCGAAAGGTTGTCCAAAGAGTTGGAGCTGAACAAGCGGTCCTCCAAATGACGAAGGACGCCTTCTTCGAAAAGAGCAAAACACCATTGAATGGCTTCCTTTGAATGCACTTCTGTCTTCTAAAATTCTTCTGTTTCTTTTTTTTTTTCGAAAGGCAAATGGAACGCCTGGCTTATGGTTTTGATTTTCTGGATTTTTGGGTTGATAGACAAGTGTTACCCATGAGGGTTTTGGATTATTATTCTGGATGAACTATTTTAGGATGATGTCGTTTTTGGTTATGATTGTAAGTAACACAAACATCCCAGGGAAGATATGGAAACATGAACGTTGGGTGTCGGTAGATGACATGGGATGAAGCATAACATGGCTATCGGTTTATCATTCCCGTGAAAAATTGAAATAGTAAACCATGTATTTTTTCTAGGCAAGACTTACTTGGTTTTTTGGATCTGCTAACGAAAACGAGTCAGGTGCAAGTCCGACTTTCGTGGAAAACACAGCGATTGTGGAAAGTACCCAGTCGTCCCTGAGTCATTTGATGATCGAGTCGTCGACCCCTGAGCGGATCGTTTTGCTTTTAACCTCTGGGAAGTCCCCAATCGCCCATTGTCGCGTCAAGACTGGTTGGATCGTTCGCTTTTAAACTCTAGGCAGTCCTCAGTCATCCCTTGTCGTGTCAAGACTGATAGTCAGGTTTTCTGGTAACTGAGTCGTCGATCCCTGAGCGGATCGCCTGCTTCTACCGTCTTGATGTCTGGGGCGAAGCATAAAATTGATGGTCGAAAATTGACGTTGTAACCTAAAGATCAATCTCCCACTGTGGTCGCCAATTGTTTGAGGAAGAAAATAGTTTCTGCCGATTTTGGTAATTTCGGGTGTGTGGGTGAGAAACGAATTTAGACCCTAAATAATGTACTGCACGGGATTAATTTAGATTCGAGAGATCAATCTGTAATAATCCGGCCTAAACCAAGAAATGGTCGTTCCAGACTTGCTTCGGTCACAAATAGGAGGAGAATGGGTTGGTTTTGGGGAGGGAAGAGAAGAAAGTGTTGAGACCAGGTTGATTCTGGAAGAGTAGTGGTTTCACGACTTGTATCAGAAAATGGGAAGCTAACAGATGGGAGAACTTACCCAAACGTTTTTCTGAGTATTGTCTGATCCTTGACCGAACTTGTCCTCTTTGTGGAAATAGGTAAGACTTATTTATACAAGTCGGAGTGAAACGTACTCTGGTCTCATTAAGGAATGGAATAATGGGTGAGTAAATGGGAGGAGGTGGTAACCGTTAACGCATGAAATTGATGTTCCATAAAAGAAAAGTGTTTCACCATTACTTCCCTATTTACTTAACCGCTTCATCCTTATTAAACTTTCTTTTTACGGGCGTAGTGTACGCCGCACGCTGTAAACCGCCAAACCGAAACCCAAAGAAGATCCCCCAGTTTGTGGTTTGATGTCTCGAACGTTTTCGTGACAACATGTAACATGGTTGTTTCCTGGCAAGTCGAGCTTGGGAGGCTTGCTAGCTTGGCGACCTTCGACGGTCGAGATTTTGTATCTTAAGCGGAAAGGTAGTCGTCGATCGTTGCACGCTTCCGTTTAGCTGTGTAGGGAAGGCCAGCATGATGGCAGGGCAAAGTTGACAGTCCATTGGCATGGCATGCCTTGGCGTGGTTTGGCGTGGCCAAACTAGACTTTGGGTCAAAGGTTACCATGCGTTGTATGGTAACCTTGGACGGCTAGGATTTGCTCCTGAAATTGAAGGGCGACCGTTGATTGTCGCACGCCTTCGTTTTAGTAGCCGCATAGGGAAGGCTAGCATGGTGGTGCGGCTAGGTTGGCATGCCATTGGCATGGCATGCCTTGGTGCGGTTTGGCGTGTCCAAACTAGGGTTTTGGGTCAAAGGTTACCATGCGTTGTCTGGTAACCTTAGACGGCTCGGATTTGCTCCTGAGATTGAAGGGCGACCATTGATGGCCGCACGCCTTCGTTCTAGAAACCCTAATTAGCGCCCTTTACTAGAATCGTTGTAGAATTCTCGTACAGACTCGGATTTTGACGGTCCGCCCCTCAAATCGACCGAAAAAGAATTTCCTATCTCCTTTCGTGGGGATATTTAGGTTTTAAACTCGTTCGGGAGGTGAAAACCGCCCGACAGTAAAACTCAAGAAGAATTCAAGAGGGATGTTGCGGGCCCGAGGAGGCATAGTTTAGGCGCTGCCAAAATTAGGGTTTTGGCATTGGGCCAAACGTTATCATGTGTTGGCTGGCGACCTTGGACGGCTAAGATTTGCATCTAAGGTGGAAGGGTGGTCGTTGATTGTTGCACGCCTTTGTTTTAGTAGCCGCATAGGGAAGGCCAGCATGGTGGCGCGGCTACGTTGGCATGCCGTGGGCATGGCATGCATTGGCGCGGTTTGGGCGTGGCCAAACTTAGGATTTCGGGCCAAAGGTTACCATGCGTTGTGTGGTAACCTTGAATGGATAGGATTTGATCCTTGGATTGAAGGGGGACCGTTGATTGTCGCACACCTTCATTTTAGTAGCCGCATAGGGAAGGCCAGCATGGTGGCGCGGCTAGGTTGGCATGTCGTGGGCATGGCATGCCTTGGCGCTGTTTGGGCGTGGCCAATCTTAGGATTTCATGCCAAAGGTTACCATATGTTGTCTGGTAATCTTGGATGGCTAGGATTTGATCCTGGGATTGAAGGGGGTCGTTGATTGTCGCACGTCTTCGTTTTAGTAGCTGCATAGGGAAGGCCAGCATGGTGGCACGGCTAGGTTGGCATGCCGTGGTCATGGCATGCCTTGGCGCGGTTTGGGCGTGGCTTAGGATTTCGGGCCAAAGGTTACCATGCGTTGTCTGGTAACCTTGGTCGGCTAGGATTTGATATTGGGATTGAAGGGGGACCGTTGATTGTCGCACGCCTTCGTTTTAGTAGCCGCATAGAGAAGGCCAGCATGGTGGCACGGCTAGGTTGGCATGCCGTGGGCATGGCATGCGTTGGCGCGGTTTGGGCGTGGCCAAACTTAGGATTTTGGGCCAAAGGTTACCATGCATTGTCTGGTAACCCTGGTCGGCTAGGATTTGATCCTGGGATTGAAGGGAGACCGTTGATTGTCGCATGCCTTCGTTTTAGTAGCCGCATAGGGAAGGCTGACATGGTATAGTGGGGCTGCGGGTTTGGTATGTCGTTGGCACATGGTGCGGCTAGCATAGCTAGGGCCAAGGCAAGGTGCTTTTGGCTTGGCGAGGTGGGGCCAATGGTTTGGCATGCCGTTTGGCACATGGTGCGTCTATCATGGCTAGGGCCAAGGAAATGTGCGTTTGGCTTGGCGAGGTGATGAGTGCCAAATATTGCATATTTCTACATCTATTTATTGGCATTTAACTCATCTTTTGTACTCAGAAATCAGATATTATCCCAGATTCTGTGTTTTCTTTGTTTTCAAGAATAAACATTTGTATTAATTAATTTTGTGTTTTTAGGTAGTAAATAAAGCTCGGAGAAATTGAGGAGCCAAAAGAGCGAAGAATTGGAGTCGAGCATCTATGAAGCAGAAAGCCAAAGCCCGCGCGCGCAACAGTTGCAACCCAACAAGTAGCAACTCATCTACAAGACATGGGCTTGAGCTAGAGCTACCCATGACCCGGATCCGAACCCGCTCATCCTGAGCCGTTAAGATCTTCACCCGCCACATCCAACGCTCGCTCCGTCCTTCCCATCAACTCCTGATGCACCCGCTCAACACCACAATACCTATATAACCTACCCTTTAACCAAACCCTACTTCATTTTCTCTTTCTTCCTCTCTTCCCCTCACCCGACAGAGCATAGCTCTGCTCTTCTTCATCTCCTCCCTCTTCCTGACAACCCAGAGCTATCATCACCATCCCCATCTCCTGTCATCACAACAACAACTCCATTAACCACCTACTCCGCCACCCCCCCGTTTCGACTTGTCTCCATCGCAGCTTCTTCCACCTTAGAAGCTAGGGTTGAGACAATCGAAATTAGGGTTACATCAAATCAAGGGTAGGATGTCTCGAGCCACGGGAGCGAGAGGGAACAAGTGATTCAGAGCATGGGCGATCGGGTTTGATTTATTTTGTTTATTTTATGTTTTGAAATCAATTTTAGGGTTTTGGAAATTTTGCATGTATAAATAGGATGGGTCTGTGTGTGTTAGGGTTTATGCCTGGACTAGCCAGAGCAGCAATTTAGGTTTATTTTGTTAGTTATGTTCTAAATCAGAGTTCTGGGGTTGAGATGAAACCCTAATTTATGACTGTGTTCTTCATGCTTCATGTATTGTTCTTGATTGCTTAAACTATTTTTAAGATAGACTTTAATCTAAGCATGTCAACCCTTTGCTCTCACAGTGTATGCCTTGTATGCACTGTAGTTAGAATATCTCTGTGAAGATGATGCTACAACCCAAGCTCAATTAGATTATTATTGATCCTCAGATTATATGTACTCTAACTAGACAAGTAATGCTTGGGAAAAATACTTTAGTTGTGATTAAACTATCAAGCGGAGAAACACTTTAGATTTAGGGCAGACCTGACACCTCTCCCTTATCTAGGAACAAGAATAATATCATGAGACAAAGACACAGTGTAGGTTAGTGGTGGAGTTGAAGACCCTAGTACCCCATTGTCACTAGTTACATCTCATTTTACTACTTCAGTTCACTGTCACAATAACATCTCAGCCGTATCGGCAACAAAACCCCTTGTTGTCACATTACCACCTGAAATTCAGTTAAGTAAGCCCTTTAGATCAACTCTCAGCACCACAAGTCTCTGTGGGATCGACCTGTACTTGCCACGTCTCCGATAGACGCTGTGCACTTGCAGTTTAACAAGTAGGCTAAAATCAGACCCATTTCCAGGCCTACCACGAGGTGGGGCCAATGGTTTGGCATGCTGTTTGGCACATGGTGCGGCTAGCATGGCTAGGGGCCAAGGCAAGATGTGTTTGGCTTGGCATGGTTTCCTATTGGCGCAGTAGTGCGGCTGGCATGGTTGGCATGCCTTGGCGCAGAGATGTGGCTGGCACAGTTTGCCATTGGCACAGTGGTGCGGCTGGCATGGTTAGCATACCTTGACGCGGTAGATGTGGATGGAACGGTTTGCCATTGGCACAGTGGTGCGGCTGGCATGGTTGGCATGCCTTGGCGCTGTAGAATGATGGTTTTGTACAGGTGATGTCAATCAATGTTAGGGGTTCTGCCGTGGAACATGAAAAATAGGAAGAAAAAAGGTACCCTGGTAATTCTTACGTAAGCATGTTGATCGATTCAATAAATGTGTTATTGGTCATAATGACGTCATGCCAGATATGCGATTTTACGATTTTAACCCTAGGCTAAAAGCTACCATCAACAACTGCATATTTTATTGTTCCCGCTAAAATGCTAGAATAAACTGTAACTATTAAATTTTGATGTTAAAACGTGTATGTTGGTAACAAGTCAATCTCTTGGTATAAAGGTATCCATGTTTAATCTTCTTCCAATTCTTCTTGAATACAATAGTTGTAGTCTTTCTTGAGTTCATATTTTATCAATGTCGGTTTTGTATTTCCGTTCAGGATATTGTTTGTGTACTATTTGAATGCTTTCATCTTTGTAGAGGCTAATGGAATATATTATATGGAAGTTAATTAGTAGTGAAGTGGGTTGATATGGGGTACTGTCACATTGTAAATTATCATGGAGACCCTCCTCAAATCCCTTATTGCTTACTTCACCTGTGTTTCATGTCCCTATTCACCACCCAGTGGCAATATGACACTTCCCTTAATCCATATGTAGAGAGAGTTTAATCTACAAATATTTTTTTGTCTAAAAAAAGTAGTGGTGTTTGACTTTGATATCAAAAAGTCAATTGGCATCCAGGATTGATGATGCAGTTTGTGGTTACTATTTGAATGCTTTGATCTTTGTAGAGGAGAAGTGGGTGTATCTGGGGGTACTGTCACATTGTAAATTATTATGATGACCCTCCTCAAAGCCGTTATTGCTCAATTCACTTGTGTGTTTTGTATCCTTATTCACCACCCAATTGCAATATAACACTGCCCTTAATTTGTATGTAGTGGGAATTGAACCTACAGATGTTTTCGTCTGCAAAAAGTAGTGGTGTTTGACTTTGGTCAAAAAGTCAATTGGCAGCCAATATTGATCCGGGAGTTTGTGATTACTATTTGAATGCTTTGATCTTTGTAGAGGCTAATGGAACATATGGTTGAGCTGGGGGTAATGCCACATTGTAATTAGTATGGAGTCCCTCCTTTAAGCCTTATTGCTCAATTCACCTGTATGCTTTGTTTCTGTATTCACCACCCAGTTGCAATATGACATTTCCCTTAATTCGTATGTAGATAGAACTGAACCTACCGATGTTTTTGACTACAAATAAATGCATCCTCACTCCTTTTTTTTGTTATGGGATGTATATAAGTCTTTTTTTGTTTTGTTTTAGAGAACAACTAATCGATCTAGCTTACCACTCATGTAACATCTTTATGTTCTAGCATTTTTGCGTTCGTCCATCCACTTGAGAATAATAATAAGAATCGGAAGACTCTGTGTTGATAAGATTGGATAATAATGCTAGGGTGAAAATATATGACGCAACAATTGAACAATTCATCACATTTATTGAGAGGCCGACAGGAACCCCACACGGCCACACCCTGAGCTCTTTCTACCTCACTTAGATTCGCATGTTCTTAAATAATACACATATATTAGTATATTTTGTGTGCTAAGTTCATGCTAACAATCTTCTTAATACATTTCAGATGATACTCTCTTGGAGGGTACATTAGTCAAAACTGCTACAATAAAGCGGGTTGCTTAAACATGCACCAATTCTACCTAAAGGCATGTGGAGAATGACGATTTTACCAATTTCACCCTACAGTGATGCTTTGGTTTTCCTAGCTTATAATTTGATAAAGAGGATGGAGAAATAAAATTTAGTAGCTCCAATCACGCATGTAATTCTTTGTCATACTCATGTATTGAAAGTGCTAAAGAATTATGAACAAACACTCGAATACAACATCTATATGATATTCTTCACATGCTTAATAAGAGAATGTACAAAGACAAGAAGTACGTGTCGTCACATGGAAAATTGATGAGCTTGCAACTGATGCTCATTATAGGTAGGTGGTGTGGTTGTTTATGTGTTAATACACTTCCCTCTGATAATTTTTTACCATAGAGTAGAAACATTGATTTGGTTGAATGTTATCTAGGGTATTGATTTGATCTAATTTGGGTTTGTATTGTTGTGTGGATTATTGCAAGGTATTAAGGTTGTCAATTGTACAAGATTTGATTGTGATTTCTTAGAAACAAAAATCTTCTCTAAGGGGTTCTTACAACGATGAGATTTCCATCTTGATCAGTTAACTTTTATTTGCAGTTTGGACATAAAGTGGCTTGATTAGTTGTTGTAAGATGCATAGGTTTAACTTCAGTGGTAGTCTGAATTGGTAATCCTATTTAGTTTATTGTAATGCACAATATCAAGCTCACCCGACATTTCAGTGTTGTAGTTCTGGAAGTTTACTCTCGGGGTTCTCTTATTATTGGCCTTATTTATTGTCAGCGACCAAGAAATGTCATGAAAATCCTTGCAAGGTTACTCTTCATATTAGCATATGTAAGTCTAGATTTATTCTTATAACATTTTATTTCTATCATAATCTAAGATATCAAAAGGATTTAGAAAGTTGTAAAATTTTGTTGAGCAGACACTTTTGGTTTACTTCGACGAATTAATCCGTTGTAGATGTTTTAGAGTTTCGGTTTTCATACGCATGGTTCACCAGGTTTTTGGACGTGTCAAAGACATTAACAACTGCTTGAACAACTTCGATAGCTTTTGTATTATTTACCTTATTATTGTTGTGGTAATTAAAAATTTTATCCATATCATATTGTTTTCTCTTCGGAATAGATTGCATGAATTACTTTGTTAAAATTTAGACTATTTGCTTTAAAATTCTCTACAAAAAATCTTCTGAATAATTTATTAAAATAAATATCGGAATTGTTCATTTGTCCGTTTCAAGTAGATAATTCAACTTTTGTTAAGACCACGGTTCAACTTAATTTGTTAGATAAAAACGCTCAACATCATCCACTCAAAGTCACATGATACTTTGACTGCCATCTTTGACAAGTGACCTTCACGCTAATCAATGTCCATTATTTAGTTATCCTGAATAAATGAACCGATAATACTAAGTAAATTTTTTTTTAGGAAATCATCAACGGTAATATCTAGATGATATAAACCGGACAATTCAATGGAGACACTGGATAACATCAGATTATTGATATTTTATAATATTTTTACCGTAAATATCAAGCTAAAAATCATGGGTCAAATACCGAAGACTACGTAATGCTTGAAACTAAACATAGGTTGAGCCGGGGCCGTAAGGCCCCGGTGATACCTAGTTTTTTATAATTAACTAAAATGATAATTTTAGAAATATCTCATTGTTTAGTGATATAGGTCACTTATTAGTGGGACAAAATCTAAAATCAAACATGTCACTTAATAGTGGGACGGAGGGAGTATCTATTCTATTATATAAAGCCAACTCATGTTACTGTAGCAAGTGAAGCTGCAAATTTTGAACTTCCCCTTCGTATTATATTTTCATTCGACCAAGATATAAAATTAATGGGGGTTAAAAAGTAAATTAAGCGAAATGAATTTCGAATTAGATCGGAGATTACGATTGAATATCTCCATAATCAAAATCAATCTGATCTACATCTACTACTATTGGATTTCTTAAAGTTTCCTCCAATTTCTTCTATCGAAAAATGAGTAAAGACACCCGTTCATGCATCTAATCGACAAATTTAGCTCATTTCGTTTTCAAACTAATGATCTCAATTATATTTAAAAAAAAATTTTGAAAGATGGAATTTATTTAATAAGAAACCGAACTTACATATTTGGAATATCATAATGGGTCTTAACTCCTAACAACCTAAGAGGTAAAGACTGTAGTTGAGTGATATCCGCTTGTTGGTTAAAGGCATGTCGGTTTTTCCATGCTTAGCTTACATAACTTACATAGAAACATGTTGGACGACGTGATTATGAGCTTCTCTAGCTTTTTGGTGATATGATACTGCCTGGTCGTAGGACGCACCCGGCTTCTTCTTGATTCTAATGTCAGCTGCTTGTTGGAGATGCGGTAAAACACTCTACACTTAGAGTGGTAGAAGGCGAAGGCTAATACGATCAGCGCTTCTTGAAAGACTACCCATGAGAGTAGCCCCGAATTTTTTGAACGCAACAGTTCCGAGACGTCACTTAGTACTGAAGCTGAGGATGGCATATGTACAGTTTGTTGTGGAAGCAAACAGATGTAGAATCGTTTCCGGAGTCGACTGGATCTTGAACCTGCAGATTGACTCGTTGTCGGACCAAATTTAATATCATCACCTAGTACTAGATTTTCAAAGTAAGTGGTACACATAACCGCAAATATGTTTACGGACATAGTAACTAGAACAAACACAGACACGACACAACTAGACGAGATAAAACTCCCTAAAGCTAGACATATACTAAGAAATTTAAAACATTTATTTAATAAACATAAAAGATAAACCTCCCCCATTGCAAGACAAACTTTGGGAAGAATATTGTCAGATATCTTTTCCGCCTTATCATACTAACAGTAGAGAGCTTTTGTCCCTACCATCATTACACCACCTATGTTTACCTTTGTGCCCTTGGACTCTTTCGATTTATTTTCAAAATAATTATCAAAACAAATTTCAATTCGATATAAATGAAAAAATTATGGTTCCAAATTTAGACGACATTCCCACTAAGCATCCAATTTCACTGATCTGATCTGTAATCAACAGTGCCTCAATTCTTCGAACACTCCATTCAACTAATTTGATGATGTTGAGGGTTAAAATATTTTGATCAGGAGAGAAAGTTTCCATGTTAGGGTTTCTGTTATTTGTGGATCAAATTGAGGTTTTGAGATACATAGATTTGAAATTGACTGATTTTAAGATGTTCGGATTCTTTTATGTGTCTCGAGAGAAAGAGAACCAGAGGAACACATAATGACGACATCACCTTGCAGTGCTGTCTTAAGAACAACCAAACAGGTGTTGGAGTTTCCCCTTCCAACAAATGTTAATTTACCTAATTTGATTGGGGGCCAAACATTTTAATTGGGGGCCATAACTTTTTATTTGCACCCCAATTTTTTGAGGGGCGTATTAATCCGATATTGAAAAGACTGTTTTACCCTTTACTAAACACAAATCCTAAAAATCAGTTAACCCTAATTAAAAGCCTTAATTAGGCCCCCAATTTCATATACCCTAAATCAGTTTCCTCTCCTCCCATTTCTCTTCATCTTCCTCTTCCTCTCCACCACCATCATTAACGACTCACGACGGTTTTTTTTTTCTTCGACCGATTCATAGTTTCATCGTCGATGTTAGAAGATAATCGACGATTAACTTCTTCTTCAAACATGGCTCGTACAAAGCAGACCGCTCGCAAAGAATGTCAAATCCCCAATCTCGTCGACACCGTCAAAGGAAAGGTTATCGAGGGACGAACTCCCAAACCCAAAAAATCGAAACCCAAAGAAGATATGAGTCCAATTAGAAGGTATGTGAACTTAAACCCACCTTCTATGCGTTTTTTTGTTGTGTTTTGATTGTGAAATTGAGTCTGGTAACTGAAATTTAGCGGTTTCAGTTAAAGGGTCGTTAGTATCGTAGTGGATGCCCCTAACGACTTTTCATTTGCATGCTTATTTTATGAAAAATCGTTAGTGTACTAGGTTGAAGATGATGACCCTTATTCTGCTACTTCGACATTTTTTGCCCTAGAATAGAGTCGTTAATCTTTTATGTTGCAGATGACGACTCTTGTTTGCCGACCCTTATTTATTTCTTAACGACTCTAGATGGAACTCGAACAACCCTCTGTTCCAAAAATTGATAGTGTCGTCATCTCATTTCCCCTTGAGTCGTCACTTAAGTGTATGCCCTAGAGTCGTCACCCCAAATTGTAGGATCGTTAATAATTTTTTGACGACCCTTTGTTTTTGGAAGGGTCGTCATCATATGATTTTGAGTCGTCACATGATATAAAAGGGTCGTTTGTGTTTTAGCTTATTGGAGTGACGACTCTTGATCTTATAACCATAAAGTTGATGTCTTATTTGGTTTTTTTTGTTTTTTGTTTCGAAACCAAATGCAGAACCAAAGACAAGCTTCCAATGACGATAACTCCTCCTTCCAAAGCTTCATGCCATGATAAATACTTACTTGCCGGTCCATTACGCGGTAAGAAGCCGAGTGAGGTATCATTTTCTATCACCGAACCAAGAGACAAAGGTAATGAGTTGTCGGATTCATCAGAATCAGACTCTCCTGTTATTTCCGCTAGCAGTAGTGGTGAAGAAGAAAGAAATCCAAGAAGAGGAGATATAAGAAGATCCTCCCATACGAGGTGAAAAGGAAGTATAGAGTGACAATGATGATGAAGATAATGTTGGTCGTGATGATTCTGATGATGGTAATGGGGATGATGATGAGCAGGAAGGGGATAGAGGTAATAATGGTGGTCATGGGGAGGAAGGGGATGAAGGGGATGATGATACTGCACTACACCATATCCTGGTTTTAGCAACGCTTAGATTTCGGAGGTGTGCAACGGATATAGATGTTGCACCTTTTGAAACGTCTATATCTGTTGGACACCAATAAATACGTTGCACAAAATAGATAATTTTGATTTATTAAAATAAAATAATGGAGCTACGTTTTCGAACGTTTAAAAACGTTGTACACATCATGTTTATTTCGGTAATAAAGGGTGTTGCGATGGATTTTCTTGTAGATATTTTTTTTTTAATTTTCTAATTTGGTTTTAATATTTATTTTTTTCGAGAAAAAACTTATCATACCTCATTTTTCTCTCTCTCTTTCAGAACCTTCGCACCCACTTTTCTAACAGAGAAGAAGATAGAGATCTGCTAGGATTTTGGTGAAAAGTCTGAAATCAAAAGCTTTATCTCTTCACCATTTTATCCCAATCAAGATCTTCTAAGATTTCTTTCTCTCTTTACTTTCTCTCTTATTATCTCTCTTTCAAAACCCCTCTTTTTAAATTGATAATAACTATGAAATCATAGCAGATTTCAGCTGAAAAACCATAAATCAAAACCTTTTCTTTAAAACCTTGATATCCTAATCAAAGCCCATTTACCAGAATTCCAGATTCATCGTGTAGTAAATTGATTTTTTTTTGGAACCCTATAAAGTTTATTTTTTTCCTGATATCGACAGGAAACCATCGATCCGATAGGTTATTGAGCTTCTACTAACGAACAGTTGATTGATTCCATCAGGTATAAAGCTTAATTTTTTTTTCAATTTTTGATGATGTTGGTTGATTTTGACCTAATTCTATAAGTGATTTTATCTGGTAGCAATTTTTTTGGTACAGATTTTGATTGTGCATTTCTTTTTTCTTGTGTTATTTGTAAGTCCAGAGCATGGGTAAACCTTAATTTCAGTTTTATGAATTCTTAGGTTTAGTTTATTTTGTTCTGTTGAAGTTTTCTTAGATTTAATTTGTGAGGAATCATTTCTTTGAAGGTTTGAGATTTTGCTGCTATGTTGTATTGGATGAGGAATCCTTTATAGTTATCATTGTTGTCTATGTTGGTGTGAGGTAACAAATTCTAATGTATGGTTTGTGTGTTTTGATGCAGGGTTGTAGAATACAATAGTGGTTTCTAGGGAATTGATGATAGGTCAGGTAATCGCACTCTAGATGTTTCTAAGCTTTTTTATTTCTCTTGTATTGTATCTGAATGTTCAACTCTTACTTTTTTTCCTGCTTACTTAGGTTTTGACGTATTATGCGCCAAATATGTTCATCGCCGAGAGAGGTTTGTTGGATTAACTATAGTTTATTTACAATATCTCTGGTTTTTAGCACTCATTGTGTGCATTTTATTGATTCATGGAGACACTCTTATCATCTGGTTATGTGGGATTCGCTATAGGTATGAAATACTGCATCTATGGGATGATGCTCTCAAGGCGTACTTTGTCAAAGCATCTCAAGGTTACAAGTCCTTATGTCAGTTTGGATGTTACATGGTATTCTTACCCTTCCAGTCACAATTTGAGCTTGTATCATTTTCTTCTATTATATGAGTTTTAACTTAACTCTTTTCCTTAAAGGTCAAAGATGGTCGATTAAGAACAGCTGGTAAGGCTTCTCAAACGAGTACTAAGAAAGATTTGGCATAGTGGATGAGACATTTTAGTATTGAGCTTCTCAAAGAATCCACATCCCCAGCTTTGCAAACTTGTGCAAGGCTTGCGCAATCACAGGTGGTATCTGATTTTTTTTTTAATTTGTTTTGTTATTTCTGCATCTACTTTTGGTCATGGCAATTGATCGCGAGCTGTTTGCAGCTGGTTTTGTGAGTTGTTGGGCTCAGCTGAATGAAACTTGTCAGCAAAAGTTAGTTTTTAGTTTAGAGATGACCTTTTCTTCTCCAACAGTTATTCTGGTGATGTACTTATTTATTGATGTGCTGAAAAAGTTCTTGTATTTGTTCTTCAGTTATTAGGGATTATGGGTGCCTTGTACCTCCATGCTCATTGAGAATCATCAAAGCTTGCCATGGTCAACTGAAGAAGTTATACGTGCATCCAATGATACTGGCCAGCATATCCGATCAATGGGGGTGCAAGATAGACAGTCTCGGATTGACGGTATCAAAACATATTGAACTTACTCATTATTGTAAGTCGCTAGTGGGTGCAAGGTATACAATCACTTTTTAAAATTGATTTACACGTAGCATTTCATTTTTAGTGTCAAAGCAAGTTCAGTGTAGCACTCTCGATAATGCATGGGTGTTTCGAGCCCATTAAGTATAAGGTGAGAGATATTATTGAAGATGTTATGTTCAATAAAACGTAAGGCGTCCTCGTTATTAATTATCAAACTTATTTAGTTTTTGTTGTTGTTGTGGTCAAGAGGTGTTAATGCCTAGCCTAGATGCTACTTTGGAGGACGGATTGCATCCTTCTTTTCCTCCACTATAGTGATTAGCTATTTTCTTAGTAAATTTTTTTATGTTGTAATTATGTTTTTCTCTCTTGTATATCACATTTTGCAGATCAGAGCTGAACCAATTGAACTTTTCGGGATTTTACACCGTGATTTTGGAGCGAAATGATGAACTATCTTTGTCGCAGCAGTCAGGTATGCTGTTCTATATCATATGTACTTGTGAATTAACAGGTATAACCGTCCACCATGTTATTGTTAAGTTCACAAATTATTTCTAGGATACACGATGAAAATCTGGCAGAAGTACCGCTTCTTTGTACGCATGCTCAATATCGTAAGCAAGGGATGTGCCGCATTCTATTTGATATTCTTGAAGAGTTAAATAAAAAGTCTTTCACTTGACCACCTCTTAAATGTTTACGTGATACTCATTTGTAATTACCAGATTCAGTCCAGCTAATGACTTACCTAAGTTAAAAGTCCATGAAATGTTTCATTTTTGCGAGAAGTAGCGACTTTTACTTCGGGATTTATGTATCAAGTGGTTAGCGACATCAAATTTACGGTTTGTTGTAGAAAAACGTGATGATGTGCATAACTTTTCCATAAATAAAGAGTCCTTAATTCCATGGCGGGAGTTACATTATTAAACTAAACAATTGCAACATAGAGCTAAACACGTTTTGAAACATTTTGTTTTACTGTTTATTACTAGCAGTGTAGCCGGAGTATTGGTTACTAAGTCTAATCTGTTCAGGAAGAGTGTCAGCCACATGTTCGTGCTTTCAGTTTATGCTGTAGGTGTTTTATAAACATTTTTCCATTATGTCAGTAGTCATTTTTTTCACTTGTTGGTGATTTCATCATTTATGCATAGCTAATTCGCTGTTTGCGGCATTTAACAAATCTCCCTGTTGTGGTTTCCTTGAGCAGTTTGCACTTGAAGTTTGCAACATTCCAATATTGTGCTAATTACACTTTCTCAACTCAGTAAAACATTTTGTCTCTCATCCATCGGCAGTTGTGCATCTAAATTTTAGTGATGATGATAAATGCTTATCAATTGCTAAAATTTGCTGCATCTTAAAAGCTATTTGCACTTGCATTAGTATATCTCCATCCCTATTTTTACCTGCCATTACAGGGATCATCATTTGACCAGCATAGGTGTTTTTTGTTGGAGTTTCTGAGACATGTACATCCTGCCATTGTTGCATGAATGTGTTAGTGATTGTTTGTTAGGTTGGATTACTAAAATATGTGAGTGAAATTACTAGATTGAATATTATACTTCGCTTTTATACCATTCATACTTTGCTTTCCTTCAAATATTTTGAGGTGATATCTAATTTACCATTTCCTTATTTTAGCTATCATATGTAACTGATGACGTTGATATGTAAATTCCCGCTGGGTTGTACTCATGTTGATGTCATTTTTGGTACTAGGTGAATCTACTACGGTAGAGAACGGAACAGGGAGAAGGCGAGTACTATGTCTAGCACGAGTGAGTAATTTCAAGTTGGTACCTTGGAGTATCTTAGCAGTGGTCTTAAACATGTTTTGTGTGTACATTTTTTTTGAGGTGTTGGCTATCTTAGATGCCAACTAGATTTTACCTTTGTATTGTATGATACACTTGTCAAGCAAACTTGACGAGTCCAGAATTGGAAATGTTTTAAATTAAGCAGACCTAGGACATGTATTAGATTAACTATCTCCTTTTTGAATGGGGCGTGACAGCAACAAATAGTACCAGCTTTTGGATGATGAAAGACATAGAAAAATAGGATGCATAAGAAACAAAGAAAGGTTAAGATTGTGATGTGGTTAACAATAACATTAAAACCTTACCTAAATATTGTTTCTTGGTGGATGTTTTCGTTTCTTTGTTTTTAAGCAATGGATAGAAAACAGAGTGCTTATTGAGAAAGTAACTCACTATTTTTGCTCATCATTGTTGTCTATGTTGTTGTCAGATGGCAAATTCTAAAGTATGATTTCATAGTCTATTTGGTGGTGGGATTGGTAGTGCACATCTATTCCGGTGGTTATAGCAAACTTGTTTCTCTTTGGTACTTATCTGAGATGTGCTCGATCGATGATGGCGATGCAGAAGCCCGGACATTTTGGGAAGCAATTGCGAGGTCATGTTTCCATATAAGGTGCCGGTTACATGTTATCTCTCATTAACACACTGAATTTTACCATTAACCTTAACTTCCATATAATTCTGGGATATTGATTTTAATGCTCTTAAACTAGTAGTACTTATGATACAACGTGTATGTAAACAACTGAAGGTATTCTTATGAACTAATTCATATTGTCAAATTCAGAAACATGGATTCGTGACCGTATTTATCTTATATGGTTTATTATAGTTTATCTGTTACATGATGATTCATATATTTATTACAAGCTGATATATATGAATATATCTTGATGGATTGTATTGGGTCTTTTAGTTGATCTACAATGGTATATGAATGTGCAAAATATATTTTGGTGCGAGAAATCCGTCGGAATTATCGTCAATTCTATTTATCACCTGGAATTATCGTCGGATTTTTTTATCTTAAACGGGTTTGCAACGTATATAAGTGTTGCTCAAATTAGAGTAATACGTTGCCTAAATTATTATAACCGTTGCACAAATTAAAGAATCCGTTGCTCAACAAACGTTGGTAATCTATTTTACCAACGTTTATATACGTTGCACAAATTAATTTGACCAACGGATTTTGGCGTTGCACCAAAATTTGCTACGCCATATTCCCAACAGATATTAGCGTTGGTGAAATTCATTTGCAACGCGTATATCCGTCCCAAATCGGATGTTTTGGTGTAGTGCTGGTAAGGATGATGAAGAGGATGATGGTAAAAAAGATGTAGAACATGAAGAACATAATGCAAAGCCGAAGCCGGTAAAGAGGGTTAAGAAGGATGGAACTGATATTGCACCCGGCGCGAGACACGTTCCGCTTACTCATTTGATGTTGGAGCCTCTTCAAGTGGTAAACCAAGAGGAGACCTAGAGATGGGGGCAAAGTTCTATTTGGATATTCTGGATTGTGGGCTCATACCATCTATGAGACAATCGTAAGAATCCCAAATTTGCTTGTTATTTGATTAGTTGGTTGATATTACTTTTCTAATATGTTTTTTAATATTTATTTGTTTATTTTTTGCAGGATCATAAGAATGTCGCACGTCTTTTCGTGCACCAATCTTCTTTTAAGAAAATGGAGTTGTGGCCGCTAACAGTGTGAATGTGCAAGAGTTAGAGAATATGTTGAAAACTCCAGTTTGTACAATGCCGTTGTGAACTCTGTGATTGCGTATGACAAGGTCATAAAGTATCTAGTTTCGTGAAAGGTATTACTTCTGAAGTCGACACATTCCAAATTCCTTTTGGCGAGATGGCATTGACTCGATGATGCGGAAACGTATATTAGGGGGTGCAGTCGAAGGTAAATCAACCAGTGAGAATTTCAAGAGAAGGCCTAGTTGGGATAAAATTTATACATGGACCAAGAACTTGTTTGGTCGGGATAAAGAGAAGAGCGATGGGCTTTTCATGTAGGGAACTAAGTACCCGAAGAAAGAGTTCAAACTTGTGGACATTAGGCGGATGTTTGCTTGAGTAGGAGAGAAGGAAAAAAAAAAAGGAGGTCTCTACGATATGGAATGTCGTTATGCGGCGGGCTGCTTATTTGTTGTACGTCCTTGCGTCGGTTGTATTTCCGACATGACAAAGGTAATGGTGGCGTCAACCTTCTTCAGACTTTTGGACCCCTTAGAAGATGTGAACAAGTACTCTTGGGGACTGCCATAGTTGCACATCTCGAATGGTCGGCTTTCCCGGGGATCTCGCGAACGAACTTCTCAAATTAATGGGAATTTGGCTCTAATCCGGTATTGGGATTAATGAAAGTTGTCTTTTTTAGTATGTTTTTTTCCTTTGATATATATTTATGTTTATTTGATTGTTTAAAAAATTTGAACTTTGGTTGTTGTAGGTGTGGATTTATGATCATATCCCGTCACTGTTCAAAGGCAATGAAGATGTGAAAATCAACCCAAAATGGAGCCCAAGTAGTCCAACAGGAACCCGTTGGTTGTACTCGGTTCTCGGGATAGGGAACAAGCGATGCGTTGATACTTGATAGAAATGCGTAAAAAACTTGACAACATCACGGCGGAAGAGGTAATCTTTACTCCTTACAAGGATGCTAGAGTTGGCGCAATGGAAGATGTCGTGTATTACCATGGCCCTTTGTTTCACCCTAACGGTTTTTCAATGTACAATCCTATGAGAATCATGCGTCAACTTGGGTTTGTTCAAGATTAACCCGATGAAGACTATGTACCTCCGTTCAAGCACAAGTTGAACAAATGTGAGGCCGACAAGGATGACATAAAAGTGGTTTATGAACCAGCAACTGATGTCAAGCATTGGAATAATAGACATTCTAGCCTTGTAGACATCACATTTTGGGTGCATGTGGATGAAGGTTACGAGGCAACAACGGATTACTATCAATGGTACGAAGGCTTCTCCCATGGTAGGGTAATAAGGATAGATCAGACTACGGGTAGGCGGACCAACAGAGCATCCACACCTGCTTCTCAAGCTGACGGTAGAGATGATACTACCATTCTTAAACTAGTGGTGAGTATTTATTTGTGTAATTGTGTTATTCATTTACATACAAATATACGTCAGTTTATTAGAATTGTTTTTTTAATGTATATAGAGGGAACGAATGAAGCTTTTTGTCAAGGCTTTTTGTTGCTCGGCTGACAAATGGGAAGTGATTGATCATGCGAAGCAACGTCGGTACGCTGATTATTGCACGCACATTGAAAATCCCAATGCAAAGAAGATGTTTGTTGAGCTGGCCAAGGAAGGTAAGAGGACCCGGAAAACACGTAGCCGACTAGCACAACAACGTGGTGAATAGGGGAAAAGTAGCCAACATCATGATGAACAAGGTACCGGAGAAGATGGTGGTTCCCCAGGGGGCAGTGATACTCAGGGTCCTCCTCCTAAGAAAAGCCGGAAAGTTTCCCGGTCAGGGAGGTAAAAAGGAGGTCGAGGTCGAGATGGTGGTCTTGAGTGAGGAGATGTTACAGTCTACTTGAACTTATGTTTATTTTACTTTATGACTTGAACTTATGTGTTTGTTGAAACTACTTATGTGTTTGGTTTGGATGGTTTGTTGAAAACACTTGGTTTTAAGAAGGATGTTTACTAGTATGTTTGTTAGAATAATGTAGTACTCTAATGCAGTCAAGATTATACACTGTGATAGAGTTAGGGTCGTCAGCTTTGTTCTGTAGCAGATTAACGACCATATTTGTGATACACAAAGTCGTTAAGTGTTTCAATTAGAAGTCTAACGACTCAGAGGGAAATGAACACAGTGATGACATTTTTTTTTCTGCATAGAGTGTTACTGGTTATATTGAAAACAAAGACGACTCTTTGTTAGCTAAACACCCAGGAGATGAACCATAGTTTCTATGGATAGAGTCGTTATTGATTATATGGTAACCAATGATGACTCTAGGTCAGCAAAACATCCAGGAGATGAACGACATTTTATATGTCTAGAGTCGTTATTTATTATGTATAAACCAATGACGACTCTAGGTTAGCAAAAACATCCAGGAGATGAACCATATTTTCTATGGATAGAGTCGTTAGTGGGATCATATAGCAGGTTAACGACTTTATATGTGTATTAAATCCGGGAAATACCCCTTTTAGGTATACAGAGTCATTGCTTTTATATGGGATATACTGACGACTCTTAGTTAAAACAACAACCAGGAAAGTCCAACATGGGTTTATAATTGAGTCGTTATGTTTATAACATAGAATATGAACGACTCTTTGATTCTAGTTAACATTCCATCAATATCGAATTACATAATAGTTAATATGGGTATTCTTGAATTTGAAACATCAAATGTTCGTCAATGAACCTTCTCGCTCGACGATACAACGTTGTATATTCTTTGTGGTGAATGAACTTAGTATCCCCATTACGTATTGTCCATAACCCATTGAAACGTTTCAGCTGAAATTAAATGAGGAATGTTATATGTTAGTAACTTTGAAGCATGAGGAAAGTATAAATATTAACGAATTACTCACTTTTTCCTTAAGAGGAGCTCGTGGATGATGGTCATACACCATATTTCTAACTTTTACATACTCTCTCATTGCACTTTTAATGTAGTTGAATCGAAATGCCAAGTCTCTCCATTTTCGGTTATTAGGATTGCAGATACGACCAGTAGAAGAACTCCTTAACTCTCTTCCAAAACATTGAATAGATTTCATTTGGACGTTCACGAAAGGTATTAGCAAACGATTTAACGAGACACAAATCTTCATACGGTTCTCATTCAGCCATTGCAATTGAAAGATTACGTAGTTTGGTGGAAAATAGAATGGTTTTGGGCTATTTTCTCAAGAGGATGGGGTGGTATTATATAGAAGAAAATCCCAACTGTCGTTTTTTTTGAAATTCACAACATGGGTCGTTATTTATGTGATTAAACTAGTTGACGACTCAAGAGCAGGTTGTCGTAAAATTAATTATATGACGACTTAAGGTATAGTCGTCACTGAATTAATAAAAAGAGATAACGACTTTTATTAAAATAAATTGAATCTCGATTGAAAGGAAACTTGGAATAATATCATATTAAATATGAATTAGAAGGTGGAAATTCCTTTGAACACATTACATGTTATTCCTGTTTCTGGTGCGAGATTCAACTAGCATTGCGGCTTCGATGTGATAAAAAGGCTCTCCTCTCCATTTGGTATATGCGGCCTGGGCAGCACGCCTATCCCCTTTGTGCCTCGCGAGAAACTCGTTGTACTTGGTGCACCATTTCATAACAAGAATCGTCCTATGACTAATGTGTGACGGCAAGTAAGGATATCATAGTTTCTTGTTGTTATTAACGAAAGGACCCGAACCAACTTGGCTCCAAAATTTAGTATCATGTTGATGTTCTTCATGGAGATCCCTGACGATGTAATAATTTTTAACCCATTCGATCTCTTCCTCGACTTGCTTGAATCTTTCCCGGAGTTGGGATTGTTCTTCGGCTCGTTTTTTGGCCTCGCGCAACTCTTCTTCTTCCTTCGTAGGATATGGCGTGAAAGTGTACGGTTTTTTAGTAGGTCGCATGCTTTTTTGCGTATCTCTTCTTCCATTGCCAATATTGATTTGGTTGGTCGCCTGCATCTTCTAAGTATGTTATCAATTGAATTGGTAGTTGATGAAGGATTTGCCATTTACAAACTAAAATTCTTGAGGTGGTTTTCAATTGAATTTGCTCCTGGAAGTGTTCCTCTATATATACAATAATTACCAATGGCTATTTTTTTTGGGAAAAAGTGTATACAAAAAAAGCCGTTGGGGGTTTTCTTAATAGAGTCGTCCATGTATACACTATAATGATGACGACTCTCAGGGGAAGAACTAGAGTCGTTACTTTGTATGTTTATAGGGATCACGACTCTAAGTATTTAAACATCCAGGAGACTGTCAAATTTTTAAGGTTAGAGTCGTTAATGGTTATGTATATATGGATGACGACTCTTAGTTGGAAAAACATCCAGGAGACTGTCAAATTTTCAACGTTAGAGTCGTTAATGGTTATGTATATATGGATGACGACTGTATTGTTGAAAAACATCCAGGAGACTGTCACATTTTTAAGGTTAGAGTCGTTAACGTGTATGTATATATGAATGACGACTTTTAGGCGTATAAACATCCAGGAGACTAGCAAATTTTATAGTTAGGGTCGTTAAGGTGTATGTATATATGGATGACGACTCTGTAACATAATTCAAATTACCTATGAGGGTCGTTGGTGGTTTAATCCAACTAGGATAAAACGCATTGTATTCATTAAGCATTCTTCAAAATACAAATATCTGGGTAGAAGATACAACCATTATCAAAAAGTATGCTTCAAAATGCAATGCATAGTTGAGAATAAACATCTTCTCTCACGATTCATTTCCCAAGTCTAAGTAAACCGGGGTTGGGTCCATAGCATTCCAAATGTTCATTCCATACTCATACTGTTTTTTCCACTCCTTGGTGTACTCTCTCCAATCACCATACACCCGTGGTAGAGGACATTCTTCGGAAATCTTCAAGCCTATGTAATGGTTATCATTGACATGTGCCATTACAATTCTTCTTTCTTTATCGCGCCTCGCACCTAGTTTTTGAGGGTACGTACATACAAGAGGCTCAGGGGGAAGCCTTTCTTTGAATACAATTACAACACAAGTGAATGTGTCCACCAAAAGTTGGCCACCAAAAGGCATTTGCATCCAAAACTTATAACCGGCCTTCTTCGACCCCTTCCTCCATTTCACGTTTGAAACCAACTCCCTAAACTTCAATTCCCTCTATTTTTGATCTCCTTCCATGAGCATTTTCAAATATAGTTGTTTGTCCTGAACTAGTTTTTCTGCCATTTTTTTTCTTGCATATTCGATTTGGGTGAGCGTAAGTTCGCCGGCCTCGTCGAAATGCCTAATTGTTCCGTTGCAACATGGTAACCACAATTTCCATCGCCGTCAACGTCGTCGGTGGATAAAAGGTGATCCAAGATGACGTGAGGAAGTTGGTCGGTATACTCTTTATACAAAGTGTAAGCAACACGATGTGGTCTTCCTTGGGAATCTCTAGGGGTGCGCGGATTACCTTTTATCCCTCTTATCGTAACCATTCCGCTCGTTTGGCTTTGCTGGGTACCGACCACATGGTCTACAACATCCATGTATTCCTTTGGCGGACCCCTTGCCTTGGGTACGAAAGAGTTCTCATACTCCGTATATTCCGCCTGGACATACTGATGACGTGACAGGTCACTTTTGCAACTCTTTGCCGCTTTCACGGTTTCTCTAAAAGATTTTGTTTGATTGGCTCTTCTTCTACTCCCAAGCTCTTACGGGCAGCCGGCCACAAATTAGAAACCAATATCTGTCTTCCTGCACAATTCGTTTTTCGATATTTCTCATTGATATACTTGCCAATCTCAAGGTCTCCAAATTGTTCATCAGCGGCTCCTGTGGGATTTGGGATGAACCCAAGTTGCTTCCAAAAAGGATCGATATCTTCAATGGGAATGATCCCCTTGTACCCACCGAGCTTATGTTTACACGGGAGGCCAAGCCACGTCTCAGTTGTACAATTACATTTAATGACTTTTCCATCGGAAGCTTTCGCTCGAAATTTGTTAAGTTCAGTCATCATATGCTTTATTGCCCACCATGATACTTGGTGTGAAACCCCACGTAGAAATTCTTTGTCTTCCATGTATTGCTTCAAAAAACGGTCCTTACTATACTCCATCTGAGTCATCTTGCTAAGGTCATCCTCGGCGTGCTCGTGAATAGCTTCTTGTACCGTAACTACCCCACATGTGTTCTCTTGAAGAATTTTTTTCAAACGTCCATGGGATTGCTCTGCAATACTCGTGGACTCATTTTTGTAGTGCTTGTACTTATTGGTCCATGCATAAACAAACTTTTCCTTCCAAGGATTCAACCATGTATCTAGGCAATAATCGACAACCTTCTTATGATCCGTACTCCAATCATCAATAAACTTTTGAAGATTTGCATAGTACTTTACTTAGGTCTTCGAATGAGCCAAATGGTCCCAATCTTTGCAGAAATCCTCCCATAGATCACCATCTTGACATATTTTTCCTTTTCTTTCATTTTCTCTTGGCTATCTCTTTTTTGAAAGTTTACTTAGACGCTCGTCTTCCTCCTTGGAATGTTGATTACCCTTTGCAGGCTTGATCTTTTGGGTATGATTCTTGCAATTAGAAAAAATATTCATTTGGATGTGCCACGTACAAAGAAAATGTTGAGCATGTGGAAAAACTTGACGAACGGCACTCATGACTGCAAAATCCCTATCCGTAAATATAACCCGCGGTGTGTCTTCGCCTCGGTAAATCAACCGAACTTGTTCCAAAGCCCAAACATAGTCCTCTATTTCTTCCTTTTCCATAAAGCACCATGCCACGGTGAATGATTGCTTATCCAAGTATGACTAACCACGTTCAACAATGGCATGTTATACTTGTTGGTCTTATAGGTGCAATCTATGAACAAGACCTGGTAAAAACTCGAGCCAAATCCACCATCCTAGGATGGGCAAGAAAAATATGAGTCACTTTGTCGCTTAGGACCCACCCTTGTTTGCATGGCGTAGTTAAGTTTTTACGCCAACCACTCGATTGTTGCATAATTAATCTACCATCCCATTAGTTCTCGATCGTTGCTTTGGCGGCGTAGATTGTGGAAATAATAGACAAGTTTGTCTTATCTTCCGCCCTTATTGCATTTAGGATCGAAGGGGCCTACATTTGCTTCATCCGCCGTACCTTTTCCATTTGATGTGGTTTCAATCGGCATATCTTTGGGTGCCCTAAAAGAGTACTAGGTGGAGGATGGTTGTGACGACCATCCGGAATACTATACAACCTCCATAGATTAGTTTCAGGATGCCTTTTGAAAACAATCCTAAAGGGGCATTGTATCTTCTTCGACGAAGTTTTGTAGACCCTCGTTGTCTTCTTCTCATACTTATAGTTCTTCTCTTTGTGACTTTCTTCCTTATCCCCCGCTCTCTCGCATACCATCTCCATTTGCTTATAATCAACGTGTTTGCTTTGAACAACTACGCACATCTTCTCTTTTGCCTTTGAAATAATCCATTCCTTGACCTCAGCCTTTGTTTTCCACGTCTACATTAAAACCAATGACACGTTCATGATTCAACACTAATTAAACAATTTTCATAAAGATATACATCAATTCAAACATTAAAAACGTACCAAATCGGTCATATAGTGTTGGGAGGTATACGGACCGATAATGGAGACGGGTTCAGGTTGAGAGCTCGCCGTACAACCAACTACGAGAAAAAAGAAAAAAATTTCATTCAAAGGCGGTCGTCAATTTTTGGGATGTCAAAATGACGACCCTTTCAAGTCGTCAACATAATTTTTGCGGAAGAACGACCCATTCCTCGATAAATGACGACCCTCTTTATACGGGGACGACTCTACATTCCCAAATGTAAACCATGCTTTGCCAAAGTATTCACCATGGGTCGTTTCTTTGTATATATATCTAGATTGACGACTCTTTACGAAGTTATTGCAGACTTTGAAAATCAACGGTAACTTTGACTAGTAGGAGAAGTTATTGCAGAAGTAACCGTTTTTTTAAAAAAAAAAAAAAAAACTAGCCGTTGGGTACTTTTTTGCTATAAATAGAGACCTATCTCTACCAAACTTATTCACCCATCACTTTCAAGCTTCCTAAATCAGTCACCCATCACTTTGAAACACTAAAAATGGCTCCAACTCCGTTCAATAATCTAGAAGATGTTGCTATTGTCAGAGCACACACCACTCTCACAAAGCACTCCGTTGAGGAAGCGCAATGGGTGGCCCGATAATGAAGACCCAACCGGAGGGCCTTACCTTGGGCATGATCAAAACACCAATGCTTGGTGGAAACGTGTGTTTAAGGTTTTCAAAGCACTAAACGGAAATCGTTCAAGGAGGACACTCATGCAGATAAGGGAAACGTACACTTATTTATACAATGAATGTGTACTGCTGAGAAACGAATTGAAAGCTCGTAAGGACGCTATGCCAAAAGAAGACCGCATGAGTAGAGTAAGTTTGTGAATCAATAGGTCGTTCATCAAAAATTATTTATTTGGTTATGATTATTCAACAACGCTGACTTATTAAAATAATTGTTTTTCCAGTGTTCTTTGGGTCGGACTCAATACGAATTAAGGTACGGTCATGAGTTTCTGCACGAGGACTGCTACACTCTCTTGGAGGAAGTTGAATGGCAATTCGCCCAATATAATTAAACTTGTAGAGAATCCCTAGCGCGATGTATTGAACAATTTTATGTGTTTCCCTTCTATTTTATTTCAACTACATGTATTTTTTTCGATTCAATAAAATGAGTGACTTCAAATATTGGTTCAATAACCATAGTTCAGAAAGGGTCGTCATGGTTTGTAAAAACAAAAGTAACGATTTGTAAAGATTGTTTGAAATTTTTGGCGTGAGTCGTCATTTTTGGAGAAAAACATATTAACGACCCCAAAGGTCACTTAACACAGAGACTATTTGACGGTAGAGTCGTCATTCAGTAAACAAAACACATGAACGACTCTTTTTCTCATCAAGAGTCGTTACTTGTTTAATATATATAATGACGATCCTTAATGCGGTTAATGTGAATTTTGAATTCACCAAATGTGGTTGAGTCGGAAACGGTTAAAAATTCAAAAAGTGATTTGTTGGGTCCTTAATCTCTATAAATAGAGACCCATTTCTCACCCATTCTTCACCCAAACCATAATTCTAAACCTTCACATTCATTCTCATACATTTATTATCCAAGAGGAAAAAGAAGAGGAAACACCATGACTAGTACTTACAGTTCGGAAGAGAATTGCGCTATTGTGAGAGCTTGGAAAACAGTGAAAAACCACTTTGAAGATATAGGAAAAGACATTGATCAAACATCGGATGCTTGGTGGAACCGTGTATTCATCGTTTTTGTGGCGTTAGACGGAAATTGCAACTCAAGGTCTTTGAAACTCGTCAAGGAACGGTTCGAGGAGATATTCTTCGAGTGTGAAGTTTTCAAAAGAGAAATCAAGGCCGCAAGGGAAGCCATGCCCAATATGTTGGGTGCTATAAGAGTAAGTATTTAAACAAGAGGTAACACTTATCCAAAGCTTTCGACAATACTAACTGAGTATGTTTGCGTTTTCAGTTGAGGAAGGCGTATGGCTATTACGAGGAGCTTCGTAGGAAAAAGTTTGAGTTCGACGATTGCTACTTTATCTTGGAAGGCACCATGTATAATTACACCATTTATGATTAGGTGTATAAGTGCACCGTTATTATCTATTGTATTTCATTTCCTTCAATGTATCGCTATGAAAGATGTATGCCTTTTACGATTCAATGAAATGATTCTATGAAATCAAAAGTTATGATAATCTAGCGCAAGGGTCGTTAGTATATTAAATAAAACACTAAACGACTCTACATAAAATTTGAAATTTCGGGAAAGGGTCGTCATCTTATACGAATACATATATGACGACTCTAAGTGTTTAAGTACTGAGAGTTCTGGGTTTAGAGTCGTTTGTCTCTAAAAAAAAAATTAACGACCCTTTTTGACCTAGCTAAAAGAGTCGTCAGTGTTTATCACACACCCCTAACGATTTTTCATAACCTGGAAAAGTTGCAGGTTGGAGTCGTCATTGGTGGTTTCAATTCACTGACGACTTTGAAGAATCGTTAATGAATCCAAACCCCTACTATAACGACTCTCACACTGACGACTTAAACAGTGACCATCAATCGACCCCTTGGAGCACCATTCAGACAATTTCAAGAGTATATGAGGTTTACCTGATTGTTTTGAGGTGCGGGTTCTTCATTTGGAGTATCGGTTCCTTCATTTTGAGCAGTAGGATCTTCATTTCCACCATTATTCATGGCTTCCTCCATTAACATCTCTTCATCAAACATCCAATCCATAGGATTATTAGAGACAATCTCACCATCAACACAATCATGGTTATTGTTTGAACCTTCACCAACCTCATGCCCTTCACTTGAATCATTCATTTCTAAAAACCCTAGTTTTTTCCTCTCAAAACTACTCTTCTTCTTCTCAAAAAAATAAACCCAAAACTAAAATTTCCCCAAATTTTAATCCCAAAAACCTGATTTTTATCTAAACAAAATTATCACACTAATCAACTTAATTAAATCTTAATACTAATCACTCAGGGGCATTTTAGCCATTTAGAAAATATTTTTATAAGGGATGACCCAAATTAGGATTGGGTGACCTTTTTTGTCCTCTAGTGCTTGGCCCCCAATCAAATTAGGTTAATTTAGAGTCCCATCTCTCTCGAAAAATGCACTTTCAAACTTATGAAATGCACATGTGCAGCCCCAAGTCCGTAAGCCCTCAGAGCTTCTCCAATGGTTGTTGTATGTATTTCCTATGTGGCAACACAAATAAGATATGGGAAACTAGACATTCCCCTTGACATTTTCTACCAAAAGTCATGCATACATTGATTTATGACATCCGGGTTGGAGAATGATTTCAGAGAAAATGGATGTGCATCCTAGATGGATTTTGAGTTTTTGACATTTATCTCCACACACAATGCCATTGGAGAAGCTCTTAATTTCTAAAATTACAGCACGCGCAAAGCGCATGCCGGCGTTCTTGTCTAACAGAATGATAACAAATAAAATGACGAATTTAGTGTAAATTAGTCCATTTACTATAGTGCGTTTTACCGATAATTTATCCACAAATAATTGTCCCTTCAGATTTTGCCGAAGAAAAATAACGAATGACTGTGAATTTAGTATCTTTGTATTGCCCTTCCTAGAAGATGATTTATGGTATATGAAAATTTTCTGCAACGTTTGCTTCATTTTTCTGGTGGTACGGAAGTAGTTTATGTGAAGTTTTCTAACCCAGATCAAAGATAATAACATGCATAAAATCACCAGATTTTCCGAGGTATGTTTTGCTTTCAAAAAGCAGGCATCAGTAGTTATGACAACTCAAGAATGCGCGACTTTGCTTTGAGAAATGTGGATTCAAAGAGTAAACTAAAAGCATGCATAGACAGAGTAAGGCAATATCACATGACGAACACCGTATTCGATATTCGCCTTTTCTCATATTGCCTTATATGACATCTACATTATGAAAAATAAAACAAAGTCCAATCGCTCATCAGTTACAATAGAATATTCCATGAAAAAGCTAAGCTCATAGTGAATCTAAACTGATTTCAAATTTAAAAGCATTCTATCCACTGTAAAAGAGCTAAAAATTTCCAAGCTGTCTATCTTGTCAGTTTCTCTAAGGTCACATCGACCACACTTTCTCCACCTTGTTCTTTTCTTCAGGCTTCATGTGATTCCTATTGCTATCCATTGTCGAAGATAATGAAATGTACATAGATTTGTGTAATATCAGTTCACTGCACTGTACATATCCTGACACTCGATACACAACTTCTCAGTTACCACTAATCTAGTGTCACTCATTAGCCTCATTTATCTTTTCTTTGTGGTTGAACCACTCTATGCAACATAAAATGTAATCAGTAACATGGCCACCAAAAAATGAAGTCTGTAATATTAACCTCAACAGTAATATAACCACTATTTTGTTGTTTACATGAATCATTAATTTTTCCTTAACTTATCTTAGAATGCCTTGAGCATTTGGCTTTTCTCTAAGCATTTACTGGAAAAAGATAGCCACTTCAAGCAGCATTCTTAAAGTACCTACACAGCAAAACTTAAGTTGTGCAGGGTACGACGTGGAGGACAAAGACTAATTGCCGAAGAAAGAGTACTTGATAATTACCTTCATAACAGGTCCGAGATTTAAACAACAATTTCGTGCATATCAGTTCATGAAATTTTGTGCATAACAGTTTAGATTTTTTGGTAAAAAATCAGTTCAGTTCCCATAATAATAGGAAGATAATTTCTACTATTCGTGGCAAGGTTTTTAAAGCGTGAAGCGAAGCGTGACTCGTTTTTCATTGCTAATGAAGCGATGCGTATGTCGAAGCGTGAAGCATCGCTTCATGGTTGATGTTTGAGGCGGAAGCTTTCTTATAAATAACATGATTAGTGTGGGCTACAAAATCTAAGAACATAATGTTCATATAAATTACATATACGTCCACCTATTATCAGAAACAGAGGCCTGGTACAGTGGTTCACTGAACTTCAGCTGAATATGACGTCTCGGGTTCGAATCCCCTTGGATTATCCTCTTTTTTACCTTCAAAAATTCTGGCGGGAAATTTAAAAATTTGGCTACGCTTTTGACATACTTGCCTGATCAAACTAACAGGGTCGTAAATAACTTAAGTTGGGTCTTTTTAAATTTAGACAATGGGATGAATAGTACCCTGATATTTCTGAAGATAATGGATGAGATGACGACCACCACGGGCGTATCCTTTATTCCTTCAGTTTCCAAGTTACGACTTAGCTCAGTGGTTGCCTCACCCTATAGAGTTATCTTGACATTGTTTCCGCTGGAAAAAAGATAGGGTCTAAGTCGAAAGCAAGACTCTGTACAGGTAAGCAGTTACTTTTGTAGCTTGAAAAATGCAAAGCATGGGACTTACAAATAGCATCATGCAAGGCTGACCATTGGCTCTTTTCATTTCTTGCAGATTTGTCAGACTGCACACCCATGACATCTGTAGGGTGGGAAAAAAAGGTCACAGATAACATAAAAAAGTGGGTATATGTTACGGGAGACACTAATCAATAATTGAGGGGCAACACAGTATGCAAGATATCAAATGGAGGAGGAGGAGAGACAGCAGACAGGCTTTCATAATCAAATGCTGTAACACAAACCAAATACTGATGCAGCATGGAAACAAGTTGCCCAAAGACCACCCAGTTAGGTTTCTGACCATAAACCAGCAACGAACACGAAGGGTGAAGCTGAACGTGATTTCCAGTTAAAGCCACTTGATAACCAAGTCGGCCATGGCCAGTATACATGGCCACATTTTCTGCAAGAGATGAAAGTATAACCTTTTTTAAATTTTAGTCATGCTCAGATTCTTCATCTGGTTTCCATAACCAGTAATCTGGAACAATAATGCCCAAATCATTTTTAAGAATACATTCCAGTTACCGTACTATGTCCTTGCATCTTCTCATAGATTTTGCATTAATGCTGTGTGTCCAGCGAATGGAGCAGTCTCCCACTCCTGATATACAGCGAGCAAAGTGATATGGGTGTACCAGATGCAAGAATAGCACCCTCTTTCTCGGTTTTGTGTATCCTGGTTGCAGTTTTAACAACTTCATACACATACGGAGGCTGACAGTTACAACTAGCACCTTGGCCTGGGCGCCTCCTAGGCGTCAAAGTGGCATATACTTACCCACTGAAAGGCGCCCAGTGGAAAATAATTCCGCAACATAACCTGCAAAATTGCAAATAAATAAAATATGGGTTACAGAATTTAAACAAAAAATAATTGCTTGGCTATTCCATCCATTCTTTAAAACAAGAAGTTGCTCCATGAGTACATAAATTGTATTCATGCGCATGAAAAGAAGTCAGCATCACCAACCAGCATGGATATGCATAGAAAACCATTAAAACATCATGTAACATTGGATTTCAAGGCCAGTCCAAGACTCTCAAATTAGTCAGTTCTGTCAAATGGTTAACCTTATTAATGACTTTGTATGACTTGGTCAAAAAAGTATTTTTGGTTTTGGAAGCTAAAAACAAGCAATCTGTTCATCAGGGACTCTCTTATCTATACACCTAAAATACTCAATCACCTTTTATTTGATTTAAAACTAGATAAAAGGTGACTAAGCCTGCTGTCCTTGAGGGATTTTGTGATGCAAACTAGATAGCTGACTCAGAGGAGTCTAAGCCTACGAGTGGATATTTTTTCACTCTAGCAGGAGGGTTTGTCTTTGGAAGATTTCCAAACAGACATATTTACAACCAGCTTGACATGTTTACTTTTGGGCACAGATGGTTCCTCGTTTTTGCTTAACAGGGCCAACCCAGCAGTTTCAGATTCCACACAAAACCGCTCCTAATAATGATGTTTTTGAAGGAAAAAAAGGCACCATGCCCGTGTCACATGTACAAAAGAATGAAGCAACTAAGCATACATACCTGCAGAAGACATCTATCTGCACTCCAAACATTTATTAGATGCAGTCTTGCAACCTTCCAAGTTATACCTATCAGATAGTTGTTTAACCACAACAATCTGTAGTTGACTCAAGTTCTCCACTGCGTACTGCTCGAGTTAAAGGTACTTATCAGGGTGTGCTTGAGCAAAAGGAAGAACATGGCCCACCGATAAAGCTGTAAAAAGTATACAAATGAGTTACGACCTACACGTAAGAAATGGGGCCAACTGTTAACTTCAAGGAAAAAGAGTAGAAGAAATTTTTTAATGACTGCTCGTGTTTGAAGGTAGACCCGCGAATGATTTTATTGGAACTATGATGGATACAACTAATACCACTCATTATTGACACAGCCTGACCAAACAACAATTAGATGCAGCATTTCTTATCCAAAGATACAATAATAGATTCACAGGCATATATTATGAATGATGATAACAGTTCCAAAATCCTACTAAAGAAGAGAAGTTGTCAATATAACAAAGCTCCCATGACGGTAAAAGAGTGACAATGTCAAAATAATGCCAAACGGTAAGGTTCAGCTTTCATATTGAAGAAGCTTTACACGAATAAATAAATAGACTGATGATGAATCCAACAGTCTAAAAAACCAACAAGGTCGGAACTATGTCAAACCAAGTGCCGTAAGTATAACTTAACGCAAAAGCTTGGGTCCCTACTAACGTGCCGAACTCAAAATTTGACCACGTTATGATAAATAAACAGCTCAGTTACTGGAACAAATATGAAGAATGTGTATATCAGACAAACTTTGATCGGGATACAGCACATCTAATCATGCAGCCTGAAGGGATAAAGTATTACCTCAGAAAGAGACAGAACTCCAATAGCCTGCATGAATCTGGCGACTTATAAGCTCTCCAAAGTAATTGCTCATGAGTCATGATCACTCCAACAGACCAGGAAAATTTTTGGTGAAGTGAGAACCATTTAACATTATATAGAAACATTATTGAAAACGGTTAAAGTGAATTCAAAATTTTTTATTAAACACAGGTTGTCAGGAATCAACAATATTACGCAACATTAGTATCTTTGAATCCTCTGATAACCAGCTAGTACATTTCATATGAGGTATTGTTTGAAGTTTGAACAACTAATCACAATAATGAAAATACAGATTATTAACATCTAAGCCTAGCTTCATGATACTAAGTTCCTACCACAGCATACTTGAGATCTAGCTTTTTACAACTTCCGACCACAGATCACATGTTAAAATTTCTAAGCTCAACTTCTTCCAACTTAGATTTTCCAGCTTTAGGTGCAGATTGTTCCCAGCTTCCCGATCTTGTTAGCCAGAGCACACCTCAGATCCAGATAGCTAATCAACGGATCATCCTTCAGCTCTGACTTCTGGACATTGCACATGACCATTACTATCTGCACAACATTTAAAAAAGAATATCATACATACAATACGGCAGGTACATATCTATTGTTGCAATGCACAATACGCAAAATAGAATACCTTGGGAACCGAGCAGGTATCCAGGATGACACGGTTATACCGTGAATTTGATTTCAGCAACGGATAGAAATCCAGAATGACCTTGATCTTCTTCACCATCTTACGAGGATCACTGTCACCGCATTCAACATCTATATTTATGGCCCACATAGTCTGACCTTTATCATCCACTGAAGTAATATTGAAGATCTGGCCTGTTTCCAATTTATCATTTTTAAAATGTGTTCCTCCACGCCTTAGTCTTACAAGAGTAATCGATTCTCCTACCTCTTTTACAACACCAAAAACTTGAACACCTTGGTAAGGAAAGGTGATCAAATCACCAGTAGCGAATAATTTGCTAGCGATCTCACTTCTCTTAAAAGAAATGTTCTTGGGTATATTACTCAGAACTGCTGGAATGAACGGAAGAACCTGAGAAACAAAAAGGTCTAATGAGACAGTATCACACAGTTTACATAAATTATCATCTCAAGTATGAATCAGAAATTATCATTTCAAGTATATATTTACAGAAATTACAGTTCGAAGTATTACCCAAGCAACAACTGGTCCAAAAGTCTTGGAGATGTAATCATAGACTGCAGAATTAGTCACGATCGCCTTTTGTATCGCTTTCAATAAAGCGCCAAAATTATCTACAACATTATCTTTATCGGTAGATATCTTTTCAGCTGTGGTCTTAGGCAAAACTTCCACGTCCTCCTCTTTGATGTATACTTTATCTTCCCCTGTCTTCTTAACACAACATGATACTGACAACTGCTTTCTTGAAAGTGGTGTTGAGACCGGTAGAAACTGCTGTTTGTTTGAGAGCCATAGGGAGATGGGTGTAAGCTGTTTTTTAGGAGTTGCAGAAAACAACCCCGGGCCTTTGTATCTGTAATGGATTGAGAGCCTACTGAAGTCTCTAAGTAAAGAGATTTCTTGCATATCTATAACAGAAAAGGAGACGAATATGTTTTGGGAACATCATACTCAATCCAAGAATTAAAAAAAAAAACTAATTTTGAAAGAATTAAAATATAAAACACTAAATTTGAAACTACCAGACCAAAAACCCCTAATTTGATAGAACAGTATATATGAATCATATTAATAATAATCGTAAAATCAAAAAAAAAAAAAAAAAAACCTAATTCTTGATCATACCCTGATTTCAATCAGATTTCAAATTCACGAATAAATAACAATCGATTATAGATGATTTAATGTATATGAATTATATTTATAATAACAATTACAATCAAAGATCGGAAGAAAAGAGAAAAAAAAACCCACATCAAAAGAAACTCGATCAAACCCTAACTTTGATCCGATTTCTAATTCAACAAATTAAATAAACAATCGATTTACAGACGAATAACATAAACAAAGTAACTAAAGCCCTAAATTAAATGAAAGAATAAATGAAAGAATAAGAAAATGGAGTTAACAACTCACTGGAAATGTTGGGGAGGGAATTTTTTCAGCGAGTCGGCGACGGGAAAAAAGAAAGTAACAGCGCTTCAAGAAAAGAAAGGCAAAAAATCGGTTTCTGTCTCAGTTCTTAACAGAATGAGACATATATATACATCATCATATCAATATCATAGAACACTTAGTAATAACAGAATCGGCGGTTTAGGTCTCAGAGAACCAAAATTGTTAAGTTTTGGAATTCTCGACCCAAAATACACTAGACGCCTACACACTATAACAAAATAAAAGATAAACCAAAAGCGTTCTAAAAATGCCATGGAGAAGAGTAGTAGGCTTTGAGTTTAGAAAGTTTTTAGAGTTCTAAGAGAGAGGGGAAGAACATAAGGTTTGGAAGAAGGTGAGTTTTGAAGATGAATCTATAGATACATAACAAAACAAATGAATGGTCAAGATGGTATACTGAGCCTCTAATTCACATCTCTAGGATAACATTTGAACGGTTGATATAAAATCAGTTGTTGGCCTTCCTTGAATTTCTCACTTTTTTTTTTTTTTAGGCCATCAGAGGCATTTATTAAAAATAAACATAATTGTTTTTACAAAGAGTTAGTTGGTAGCCGAGCTATTATAGCTGGGCACCAGCACCTTTTTGGATTGCCATACCTATTTTATGAAATAAAAATCTGCTTGTGCCACAATCTGCGTCATTGTTTGCAAGGTAGTTCTTGAGCCGCTTCAAGAAACACACTGTATCTGCGCCTAATTCTCCTAAGGTGGTGAAAGCGAGAACGCCAAAACCGTCATTTTTTTTTTTATTTTTAGAGTTAAATAACAGTTGTGAGGAATGCGGGGATATGACCCAACCATTCACCAGAGGTTCTAGACCTTCTGCTAAATTTGGATGCTTTATCAGCCAGCTCTAAATGATTCCTACGCAAGAATTCAAACTTGACAAAATTAAAATTAGAAGAAATCGTTTTACAGTCTTTATGACTGAATTATTATACCAATTGTAGTTGCAGGAAATCCTACACTACACCCCTCATAGAATTCTACTCAACTAACACATTACGAATATGAATTGTTATAGATTCTATTGATTATCTTCTTGAAATGTTTACAAAGAAAGTTAGAACGAATTAAGGAAATTACAATCACTCTAAAGTTTCTCTCTCCTAATTCCTTGCTTAACAATTCAAAAGACCTCTCTACAACAGACTTACTCGACCCTTTATATAGGGTATTACATAGTGGATGATGACTAAGTTGTCCTTTATTTTCGGGAATAACTCGCGAAGCGTCGCAAGTATGTAAGTGTTTGCCTTCGCGACACTCCTAAATCTCGCCAAGTCTTCACACTTTTCTCATGTTCGGCATGTCGTCATCGATGCGTCATTGAATTTTCTTCCTTGCGACTCCTTCGCAATGTTATTGTTTATTACTCTCGCAAAGTATTCTTTGTCGCGATATTCTGGTCCTACATCTTGCCTTTTCTCATGTATTCTCTGCAAAGAAGAGAATGTCATGAGAACAATATTTTAAAATGCCGTAACCGCTCATCTTTACCTCGCGATTGTTCATTTTTACTCGTTTTATTCATGTACGGGATTTATTACAGGTGTTTCTTCTTCCACTCTTTTCTTGACACGTTTCTTTCAACTACTTATTCTTGACCATTCACGTCCCATCTCGCATTAAATGCATTTATTTTCCCGAAGATTCTTTCTCTCTATAAATAGTTTCCCCACTCCTCTTTTCTTCCTTTTTACTTTCCTTCTGCAGATTTTCTTTAACTCTCTCTCTCCTTCCGCAATTTGCGCTTCTGCTACCACAATTCTTCTACTTCTTTCTCATTCTTTTGATCTTCAATTCTCTATCCATTCCCATACTTCTATCAATGGCTTCACTTGGTCGTACATACACTCCTCTTTTTACTGATGTTCAAAAGAAATTACAGGAAAAGGGTTTCACTTTATCAACTATTCCCAATCAAGGTTCTTCATCTATTCTTTCTGCAAAATTGTTTTATGATCATCAATGTGATGATCATAAAATCATAGTCTCGCTGGGTCAACTCCTCGTAGGACTCCCCATTCCTTTGTACAATCCCGAGTTGCCATTATTCTATGAAATTCTTGCTCATGAGAAATTCTCGCGAGCTATCTATCAATTGAGTGGCGACACGCATCCGTTTAATGCTTGAATTCGCCAATCGTGGCGCGGGGGTAAAGGATCTTTATATCCTGATAATGTTAGGGATCCTGAGTTTGCAAATTTACAAATAGCTGCTGAGAAGTATACCGTGGACAACTTCTTTGCGAACTACTCAGTTATAAATATGAGAAATAATAAATCTCGTTGGGGTGCTCGACTGAAAAAGAATGATAATGTTGATGCTGACAAATTGCTTATGCAAGATATTGATTAGCACTCGGGAAACAATAGTACTCCCCGTCATTCCAAAGATGAGAAATGGTGGGTTATTCCTTTATTTTTGAGTGGACCTTATATCGCAGGTTCACATGTTCTCCCTGCACACCTCGCGAATTATCATCCTTGGGAGTTTAAGTGGCCTGAGGAGACAAAAGAGGTATATTTACTTTTTTCAATTTCGCTTTGCGACTCCTTCTACTTCTTTTATTAATTAACTTTCAAAAATTTTAGATCGCCAGAATGAGAAAGAAGTATAAAGAAAGTCCAAAGCCGAGTACCCTGGCGATACTTCGATCGCTCACGGATGAAGTAAGAAACATTTTCTTTTGTTATTTTAAACAATATTGTTGCCTCTGTTTCTTATCTTCATGCGTATGCGAAGGTTGAAGTTGAAGAGGCTGAAGGCTGCGAAAGGCTAAAGGCAAGGATAAAACTACTTTTCGCAAGGACAAGTCTTTCGCTCCGCTTTCTAAAAACGGAAGACCCATCTCTCTTCTCATTGTAGTTCTCAAACCAGTGAAAATTCTGATGAGGGTGAAAATGAGGTTGGTTCCTCCATGAAAGAGAATCATTCGACTACCTCTGCTATGGCGCAATTGTCCAGTGTCTTCTCCGATTCTATGCAAGGATTAGGAGATGATCATCTAACTGCTACTTGCGGAGCTCTCACTAAAATTTGCGATGCCCCGCTATTAGAGGATAATGAATCTTTCCGCGGAGTTTCCCGAACGTTGACCTCTAGTCACTTAAATGCTCTCACTGCTTTGGTATGTTCATATTCCTTTGCTTTTCTGTAATTTCGATTACAAGCTTTATCTTAACAATTTCTTTTTTCTTTTATAGTCTGGGAGAGCTTCCTTTGTTGTTACTTCAGATCTCGAGAGAAGACGCGGCAACCTTGAAAAGAAAAATCTTCAACTTAAAGAGAAGATTCGAGAACTAGAAACTGAAGTTGCGATGTCTCGCAAGAAAGATGAAAGAATTCAACAATTGGAAACTGAATTTGCTTCTCAAAAGACTAAGATGTCTACTCTTCAAAGCGCGAACCAGCAACTTTATGGTATATAAAATTTTTACTCTTCAAGTCGTCTTTACTTTGTCAGCTACTATTCTTTGCCTGATTTATTATTTTCGCAGACATATATAATCTCTCTGAAGAAGCCATTCTTCTCCATTCATTTCCCGAGCCCATGGATAATGATGTTCTTCTCGCCCATCTCAACAAGTCTTTAAGTAATTCGTCGAATAAAATTGATTCCCTTTCATTAAATGAACTTCGAACCAAATGTCGCCTCTTAGAGATTGAGCATAGAGCTAGTTTAGGTTTAGCCAACCGATTTAAACAAATGTATCTTGATTCCCATAGAAAAATCGAGCTCCAAAGGAAGAAAATTAGTAATCTCATAGATGAGAAAGATCGCATTACTAACAGAGGTGCACAGGCATTAGCAAAATTTCAAAATCTCTTCTCGAAGTACAAATTGAATGAGATGAGTCTCTTCGTCAGAATGCCATACTTAGTGAGCGAGAAGATCAAATTCGTTCGCTTCTTGTCATAAATAATGACGATGAATTCGCCAGGCTGCGAAGGTTCTAGATAATGCCAGAAATAATTTAGGTGTTGAAGTTAGCCTTCATGCCGAGCACACTGCCTTGGTTAAAGATATGATATCCGACGAGAAGGTTGTTTATTATACTTTCTTGTTTCTTATTTCCGTAGCGTTGCTTTATTAAATTGTTAATGTATTGTCATATGTTCGAGTAATCCGAGAAAAGACTTCAAACAAGGATTGAAGAACTTGAGTACGAAAAAGGACAACTCGCACAAGACTTTTCTCTTCGCAACAACAAATATTCTAAGTCAAGAAACAACTGCAAGCTACAGTGGCGAACTTCAATAATTATGCAGTTCGTTTTCGCAATCAAACTATCGAGACAGTTTGTAATGATCACAAGATTCCTCTTAGTTCATACCCTTGTCTTCGCGTGGATATTCCTGAAGATATACTTTTTTCGGATGTCTCCGATAGTGAAGCCAGTGAAGAAGAAGAATCTGGCGAGAAGAATGATGAAATCGAAGAATCTGATAAAGAAGAAGAATCTTCCAAGAAATAACTTCTTTTTCTTCTTTCCTTTCTTGTAATATCTGTATACATATCCTTTTAATCTTCCATTTCTATAAACCTTCAATGTGAATCTCTTGGATTACTAAATATGAATTCAACTCTTGTTTTCAACTTTTGTAAATTTATCCTTTATTTTCTCATTTCCTTTATGCATAAATCTATCATATGAAGATAAATAACAAGATTTCTTCACATGCATTCCCATACTTGCCTCTGTTATTTATTTTCGAGATGAGAGATTTATTTTGAAATTTATCATTGCGACAAGATCATGAGGATATCCTCATAAATGAAGAAATCTATTGATCTTGCCTTATCATTTCTTGTGTGGTCTTATTTTGCCTTCCTAATTAAAGGTCTTATTTTGCCACCCCTCTTTGCGACAAAGTCGCAGGACGTCTTTACATTTTCATGCAATGACCCATTGACCTTGTCTTATCATTTCGTAAGTATTTTTGCCTCTGCAGGATATTTTACTTGCGACAATATGACAGGTTTAAATATTCTTGCGAACATAAAATCCCATGACATTGTCGTCTTTGCGACGTGATCGCAGGACGTTTTTACATTTTCATGTAAAAACCCATTGATCTCGCCTCACCTTCATGTTAGTATTTTTGCCTCTTCAGGATCATTGCACAAATATGATAAGTCTAAATTTCCTTGCGAAAGTAAAGCCTCATGACATTTGCGTCTTTTGACACTTATCGGCTCCCTAATGGAGGGTGCCGCCCTTATCTTCTCCCTGGTTTCCCCTTCAAGGAGGCGTACATCGGCCATACAAGACTAGCTCCTCTCATCCGGTCTTAACAACAACCAGTTGTTTTCGCAGCCTCTTATCCCTTACACCTATATGGTTTATGGTTACGAGATTGCACCCTAAGTGGAGTTTTCTTCGGGCCGAGTGCAGCATATACCAAGACTTGCCAAGATGGCCGAGACACTTCAAATGCCCTAGGCACTCTTGGCTAAACCGTGTACCTCGGCGCCTTGAGCATACACTGACTCCTTGGAAGAGACCCTCAAGGCCCAACCGGGGTATAACCTTATATATAGTTGGAAATCCAAGGTATCTCTCCAGGATAGGCTTTTATGGGCCCCAAATTCCCATGACTCAGGCTTCGGGAGCGGTGTAACCTTCCCCCGAGCCATGTCAAGAGATACCCCTTATATGACGTACTTTAGGTCTTACATTTGCCTCTTGCGAAGTATCATTCGCGAACTAGGGTGTACGCCATAAAGGTTCGTCCCATTCACTCACTCATTCATTTTTGTTAATTCAATTAATCATTCATTCTTGATAATCTCATGTTATTTTATTTGCGATGCGATCGCATAATTTTGCTTTGTTTGTAATATTCTCTTTTCAACTTTTCAATCGGATTTTCATACATTCTTGATCGTGAGATTCTCACACATTTCTTCTTCAATTATTATTTCTTCCTTCTAGATTTTGATAACAATGACTGTTCACTTCTTATACCTTTTGATCCTACTATTTTCTGCTTCTGCATCATTCAAATCTCTTAACGATTCCTTTCCCTCACAATTTTCCTTCATGCATTCACTTCGCAAAGTGTCTTCAACTACCTTTTATTCTTCTTGTCCTTGACATGCCTTCGCCACCTAATCTTTGTCACTTCTCGCAATTATTCACTTCTTACACCTTTTACTCCTGCTTCCCCGCTGCCTCTGTATCATTAAAACCTCACGAATAAATCTTTTCCGACATGACTTTCAACTTGCCTTCATATCTTCACCTCGCAATGTGTTTTCCTTCTTATATTTATGCTATCTACCATCAATCTTTCTTTTCTTTGTTCCTCTTTTATATTCTTCTTCCATCCCTTCTTTTTTGCGACTCTCTCTTCACAGCTCTCCACATCGACCTCATAACATTTTTGCCCTTCTAACCAATCTCCCTTTATAATTCCAACGCCACTAGGGTGGGGAAACTTTATACACTGATGATACATTGACGCCACACCCAGAATTTCATGCAACCATGGCCTTCCAATCAACGCATTATAAGGGGATTCCACATCAACCACACAAAACAAGATATCGGTTGATAATCCTTGCAAAGGTATTCTCATGTGTACTTCTCCTTTGGGCTTGTTCGCGGTACCATTAAAACCATATATTTTGTATGTTGAAGGGATCAAATCTTCATCCTTTCCTCCCATAGTCTTGTAAGTTTGGTAAAAAAGAATGTTGACTGAGCTCCCAATATCGATTAATATTCTATTTATCGCCCGACAATTTTCTCGCTTCATCATCTTCCCCATCAACGGGTTTTGGATTAATATCCGACTTTACCACCAACGGGCTATCATGTATTTCTCTACCTTTGGGTACTTCTTCCGCCGAGAAAGAGATAATCTGCAATTGCCACTCTTTTAACTGCGATGTCCTCGCAATGTTCATTACCTCTTTATCATCAACATCCCTAGCAAAAACCCTACTGAGTACATTGTCATGAAAATCTTCAATGGTGCGATATGAATGAACAATGGAGTTACAAAACAAATTTTTAGCTTTCGCTCCAACTTCTATCATGAACGTTTCTTTTCCCTTTGATGGTGGCGGTGGCAAATGTTGAACTTTCTCTTCACTTTTTAGAAAGTGATTCGGCTTCCCCACGATCAATCATTCTAAGGATAATTCTCTTGATGTTGCAGGTCATTTGTCGGATGTCCATGAAAACGATGGTAAGAGCAAAATTCGTGACTTCTATCACCTGGTGGCGGTTCATTCCCCATGTTCCATGGTGCGGGTATATTCTCCATCAAGAGTATAGCTTCCCATATCTTCTCCACACTAGTGTTTAGTGGTGGCATTTTAATTTCTTCCCACACTACTCTATGACGTCGTTGCCCTCCATGGTAATTCTGTTTTTGGCTTCCATAGGTTTCTTGCGGGTGATCGAGTCTCTGAATTTTGTTCGGGCCGCCACGATTGTAATAGTTTCTTTCTCTTTCAAACTCTTCCTGATCTCGGCTTCCCATCGCTACTAACTTTGGCTGTCCATCATCTACCACTTTTTCTTGTTTCCCTTGCAAGGTACTCGCCACTGTTTGTATTAATCTGGGTAACAAACTTGCATTCGCAGCACTTGAACTTGTATTCGCGACCTGGTGCGATTCCACTTCATTTTGTCTTTCTTCCAAAGCAATATATTCCTCTTGCAGTTCTCTCAATTCGGTCATTGTGATTGTATTCTTGACTCTGAAAACTTGAACATATAATAAGTTGGTTGCGAATATAGAATTTATGAATGATAGTATGAGGTATCTTTCATCCACCCGTTCGTCCATTTCGCTGCACATTGTCTTCCATCTTACGGTCAGATGTCTCAAGCTTTCGCCAACTCTTTGTTTTAGCCCAAATACATCTTCAATATCAGGTCGCGAAGAGTTGTTGCTTATATACGCCCCTAAGAATATAGCTTGTAAATGGTTGAATGACGTGATTGTATTCCTTGGTAGACCTTCAAACCATTTCAACGCTTCTCCTGTTAAACTTGACGCAAAGTATTTGCACAATATAGCATCATGGTTTTCCCACCGTAAAGCATACATCTCACGTAAGCCTTGATGTGTTGTCTTGCACAAGTTGACCCATCAAAAATGTTGGTTAATCTTTGGTAAGTTGCACTTTGGGGGTATTCCTCCTAGCTGCACTTCTAATGTAAAAGGATTTTTCGCAGCCTCTGCGATAGCTTCATCTAACTGTCTTCTCCCTCCTTCTCTTCTGTACATTCAAGTATTCTCTCTCATCTCTCGCCAATTCTCGATGAATTTGTTCATTAGCTTCGAGAATTTGAATTTATCGGTCTCTTTAATTCTCGCTTCTCTCCTTCTTCGTTCATGTCTACTTATATTTTTACGGTTCATTGCTCTCTTCTCTTCTTTCTCTGCGAGTTTCTACTTCATCTCTTTCATGAATTCTCGCACCATTATACTGTCATTCTCTCCCCTTGGCTGTCTATCAGTTCTTTTTGTATCCTTTCATATTCTTCATTGATATTTCCATTGTTGCGATTTCGCTCGCGCCTTCTTTCCCGATTATCATGATTATTCTGCCGAATCGCCTCTTCCAATTCCCGTTCTTCCATTTCTGCTCTCAATCTTTCCCTCTCGCGAGCTAGACGCGCTTGTTCAATATAATGCTTCTCAATGTCATCTTCGATTTCCTTTTGTTTCCTTTGTGTTTCTCTCCCATGTAATATTCTTCTTCCTTCTTCCCGATTTTATTCATTAACTGAATTATTCTGTCCTTGAGGATGCCTATTTTCTTGATTTCCGTCATTTTGATCATTCACCAAAATATAACGATTCTCTACCGGTTCTCTCTCTTCGCGACCTCCTTCACCAAAATTTAACTCTCTTTCCAAATTTTCTTCATTAACGTTTCCTGCAGGTAATGTTCCTCTCACATTTTCTCTAATCGATACTGATCTCGATCTATTATTACTTCTTGATCTTCTATTTTGTAGCCTCCTATTTTCCATCCTTAATTCGTGGTTTTGCCTTGTTAAATTTGCGCGTTCTTCTGCTTCTAATCGCCTTTCTTCGTGTATTGTCTGTCTCAACGCTTCTAATCTTTGCAATTTCTTCATTTCCACGAATTGTTTCTCCCATCTCTTCTCGATTTCTCTCCTCTTGTCTACTATTTATCACTTGTTGCACTTCTTCTCTTTCTTCTATAGAATTTGATATCCATGTATGCACACTCACCCTATCATAATCTATTACTCTATTCGGTGCTGGTTGAATTGGTGGTTGAATTTGGCCTTCTTCTCCATTTCTTGTGTTTACTCTTGAGGGTTCACCTACCTCATTTCTCCTTTCTCCAGCCAATCTCCTACTTCTTCTTACGGTTGTTGGTTGTTCTGATGTTCCTCTTCTTCTAGCCATTTCTTAATTTCGTAATTTGCTAGAAATTGTATGAAATCCTTCTTTTATACTCAAATTCTCCCTATTTCTAGCGCATATGTAGTTGCAGGAAATCCTACACTACACCCCTCATAGAATTCTACTCAACTAACACATTTTGAATATGAATTGTTATAGATTCTATTGATTATCTTCTTGAAATGTTTACAAAGAAAGTTAGAACGAAATTAAGGAAATTACAATCACTCTAAAGTTTCTCTCTCCTAATTCCTTGCTTAACAATTCAAAAGACCTCTCTACAACGAGACTTACTCGACCCTTTATATAGGGTATTACATAGTGGATGACGGCTAATTTGTCCTTTATTTCGGAAATAACTCGCGAAGCGTCGCAAGTATGTAAGTGTTTGCCTTCGCGACACTCCTAAATCTCGCCAAGTCTTCACACTTTTCTCATGTTAAAGGCTGTCGTCATCGATGCGTCATTGAATTTTCTTCCTTGCGACTCCTTCGCAATGTTATTGTTTATTACTCTCGCAAAGTATTGTTGTCGCGATATTATGGTCCTACACCAATACAATTGGTTATTATTGGAATTGATAGAGTCAATAATGGACTTGGCATCACTGACGAAACAAACTTTCTTCAGGCTTTTAGCTTTTTCCCATTTCACAGCTTCAAACAATGCCATGCTCTTTGTTTCTTCGGCATTTCTTACATTCCCTGCTTGGAGCTTGCATCCACGAAATGAGCCTGCAATATCATTCCACACCAAAAAATAAGAATTCTTCACCAGAAAAATAAGAATTCTTGTCGAATGCAGCATCACTGAAAATAATATGACAGTCATGTGGAAGAGAACTAATGACATTGGTGATGTTTTTTATCCTCTACAGGGTCAGAACTATTTGTGTTCTGGGAACTGTTATTACATGGATACATTTATGTGTCATTGACTAGCTTAAGAGCAAGTCTGGCTGTAGAGTGATGATTAAGGATTTTCCTTGGAAAGTGTTGAGACATCTTTCTTTCCATACTCCAATCAATTGAGAAAAGCTGCTCCGCTTTCTCCTTGATTGTCATCGAGATAGCCATTTATGAACCCATTCATGTGTGTTAATGTTTAAAGCACAATCATGTTCAATAATGTCTGCATATGGGCACAATCCTGTTAATTATTTTTTTTTTGTATTAAGAGTGAGAGTTTACAACATGTGCATCTTTCTGTAACTGATCCATGATACGGTTATTAGGAAGAATGATAATCAGACACTGCTAAGTCTATCAACTTTGGCCAGTTTGGACAAAATGTCAGCCACCTTATTCTTCTTTTTTGGGACATAGTAACAACGCCAAGAGCTAAAACAGAGAAATAAATTTATAATGTCTAACACCAATTTATTTATTTAATTGTTACAGTTATGGGGAAAGTTACTCCCATACGATCATTGAGTACGATCTGTTGTATGAAGGTTGGACAGGTTTGCTCCCAAATGGTTGTTGTTTCCGGTGTTGTTCTACTTAGTTGATATTTGACTGCTTTATTTGCCAGTTCATCTGCTGTCTGATTAGCCTTTTTCAACATATGTGTGATTTTATAGGTTGGGATGTCCTTCATGAGGGATCGATTTCCTGTAGCATTATAATTAGGTACCAAGGTTTTGGTTGTTGTGATTGTATTAGTGTGATTATTGCTTGAGTAAGCGCATTATTAGGCTAGTGAAATGCAAAATCGACCAAGTATCTGGCTAATTATGCGACATTTGGAAAAATGCGTAAATTCGTGTTGAGTTACTCCTGGTTGGTAGTAACTCAACATCAGGGAACAAATGGAGATTATTTACAAACTGCGATGATAGTTATCTGGACTATATGGAATGTCCAATATGAGGTTCGGTTCAGAACAAGAAAGGCGATCCGAAGATTACAGACTAGGAAATCATTGAGCTTTGCCAACTATATTATAAAGCTCAATTCTAAACAAAAGCGAGTTCCATACGATCGCCAAAGCAAACAAACCAACTTGGAAACCCCCTCGCATATCCTTACTTTGTTATGAAATGCAATGCTTCATATGATTCAAATACTTGGACTAACGGATGTTGCTCTTATTTTCTTGGATTTTGCGGGACAATGGAGGAGCTGCCAATCAAAATGCTATGCGGGGGTGAAAGACTCAGAATATGCAGAGTGTCTTGCGTTCAATGATGCAGTCAAATGGTGTAAAGAAATGCAGTCAATCCATATTTTTTTTGAAACAGACTTGAACGGAATTGAAGATTACATCAACTCTTCACCGGAGATCGCATGGGAGAATGTAGACATCTTACTAGAAGTCATTGAGAGATTAAAAAACTACCCCGCAGTGGGAGTGTCATTTTATTCCATGTTTTTGTAATAAACCTGCTGACAAACTTGCAAAGTTCAGCAGGAAATTTGGAGTATCTAATAGTTGGTCTGAATAACCACCTAGTCATAGATAGTCTTTTATTAGAAGATCATGTAAACGCTTTCAGTTAACAAATTATCTTCTTTGGCACCAAAAATAAAATTAAAAAAAAAAACCAAATCATGCTCGGTTTAGACTACTAAAAACCAGAACCGTCTCGCTAGGTTTTTCGTTTTTTAAGGTTTCTTGGTTTTTTTAATAGACTTTTCTTTTTAACTCGTAAATCAAAATTGTAAAGCAAATCATCATATACAAAATAAATAAATAAAACAAATCATCTTTGTGATCAAATTAAATAAATAATGTTTAATATTAGATATATTTTTAACTATATATATTGCATATATGAATCAATAGTAGATATAATTTGAACGCGCAATTGGGGGATATCAAAACTAATTGGGAGATATAGCTACATGACAAAACTGGATCCAAATATTAAACCGGGTCACCCCTTATGTAATTATTTTTAAATTCCTAATATAGCCCTCACTAATCAGGTTTAGTGGTTAATAATAATTAGTAAAATCTTAAGTATTTGGGGGATAGATTAGTGTGTATTTGAATTTGAATTTGTGTGAGTGAGGTGAGAGTAGAAGGAGGGAAAAATATTTTTGAGTGGAAATTTTTTGTGAAAATGGAAGATGATTGTGAGGAGAGAATTCTTCTTCATGAATCTTTAGCTCAACTATCATATCTTCAATCTTCGGTTAATGATAACAACTCACAATTGGAATTATATAATGAACCATCACCCTTGGATCATGATTTTCGTGAGAATGAAGTGTTTTTTGAAGAACCAACCCAATAAAGTAAACAAGTTCAACATACAAGCATCCCCAACACACAGGTAATGTTGCTAAGAGTTCGAAAATTTGATTATTTTTTTTTGGAACCGGCATTTTTTCTCTGAAAAAGCTTGGTGCCGGCATACTCGTAGTATGAATACCACGCCGACACCACCAGAAACGGCACGGTATTCATACTATTTCCATGTCGGCTTAAAATATCTCTATTTTGAAACAATTACCGGCGTGGTCTTCAACTAAAAAAATCCATGCCGGCACGCAATTAAATTTTTACCTACCACCGAATATTCCATGGAATATCCAAACCGGCATGGTTCACTCCTAACTTTACCATGCCGGTACCACAAGAAAAACATCCAGGAGTTAAAGATTTTTGAACTTAAATACCGACGTGGTATATAAATTATCGAGCATGCCGGCAATGAATACCGGCGTGGTTTATGAATTATGGACAAAGCCGGCACAGAATACCGGCTTGAAACCTTACATATCGAGCATGCCGGCTCCAGTTTCCGTCTTTGAAGCTTGTGTAACGAGGATGTCGGTATTGACTATTGCGGCATTAATGTTCAAGAAAATACAATGCATGTACTGTTTAAAATTAGTTCCTCTTTTTCAAGTGCAGTCCCAAAATGTCGGAACATTATTATGGAATTCCGGTACTTGTTTCCGGCTTTGGTTGTTTTGGCGGAACTGTCGTCGAGCATGCCGGAAATAGTACCTGGCATAGTAATTTAATCTTTTTTGAACTAATTAATTTTCTTTTCATTCATTCCTTAGATTGTGACATACATTGATCCAACAAATTCCAAACCGCTTGGTCCGGATACGTCTGAATACTATAAAATGCCTCTGGTATGTTACCAAACAATATATTTCACCTAGTTTTTAGAACTTTATGTGGGGATTGCTTGTAATGAACCTTATAATCTTCCATTGTTGTCCTAATGTAGCGAATAAAATCTCCAGGGGAAGCAATTGCTTGGGCAAAACAGACGGCTCTTAAGAACATGTGTGTGTTAGTGAGGAATACCCAACGTTCAGATGATCGTTTTGAGATGGTTTGCGAGAGAAGTGGGCAATACGAGAAGAAGGATAGCCATAAGAGAAAGGGTTATGTATATCCAAAGAAGACTAATAGGGTATACAAGACTCGTACGATGAAGGATAATTTCCCCTTTAAGCTTGTATTTTATTTAAGAGACAAAGAAAAGGAATGGGATTGTACGGTGTGGTTTGGCTGTCATAACCACCGGGATCCGAAAGATTTTGTTGGTCACTCCCTAGTTGCGAAGCTAAAATGTAATGAATTCGAGGATGTAAAGATAATGACCAAAGCATGTATCAAACCAAGAGTGATTCTCAGAGGCTTCAAGGAAAAGGATGATCAGAATGTTTCTTCTCCAAGTACAATTTATAGCGCACAAGTAACCATTAGAAGGGTGGAATGGGAAGGGAGGACAGTTATGCAAGAATTTGAGAAGATAGTTTGGGATCACAACTACACGCGTATCATTAAAAGAGGACCGAACAACAAACCCCTTCATTGTGCATTAAGAGATCCTATAATTAGGAGATAATACGATTAATAGATTTTGCATAAATACAAAACAATACATATGCACGTGATAAAAATTCTTACATAGGTCTGATATATAGTACGAGCCCAAGAGTCCTTGTATCCAAATAGATACCCCGGATCATAAGAAGATGCGCCCCAAATTCTACCATGATCAAGGTCGGGTATCATGTCATCAACATGAGGAAGGTGTGAACCTTTAAATTTTACTTTGCCTTTTCCTTTGCCTTTCCCCTTGCCTTGTGTGGATTGTTGACTTGGACCACCTTGTTCCACTACTCCTTGGATTTGGTTTTCTAATTGAGTTGGATCAATCTCATTATCTTCCTCCTCACTTTCCTCTTCATCTTGCTCATCTTCCTCCTCAACAGCTCCGGTAGATTCACGGATTACGATTTTACTACGATCATGACCACTCTCCCAAATTTCCCCTCTTGTATCAGCACCCAAACGCTTTTTGTTATTCTCTCGAGGAGGAAGATAGCCAGATACTGAGGAGTATCAAGACCATCCTTCTTTATTTTCTTAATGACAGCATCTTTAGCTTTTCCTTTGTTAGCCTCCTTTGCTTAAGATATATTTCAACAGAATTACGAAATAAATATAAGACAACTAACTTTCATTTCTAATACCGACATAGATACACCACATTACGACATAGAATCATCACTACCGGCATACCAAAAAAAAGTAACGAACATGCCGGGAACCAATACCAGCATTTAGAAATAAGTTTCGATGCTTGTACACTTTAGGAAATTCTTGGATAACAAAATACCAGTACCGGCAGATACGTAAAATAAAAACTCATGCTTAGGGACCTAATACAGGCATTGACAAAAAAATGTCGAAGATGCCGGTAATATTTCGGAAGTTCCTGGATACCAAAACTCCGGCACCGGCATGGAATCTAAACTAAAATGTATGCCGATACAAATAACAAAATCCTATGGTTTTATGTTTATTAGAAGCTCACTACCGGCGTATTCGTAAAAGTTCAAATCAATGCCGATACTGGGTTCCTAAGTGGTTTTCATCCTAAATAAAATGTTGAAACTAAGTTCCGGCGTGGTCTTCAACCTAAATTAAATGCCGAGAGACGCTGCCAGGTGTGGTCTTCATCCTAGATCGAATGCCGGTACTTATTTCCGGTGGGGTATTCATACTAAATTGAATGCCTGAAATACGAAACTCAATTTGTTTCTGATTAGGGTTTCGCGATTTTGACCTAAACCCATAGCTACAAATCGATTGAACACTAATTAAACAGTTTTATATGACTTACCTTCTCACAGAAGCCATATTTCTGAGTAGTTGATCGTCCGATAACTCTTGTTCTTCGTGTTCTTGCTCTTGAGAAATCAAAGCAAGCCTCTTTTGTAGTTTTTGTTGAGCAATCGATTTTGACTTCGATTGGGCATTTGGTTTCTTTAGTGGAGGCATGGTTATGATTCGGGTAGGTTAATCGACGAAGAATTTTTTGATTTAACGATTAATCGTCGATGAAGAACGGATGAAGAATGATGAAGATGATGATGAATTTTTTTTTGAAACCTAACCCTAAACGAGAGTCTTAACTGATTTGAGAAGGGGGATAAATGATTTGGTTTTTAGATTTTAAGTTTTAGTAGAAAGGGTATAATAGTCTTTTCATAATGTTTTTTAATTAATCTAAGGGTGTTTTAGTATTTTCGCCACAAAAACACCCCTTAGTAGACACCTTTGGTTGGGGGAAATAATTCATATCCCCCAATTAGTTTTGATATCCCCCAATTGCGCGTTCTATAATTTGATCTATAATTTCTTTATTTATCGGTGTATTCATTAAAATCATATATATTATAATTTAATATTAGATACACTTTTAGTTATATTTTTTTTTATTTATGAATATAATCATTAAAGTGTATAGTATATTTATACTATGATGCAAAGTTCACTACATAGTATTATGGTTTGTCGGTTATTTTGGTTCTAACTCCCTTTTTTTTTTTTTTCGGTTTTTGGTTCTTTTGTGACATCAAACCAAAATCAACCACCTAAAATCGATTTTCTCGATTTATGGGTTTCTTGGTTTTTGGATTTTTCGGTCTCTGATTTTTTGGTTTTTTTGTCGGCTTGGACCGGTTCGGTTCGGGTTAAAAACGAACCATAGGTAGCCTTAACTTGGACAAACTATATGGAAACCGCATTAACACAAGCAAACCCACCAATGGTACTAGTATCCTAGGAATCCTAGGAATTTAAACTGAATTACCAAACACACGAGGATGTATATGAATCTCAGAATTTATAATCCCATGGGATTACAAATTCCTCGAAATCATGAATTCTGCAAACAAACCCACCAATGGTACTAGTATATATTTCCCTTCTGCCCGTAGTCAAACGCATGACCCGAAGGAGGTTCTCAACGAATCAATCCATTGGGCTGCCCATCCTTTGTTAATAAGATCAAATACATATCCACTTAGACAAATATTTATAATGTTTATATTCCTAGGTATATATTAGTGGTATAACCCATGATTATGCCATTTGAGTTTTCCTTGCATATTCTTATTGAGATCGACAAAAATAGTCATTATGTAATAATTCTTTTTAATCTTATACAAGACACGCATTATCGTCCCTATTTAGTGTGAATATTTTTTTAGTGCACTATTGTCTGTAATTTTACAAATCAAATAAAAATTATCGACACTCTTTGTTTACTATTGTTAACATACATGATATTATTAAAATCCTTACAAAAAAATATCGCACATGGCCTTTCTAGACACAGGATCGGCATTGGCAACTGTGTCAGATTGCCCATAAGGCAGTAAGTAAGCAACACAGATGCCGCATGATTAAAAGTTGGTTATTGCTTGGTATTGACTTTTGTCAAAAATTTATATTTATCTTTATGTTTTCAAATTTTAGACCTTTTCCCATATGTCAACCCGCAAGAGTTCATATTAGTTTGCTCGTGTGATTGTTTTGCAGCAGTTAAAGGTTTGGATCTAACTATACCCTGAGCTCTATGGTCGGGTTAGAATATCTAAGAGCCAAGGATTAGCCGGGGCCTACAGCTTCTGAAGGCATTGCTAAACCCAATCAAATCTTAATTAGGATAACATTTCAATCAGACTCCGTTTAGGAAACAACACAATTATATTTGGGATATAAATAGAGCGTGATAGAACCCGTAAAGCGTTAACTCACGGAAGCAATCGGAAAGGGAAACACCAAGCAAACCAAGAATTTTAAACACATAAAGAGTATGGTTGGCGAACCGTCAACCATTCATCTTAGCTGTTTGTGATTGTGACATTGACATTTCGGATTTGACTCGCACGTAATCGGGGGGGGGGGCTGTCAGGGAAGCCATCTGAAAGTAGTCGTCTTATCTCTGTTTGGTCAGTCTTTAAAGTCTTCGTCTTATCTCTAACTCTTAACAGGTCCATACCTGTTTGAGTCGTGATATGACACGAACGCGCGCACAACAGAGAAAAAGCGGACGCACTTTGCTACCGTACGACTTTCTTTTCATAAATATACACGAGATTAGATGTCCTTAATGAAATTAAATTTATATAATTATTTTGTAGCCCCCTTCTCAACTGGTATATATCCTTGCTCAATTATAATTTACATTATCCCCAAGCACCTAACTTCAGACCTACATCGTAATAGGATGTGATGATAACAATGGCTATTTCGTCTTTAAAACCAAAAGAGTCAACGGGAGATTTAGAAAAAAATTAGTGATATCCAGATTTTTCTTACTGTGGTTTTTGTCTTGCAAAGTTCTGACCCCTATAGGGAGAAGTTTTTCTTTAGGGTTTTCTGCAAAACTTTAAAGTTTAAATATTTGAATCAATTTAGAGTTTAGATATTTGATTCAATATGGGTTGATGGTGGTTCATCAATATAAACCTCATTCAGTTTATAAATAGATCAGAGAAATGTTTGAAATGTATGTTGATTGAAACTTAGTTCATAATCAATATAAATTCTAAGTTTAGATAAGCCCATTATTAGGAAAAATGTTTCATGCTCATTGATATTGGCATGATGATGATATATATTTCTGTGTGACTTTTGATTTCATCATCGCATCTCGCATCTAAGTTGTTAGTGATGGTGATTGATGAGTACTATGGACATCCCCGCAAATAGCTAATAAATTGTGGGCTTAGGAAAATATAAAATTTGTTTTATATAAAGTAATATGCACCGAGATGTGTGGATCTCCAAGATGAAGTAATCCAACGATTCCAAGGTGCGACTGTATTTAAGCTATCACGCGCACGCGCGCGTGATAGCATGACTCTGTCTGTTTATCCAAACCATATCATAAGTTATTCAACGAAAATGTCAAGCATCCCCAAAAACCATCCCCAAGGTTGTCCCCCATTATGTGTCATCGAAGCAGTGGCTCACGCCACACAAATGGGCCCCCTGCTAACCTCAAATGATGGGATCAAGGGACTAGAATGTGTCACCTATTCGGGGACGATGATGGGGGATATATTTGGGGATATGTAGCTTGTCGTCGTTTGGATTGTTGTTTGAATTTGTGTTGGAGTGGACATGTTCAATGGGTCTATGAGTTTCAAATCAGTTATGGTGGTAAGAATTTGTGGGTTTTTTTATCATCGATTAACCAAGAAATCAGTGACATAGTGGGAAAAACCTAAAGGCGTGAAGATGGAAATTCTGACTTTGTCTTTGCTACTAAGGAAGGTGTGAAGATTTTGGGTCTTCAAATTTGAAGTTCGAACCTGATGTAGGAAAAAACTAGGTGACATTTATGTTACTGATTTTATGTTTTACTGACATGTTCAAACAAATTTTAGTATTGTGAAATTTGTGCATCTCAAACAAATTTGATTGTTGTGGTTCAGAGCTTCATCATTGTTGCTTTCTGCAAGAATTATAAATGTTATATTTTTGTCTAATAAATGTATGAGTTGTGAGTGATAAGGTATGAATGAAATTTTATATGAAGTTCAGATTAGGAATTCTTTGTTGCCTATTCTTAGTTTTCTTTGATTTCCAAAGACAAAGTTTGCACTTTTGTTGGTGCTGGTCATGTGCGTGAATAAAGCAAGGCAGTTATAGCAGCTTGACTAAATAATTGCTAGTATTACAAGCTGAGGTTTGTTGGTAGTCATGTCAGTGAGTGTACCACATGAAATCTGGATATCTAGTTATATTGGTGATTTAAGTGCTTCATGCTACCCATAATTGACTAGTTAATATGTGTTTGTTTACTATGAATCTGGTTTCTTGTCTTAAAGTTTATGATTGTGCTTGTTTTCCATTTCCGGGACAATACAGAAAGGACAAGTTAAGTCCAAAATCTTCATTGTGCACTTTTTTTTGTGGATATTGTCAGTATCACAAAGGATACAGATGTGATGATAACTCAAGTAAGAAGGTTTACATTTCACGGCATGTGGTTTTTGATAAAACTACTTTCCCTTTTTACTATTGTACCAAACCTTCAATTACTCTATCTACTCCCACTGTCACTATTTCAATACCTACTTATTTTTTTTGACTAAATACCTACCTCACCTCATAACACTATCATTGAGGAGATTTATCCTGATTTATTCTCCTATAACCAAATGTTGATAATGATATAGAACTTGAAGGAGCTGAGCTTATTGGTGATAATACACATATAACTGAGGAACTAGTTATGTGTACTACTCCTCCACCAGGATATGCTATGAATACAAGATTTTAAGTAGGTGTTCATGGGCCTAAGTACCTTCCTAACTTCATTACTTACTTCACTTCCACACATCATCTTCATGTTGCTTTTACTTCAAAGGTGATTTCTCTAGAAAAACTAAAAAGCTTCAAGACTGTAGTTAAAAACCCAAAATGGGTTACCTCCATGCACCAAGAATATAAGGCACTTCAAGATAATAACACATGGACTAAGTTACCATATGAACCATCAATGAATGTGCTTGGATGTAAATGGGTACACAAAATCAAATTGAGGTCAGATGACACTGTTGAAAGTTTTAAATCCAAATTGGTGGCTAATGGATACCATCAACTAGATAGTATTGACTATACTGAGAGACATTCATCATGTAGTTAAGTTCACTACTCTAAGAACAATTCTTAATGTTGCTCTTTCTAGATGGTGGAAGATGAGACAATTGGATGTCTCAAATACTTTTCTTCATGGTGATTTAACTGAAACAGTCTATATACAACGACCACCTGGTTATGTTGATCCTGAAAATCCCACACATGTGTGCAAACTAAACAAGTCGCTTTATGGTCTAAAGCGGATAAATTTTTGATGAGGCATTTTTTGAAGGGGGCATGGGGAACAAATGATATGTTGACACATATCTTTGATATTAGTAATTGATTCCCATGAATTCTGTTTCAAAAATATAAAAAAAGTGTATTTTGGGGAGAAAAATTGTTATCTTAATTAGTTTTTGTATTTTTGGAAAGAAGAATTCATGGGAATCAATTAATATCAAAGACATGTGTCAACATATCATTTCTCCCCATGCCCCCTTCAAAAAATGCCCCCATAAAAATTTTATCCGTCTAAAGGAAGCACCTATAGCCTGGTTCACTAAATTCAACAACTTCCCACTTCAGCAAGGTTTTACAATGTGAGAATCAAATCATTCTCTCTTTCTTTACTTATATGGTGAGTCTGTTTTTACTTCTCTGCTATATGTTGATGATATCTGTTAGTTGGTAACTCTCAATATCTTCTCTCATTATTCATTAGCAAGTTAAATCGCCTTTGCTATGAAAGATTTAAGAGATCTTAATTACTTCCTTGGTACTTGAAGATGAAACCTCATTTGGCAATCCGACAATTATTCTTACTCAATCCAAGTACTCAATGGATCTACTCAAAAGAACTAACATGTTGGATTGTAAACCATGTTGAACTCGTGTGGTACATGGACCAAGAGTATCTATTACAAATGGTGAACCACTTAAATATCCTCGGGAATACGAAGTATTGTTTGGAGGATTACAATATCTTACTCTAACTAGAACCGGGCATTACATTTGGTGTTAATTATGCTTCACAGTTCATGCATGCTCCCACTACTTCACACATGACAGTTGTTAAGAGACTTTTACGCTACATCAAATCTTCTCTTAGGTCAGGCATCAAACGCTCTGCAGGGGATATTAGTACTTTATCTGGATTCTCTGACTCGATTGGGGGGTTGTCCCGATACTTAGAAAGTCCACAATTTGGTTATTGTGTTTTTCTTGGATCATCTCCCAGTTCTTGGATTTCAAAGAAACAACCAACTATGTCCAAGTCTAGCACAAAAGATAGGCTGAATATAAGTTTCTCTCTTTGTTGGCATACGAAGTTATGTGGCTCTCAGTTCTACTTTCTGAACTTCATTTGCCCCTTTTTACTCCATTTATCTTGTACTGCGACATCAATGGTGCAACAACTCTGGCTGCAAATCCCATTTTCCATGCTCGCACAATGCATATTGAAGTTGATTATCATTATGTCAGAGATTTCCTTGTAGCTGGTATTGCTCAGTTCACTTATATTCCTACAAATTACAATCATCACATATTCTCACTAAGGGTCTGACCTATCCCGGGTTCTCTGGATTGAGAGACAACCTAATGCACTTCACTTCTCCAGCTTTAGGGGGTGTATAAAAAACTATACATCATTTAGTATTTCACTATGTTTTACGTCATCCAATATGTCACTTTTCGTCTTTTGTTTTTAGCATCATTAGGGTTCTGTCTTGGTTTTTGTTATCTCTACCTGGTCATGTCTTATAAATGCTCAGGTGTATCCTTGTTTGTTTAATTAATACAACAATTTAACTATTATGAACATACTTACACAAATGAAAACTAAAGTTTTGCATTACAAAGCATGATGAGCGGAGGCAACGTCATATTGAATTTTCATTCAAAAATAAAATAAATGTCATATTCAACAATCAATCGGTGGGTCTTTAAGGGAGTTGGTTGGGACTTGGGAGCCTTGCAACACCGGGCTCCAACCCCCTTGCCTGGCCTTGTGCTAGTCCTTTTTGCTGTTTCCTTTCAGGGTTGGGGCCCTTTAGCTGAAGGTGTCAAACTGTCAATCTTTTTGTTTTTTAAAATGCCGAAATAAAAGATGCACCTGGCCTTATTGTTGGTCTAAATACCGAAAATGCTAAAAATCTACCGGATCTATACACCAAAAAAATACCCCGCCTATGTGCCCTCCCCCTATTGGTCCCCCGAAAGCTCTCCCAGACCCACCATTTTTCATCTACGGCTATGATCTATGACACATAGGGGTGTATTTTTGTGGTGCAAGGAACCGGTAGATGAGAAGCAAAGTCGGTCTAAATACGGAGGTTGGTATAGATTTTCAGACTCTGAACCGGAATCAAATCAAACTCAGTTTCGAGTCAATGCTCCCTACAGACATGAACTGACACTCCACTGCCCCTCTTATAAACCGAAGAAATTTCTCTAGGATTTCTCGTTCAGAAATGAAATTCTGAAATGAAATTCTTCTAGGGTTATTCTCAATCTCAATTGTCGACAATGGCTGCTTCTATCATTTGCTCATCACTAACAGATGATATCTTGATTGAGATCTTTTCTCATCTTCCTCTGAATTCACTCTACAAATTTAAATCTCTCTCAAAGGTATGGTCATCTAACCTCTCGAACCCTAATTTCATTACAAAATGGTACCAAATCAATCACAAGTCTCTCCCATGGATACTATATCATACAATTACTCACCCTCCTGAAAACCCTTTGAAATTTATACCTGCATATCCTGAATTACATTCACAGCTTATATCAAGAAACGAAAATTTATTTTCTTTTAAGTTTCTCATCAATCAGAAACCATTTCAAGGAGCTAAACTGTTCCTATTAGGTTCTAGTAATGGTTTGGTACTTTGTTATTCAGTAAATTCAGAGAATCAGAGGAGGTATTATGTTTGTAATCCACTTACTCAGAAATGGGTCTCACTTCCTTCACGACCGAGTTCTGGGTCTGGTATTAGTTGTCTGTTCTGTGAGTATTCATCGTCATACACTAGTTGTTTTAAGGTTGTATATATTCCTAATTTCGGTGGGCGTTTGAAGAAATTTGATGTTGAGATTTTTTCTTCTGATTTGGGTGTATGGGAATGTGTTGAAGTTTCGTGTGGTGAAAACGTTGTGAGGGGGTATCCTCATTATAACAATGCTGTTATCCTTAATTCTGTCTTGTATTGGATTTTAGGGTCCAATAAAATGTTAGTTTACAGTCTCAATCAGAATAATGGAAGGGACGGACATCGATGTAGTTTGAATGATTTGCCAGATAACGGTGCTGATTTTTGTTACTTCAATAGTCGTATTGGGGAGTCTGAAGGCTGGCTCTGCTGCGCTAAAACTAGAGGGACGGGAAGTGGAATGACTGTGAGTGTTTGGGTGCTGAATGAGGTTCACTGGCAAATATTGCACCGGGATGTTTCAGTAGGCGGTACCTTAGCAGAACTTCATTCCCAGATAGGTGGAGTTGCACCAATTCAAGTTTTAGGTTTCAGTCCTGTAGACCGCAATGTTGTTTTGCTCGGTTGCAAGCACTGGGTTCGGGGGTTTAATCTCCAAACCAGAGGCTTTGAAAACCTCTGCTTGGATCACAAGCAAGTATATGATGCAGGCGTGGTGTTCCTGCCGTTTGTGCTAAAGCCAATGCCAACAGTATTTCCACCACCCTCTTGGATAGACAATTAAAAGTAAGCTTTTCATTTCAAACAGAGGAACTCATTTGTCTCTTTTTAGCTATATTTAATCTTCCAACTTTTGTATTCAAGAATTCAATGCCGAACTATATGCCTTAGGTGCACTAGATGTCCTTTTGAATCCGAGGATATCAAAATGATTTGATGTTTTGTTGGCTTAATGTTATTATTTTGGTGTCTAGGGAAGTAATTTCTGACTTTTGATCAAGAAACTTTCAGTCGAAATGTATCGTATTTTTTTTCTTTCATTTTGTTTCATGTCTTGACTAGTAGATTTTTCAAATGTATGTTTTTAAGAATGAAGTAGCACGGGGTAGCGCGTCATAAATACTGAAAGAATAGGTTACTGGTCTCTAATTATGGTGTTCTTATTTGTTGATTATTGCTTAATGAATGTAGCTTTTAGTGATCAAGGATGACGACAAATCCCTTATCCACAGCCTGCTTTCTTTACATCGTAGGAAGAGGGACTTGAATGTGAGTATAAGCTAATACAAAAATTGTTGTCGGGGATCGATAGAGTTACTTTTAAGCATTTAGACTCTCGAGCGGAGATCCAGAGTTCAGTTTATTGTGATTATTGGGTTTACTGTACAGGTGGACTCTAAGGTCTAAGCTCTAAGAAGTTGTTTACCAGTTTTGCCGCTCTTGATTGTTTGATCCAATTCATAACAGCTTAAGGTGTATCATATGATTAAGAAGGAAGAGTGACTTGAATGTGAGTCATAAGCTAATACGAAAATTGCTGTTGGGGATCTGACTTAGGACGATAGAGTTACTTTTAAGCATTCAGACTTTCGATCGGAGATCCAGAGTTCAGTTTATTGTGATCATTGGGTTTACTGTACTGGTGCACTCTAAGGTCTAAACTCTAAGAAGTTGTTTACCATTTTTCCACTCTTGATTGTTTGATCCAATTCATAACAGCTTAAGGAGTATCATATGATTAAGTAGACAAAATATTTGTATTGTTAGAATTATCACAGCAGAACATACATCTTTAAGGTTATTAACGTTTCAATCTGACTAGTAGATACTAGATACCGGTTTTAGGATGATAGTTGTTTTTATGGTTTCATAGAATGTGATACTCCTTGCTACCTAGTGCGATTTTCAATTTCATGGAATGGTAGTAAAAGAGTTTCGATTGCTTATATGCTCTGTTCCTTGTATTAACTCTATAGTTATTATCTGCCCCGCATAACAACTTCACAAGGATTATGTGGTGAATTGGTTGCATAAATATTTGTGGGATTAAAAATTTGATTATACTTTATCTGCACATGAGTTGGTTGTTAACCATGTAGCTTTGTTGGAAGATTTGCAGGCTAGAAAAGCATGGGCCGCAAAGCTGGTTGGTTGTACATAAATGCAAGGAAGTTTGGGAGTCTTTCGAAGCCTTTCTTGAAGAGATGATGTCCCTTCTATATTGCTAGGCTACTAGTGGGAACAATGATGATGTCCCTTCTATATTGCTCATGGTGGTTCTGATGGGTATATTGGAAGCTGTCCATGGGTTAACTGTTGGTCAGAGATTTAACTGAAGTGCAGTGGATTTATGGCTGAGGTTTTGAAATTGAATTTAAGATGCCGGTCACGGGTTTCTGGAGGAGATCGATGGAGAGTAAACAGAATTCTTGGCTGAGACTACAGGGAAGATGTTGCTGCCGTTGCTTTCAGATTGGCAGTGTGCAAATGAAGCTGCAGGAGGTGGCTACTGAAGATTGGCTTGAGTATGATGTGCATGAGCTGCAGGAAAGAATGATGCTGTTGCAAATGAACTGAGCATATGGGTTTGAGCTGCAGTTGAAAGGTACTAATAATTTATAATTGTCACACACTGACATGAACACAGTTCAGGACAATCTGAATGTAAATTGGTCATCTCTTTTTCATTCAACATTGTATTTCCATGAAAGTTTTGTGTATATAACTATGGTCTTAGATTGTTGGTTTTTTTTTGATGAACTCTTGGGCTCAAAATACGTATGTATCTGCACATGGTTCGGTTTTCATCGGTTTTTGGCAAAACCAAAACCGAAACCATAGTACTCGGTTTTTCAATATTAAAAACCAATGAAACCATATAACCTATTCGGTTTCACTTGGTTCGGTTTCTACTCGGTTTGGTTAAAAACCAGACGGTTTTTGGTTAACCAAATGATTTATAAACAATCTTATATTTTGGTCAGTTTCTCATATCCGACAGGTTAAATGTTCAATAAAAAGTGTCAGCAAGACAAAATTCCACCTGCTACAAACATAGTTTTTACTTTTAAGGCATGAGATTTAATACTAAAACAAAAGCTAAAACAAAATCAAAAACTCCAAAAGATTCGGCAAAGATCATCGTTGTTCTTGCAAGTTGCGAGCATCCAAAGTCTGCACATATAAAGAAAGAAAAACATTCAATCAGCTCATGCACCCATTCTTCCATTCATGCATAACCACTAATAGAGTAATAATGTCAATTGGTATTTGAAACCATACAAAAGAACAACAAGAAACTTATGAGATGAACAACAAAATTTGAAGAAAGTTATAAATAGAACAGCAAGTAAAGACCTAAAATATGCAATAAATGATACAGAGTTCTCCAAAGATTCTCCTAAAAAATTCTCCTAAAAAATCAGTACCCAACCAATGAATATAACACTTTTTTTGTCTATATAACCTGAAGTCTTGAACATATGGTCATGTCGTAACAGTACAATCACTGCAAAATCTGAGGCTACCTAGCTTGACTACATATACTATGCTTCATCAAATACAATAACAACTGCATACTAACAATTAATGGGAATCCAAATAGGCAAAATAAAAGACCATAATAAAAAGAATCAGTGAGTAATGATGCAATGTCTATTGAGTACTGAGTTTCAAGATTTCGATCTGTGTAGAAGCAATTTCATGTGCCTCACTTTCAAAGATAGTGCGCTAACTATATATAGATAACCTAATTTTCATTAGACTTGAATTCTCTCTACCTCAACACCTCGCATCTGAATTCTGATAGACATCCAAGTGCAACAGTAATAACATTTTTTCCATTAAACAAGAAAATAAAATTAGAAAGACTGGCAATTCACTCTGCACATCCACACGTACACAAAAACAAGTTGACGAGTTATTATTAAAGTATATTTGTATGTGTTATGCGCTTGTTGTGTGACAGTTTCTGAAGTTAGTCATAGTTCATAATAGGGCAGATAGGCAACACATTGCATAGACAAGACATGACCGATAACAGACTAGAGAAGAGTTAACTATAGATATATATATCATCATGATGTACAGGGTGTTTGAATTATGATAGACATCCAAATGCAATAGTAATAACATAATAACTCCATAAATCCAGATTAGGTTTGCAAGATAAAGACACAAGTCTATGATGAAATGATGATAGCTTCAAACAAGCCACTAACCATTCCCCTGTAAGCCTAACTACAGATTTTTCATCTTACAACCATAAAAGGGACTATAAACAAGCAAACCACAACAGAATCAAGGTGGTGGATATGGTGGATAAACTTGTCAGTGAAAATGATGAATTCCAGACAACCAAAAAATGATCAAAACATCAAAATCAACACTAATGATTTCTGACCAAGTTGTGTGTTTACTAAATAAATTGACCTAATTAAGCATAACCCAGTTCATAATACTATGTAAAACTGCAAAAATGAACCCTAATTTTGAAATATCCCCCAAAAAATTTAACATCACAAAACCCTAATTTGCAGATTTGTAAAATCAAATCTTCCTCGTAATATCAAAATCTATTCAAACGTAACGCTCATAGAGTCATAGTCATAGTATCATAATATTTGAAGAAAAGAAGATAGAAAGAAACATTGAATACCTTTATAATACCTTTCGTTTGTTGCTTGATTAAACTTGACGAAGAAAAAGAGAAGAAGAAGAAGTCATGGTAGTTTACTAGTTACTAGTTAATCTTAGAGTGGTGGTGTGACTGGTGCTCGAGCTCGACTGCTAATGGAGTCATGGAAAAGAACTGAGGAGAAAACTGAGAGCGAGAAGAGAACTGAGGAGAGAAAATGGAGGTAGGAAGATACAACCTTAGGGTAAAATATCTACTAACAAGTCTAACATCCACCGCTAATATTATTTCAATCCTACGGCCAATAATAATCGGTTAACCATTAGGTTTTCGGTTCGGTTTTGGGATGAAACCTAAACCGAAACCGATAGTGTCGGTTATCTATAACTAAAAACCATGAATGAACCATTGATATATGGTTTAGGTTCGGTTCGGTTTAAATTCTTCGGTTTCGGTTCGGTTTCATGGTTTCGGTTCGGTTTTGTGCAGCCCTATATGTATGTATCATTTTCTACACAAATGTCTATTAATTAATAGCTAGTAAATATTTTTATCAATATCCCTTGTTAGAAATTGCATCAGGAATGACTGCCGTTTCAATATATTCAAATAGAGTAAGATATTGGAGTAACTTGATATCATTAATAATGATGTGCTGACAAAACATGAGTTGGAATATGGTGTTTTAATACTTTGATAAAGAGAATTGACTGGGACACTGCTTTAGGCAAGTAGTGTTATAATCTGTCCATTGTATGTATTAGTACTAGTTGCTGGCATAGATTTACTCAATTTCCCCGTTATAAGATAAAAGATGTTCATGTTAGTTTGTCTATTCATGTATATCTCCTGTCCTAAAAAAATTGTCATGAAAAAGTTCGCACAAATTTTAAGTAAAAACTAAGTTTTAGTTTATCCATTTTGTTTTTGAAGGTGAATAAAAGACTGAAATTTTGCTTTCTAACTTGAGACCTTGCGTCGTCGCTTCTATATGTAGGTAGTTCCAGAGCTACAAAAATCATACCACAGGAACTTGACCAGTTTTCACACCTTGAGCCTAAATTTTACACTTATTTTCAAGCCAACTTAAAAAATAGGTAGTTCCGAAGACTCTGAACTGCTTGTACACATAAATAAAAGATGTTCATGGTTGGTAGTTTGTCTGTTCATGTTTCTCTCTTTATTGTTACATTTTTGTTTAAGGTAAGAAAATTAGAAAAGAGAAAAAGAAAATTACTTCGTTCCACTGTAACAATTACTACGATTGCATGATTCGAAAGTCTTACAATTAGTTCAAATTGCAAACCAGCAGGTAGCAGAATGACTACTCGTATCAGTCCAAGTTCATAACTAGTCAGTCCAAACATTATTAACATGGGCTTCTTTAAAACGTTGGCAATAGTACTCCGAGTCCTAGATTAGGTTGATGCCACTTCTAATTCTAAAGGAACCCTGGTTTAGAGCATACCTAAAACTTTCAGGGCATACAAACCAATAATCCCATTCAAGGCGTCCTTATAAGGTGTATCCCTTGGGTAGTTCAATTACCCATATACCCTCCACTCGTTTTAATTACTAATCTACCCTTGCCCTCAATATAAAAACCTAAAATCTGTTTTAAGAAAATCAAAATCAGTTTCTATATAACTTCTTCATCTTCTCTAGCCGAACCCTTCTTCTCCCTCGCGAGAAAAAAAAAAATCATCGCCGTGATCAATCGAAGCACCAACTCCTGAAATGAGGATAAGAAAGTAAGTTCTACAAACCCAATCTCTTATTTGATGTTTTTAATCGATTCAGTAAGGTTAATTCCATAAATCTAAGGGTTTTAGACGGTTTCAGGCATAGGTTCGGCTCATAATGTTGTTGTTTTTTAAGCCGAACTGTTCTTCAAAATTTCATCCTGAAAGTGTATATGAACAGTTCGGCTTGAAATAATATACCAAATATACGCCGAACCTAGTCATAGTTATGATTTTCAGTATAGGTTCGGCTTGTTATAGAATATTGAATTTAAGTAGAACCATGCTCGTTAGTTTGCAAAATAAACTAGGTGTAGGTTCGCTCATATTGTGTTTTTTACAGGTTAGCAGAACCCTTGACTTAATGTGTTCGACTTGTTATCAATTTTCATTATAATCCGAACTAGGTCTAGAAAGTGGGTTGACTCATAATCATAACACTTTGACTTTGCCGAAGCTGTTCATTAGTTGTCAATATCCAGGTGGGTTCGGCTGATAAATTAAGCCGAACATATTCCGGACTCGCCGAACCTTAGTGAAAAAACACAAAATTTTTATGATCTTAAGATACAAAAGTGAGATTAGACATATAAGATAGAAGTGTACCTGTGTATTAGAAGCATTGGGTTCCTCATATATGTATTCATCATCCGGATTTGGCTCATAAAAATCATCACCTTGAGTTTGAGTTTGAGTTTGAGTTTGTGCTTGAGTTTGAGTTTGTGTAAAATCATTCTCATAATCTAAGAAATCAGCCATTTCCGGATCGTTGTTGTAATTGATATGTATTTTCCTAGGTTTTTTAGATGAAGATTGACCCTCCTCATACATTGAATCAAATACAAGCTTTTTTTCTCACTTTCCCCTTCTCATTCTCCAAAAAAACCTAACTTTTTTTATCTTACTCAAATTTTTTCATCTACACAAATTTATAACTAAATAATCTTAATCACCAATCACTAATCTTAATCACTAATCAGAATTATTATAACTAATAATTAGTATTAACACTAATTCTAAAAGGAGATTTGCCATGACCAAAAATATTTGGTTAAGGGCATGATTTTGCAATTTACAACCCCTTTTTGTCTTTATTCCGTATGCCCTGAAAGTTTTGGGTATGCCCTTAGGCTAACCCCTATGGGCTAGATTGGCCAAAAAGTATTGCAAATCAAGAAAAAAGTGTTGGAAAAAAACTAACAGTGATAGTTGATAGTTCTCTCACCTAGCAAGTGCTCGCAGTCCAACTATCAGCGAGATTGAAACGCTGAACCGTTCGGCGCTCAAAAAGTGACATAAACGCTGAACCATTCGACGCTCTATATTTTTTACCAATAATTCTTTTTAGCCCACCTTAAATCCCACGGTCAATCCCACCAATGAGGTGGCAATGACTTATCTTGACTTTACTGTTATCTTTCGGGTTTGCACTTCTTGTCAAAGTGTTTGGGTTTTTCTTTTTGTGCTGTTTCTTTTATAAAATCGTTTTGTGCTGTTTCTTTTGTAAAATTAAGTATGATTAAGTACATGAAAGTTCTTCATAATATATTGAGTGCATACCGAGCTTCCTGTCAATATGAATCTGGTGTTTCTTTAGTGCAATAAACAATCAAATTTGATCAACGAAAAGCAAAGATCAAGAAAAACATAAAACCAGACCAACTTAAACAGGAAACTTGTCTGCAATACAAGGAGGGGTAGGAAGAGGCGACCGAAGGTGGACATTGTTTTTCAAAGAGAACTTGGTGAGAGAGTGAGTTGGGGATGTAGATAATCTGTCTTGTTATTAACAATGAGACACGGTGATACTCAATTTCAGAGAACTAAGCAATTAGGAGTAATAAAATCTACTCAGAAAATTGTAGAGCTTAAAAATTAGTCAATATAGTTTTGGTTTTTTACTGTGTAAAATCAAAAGGTCCTTCCTTCCTTTCCTCTTTGAGAGGAACCTCCTTTATTAGCTGATCCGTTTCCTTTAGTAACACCCTTAGTACTGTTCTTACACTTCTACCAGTTCCTGATCCTTCTTCATCGACTAGAACCTTTCCTTTACCAACGGGTTTAACTTGGACTCGCTTCTTCGCAACAACATATTCCTTCTTATCCCTCTTAAGTGCTTCCATACATTTTTAAGTTCTTAACCACACAAACCCATCCCCAAATTCACTGTTTAAAATCTTCGATTAACTTCTTGGGTTCCAGAGAAAGAAAATACGGGATCCTATTAATATCAAATCTTATGAAGCTAGAAAAAGAAACGAAAAAAAAATAAATTTCGATATGGGGATTTGTTGTTTCAAACTTCATGATCACCGTTAGTAAATCATGTTTTTCGTTTGAGGAGATCGAAAAAAATTGTAAACAATTAAAACGAAAACACTTGGAAAAGAAAAGGAAAACTTAAAAAAAAAAACAGAAAAGTCAAAAGAAGTCATCGCCACATCATGCGTGGGATTGACCGTGGGATTTGAAGTGGGCTGAGCAGAATTACTGATTTTTTACTAATTTTTGAGAGAGAATGTGATGGAGAGAGAAGAAAAAGAGGGACAGAGAGGGAAAAAAGAGGGAGACGTGATGGAGGGAGGAAAAAAAAGGGAGAGAGAGAGAGGAAAAAGTTGGAGAGAGAGAGATAATGATTAGTTTTTTAAAACATAAAATTATGTAACGCCGAACCATTCGGCATTTAGCGCTGTTTTATTCAGCGTTTCGCTACTAGATTAGCAATATCATAGGACTTAAGAGGTTGCTCAGGCTGACGTGGATGACCAATCTAACAGCTAGATATCTAGCCCATAGGACTAAGCCTAAAACAGGGTTCTTCTAAAGATAAAAGAAGATTTGGAATTTTTTGACTCGGGAGATTTTTTGGTGTTTGTGGAAGAAGCAAAATGCTAGTGATTCACAATAAGACTCATCCATGGCGTGGGCCGCGTGGCTGACAGATAATGTCAATTAAACTATTGGTGGGTTTGGTTGTAGAATTTTAAAGGTGGGATTTATGGGTCCAGGGGATTTGGTGGAATTACGTTTCCCTCGGTTTGTTTGGTTTTCCAAATCCCTGAAATCACGTTTCCCACGGGAATCAGTTTTCCAGCAAATCCTCCATATGGAGTCCGACCTCTCCCCCCTAAGATTTGCTGGGAAACTTATCAAGGGATTTATGGGCCTACTTTTTTTTAACTCTAAATCCCATATATGTTCAACTTTAAAATTCCAAGGGTAAATCCAAACAGTTTATGGACTTTAGAACAAAATGATTCTATGAATCCTATGAATTTTAATTGAGTTACCAAACACACAAGGGATTTACATTAATCCCAGAATTTGTAATCCCATGGGATTATAAATTCCTGGAAATCGTGAATTCTGCAAACAAACCCACCATATGTTCTCGTAGGCTATATCGTTTCTAAGGAATTTCGGCTGTTACGTTTACCACAAGTGATGGTCAGTTGAGACGATTTTTACTTCAAAACACCTTAGCTTTTGCTTAGTCTTGTTTAGCTTTGCATCTTTGGACAGTTTTTTTTCTTTCTTGGGTTATCTTTTTCTTATACATTTCCTTGTGGGCGGTACTTTTTTCTACCCCTAATTTATTTTTTTATCAGTGCATTTTTCATCATTGATCAAAAAAGATAACATTGAGAAAGCACAATAGAATTTTCGAGAATAATTACTTATTCAAAACGGACTCAGACCTTTGTTTTGCTGCAAGAACTTTGGTGTTGAGTTGGGCGCTCCTCCATATCAACTTCTCTAATTCGGTTTTAAATTGGGGTTTTAAATTGGGAATCAGTCTTTCTGTAATCTTTTTATTGTTTTGTTTTTTCTGTTTTAGCTACCTCTTGTATCTCTTATAGCTTTTGTACATTCTCCTATCTATAAAAAATTTCCTGGCATCATTAGGGGCGACCTGAAAGAATTAGGGACGACTTTTTTATTCCCAACCCATAGACACGGTTATGGGATGTCCAAATTTCCGGAGAATACCTTAGTGCCCTTATATAATCGATAGGTTAATTAGTATAGAGTTTTTGTCTACCGATTACTAGTTTGTTTAAGAATGGGGTATTGCCATAATCGGTAGAATAATAACATATCATATCTACCGATTAATAAAGTAGAAAACTCAATTTTATCGGTTTTGCAAAAAATGAATTTGGGGGAACCGATTATAATCGGTAGCAAATGAACATCGTATGACTACCGATTGTATAATTGCCGACACAACCTTTCGAAGATTAAAACCACCCAAAACCTAGGAATTTCATTTCATTTTCTTTTCTTTTCAACTCTTCTTCTCCTCTTCTTATTCCCTTCCGAATGTGGAGAGTAAAAACAAAATTCCCTCGTTCTCAAACTTCAATTCATCACCGTCGTTCATCGCCGAATCAAAGACATTGTCGATTCTTCTATAAAACGATGACTGGAACTAATGAACCCACGAGAGCTCTAGTAAAAAACATCTACCGTGGTGACGATCCAAAACTTGGAGAAAAATAAAAAAACAAAGTGATTGTAACTGCTGCAAATGATGAAGAAGACGACGAACACGAAGAACATGAAGAAGATGAATCCTCTCATGTAGGTGGTGGTGGTGATTCTGATAATCAAACTCTCCAGGAAATGGCCCCAGTTAGGTAAGTTTCTATCGTTTTATGTGTTTATGTTGCTTCAATTTGACGAATCCATGAAAATAAGTTCTAGGGTTTTCGGTTATTTCCCAGAATCGGTAGTTAGATCTTCATTTTATCTCCCGATTGTGTCCATTTTCTAGGGTTTTCGGTTACATAGACTAGAACCGGGAGTTAATTTATACGTTACTTCCGATTATATATAGCTGTTTGCCACTGAACCCTAAAATTTACATAATTGGTAGCTAGGTTATATTTTTCCTTACGATTTGAACAGAGGATTAAAACATGTAGGGACACACAATTGGTGCCCAGAATCGAAAGATACTATATATTATTTGACTTCCGATTCATCGAATCGTAGGTTAGACGAATTCAACCCATTACCGATTATGTAAGTTGTAAAATTTGAAAATTTTGTGATTTTGGCAAAATCCTATTTCGGGGCTACGTTTTAATCAAAATCCAAAGGTTTTTTTTTTTTTTTTTACTTTCGAGTATGTGCAATCGGTGGATATGTTAGATTGTTTTGTTCCGATTATATATGTCTCATGACATTATCAATTTCATAACCCAAATTGATGCATATTTGGGAGATAAAACTAGAATATGACTTTCGATTGTTTGTAATCGGAAGAAAATCTTTTACACGTGCTTCCGATTGTTCATAATCGGAAATTTATATTTTGATTATGACATTCGATTGTGTAGTGTAATTCTTACGAACCAATTTTATTGTTTAGGGACAAGCGAGGTAATAAATACCAAGGTACAACTGTTATAGGGCCTCGTCAAAGAGGGGGCAAGAAACTAAGCGCTATTGCACGGAGAGAAAGGAGTGAAAAGGGAAATTTTAGCAATGATGATACTCGAGATGGAGTAGAACCAAGCGCTCAACAAGGAAATCAAGAAGAAGTAGAACCAAGTGCTCCAGAAATCACTCAAGATGAAGTTGGACAAAGTGTTCCAGCAATTAGATTACAAGAAGAAGGACAACCAAGTGGTACACAAGGAGAAGGAGGAGTTACAAGGAAGCCAATCACGAAGAAAGCATCACACCTTGTCCCCATTGAGTTGAAGAAGATGGATTTTGAAGAAGAAATCCCGGGGCTGCCTAGAGATGGAGGAGCATTTTTATTTGGCTACATAGACTCCTGGTCCAGAGAAATCTACGAAACCGAGGTAATAATCGTATTCTTTTTTTACTAATATATTGTCGTTTTATTCGTAATAATGCTATATTAATTTTTTAATATATTGTGTGTTTAATAGTATCATTCCGATGCTCCCGGTACCACTCGTTTTATTCGGAAAATTTCCATCAAAATCACTATGGATTCAGATCAAGATTAGGAACATATATTAGATTATCATATCAACACTGTTACGCAGGGGATAAATCAGATCCACCAATGCCACTGTAGATCATAACCAAAGGGACTAATACTGAAATGCAAAAAAAAAAAAAAAAAAAAAAAATTACACGTCAACAAAATGCAGTAAGGGAAACACAACAGAATAAATGCCGAAAGGGAAACACATCAAAAAGAAAAATGCAGACATACAAAGAAACATGATATACTATTCCCAGGTATTGAATTATTTGGTGCAAGGCTTCATAATGTTTAATCTTCGGCAATGGTAGATGCTGAGAAACCTTCGGGCATCTTCTGAAGGCAGGGTTTCTTGCGAGGTGGATCATTATCGGCCACAGTCTCATCTTCAGCGCGGATGATTTCAGTATTCTAGGCAGATATGGTTGAAGTTTGTGCTGCAGGGAGCGAAGGCAGCTTTGCTACAATGAAGCTTGGGGTGTCAAGATTTTTAGGATAGATGCTTTTGGGTACCTGTCAAAACAATTGAGCACCCACGGTGACTCATCCATCTCCCTAAAACCTAACGCACACGTGCAGAAAATAGGTGTGACCTGGATAACCATGGCCATTGATTTATCTTTCCCCAGGATAAATCTGGACCACCACTAACACAAGCAAAGTTAGCCAAATTATGGTTTTTTGTATTAAAATAAAGTATATTAGATTTCAATATAAAAGAGAATATAACAACAACAAAAAATAGAAAAAATTAATTGAAGACTTAAGTTTGTTCAATCTAAGCTTTATACATTATGTTTGTGATAAAAAATTAAAAGCACGCCCAGCTGTGGGGAGTGGCGACAATGGTATTAGGTGATTTTGATGTCGTGGCGTGTGACAACCCGGATTTTCGGATTTCTAGCGGACAAATATTTGACCTTGTGGGTCCGGTCCGATCCAGCTAGCAAGTCCAAAGTTCCGGAGCACCACTCGTGTAGGGCCATATTTTTCGTTTAAAAGATTTCAATAATTCAAGCTCAATTAAATAAACTAAATGAAATGTAATCTTACTTTTAAAATTACAAAACTTTCAAATATTAATTACAAAATCAAAAGTATCAAATTAAAACAAAATAACGCTTCGATTAAATTTAAAACGGGATACCCAAATCTCCGTGATATATAATAATTTCTTGTCAGGTAGTCTTTATTCGTTCTCTGTGGAAAGGGAGGAATATGGGTGATCAACCACATCCCAGTAGGAAGTTTTCAAAAATAATAGAGTGTATCGAAAAACAAACAAATGAAACAGATACAATAATTAAAACCGTGCACGAAAGTTCACAACACTATTTGCGCCATTTTCAACCACAAATACTTAATATTTTCTTACTCAAAATCTTCAATATCAAATTCTAGATCCTTAATCTAAAATTATTTATTAGTGGAGATACAAATTTATTAATTTAATTAAGGGAAAATTTATGATGAAATAAATTAATAGATCATTTATTATGAACAATTAGTGAAAAAACATTATAATGAACAATTAATAAATTATTTATTATCAACAATTAGTATGAAACACTAATTAGTTAGGCATTTATTATACTAATCATTTATTATATTAGATTTTCCTTAATGGGTCATTAAATGATAGTTTAAGAGGAGAAGTTACAGCCATATATTTATGTATTGGGAGAATAAATCTCAACCACCACTAATTAGGAATTTATCATATTAATCATTTATTGTATTAGATTTTCCTTAATGGGTCATTAAATGATAGTTTAAGAGGAAAAATGTAACGAGCCTCAAGCGCGTCAACGCTATTAGACCGGTCAAGTGACGATTTAGCCAATAATAACTCGATTAGTCTAGCACGAACGTTAATTAATAGAAATAAATCTAACAAAGATTAAGATTCGAAACTAGTATCATTGGATAGAGCTCGAAAAGTTATGCGAGATAGACTACTCGAACGTGTCATTCGGAGACCGGACGCAGAAGATATTATCAGATTAGTGTGACCTTAGACCGACTTGGTAGCCCTTATCGTCTGGTCGGGTGCCTTTAGCAATCCTGGCCGACCTTATCAAGACCAAATCGAGAAGAGCCCGTTATCTTCTTATTTTCTTTCTCTTTCTTCTTTCTTCCCCGTCTTTCTTTCTTCTTCTTCGTTTTTTCTTCTGCAACGATTCTGAGAATAAAATAGAGGTTTAGAAATCAAAGAAGGAAGATGTTGATCGATTAATAAATCGATGCTTGATAGTTTTGATTATAGTTAACGATTGAGTTTCAAATAAAAGGCTAAACCAAGAGAATCGAGTTAGGGTTTATGGATTTTGATTGGCTTCGTGAGGAATCGATTGAAGAATTAAGTGGATTTGAGTACTTGGTGATGAATAACAAAGGGGTTGGTGTTTAATTGAAGACTTGAATTCGATTCAGTGACAAACCATTGAAGAACCGGTGGGTTAGGGTTTCTGCATGTTGAGTTGGAATTCGATTTGAGTAAGGATTTAGAAGAGGTAGACGGAATTACAAGATGGGTTTGCTTCATTGATGAGTTTAAATGATGTTTGAGTTCGAAATCGAGATTGAAGATAATCAGGGTTCAAGTGTTCTTCCCCAAATTGAAGTTAGGGTTTCAGTGGAATTGAAACGGGAAATTATCAATTCAAAGAATGCCGACTCTTGGGTAAGATTCCAATTTAGTTTTGAGTTTAGTTCTGTTGTTCAATTGTTTAGATTATTGAATTTATGTGATTGTGGATGAACTGTGGTTGAGTTGAGTTTGTTATGGTGATGTAATCCTAGTATAGGATTGTGTTTGGTTTAAGTCATGTGGGAGATGAATTGGATGAAGAGGTGGCAGTTTTGAAGATTGTTAGTTACAGGGAGCTGAGTTGTAAAGATGTGAGTTGAAACTACAGATTCTTTGGCTTAACGAAGAACTTGGATTTGATTCTTGTGTTAAGATGGTGAAGATGAGAATGTGATAAATGTTAGGTTAAGATGGAGATGGAGCTGTTATGACTGAAGTTGAGGTGTTGGTGGTCTGATATTGAGAAGGATTGGAGAGAATTTGAGATGAACTAGGAATAAAGCTTATAGATTGTAGTGGTGGTGTTGAAGTTAAGATAATGAATGTAGAGGTAATGTTACAGATGATATAGTTTAGCTGAAACATGATATTGCTAGAGTTGTTCAAGTGATAACAGAATTTGGAATTGTAATTGATGTGTGTGTATATGGACTAGACTTGAGATTTTCGGAGGATTGCTGGTGTTACTTTGGTTGTGTTGGTGATAGTATGAAATGGCAATGGAGTTGCTGTTGAATTGATACGAGATTAGTTAAGAGTTGAGGTGTCAGTGGAGATGAAATTTGCAAGTGCAGATGTCATGGCTAGTTAATGAGATGGCAATGGTTGTGGTGCTGTTGCTATGAATAGTGTGTGTGGAATACAAGAACTATTGACAGGTCATGCTGAGTGTGGAGATGGAGTTGAGAAGATTTGAGTTGTTGTGAGGAAGAATTGATATGAGTAGTTGTATTGCTGAAAATGGCAGTAGAGTGTGAAAACCTGCAATTGCAGATCATGGTAAGCTTAGCTTACATTTGTATTTGAGCTAATGTTTTCTTTAAATGAATGTATTATTAGATTGAAGTGAACTTGAGTCAGAGTTATAATTGTAGAGTTAAGGGTTGGTGTTGCACAATGGTTGTGCATTAGAGTTCTTTGGCCTGAACTATGGTTCTGGCCTATGCAAGTGTTTTGGCTTGTACCATTCGGCCTAGTCGGGGATCGACTCTAGGCGACTCGGTCCATCCGACCGAGTCGAATCAAAGTTGAATCGGGTTTGAACCACTGAGTCATTAGTCTTGACTCGTTGACCATTGACCCTGGACTTGACCTTGACTGGACGTGGACCGTTAGTTGACCCATTTGACCGTCAGTGACCGTTAGATTGACCCAGATTGGGTCAAGCCTTGTGTAGTGGGCCGGACTAGTGGGATGTGCCGGATCAGGCCCATGGGCTTGGACTTGGACTTAGGCTTAGGATTAGTTTTTCTTACTTTGATGAATTGGACCTCTTATGGTCCGAATTAGCCTTTGGCCTCTTCTACAAAGTTGTAGATATTCATAAGACATATCTAATGGACTATAGAACCAACCTAATTGGATTAGTAAACTCTTAGATATGTAAAGTTAGAGAATGAGAAACGTAAATGGGCTTAGGACTATTAGTTAGACTTATATAATTCTTGTGTGGGCCATTTTGGCTAATCTTTAGAGTATTTGTGTGGTTAACAGTTACTCTTTATTAACAACGAACGATCTAAAGGACGAACCAGTGTATTATGGATTTCTAAGTAGGCGAGGCCTGTCATCAATTCAGGTGGGAACTCTGTAACCTTCTTGTAATCATTAAGCTTTCTTTATCTGCGAGCATGATAAGTCTTTACTATGCGTGTGTATGATTGCTTGTACTTTGATGTACTATTCATTTATCTTTGGGTATGATGTATATGTTGAAATTGTATGAATGTGTTTGTGTTTGATATGCATTGTGAGATTTCCCGCGAGGAGTGTCCGTGTTTCCCACGGCTCTTAGCTAAGTTAAGTAAGGCGGTAATTCATCCGTCGACAATATTATTTAGTAGGCGGTAATTCATCCGTATGCTATATTATTATAACTATTTCTTTAGTAGGGCGGTAGTTCATCCGTTATAATATTACTGCTTATTAATATAGTAGGGCGGTAGTTCATCCGTAAGCAATAGTACTTAGTAGGGCGGTAGTTCATCCGTTATGATATTATATATATTATTCTATTTGAGGGAAATCACTCGTGTGCATATTATACTTGCTTGTATGACTTTCTGATCTTGATGGTAATATTCTGAATCATGGTTTGTATGGGCACTCTATGTGGACGATGTTATTATTATTGATTAGGATTGCTTTCGCGTCGTCTTCTCCAATGAGTTTGGCGAGGTTAGAGTGACACTTGCTTCGTAATACTAAAATTGTTGTATGATTAGTTTCTTCTTGTTTTTCTTTCAATTTATATTCTTTAGAATCGTGGAAGCATATTAGTGATTACTTGAGAGTTATAGGTTATCATTGAGCCCCCATTTTGGGACGATGTGCTCACTCGTTTCCACTTCAGTTTCAGTTACCAGAAGAAATGGTGCTCGTGAAGATATTCGATTTCGTAGTTTAAAGCGTTACCGAAATGTGTTATAATTATGTATCTTTTGTATATGTGTATTCTTATTTATTTGTAAATCTACTCACTATTGAATATGTATCATTTGAGAGGAGTTTTTGTATATATATATTTCAGAGCGGGGCTAGTTTTTGGGTTAAGTTTTGTAGCAGATTTCTTAATTGAATGTTTAAGTAAATATTTTAGATTCTTAGTGCCTCTTTATTTAGTAAATCTCTTGGATTAGTCAGCTGCTAGCTTAGGGGGCGCTACAAAAAATTACAAACATAGATTTATGTATTGGGAGAGTAAATCTCAACCACCACTTACATAGGCTAACTTAGCCAAACTGTGCTTTATACTCTTGATTTCAAAATAATAAAACTTTCAAACTACATATGTACACAATAGCCTTCAGTTATCCTAACATCTACCGATTAATAGATTAAAATACCGATTGTAGTTTTATCTACGGATTGTGGAGGGCATATTTGTCATTTCCAAAAATTGGAGATAAGGGATGGCTTCAATTTAGGTTTGGGTGACCCTATTTTGTCTTATTAGTCGCCCCTAATTCTTTCAGGGTCGCCCCTATTGATGCAAGGAAAATTTTTTCTTCTTATCTAAAAAAAACAAGGGTCTTGTTAACTTGTATACCGGTATACATGTTAAGGTTCATTAAAACAACAATTTTTTGCATTGGAAATAAGGATTGTTTGTTTTATTGCATTGGAAACACTAATTCTTTGCATTGGGAATAAAATTGTTGTTTTTAGTGCAAGAAAAACCAATTTCTAGTAGAATAAGACAAAAACACACAATTTCCAAAGAAATAAAATAATTCTTTGTTAAACCTTAACATGTATACGGGTATACAAGTTAACAAAACCCAAAAAAAAAAGAAGACTCTGAAGCAATTATGTTTTAAAGAGAGGGTACAAGCTTCTTTGACCACCATTGACCTAGAAAAGTATTGGCCGGCCAATAGTCTAATTATCCAATCAACACGTACCCAATCGTACCTTCATATACGCGCTATTTCGCACTCTCATTGGTTGCTTTATTTCTTCAGCATCAAAATGTCTGATTACCGAGAAAACCTTTTCTCAAAAGCCAAACTTTACCAAAAATTCATATCCTCGCGACCAAAATTCTTCCTTGGTGAGCCGATTTTTTAGTGAATTAGTTGACATGAAATTGAGTGATTTTGCTGGCCGCATTTGCTCAAGGAATTTTTAAATAACGGGCGTCACAATCAATCAAGTAAATTTGAACAACCTTTTTCGCTTAACAGTCATTTTTGAAAATTTTTGTAACTTGTTTGTACCCATAATTACTTTTGGGCACGAAACACGATTGAATCGATGATTTTATGTGTAGCTAGGGTTAGGAAACGAATTGAAGAACAAATAAAAAAAAGACACAGATTTAACGTGGTTCGGCAAGATGTGCCTACGTCCACGGATGAATCCCCTTGGGAGTGATGTTTTATTGATATCAGAATTATAATGGATTTTTTCTGTATCAGCTAGCCTCCCCTCTTTAAGGTTATAATTCCCCTCTTTATACAGTTGCGAATTAGGCTCTTCCTATAATTTCAAGGTAGGCATGAATCGTCTTTACTTGCCCTGCATGCCTCCTGACATTAATCTGCATTGCATTCCTCCTAGCATTAATCTGCCCTACATGCCTCCCTGTATTAATTTTCCTCACGCGTGCAGATCGTTTGACCGGTTGACATGTGCATAACGGCCGGGGCCGAAAGATGGATGGAGGATTCCGCCTGTGGAAAGGGCTGAGCAACATGGCCGGGGGACATTCCCGGGGGAGATTCCCGGGAACTGGTTGGCAGCATCACTGGCAATATGGACGAAAACTGGCTAGAAGTGCGACTGGAAATTTGGCTTCGATAGTTGACCGACGGTTGACTTTTACCTTTGTCCGCTGACCGTTCGTTGACTCTATGAAATGTTTGGACTAGCTGGTAGCTTGGTTGGCAGGCTTGGATGAGGGCCAAAAGGTGATTCAAGTAGCAATTTGGCCCATTATGTGGCATTTTTACTCATGGTACAAACATCGCCCCCTCTTAACCTCCAACTTGTTGGGGGTTAAGAAAATTTCGTTTTCCTTGTTCAATGACAAAGTTCGCCCCCAAGTGTGGATTATTGTTGCTGAAGTGATTGACAACCTTCCCTTGCTGTTTGCGGAGATCATAATCAAGACGCCCCCAAGTGAGGATATTGTGACTGGAAGATCTATGAAACAAGAGAAAACAGATTGAGTATGAACCATTGTTGTATGCAAAACTGGATTGAAGGCCGAATCGGTTTGGTAAACGGAGACGTGATACTTGAGCGGAGTAGTGTTGAAAGTGAGCTGTAGCTGTTGATGTAAAACTGAACTGTGGCATTTGCGTAGAACTAGACAGGTAACAGTTGTTGGAAAAGACAAGCTATATTTGAAGTCACTCAGCTGGAATCTGTGTCAGCTGTTGTTGTAAGCGAAGCTTGTATTTGCTGACTGATAATAATTTCTTCCAGATCGATCGCAGAGAATGTTAGTGATCAATCGATATCAACTTTAGGATGAGATTCAGAACTATTAGCGAAAAGGCGACAGCCATATAAAGATTCCCTTCAACAGTAATGGGAAAAAATGGATTGCAACGGCTTGCGCAAAGTCGATCGTAGAACTTTGATCACCGGATCGGCAAAGATTAAAGAGCAAAAGCCGCACCGCAGAAAGAAATGCGATCACCGACTACAGAAATGCGAGCTAGATTGCACGCAAAGAAATGTGATCACTGGACTGGCAGAAATGCGAGCTAGATCAGATCGAAGAATCTGATTCATTGACTTGCAGAGTTGCGAAGTTACACTATAATATAGCAGAATGCGATCACCGATCGGGTAGGAGATACGATCGGTTAGATTGCGGCGGTTGTCGTGGTATCGACTATAGCGGTTCGATCAATCGGGACTATAAGTGTTGTGAGCAAAATCGACTGCATCAATTGCGTCCCAATCGAAGTGCAGCAGTTGCTAGCAAATCGGGCTGCACTGGGTTGCGCCCAATCGAAAAGAATTGCGAAAGCAAAATCGATCGCATCAATTGCGCCCAACCGAGCGCAAGTTAGTTGCTAGCGAAATCGGATCGCATCGATTGTGTGTCAATCGAATGCATCGGCTTGCGGCCCAACCGAGTAGAGCTTGCTTAGGAACTGGACTACAGCAGTTCGATCAACTGGGCTAGAGCAGTTATTAATCTTTCTGTTTGCGATAATTTCATCAAAATATTAGGGTATATGCTCGCCCCCTCTTAATCCTGTAACTCGTTAGAGGATTAAGAAGTTCAAGTTACCCTTTATTTTGATTTTCAGCGGCTGAATTTCGCATCACATTTAGGTGCTACGTAACTCGCCCCCAAGCGTGTGGAGTGTGACGTAACTCGCCCCAAAAAGGTTACTTTAGACCATGAGGTGTTACATATATCGCCCCCAAGTGATCGTCATCCACGTTGAAGTGATATGTAACTCGCTATCAGAAGATAATGATTGCCATGCTGCTCAATGCTCGCACAAGGGTGCACAGCCTTGCTGCATCTTGCTTATGCATGAGATGAAGTTGAAGGTGTTTGCTATCTGGAATCCGCGCAGGGGGCCAATCCCACTATTCCAGATGAGTGCAGAATGGAAATGTGTGCATCTCCACATGCTTTGCATGAGAAAATGCTCGCCACATTGTAGATGTCTCACTGAAAAAAAGTATGCATGATTTGATAAAAAAGATTCGAAAATATTGAAATTGTATACGCACCGTATTAAAAGTGTTATTATGTGAGATACGATGTCATGCTGAAGAAGACGGTTCGAGCATCTCGACTATGCAGATAGTTGTCGTGGAACTGGATATAAGCATCTGTGATCAGCTGGACTATAATTGTGAGGAAAGCTGGACTGCACCAGTTGCGATCAACTACACTGCGGCGATTGTTGAGAAACTGGACTAAACAGTTCGATCAACTGGACTGTAGCATTCCTTTGGTGATTGAATGCGACCGTTTTCGATGTTGCCGTTTATAAATTCTAAAAATTAAATTTTCTCCAAAAAATTGAAATTCCTCCCTCATGATGTTGGAAATTAACACGCGATCGCAACGAGCCAAAAATCACCTAATTCGGACGTAGGATGAAGAAGATATCAAGGAAGCAAAATTGAAGACCAAGCCCAAGAAGAATAGTGTGCTCAAGCCAAAGTAGGGCATATAAATCCGCAAGGCGAACAATATGGGGTAGAAAAATCCAGCGAGCCATTGGCTTGGCTCGGCTAGCGACTCTATTGGCTGAGCCGACTCGGCTTGGCTCGATGGGGGCTGTAAACATCTTGTAGTAAAATCCAATGGGGTGGAAATATCCGAGGACCACTGAAATAAGTTACTCCGAGAATCACAGGAACAAGATTGCTGCTGCCGGACGGAAATCAGTTCGGCCATCAGAAAAGGCCGCCGACAAAGGCCGCCGGGTAGGGCCGTAGGACGGGTTGCGGTCGTCGTCGGAGAAGATGACCACCTGATGACGTTCTGCTTGCGTCACTACACTGGCATCATAATGACGATGTAATGCTGACCTCTGACGTTGCTACTAACGCCGTTACCCACGAACGATGTGATTGGCTGCTGTTGTAACGGTGTAATAATGGCTGTGACGACGTTAGGTTTGCTGACATCACTGCCCGCTGACTTCTGACTGTGCTTATTCTGCTGACGTGGTAGACGTTGATTAGAGATGCATGCTGACGTGGCAATCCGACGTGGTAGTAAAATGCCGGTGTGGCAAGTTGACATGGCAGTGCAATGCTGACGTGACAAGTTGACATGGTAGTGTGATGCTGACGTGGCGTACTTACGTGGTATGCTGACGTGGCAACCGCCGGGCAGGACAAGTCGGGTCGATGTGGCGTGTCGACGTGGATTCGGCCGATCACGATTTGGTGATGAAGTAAGTGACAAAAACATAATAGGGGTGACTGACAACTCTGACGAGGGTGAACGACACACCAAATGTGGGTGAACGGCTGACGTGACGTAGGTGAACAAAACCTCTGGTGTGTGTTAAGAAACTTGACGTGGGTGAACAAAACCTCTGTTGAAGTGGGTGAGCAGAACAGCCGGAGTTGCCGGCCGGGAATGGCCGCCGACTTTCTGCTTGTTTTTGAAACCTTTTGCCACGATTTTTCTGAACTGTTGTCTTTATGCTTGAAGTTTCTGCAACGGTTGTGAAAACTGTTACTTCTCTGTCTTACTTTTGTAAAGTATAAAGAATTGTTGTCTTTTCTCACGAACTTTTCCGCCACGTTTTTTGCAACAGTTTTCGGAACTGTTATCTTTTCCCTAAAACAATTTGCAACAAAATTCTAAATTGTAGTTTTTCCTCCGAACCTTCTTGCAACAGGATTTTCTGATACTGTTGCCTTTCCCTGGACCCTCATGCAATTTTTATGTTATTCTTTCGTGATCCTTTCTGGAACTTTTGGTGACATTTTTCTGGAGGTTTTCTCTAGGGTTTGCATGCACCTAAAGATGTAGGCATTTAGACGATCCTGCGAACATGACATTAGTGATTTTGACATGCTTCAACTCCAATATGTGGACAAATTATTTGAACTTTGATTTTAACGTGCTGCGGATCGAACATCCTACAACTGTTTTAATAGTGTTTTCACTCCATCTTTTACTGCAGACCAAACGTCCTGGCAACAGTTTCATTAGACTTTGTAGTGATGTAGTGTCATTGGTTTCATAAGGTAATAGCTTCAGTGAATTTCGAATTGTGAATCTGGACTGCAGCAGTTGCGATCAACTGGACTGCAGTAACTGCGATTATCTGGTCTGCAACAGCTGCGAACACCTGGACTGCAGTAGTTGCGAACAAACTGGACGACAACAATGATTTTTGATGGCGTCCAAACTCCTTTCTCACGAACACGATTTTGAAGCTTTCTGTGCTACTTTTCTCAGCGGTAAAACACGATTCTTTTCCTCGTAGTCCCCTTAGTCGACGCCAATGTTTGTACCCAAAATTACTTTTTGGCACGAAACACGATTGAATCGATGATTTGATGTGTAGCTAGGGTTAGGAAACGAATTGAAGAACAAATAAAAAAAGACACAGATTTAACGTGGTTCGGAAAGATGTGCCTACGTCCACGGATGAATCCCCTTGGGGAGTGATGTTTTATTGTTACAATGGATTTACGATGGATTTTTTCTGTATCAGCTAGCCTCCCCTCTTTAGGGTTATAATTCCCCTATTTATACAGGTACGAATTAGGCTCTTCCTCTAATTTCAAGGTAGGCATGAATCGTCTTTACTTGCCCTGCATGCCTCCTGGCATTAATCTGCCATGCATGCATCCTGACATTAATCTTCCCTGCATGCCTCCCTGTATTAATTTGCCTTGCTGGCAGACTGGCTTGACTGGTTGACAGGCATAACGGGCTGGCAGTATGGATGGAGGATTCCACCCGTGGATAGGGCTGAGCAACATGGTCGTGGGAGATGCCCGGGAACCGGTTGGCAGCATCGCTGGCAATATGGACGAAAACTGGCTAGAAGTGTGACTGGCAATTTGGCTTCTATAGTTAACCGACGGTTGACTTTTACCTTTGTCCGCTGACCGGTCGTTGACTCTTTTAAACGTTTGGACTAGCTGGTAGCTACGTCGGTTGGCTGGGTGGCTGGCTTGAATGAGGGCCAAAAGGTGATTCAAGTAGCAATTTGGCCCATTATGTGGCATTTTTACTCATGGTACAAAAATAAGTAAATAACTATTACCATGACCAACCATATGTTAAATGGTTGGTTGAGATGCCGAAGAATTTGTGCGCATTGTTACCCATAATATGTGCATTTGTTTGTATGATCGGCAGTTTACCTCCTGCCTCAAAATCTATTCAACCACCCAAAGTTGTCATGTTGGATAAAGTTTGCCATACAGGTTAAATTCTCCAATAGACCCGAAATTTGTTTTATAACCAAAACTTTATCGGTGCTATAATTTGGTTAACGATTGTATACGTTTTTAAGTGATGACTTTGTAGTGATTTGAGAAGAACCGGGTCTGCCCGTCAGGCGGTTGCATTCAGCTGAGAGCCTCATGACTGTCGAGTACGTAAGAGCAACATTTCAATCTTATCACCCCTACAAGTTTATCCTGGCTTGATTGGGGTATACCCAAACTAATTAGGGTATACCTAATGAGACAAAACTCAAGACATTTTAAAGCAAAAGAAGCCACCCCTTAACCTTGTATTTTCTAAATGGCTAATATGCCCTTGTTTAATTAACATTAAAAATTCTGATTAGGTTAATTAATTGAGTTTAGATTAAAATTTTAAAATTATGAATTCAGTAGATTAACCTTTTATATGTCTTATGAGTTCGATTTCGATCAAAAAATTTAGTTTTGAAAATATGAATGGTCGGCAAGGTCCAGGTTTGAATAAGGTGCCAACTAAGATCGGACGGCTTGGTCGACGTTTGAATAGGATGCCGACTAAGGTTAGCCGGCATGGTCAGCGGATGAATAACACGCCGACCCTTTTTAGGCCGGAATGGTCTTTGAATGAAGATTACGCCTACTATCTTGGGCCAGCAATTTTACGGTCGGCATGTAAATATTTCCTACAATATCGGCTATCATATGGTCGGCATGCACATAATTTTTCACTCGCTTGGTGACCCGTAGTCGGCATGCTAAGGATTTGTAACCTTGCCGGCATGTACTTATACCAAACAAGTAAAACAAGTAAAATGGGAAGATGTAATTCACTTTATTCATGCAATTTTGGTTACTACATTGATTGAAACATAAAACCTAAATCCTTGTCGACGGAAAAACGAATGTACTTAGCATATGCATCAAGCCTTTGAACCCCTAGGTGACCCTAGTGGACGAGTTATAGTCTCGTGAGGGTTTCACTACGGGAAAAATATACATCTACAACTGGAGATTTACAACACTTTTCTAAACATCGTAGAAAGTCATATGTTTTACAACTGGTTTCAAAGGAAGAGTTGTCGTATATCATCACTGCCAACCCTTAGGAAACAAGGGGTTGCGCTAAGAAAACAAATGACAACTCCTTAAGCAAAACAGTTGTGACGACATTTAGCTATAACAACTCTGTTCCATATATGTAGTGACTTAGCCTATTACAATTCTAACAAGTGTTGTTGAAGAACACAAAAATATGATAATCAAAAAAATGTTAGAGGGGAGATTCGAACATGAACCTACTGCATGGAAGTCTAGCTCATCAACCACCCTTTCAATTCACAAGTTTCGGTTTTTTTTTTTTTTTTTTAAATAGAAACCTACAACAACACTTATAAGTGTTGTTGAAGTAAAAATATATAATGTTGGAAAAAATGAGGCTATAGGGGAGATCGAACATGAATCTACTGCATGGACGTCTAGCTCATCAACCATCCTTACCGTTCACAAGTTTTGGCTTTTTTTTCTTCTTTTTTTAATAAAAATGTATAATAACACTTATAAGTGTTGTTGAAGTAAAAATATAGAACATTAGAAGAAATGAGGATGGGGGGATTTGATCCTCAACCTCCTGTATGGAAGTCTACACCACTAACCATACCTACACTATTACATGTTCGTCAAGTTTGTGGTTCTTTAATACACTAACTTTATGACAACCCTTCATAAGAGTTGTAAAACAAAATGTAATGCTCAAAAATAATGCTCGTGTAATCGAGCCGCAAATAAAGACGAAGCCTTCTCTCGTAAACAATCACATACACGCCTTCTCGTAAATAATTACATACATTTTTCACTATTTGTAATATTTACTTTACTCACTTCAGATAAGGGTACTCCGGTAATTTTCACAGTCTCCATAATATTTATTACCTTTATTTCTAGTAAGGGTAATATGGTGATTTTAACAATTTATAATATTTAGTTTACTTATTTTCCGATAAGCGTGGTCCGGTTATTTTCATAGTCTTCATAATATTTATTGCATTAATTTCAAGAAGGGTAATATGGTCATTTTCACAAGCAATAGTATTTACTTTAATTTTTTTCGATAAGGGTAGTCGGGTCACTTTCACAATCTCCATAATATTTATTGCACAAATTTCCAAGAAGGGTAATATGATCATTTTCACTATCGTAATATTTACTTTACTTATTTCAGATAAGGATAGTTTAGTAATTTTCACAATCTCCGTAATATTTATTACCTTTATTTCTAGTAAAGGGTAATATGGTCATTTAACTCGGTAATCTTCGAACCCGGGATGTTCAATTCGATATATTTCTTATCCAATTTCGATATATTTCTTACTTGTAAATGGATGGATTCGTCGTTCTTACCAAGTTTCTGACTTAGAGTAGTCAACTCGCGGTCAGGATTCGATCTCGGAGCATGGTATGCATAGAATATGCATAAATAAGGTTTGTTTAAGGTTTCATAGAATATCTCGAACGAATATTACCTGTAAATGGATGAATTCGTCGTTCTTACCAAGTTTTTGACTTAGAATAGTCAACTCGCGGCCAGGTTTCTATCTCGGATCTTGGTACACATACAATATGCAGAAATAGGGTTTTTGTAAGGTTTCGTAGAATATCTAGAAGAAATCTTACCTGTAAATGGATGGATTCGTCGTTTTTACCAAGTTTTTGACTTAGAGTAGTCAACTCACGGCCAGGTTTCAATTTAAGAGCCTTGTACGCATACAATATGCAGAAATAGTGTTTGTTTAAGGTTTCGTAGAATATGTCGTTACCAAGTTTCTGACTTAAAGTAGTCAACTCGCGGCTAGGTTTCGATCTCGGAGCCTGGTATGCATACATATATGCATAAATAGGTTTTTTTTTTAAGGTTTCGTAGAATATCTCGAAGGAATCTTACCTGTAAATGGATGGATTCGTCATTCTTACCAAGTTTGTGACTTAGAGTAGTCAACTCGCGGCCAGGTTTTGATCTCGGATCCTGGTACGCATACAATATGCGAAATAGGGTTTTTAAGGTTTCGTAGAATATCTCGAAGGAATCTTATTGTAAATGGATGGATTCGTCATTCTTACCAAGTTTCGACTTAGAGTAGTCAACTCGCGGCCGAGGTTTTGATCTCGGATCCGGTACGCATACAATATGCAGAAATAGGGTTTTTTTAAGGTTTCGTAGAATATCTCGAAGGAATCTTACTTGTAAATGGATAAATTCGTCGTTCTTACCAAGTTTCTGACTTAGAGTAGTCAACTCGCGGCCAGGTTTCGATCTCGGATCTTGGTACGCATACAATATGCAGACATAGGGTTTTTTTAAGGTTTCGTAGAATATCTAGAAGAAATCTTACCTGTAAATGGATGGATTCGTCGTTTTTACCAAATTTTTGACTTAGAGTAGTCAACTCATGGACAGGTTTCGATTTAAGAGCCTCGTACGCATACAATATGAAGAAATAGTGTTTGTTTAAGGTTTCGTAGAATATCTCGAAAGAATCTTACCTGTAAATGGATGGTTTCTTCGTTCTTACCAAGTTTCTGACTTAGAGTAGTCAACTCGCGGCTAGGTTTCGATCTTGGAGCCTGGTATGCATACATATATGCATAAATAGGGTTTTTTCTAAGGGTTCGTAGAATATCTCGAAGGAATCTTACCTGTAAATGGATGGATTCGTCATTCTTACCAAGTTTCTGACTTAGAGTAGTCAACTCGCGGCCAGGTTTTGATCTCGGATCCTGGTACGCATACAATATGCAGAAATAGGGTTTTTTTAAGGTTTCGTAGAATATCTCGAAGGAATCTTACTTCTAAATGGATGAATTCGTCGTTCTTACCAAGTTTCTGACTTAGAGTAGTCAACTCACGGCCAGTTTCGATCTCGGATCGGTACGCATACAATATGCGAAATAGGGTTTTTTTAAGGTTTCGTAGAATATCTAGAAGAAATCTTACCTGTAAATGAATGGATTCGTCGTTCTTACCAGATTTCTGAATTAGAGTAGTCAACTCGCGGCCAGGTTTCGATCTCGGATCCTTGTACGCATACAATATGCAGAAATAGGGTTTTTTTAAGGTTTCGTAGAATATGTCGAAGGAATCTTACTTGTAAATGGATGAATTCATTGTTCTTACCAAGTTTCCGACTTATAGTAGTCCACTCCTGGCCAGGATTCGATCTCAGAGCCAGGTTATGCATACAATATGCCAAAATAGGGCTTGTTTAAAGTTTCAGGGTATATTTTGGAGGAATCTTACATGTATTATATGCCATTACACCAAGTTTGAAGTTCGAATCGACATTGAGCTTCATATTTATCGATTTTGATGATGTATCATGTTAAGTTTGAAGTCGAACCCTCTCGAGCTTCTTGGTTCATAGTTTGTATGTCGTTATACCACATTTGAAGTTCGAATCGACACTAAGCTTCATATTCATCAATTTAGATGATGTATCATGCTAAGTTTGAAGTCAGAACCCTCTCAGAGCTTCATGGTTCATAGATTATATGCCATTATACCAAGTTTGAAGTTCGAAGGGACATTGAGCTTCATATTTATCGATTTTGATGATGTATCATGTTAAGTGTGAAGTCAGAACCCTCTCAGAGCTTCTTGGTTCACAGTTTGTATGTCGTTATACCATATTTGAAGTTCGAAGCAACACTGAGCTTCATATTTATCGATTTCAATGATGTATCATGCTAAGTTTGAAGTCAGAACCCTCCCAGAGCTTCTTGGTTCACAGTTTGTATGCCGTTATACCACATTTGAAGTTTGAATCAACACTGAGCTTCATATTTATCGATTTCATGACCTGTATAATTGAGTTTCGTGGTCCATCTCTAGTAATCTTATAACCTCAGTTTACCAGTGTGAACTTAAGCTACTTCATGACCTGTATAACTTGTCAAAATTACTTCATGACCTATGCGACTAGTCGAAATTCAAACCTAAGCACAAAGAGAAAGCAAAAAACACAAAGAGAAAGCACAAAGAAACACACCAATTATCGAATTCATTTTTCATTTCCGATTCATTCGTATACATTTTTTGGATTTTTTTATCAGAATGTCGATAACAATGTCCTAAATTTATTAATATTTTTTTTGGATTTTTTTTCATGTCGAAGGTTGATAATTAAACCGAAAACATGAGTTCGTATTAACACAAAGAGAAAGCACACTTGCCTTGATCCGTATGACAGTCTTAAATCAAATCTTTACCGTCCATAGATTTTTCATAATCCGTATGAATGCATTTCATGAAATCTTTACCATCCAATTCCCTTTATGCAAAACGATCAATTTTTTTCTCTCGGTTCCCTCAGTTTTTCTAATCTGTTTCTCTCATCTCTTCCTCCCTTACTCTTCCTCTTGTCTTAGCCTCCTAGCTGAAAGAAAACCCTAACCCACAAATCTCTAACTACCACGAAATCTCTTTCTTGTACCAGATCTTCATTCTTATCTTCTCTGAATTCATCACAGATGGACAACATACTTCAAGACCACCTATAGCTCTTTAACATCTCAAATACAGATCCAATTAAATGGCCGTTCCTCATCTGGTACTCGATTCAACAGCACAATCATCAAAACCCAAATCCGATACTAACACTTAGCAGACAAACCCACTTATTAATCATTTGGGAACTCGAATTTCTTCTTTCCCGTTCTTCAAACCCTAACTGAATTCAACCTCAAGTCTAATTCGATTTATTCCCTGTCTCAGAAAACTCCCAATTCATTTCAGACTCTCACAAACAGATTTCTTCTCTAATTCTCCTCTCAATCTCTAGATTTCTCTGTAACAAAGCCACAACCATCCTTCTCTCTGAATTTCAGGTGGAGTGAAAGATTCTGACAGAATCAGTGAAGGTGGTGGTGACTTCGTTGATGAAAGGGAAAGAAGAGATAAATGATTCTGATTATTTAAAATAAACCCATCCTTTATCTCTGCTTTTTGAAATTGAGATATCTTTGATGGTTAGGGTTTGCATTGAATTTGTGGAATGCGAGATGAAGAAAAATTGGGTTTGTGACTCATTGTTGTCTGTGTAAGTTACATGGTTGAATGCAGTGGTCTTGGCAGGGTAGAGTATGGGTCATTGATGCTAATGGAGCTGAGAGAATGCTGGTGGAACTTGAGTTGCAGCGAAAGCATGTAAGAGTTGATTCTGTTGGAGTTAAAGAAGCTGGAAGAGATGCAGTTGTGTATGGATCTTTTAATGAATGATTGAATGAAGTTTGGAAGAGATGCAGTGTTGAGACTGTTGCTAAGAAGAGTGAGAGATTGCAGGTTAAAATTATTTCTAATGGTGCTGATGTTGATGGTCTTGGAGGTTAGCAGATTACAATCAAAGGTGAGATGGTGAAGCAGCAATATGGAATAACAAGGTGATGGTGAAGGGTGCGGCTACAACTACAGAGATGAGAGATTGCAAGTAGTGTTGGCTTGACAGAGAAACCAAGTATAGTGATGGGTGAGAAGATAAATTGCAGGTAATGGAAGCACTAAAATCTTTTGATTTTGAGTGATGTTTGTCGTTGATACTTATTTTGAGTGATATTCATGCAGGATTACATTACAATGTTCACTTCTGTGTTATACTATTTCCTTAGCATTAACGTAGTGAATCTTGTTTGTGCAGGAAGACACAACTGAAGGAACAATATGAGATGCAGGCAAGTTTTAACTGTATTGTCATTTGGTTGTACACATGTAGCCAACTCAGCACAGGATTAAAACACTTACGATTTTAGGGTCCATTTTTTTCCTTCAAGTTTGGTTTCCATTTCAATAAATAACATGATCACACCTTTTTATTAAAATCAAGGATGAGAATATTGACCAAATAGTTAATAAATTTTTTTGTCAAAAATGATAGATTTGGTTGACTTCAAGTTAGTTTATCTGAACTTCATGACGATTTATGCTCAAATTGTTTTTGGAGTGGTGAGGGTGGTACTGGTGTGGTTATAACTGGTGACAATTGTGTATGGCTGGCTTTGTTTAGTCGGCTTTATTTCTTTCTCCTATGCCCACAGTATTGGAAAACAGATAATACTTCTACTTCCATGCATGACAGTTAGAGAATTTTATTGATGTGCATTTTGTAATATTTTTATCAGGTCAGTTGTTGTTCAGAGTAAGGGTGCGTCATCAAGCTTCTTGTGATTCCCCAGTTTGGAGTTTTCACCTTGTCTTCAATATCAGTCAAAGAGTAGACGGTTGAGTTACGTGCACATGTAGGTTCGGTCTTCTTTGCAGTGCAGATGAGTTTCTTCACTTGGTATTGTAAATCGGCTTATTCTTTTTCCTACCACAAATGGGGCTGTTGGAATATCAAACCTCTGTACAGAAATAGTCCATCAAATTACTTAAATCGGTATAAAGATATAACTTATAGAAAGACTGATATTAGGATAACCTTTCAAATCTTGGTATCTCACTTCATCATGTCCTTTTAAAGGTTTGTGAATAATTTTATTTTGTTTCAATGGAAATCATTTTTTTGGCATTATGTCGTCATTTTGAGTGTCCCCTGGATGTGTATGAATGGATGAAAATGGTTGTGTAACTCAAGAAGAAGAGAAATAAATATCACAGCTCTTGTTTACCATGACCGAGGCAAGCAATCCTTCTTTTCTTGCAGAAGTATACATGCACATTCCAAGATGCTTGGGATTTCTTTCGAATGAGTAGTACATCCTATTCTATAAGACCTGGTGAAATCCCTGAAGCCACATTTAAGCAGTTGGAAATTTATATGAGGTGGTGGTTAAATATTAGTAATTCAAAAATATTTGGTGTTCAATTGGCCTAGGTTGTTTCTGCATCCCTGAAGCCACAAGCTTGATAAATATCTGTTATCATCATGTTGTCATGAATGTAATATTATGAATGTAAAAATGAATTAATTCATATTTCTGTAGCAGGTCTAATATGATTTTGTTCTTTTTCTGCAGCATATCGCCAACCTTGCTGGTAACAAGAACTTGGTGCTTCCAGTTCCTGCTTTCAATGTTGTTAATGGAGGATCACACGCCAGAATCAAACTTGGAATGCAACTCATGATCCTTCCCGTTGGAGGCAATGAAAATGGGAGTTGAAGTATACCTCAACTTGAAGGTTCGCACCAAACTATTTCATCTGTTTCCTCATTGAACTGATTATGTTGATGTTAGGAACTTTGTATGGTTGATTAACTAGATACGACCAAGAGAACGGAGAAATCTGAACTTAAATCATGTGGTGGATTATATGTTTATTTCACTTGCTGACCTAATAGACCATCTTGTTTGCAGTCTGTCATCAAGAAGAAGTACGGTCAAGATGCAACCAATGTTGGTGATAAAGGTGGCTTTGCTCCCAACATCCAAGAGAACAAGGAAGGACTTGAGTTGCTTAAGAGTACAACCATTGCTAAAGCTGGCTACACTAAAGAAGTTGTCATTGGAATGGATGTTGCTGCCGCCGAGTTTTACGGATCAGACAAAACCTATGGCTTGAACTTCAAAGAAGAGAACAACAACGGAGCAGCAAAGATCTCCGGTGAGAAATTGAAGGATCTGTACAAATCATTTGCCGCTGAGTACCCAAGGATCGATTAGTGTTCTCATAGACATCTTCATAATCTTTTTGGAGTGTGTTTAGGGAGCTTAACTTTTGTATCACTGCCATTTTTTTAATGTGTGTGTTCAACACTAGTAGGTTAACTTGAATGAATGTAAGTGTGTTGCACTAGTATGTTAATGTGAATGTGAAATACTTTCGGCAATCCAGTTTCGGCTATAATTTTTTTTTTTATGCACACAACTTCTAATAAAAGTTGTAGTTACACATTCATCTACTGAAAATAGAAGTTGATACTTCAAATATTACAACCTTTGAGGGTATTGTAAAAGCAAATCTTGTAACATAAGTAGGAGTTGTTCAGACAAGTTCTACAACTCTAGAAGGTGTAGTGACAATATTATTCACAATACTAATAAATGTTGTCTTCCACTTTTCAACTACACAAACGAGATATTGTGAAATAGTGTCTTTACAACATAACTGTGTGTTGTCCAAGATAGTTCCACAACTCACACAAGAGACGTGTAAATCTTATTCATAATACCAGTATTTGTTGTTACATATGTTTCCACGATACCCTACTTGTGTTGTCCAAGATATTCCTACAACACAAGCAAGGGTTGTGTTAGGCTTTCAAAAAAAAATCGATAGAGAATCACAACTTTGGCAAAATATTGTCGAACCATGAATCACATCACCCTTTACAACCCTTGTCAACCATTGTAGAAAAGCTTGGACTTTCTACAATACCCCCGTTCCACAATTCATGAAATGGAGTTGTCGTAGGGGTACTACAACTCTTATCTAGTGTCGTCAATGATGATTTTTCCCGTAGTGTTTACATAAAGGTCTACCCACAAAACCTATACAAAAACTAAAGCCATCAATCTTCGTCCGAGGACGATACACCCTCCATTATCTCCGGGATTTTGGATTGCATTAATTGATAGCTTGCATCGAATGCGAATGCTTCCCCCTTTTCCTCCAAGTAGCGCGCTTGGCGACTTCATGCTACAAAAACATAACACAAACTTACTTTGTTAGTGGTGTTTAGTAGGAAGATCAAACAACATTGATCACGTAAAATAAACCACAAAAAACTTACAAATTGTTCAATGGACAAGTTAAAGTGGGGAGAGTTGAAAATTGGTTTTTGGATAGCTAAATAAGCAAGTATCGCATTTTCGATGACTAGGTGCCTATCATGGACTTATTGAACACTTCTTCCATTAGGATTTCCAAATTCTTGGCTAAATTTGTTGTGTACCCTAGCCCAAAAGGTTAAGGAATCCACCCTTACGAAGGATTGACGTCTAACTCGAGTTTCGCATACCATGCTTTGGTGATTTCCAAATCTTCGTTTGAATCAAATGATGCCATTTCTTATATGTAGAGAGCTATTGGGTGAGTTAGATGGAGTGTATGATGATATGAGCTTTGGAGAGTATATGCAAATAGTTGTGTGTTGTTTTGTAGAGATAAGTAGTGTATTTATAGGATGGTGCCCAAATTTGGTCGTTATAGTGCATAATTACAAGTCAATCAATGCAATTGTACTTTCAAAAAATTTGAATTTTAAAATTGTCGGCAAGGTTTGTTTTCCAAAGATATCGAGCTAAGTCCGGCCGGCAGGGTGGAAATTTTGTTACCATGCCGACCTTATGCTGATTTTAGGCATCAGGAGAACATTTTCTTTTGTGTATCCGCCGGAAATGTATTTGGTCATTAGCATGCCGGCTATGATATGGCCGACAAGGTCGAAATTTTCTTACCATGCCGACCTTATGACTTTTAGGCATCAGGAGTTCATGCAATTTTCTATTTAACCGTCGGAATGGTATTTGGTCACTAGAGTGCCGGCTGTGATGTGGTCGGCAAGGAACATAATTTTAACCATGCCGACTTTATGATGATTTTAGGCATCAGGAGAAGGTATTTGCTGCAACACATATCCGGCAGGGTCTATAATATAATACCATGCCGACTTCTTAACATCCGGCTAGGTTTTGATCTGATTACCCTGCCGACCCTGGTATGCAAATAATTTCTGGTGTCAGGGCCGACAGTCTGACACTTCAAAACCTTGCCGGCCCTGGTGTGGTCGGCACTGTAACTTAAAAAAATCATGCCGGCATAAGTATTGAAACTTTACATATCTAAATAAACCATTCATTCAACAACTAGAAATCCAACACTTGTTATCCAAAATACGAAAACATGTCCCATAAACCTTAAAAAAAAAAAAACATTTGTCTAACCGTTAACTTTAACATTTGTCCAACACAACATAAAGAAATAAACTAGAGACTACATTCATTCACCACCACGACCACGACCCCGACCCCGTTTAGGAACACCACCACTACTACTACCTTCACCACCACGACCACTACGAGCCCTCTTTTTGTCAGCATTCATCTTGGCTTGTGCTTCCCTCTTGACTTTGTCTTCCCTCTTTACTTCAGCATCAGCTTGCTTGAACATTTCAAAGGCATCCTCATTGTCAATATTGCAAGCATAGTCAATGTGCTTGCTTTGCTATTAATCGACAAAGGCTCTCATCTGTCTTTCTCACAACACAACACCTTCACAAAGGTCTTCAAATGCTCCTTCTATTTTCAATTAAACAACAAACAATTAATAGAATGATTCGATAATGTGATCTTAAAAAATTAAGAGCAACTCTAAAATACTAACAAAGAACTTAAGACTTGTTGCTGGGTCTTTCGATGCCATCTTCCTCCTACGAGCCAATTCTTCATGAGTCGATTCCATAATAACAGTAGGACGAGCCCAACCCAAGTACCACGTCATGTATTTCTCACTACCTTCATGACCGGTGGTCGCCTCGTCCAAAAGACTCACATCGATTTTACGACCACGTCTATCGTCCCAATTTCTAGAACTGGCGTTGGAGCGTTGGAGACGTTAATATTTTTTTTGGGACGTGGTGCAATCAACCCTTGACACAGTAAAGAACGACTTTTCTTCATCGAAATGAGGTTCTTCTTGGACGTAACCCAATTGTCGCATTACCCGATGTGGATCATACATTGAATATCCACCGGAGCACAACAACAAGGGTCCATAGTATAATGCAACTTCATCTCTCCTTTGGATTAAACCTTGATTTCTAGCATCTCGATACGGATCAAATATCACATCATCCGCAGTCAATTTGTCGATGGCGATTCGGAGTTTGATAAGATTTTGTGGCATTTGCTTATCCTGAGTACCCTTAAAACTGTACCTTTGCGCTCTTGGCTTATCAAACGCAACATTCGCATCCACTTTGTCTTTTACCAAAGAAGGGAAGTGCTCATATATCCAAACCTATGCAAAAAAAAGTTTAGTAAGAATCTTATCTTACGAGAATTTTGCAAATATAAATGATTTAGACAATAAAATTACTGGAAGAGACATATATTTCCGTTAACTTGCGCAGTGAGTGCCCTAGAACCCTTTGTCAACTCATTGTTCAATAAGGCGACCACCGCAGCATACCCAAGAATACTCACGCATCTTATCTAAGGGATCCAATAGTTGCATATAATCAAGCGTCGACCAAGCTTGGAACTGTCGGGGGAAGATATATTTGCCCATGACGTATAGCAAATAAGCTGACGTGGTATCATTGATTCGCACCGGGTTCACCCTTCCTTCCTTATCAAAGATTTTCTTGGTCTCGGAAAATGTGTCCCTCAACTGGTTCAAATTAAACTTCTTGGTTAGACGACCATCTTTCTTCTCAAGCATAGACTCCGTCTCAGTATGATTCCAACCGAACAATTTCTGGCTCAATTTGTAAATATCCTTGAAAGAAAAATCATTATCGAAGCCCTCAATGACTGCTTTTCCTCAACCTCGAGGCCTAGAATTTGATGAGCATCATCGGGAGTTATCGCCATCTCACCGAATGGGAATAACATTGTATCAGTATCTCCGTAGAACCTCTCACAGAATGCAAATACAGTAACTTTATCATGCTCAATATTCGAACTCTCCTCCGCAGGCCACAACCCGGAGTTCTTCACAATCACTTTCACCTCCTCACATTCATCCTTAAGATCCCAAGTCTTAGTCACTGAACATGAAGCTTGGCGCCTCATGAGACGGACGACATGCTTGTGATCCTAAATACAAAAAAAAAATGAAAAAATGAAAAGAAATACAAACACTTGACGCAAATTTAAGATAGATACACACTTGAATAAAAAAACAAAGACGGATTGAGATTACTTACGATAGTATTATGGATCGTACATGCCCATGAGTCTTTGTATCCAAAAAGAACATTTCCATCATCTCTTGGGGTCCCCCTTGGAGGCTCACTTTTTTTCAGCGTAACCATCAAGTAAGGGGGAGGCATGTGGGAATTAGCTGGTTTAGTGATCACCCTCTTCTTCTTTCCGGTTTCAGTTGAAGTTGAAGCTTCTGTTTGTTGAACATTAGCTTGACTTTGTTCTCCATCGCCTTCTTCTTCTTCTTCTTCTTCTTCTTCCACTGCCTCTTCAACAATTTCTTCTTTGATATCCTTATCTTTATCTCCATCACCATCATCACCATCATCATCATCACCTCCTCCAACATTAGGCATGTCTTGATCACCATCATCATCATCATTGTTACCTCCTCCAGCAGCCGGAGTGCTTTCATCAACATCATCATCATCACCTATTCTACCAGATGGAATTGATTGGTCTTCATTTGGAGTCTCGTCTGAATCACTGGGTTCCGATGGTGGTTCAAACTCATTCAGTACACGGATCTTGAGCATTCACGACACAACGTATGCCCCTCAATGTGTTGAAGTCAAGAGTTTTTCACCAACACGAGGAGGTCTTGAAGGAGGACTAAGAGCTTTCAGAGCTTTCTTCTTTGCCTTTTGCAACCTGAACAAGAACAATTAAGAAAAAAAATTATAAGTCGGCAGGGTCGACAAATATAACATTGCCGGCTACACAACAGTCGGAAGGGTCGACAAAATAATACATGCCGGCTAAATAGTAGTCGACATGGTATTATTCACATAACCTGCCGGTTTATAACAAATATGAACACAGTAGATACAAGGATTTTCCACAAAACCAAGTAAGAAGGTCTATTACCAACACATTCTTTGGCTAATAAACAACCTAGGCATGGTTTTATCCAAATACCATTCCGACTTTAAAATTCAAGGCATCAGGAGACACAAAAACTTGAAATACAAGTAGCCAAGGTAAAAATTTATAACCAACCGGCTAAAAAAAAATGCCGCCGTAGGTCTTAGTTTGAATAACTTGCCGGCCGCAAGTACCAAGTCATGAGGTAGTCAACGGCGGCGGGATCTTCAACCTAAGAGCTCACGGGCCAAACCCTAAATATGAAAAGTCCGCATGGTCGATAACATAATACCTTTGGCGTCGCAACGCCAATTCACAATTTCGATTTTTCTGACCTAATTTGACATGCAAACATGAAATTGAAGTACTAGAGTGAGTTTAAGTATGCCCTTACTTTCTTAATCGCACCATTTCTCGTGTTTCAGCGGCTACGAATTCTTCTTCTTCAACCGTTTTTTTCTTCACATTCTTTTGAACCAAACTTGCAATTCCAAGGTTATACTCATTGGGTTTTCGATTAGCTTCTTTCATACGACTTGCCTTAGGTCGTGGCGGATCCATTTTTGAAGATTAATCGGAACTTTTCAATCGACGATTACGACGAATTAATCGACGAGTTTCGGTGGTGGGGGTGGAGGAGCCGGTAATGTGTTTTAGGAGGAGAAAAAGAAGAGAAGGAGATGAAATGAAGAGAATGAAAACTGATTTAGGGTAATTAGAATTATAATGGGAAATGGTAGTTTTGTAACTTTACCCGTTAGGCCTCCCCTTTGCCCTTAAAAAAGAGTCCACTTAAAATTGGGTAGACCCCGATTAATCTGGGGTCTACCCCAATCTCGCCAGGAATTTTATCTTCCTTTTTAATTTTTCTTTCGCAAAGTAACTGTCTCTATATCAATATGAACAAAACTTACAAGGATATTTCCCCTACCAGACGAAAAATGATCACAAGTTGAAATAGAACTGCTTGTCGACATAAAAAGACCGACATTCCATGAACTAAACACAAGTTGCACTGCGTACAACGTCCCCACAACACAAAACTTAGTGAAAGAAACACGCCATTCCTTCTTATCCTTAAAAACTACTCCCTCCGTCCCTAATTAGATGAGCTACTTGGTTTTTAAGACAACACGGTCACAAAACTACTTGGTTCTTATCCTTAAAAACTACTCCCTCCGCCCCTAATTAGATGAGCTACGGAGTAGAATCTACGTAGTCCATCAAAGTTGACTACAATACTTACTATGATTGCATAATTCAAAAGTCTCGCTCTTTTTTTCTTCTTTCCGCTTACTATATATACTCATCGTACTTCAGTCATAATCAGTTCAAAGTGAAAACTAGGTAACTGAACGAAGACTTCACAGTCCAACTAGTGTCCCCAACTTCACTTTCAGCATCTTTAATTTGTGTGAAAAACGTCAACAACAGTACCTCCTAGATTAGGTTGATTGCATTTACTACAACTTGCTGCTCCACTTGCACATATCTTCTAGAGAGTTGTATAATGCACAAATGACAAACCCCTTAGCTTTGCACCTTTCACACTAGCTAGTTGCCGTGTTGGTGAACTGAAGCTATCTCATAAACCCATACTGCTCTTGTTCGTTGCTTTGTTAGTATATGAGTGAAGTGTGAAGTGGATAACTGAGGAAGGGAGTCAAACAAATCACTGCTGCAATAGATTCTTATGTTGAATTTGATTCTATCTCTTTATAAGGGATTCAACTTAGTTTAGTTTTTTCTCATCGGTACTGAGCTCAGAAAACCAGAAATGGGATTCAGAAATGATATTATCATCTCTTTCAAGTTCATCTTAATGTTTTCTTATTTTTTCTCAATAGTTTTATCTCAAAGTTCGATTTCAGATGATATTGAAGCTCTGAAAGCGTTCAAAAGTTCAATCAGACATGACCCCTTGGGTGTTCTATCTAACTGGACTGATGACAAACTTCATTGTTATTGGTCTGGTGTTGTTTGTGACGATGTAACTAATCGTGTTGTTTCCATTACTCTTTACGAAAGTGAGCTCGAAGGCGAAATTTCTCCGTTCCTTGGGAACTTATCGAGTTTGCAAGTTCTTGATTTATCTACGAATTCGTTCAATGGTTCAATTCCTTCTCAGTTAGGAAACTGCTTGGAGCTTACTGGGTTAGGACTTGCCGAGAATTCATTGTCAGGTGTTATTCCTGGGGAATTGGGTAAACTGAAAAATCTTCAAATTCTTGGAGTCGCAACCAACCTTTTGGAAGGAAGCATTCCGGATAGCATTTGCAGCTGCACAGCCTTGATTGGGCTTATCTCATACGAGAACAAACTCACCGGTACGATCCCTTCTTGCATCGGTAATTTGGTTAATCTTCAAGTTCTGAAGCTTTTTAATAATTCTCTGGTGGGTTCAATACCTGTTTCTATCGGGAAGTTGGGACTTTTGCAAGGTTTATATTTGAATGAAAACAATTTATCAGGCGTAATACCTTCGGAAATCGGGAATTTGTCAGAGTTACTGCAGCTTGATATTTTTGGTAACCAATTTGAGGGAAGAATACCACCTGAATTAGGCAATTGTCAGAAACTAGTGGGTTTGAAAATGTACACTAACCGGTTTACTGGAAGTATTCCTCCTACTTTATCTAATCTTACATCATTAGTAAACTTAACTCTATCAGAAAATCAGCTCACCGGAGAAATACCTTTTCAACTCGGCTACCTCACATCATTACAGTCCCTCAGGTTGCACTTGAATAATTTAACCGGTAGTATTCCGTCGTCTCTGACAAACTTGAAAAATTTAACGTATCTGTCTTTGAGCCAGAATGCGTTGAGTGGAGAAATCCCGTCAGATATTGGATCACTTTATAAACTGGAATCATTATTTCTTAACAGCAATCTCCTGAGTGGTTCTATACCATCCAGCATCTCTAACTGTTCACTTCTTCTCCGAATAAGCTTAGCTGTGAATAGATTAACAGGGCCAATCCCTTCCGGTTTGGGGAATATGCAGAATCTATCCTTCTTATCCGTCAGTCATAACAAAATGTCTGGTGAAATTCCTGAAGACATATTTAACTGCACAAATCTTGTAACTTTGTCACTGGCAGTAAATCGTTTCACTGGGTCATTGGCATCTAGCATTGGCAAACTCTCTAAACTCAACATTCTGCAAATCCATACAAATTCTTTATCTGGATGGATTCCTCCAGAAATCGGGAAGTTAACCCAATTGTTTTCTCTTGAATTAGGCAGAAATAAATTTTCAGGTATGATACCTTCTGCATTATCGAAGCTTTCATTCCTTCAAGGGCTTTCCTTACCTGAGAATGCTCTAGAAGGCACAATTCCGGCAGAGATATTTAAGCTTAAAAATCTTGCTGAACTGAAGTTGCAGAAAAATAGCTTCAGTGGTCCTATTCCAGACTTGTTTGCAAAACTTGATAAGCTTACTTACTTGGATTTGCATGGAAATAACTTTCAAGGGTCCATACCAAGAAGCTTGCGCTTTCTTAACAGGCTTTCGGTACTGGATCTTTCTCGCAATAACCTCACAGGATCTATCCCTGGAAATGTGGTTAATGGTATGAAAGAGTTGCAGATACTCGTAAACTTTTCAGGCAATTTCTTGTCAGGGAGGATCCCGGAAGAGCTCGGTGAGTTGGAAATGGTGCAGGCCATTGATTTGTCTAGCAATAATCTGTCAGGAAGCATTCCTGTAACACTTGGAGGCTGCAAGAACTTGTTATTACTTGACATTTCCGGAAACACCCTTACTGGTAAAATTCCTGACAAGATTTTTTTCTCAAATGTACTCTTTATTGAGCTTGAATCTTTCAAGGAACACATTGAATGGTACGCTCGAGGAAAAGTTTACAAATCTGAAACACATCAGCAGCCTTGATCTATCTATAAACAATTTTACCGGCAGCGTCCCCGAGAGTTTTACAAACCTTTTCACCCTTAAACATCTCAACCTTTCATTTAATCAGTTTGAAGGACCTGTTCCAACAGAGGGAATATTTAAAACTATCGGTTTATCTAGCTTGGAAGGTAACCCGTCACTTTGTGGAACCAAATTTCTGAGCTCATGCATCAGCGAAAGTCACTCAAAATCTCGTAGTCGATTCTCTAAGAAGTCTATCTTGATTCTAGGCGTTCTTGGAACTGTAATTGTACTTCTCCTCATGGTTCTTATTGTTGTAATTTTCCGTCGGCATGCTAGTAAAAGAGATCCAAAAGGTGATGTGGACTCAGAAAGACAATACTCTATAACTCCTGCTTCACTGAAGAGATTTGGAAGAAAAGAAATAGAATCAGCAACAAACTTCTTCGATGAAGGTAATATGCTTGGCATAAGCAGTTTGAGTACTGTTTACAAGGGTAGATTGGAAAGTGAAGCACTTGTAGCAGTAAAGAAGTTGAATTTAGATCGGTTCCCCGAGGAATCAAACAAGTCTTTTGACAGAGAATTGAAGACCTTGAGTCATTTGAGGCACAAAAATCTGGTTAAGATACTTGGTTTTGCATGGGAGAGCGGGAAACTGAAGGTTTTGGTTCTGCGGTACATGGAGAATGGGAATTTGGAGAGTGTTATCCATGGTAATAGCACAGACAGGTCAAGGTGGACATTTGACGAGCGACTGAAAGTGTGTATTTCTGTTGCCAATGCAATGGTTTACTTGCACTCTGGTTACGGCGACCCAATTGTGCACTGTGATCTTAAACCGTCGAATATTCTTTTTGATGAAAACTGGGAAGCTCATGTTAGCGACTTTGGAACAGCTCGAATTCTAGGTATTCATCTCGATTATGAGAATGGAATTTCCTTGTCATCTGCATTTCAAGGCACAGTTGGATACTTGGCACCAGGTATTTACTCTCCAACTTATTTCAATAGTTTAATATTGATACTAATGGTCACTTACAGAACATGTTAACATATTTTCAGAGTTTGCGTATATGAGGAAGGTTACGACTAAGGCAGATGTTTTCAGCTATGGGGTCTTATTGATGGAGTTGTTAACTGCGAAAAGACCTACAGGGACAATAGAAGAGAACGGGTTTCCGATTACTCTGCGGCAGTTAGTGGAGAGAGCTCTAACAAGTGATGGAATTCTTAAAATAGTGGATCATGATATGAGCTTATCATCCATAGGAGGGGAAGATAAATTAGTATTGTTGCTTGAACTAGCTCTCTCTTGTACCTGTTCTTTCCCTGAAGATCGGCCTGACATGAATGAGGTTTCATCAGTGCTTGTAAAGATAAGTGAAGGTAATATGGATCCTAAAACATGAAAAAAATCATTAATTCAAGTATTGTAGTCAAAATGGAGAAAAACAATGGGGGACTAGAAATCGAATGTGGATGGGGTTGAAAACTAATTGAGATTGGGATTGGTTTTACTTTATTTATTTATTTTCATCGGGCTCATAGCCTATTTTTTACCTGGCTTGATTGGGGTATACTCAAACTAATTGGGGTATACCCAATAAGACAAAATCTGGTCATTATGAAGTAAAACCAAGCCACCCCTTAACCTTGTTTTTTCTAAATGGCTAATATGCCCTTGGTTAATTAACCCTAAAATTCTGATTAGGTTAATTAATTGAGTTTAAATTAAAATTTTCAAATTATGAATTCAGTAGATTAACCTTTTGATCCGTCTTATGAGTTCGATTTCGATCCAAAAAATTTGGTTTTGAAAATGCATAAAGCCGACAAGGTCGTGGTTTGAATAAGCTTCCGACCAAACATCCGCCGGAATGGTCAACTTTGAATAAGGTGCCGATCGCTCTTCCGCCGGCAGTGTCAACTTTGAATAAGCTGCCGACCAGATATCCTCCGGAATGGTCCTCGGATGAAGAACACGCCGACTATCTTGGGCAGCAATCTTGCGGTCGGCATGTAAATATTTCCTACCCTTCCGGCTATATCAATCTCGGCATGCAAAAAAAATACAATCTTGCCGGATAACATAATATAGAAGATGTAATTTACTTTATTCATTCAATTTTGGTTACTACATTGATTGAAACATAAAACCTAATCCTTGTCGACGGAAAAACGAATGCACTTAGCATGTGCATCAAGCCTTTGAAACCCTAGGCGACCCTAGTGGACGAGTTATAGTCTCGCGAGGGTTTACATAGAGGTCTACCCACAAAACCTACACTAAAACTTCTAAAGCCATCAATCTTCCTCCTCCGAAGACGATACACCCTCCATCATCTAAGGGGCATACTCCGGGATTTTGGATTCCATGAATTGATAGCTTGCATCGAATGCGAATGCTTCCCCCTTTTCCTCCAAGTAGCGCTTTGGCGACTTCATGCTACAAAAACAAAACACAAACTTACTTTGTTAGTGCGGTTTAAGTTGGAAGATCAAACAACATGGATCACGTAAAATAAACCACAAAAATACTTACAAATTGTTCAATCGACAAGTTAAAGTGGGGAGCGTTGAAAATTGGTTTTTGGATAGCTAAATAAGCAAGTATCGCATTTTCAATGACTATGTGCCTATCGTGCACTTGTTGAACACTTCTTGAGTTAGGATTCCCACACTCTTGGCTAAAAGTGTTGTGAACCCTAGCCCAAAAGGTTGTGGAATCCACCCTTACGGAGGACTGCCTTCGAACTCTAGTCTCCGCATACCAAGCTTTGGTGATTGCCAAATCTTCATTAGAATCAAATGAAGCCATTTCTTGTGTGTAGAGAGCTATTGGGTGAGTTAGATGGAGTGTGTGATGATATGAGCTTTGGAGAGTATATGCAAATAGTTGTGTGTTGTTTTGTGGAGATAAGTAGTGCATTTATAGGATGGTGCCCAAATTTGGCCGTTATAGTGTCCAAGTACAAGTGAATCAATGCAATTGTACTTGCAAAAATTTGAATTTTGAACCCGCTGGCGTGGTCAAAATTTGCTACAATCTAGGGGTCGCAAAACGGCCGGAAATGTATGGGTTCATTAGCATACCGGCCAAAATACCGCCGGCATTTTATTGTTTTGTTTCCCTCCCGACCTTACGTGATTTTAGGCATCAGAAGAATGATTTTTTTTTCAAGATATGGCCGGCAGGGTTTCTATTTTCGTACACTTAGGCTACAAAACGCCGGCTTAGTTGGAATCATATTACCTTGCCGGCCTCGTTAACTACACAATTTTTGGTTGATGGGGCCTAAGAAACTAAAGCGTTTTTGTAGCCTAAGTGTACGAAAATAGAAACCCCTAGGCCATATCTGATATTAACGAAACTTATAATAACTTTGATTAATATCAGAGTTATTACTAGTGCAACCTGTTGAAACTTATAATAACTTTGATTTTTTTTTTTTTATTGTTTTTTATAACACATGATATTAATGCACGTAATAAGCATAACAAGATAACATTTATTTGTTATTGATTTTTTTTCAAAGATTTCTCGCTTCTAGCCGTTGTTCAGGGATTCTCATCTCTTCTCACTCTTCATAGAACTATACCAGTGGTCTGCATTATAATTTTGTTCAGGGTGAGATAATGAGATGTTTCTAACATACTGATAGATTATTGATTTGTCTAGCAATAATCTATCAGGAAGCATTCCTGTAACACTTGGAGGCTGCAAGAACTTGTTACTACTTGACATTTCCGGAAACACCCTTACTGGTAAAATTCCTGACAAGATTCTTTCTAGAATTTACTCTTTATTGAGCTTGAATCTTTCAAGAAACACATTGAATGGTACGCTCGAGGAAAAGTTTACAAATATGAAACACATCAGCAGCCTTGATCTATCTGTGAACAATTTTACCGGCAGCGTCCCCGAGAGTTTTACTAACCTTTTCACCCTTAAACATCTCAACCTTTCATTTAATCAGTTTGAAGGACCTGTTCCAACAGAGGGAATATTTAAAACTATCGGTTTATCTTGCTTGGAAGGTAACCCGTCACTTTGTGGAACCAAATTTCTGAGCTCATGCATCAGCGAAAGTCACACAAAATCTCGTAGTAGATTCTCCAAGAAGTCTATCTTGATTCTAGGCGTTCTTAGAACTGTAATTGTACTTCTTCTCATGGTTCTTATTGTTGTAATTTTCCGTCGGCATGCTAGTAAAAGAGATCCAAAATGTAATGTGGACTCAGAAAGACAATACTCTATAACTCCTGCTTCACTGAAGAGATTTGAAAGAAAAGAAATAGAATCAGCAACAAACTTCTTCGATGAAGGTAATGTGCTTAGCTTAAGCAGTTTGAGTACTGTTTACAAGGGTAGATTGGAAAGCGAAACACTTGTAGCATTAAAGAAGTTAAATTTAGATCAGCTCCCCGAGGAATCAAACAAATCTTTTGATAGAGAATTGAAGACCTTGAGCCATTTGAGGCACAAAAATCTGGTTAAGATACTTGGTTTTGCGTGGGAGAGCGGGAAACTGAAGGTTTTGGTTCTGCGGTACATGGAGAACGGGAATCTGGAGAGTGTTATCCATGATAATAGCACAGACAGGTCAAGGTGGACATTTGACGAGCGACTGAGAGTGTGTATTTCTGTCGCCAATGCAATGGTTTACTTGCACTCTGGTTACGACGACCCAATTGTGCACTGTGATCTTAAACCGTCGAATATTCTTTTTGATGAACACTTTGGGAAGCTCATGTTAGCGACTTTGGAACGCTCGAATTCTAGGTATTCATCTTGGTAACGAGAATGGCATTTCCTTGTCATCCGCATTTCAAGGCACGATTGGATACTTGGCACTGTGTATTTACTCTCAAACTTATTTCAATAGTTTAATATTGATACTAATGGTCACTTATAGAACATGTTAACATATTTTCGAGTTTGCGTATATGAGGAAGGTTACGACTAAGGAGGAGCGTTTTCGAGTTATGGGGTATTATTGATGGAGTTCTTAACTTCTAAAAGACCTACAGGGACAATAGAAGAGAACGGGTTTCCGATTACTCTGCGGCAGTTAGTGGAGAGAGCTCTAACAAGTGATGGAATTCTTAAAATAGTGGATCATGATATGATCTTATCATCCATAGGAGGGGAAGATAAATTAGTATTGTTGCTTGAACTAGCTCTCTCTTGTACTGTTCTTTCCCTGAAGATCTACTCGACATGAATGAGGTTTCATCGGTGCTTGTAAAGATAAGTGAAGGTAATATGGATCCTAAAACATGAAAAAATCATTAATTCAAGTATTGTAGTCAAAATGGAGAAAAACAATGGGGACTAGAAATCGAATGTGGATGGGGTTGAAAACTAATTGAGATTGGGATTGGTTTTACTTTATTTATTTATTTATTTTCATCGGGCTCATAGCCTATTTTTTACCTGGCTTGATTGGGGTATACTCAAACTAATTGGGGTATACCCAATAAGACAAAATCTGGTCATTATGAAGTAAAACCAAGCCACCCCTTAACCTTGTTTTTTCTAAATGGCTAATATGCCCTTGGTTAATTAACCCTAAAATTCTGATTAGGTTAATTAATTGAGTTTAGATTAAAATTTTCAAATTATGAATTCAGTAGATTAACCTTTTGATCCGTCTTATGAGTTCGATTTCGATCCAAAAAATTTGGTTTTGAAAATGCATAAAGCCGGCAAGGTCGTGGTTTGAATAAGCTTCCGACCAAACATCCTTAGGAATGGTCAACTTTGAATAAGGTGCCGATCGCTCTTCCGCCGGAAAAGTGTCAACTTTGAATAAGTCGCCGACCAGATATCCTCCCAGGAATGGTCCTCGGATGAAGAACACGCCGACTATCTTGGGCAGCAATCTTGCGGTCGGCATGTAAATATTTCCTACCCTTCCGGCTATATCAATCTCGGCATGCAAAAAAAAATACAATCTTGCCGGCTAACATAATATGGAAGATGTAATTTACTTTATTCATTCAATTTTGGTTACTACATTGATTGAAACATAAAACCTAATCCTTGTCGACGGAAAAACGAATGCACTTAGCATGTGCATCAAGCCTTTGAACCCCTAGGCGACCCTAGTGGACGAGTTATAGTCTCGCGAGGGTTTACATAGAGGTCTACCCACAAAACCTACACTAAAACTTCTAAAGCCATCAATCTTCCTCCTCCGAAGACGATACACCCTCCATCATCTAAGGGGCATACTCCGGGATTTTGGATTCCGTGAATTGATAGCTTGCATCGAATGCGAATGCTTCCCCCTTTTCCTCCAAGTAGCGCGCTTTGGCGACTTCATGCTACAAAAAAAAACACAAACTCACTTTGTTAGTGCGGTTTAAGTTGGAAGATCAAACAACATGGATCACGTTAAATAAACCACAAAAATACTTACAAATTGTTCAATCGACAAGTTAAAGTGCGGAGCGTTGAAAATTGGTTTTGGATAGCTAAATAAGCAAGTATCGCATTTTCAATGACTATGTGCCTATCGTGCACTTGTTGAACACTTCTTGAGTTAGGATTCCCACACTCTTGGCTAAAAGTGTTGTGAACCCTAGCCCAAAAGGTTGTGGAATCCACCCTTACGGAGGACTGCCTTCGAACTCTAGTCTCCGCATACCAAGCTTTGGTGATTGCCAAATCTTCATTAGAATCAAATGAAGCCATTTCTTGTGTGTAAAGAGCTATTGGGTGAGTTAGATGGAGTGTGTGATGATATGAGCTTTGGAGAGTATATGCAAATAGTTGTGTGTTGTTTTGTGGAGATAAGTAGTGCATTTATAGGATGGTGCCCAAATTTGGCCGTTATAGTGTCCAAGTACAAGTGAATCAATGCAATTGTACTTGCAAAAATTTGAATTTTGAACCCGCCGGCGTGGTCAAAATTTGCTACAATGCCGGGGTCGCAAAACGGCCGGAAATGTATGGGTTCATTAGCATACCGGCCAAAATACCGCCGGCATTTTATTGTTTTGTTTCCCTCCCGACCTTACGTGATTTTAGGCATCAGAAGAATGATTTTTTTTTCAAGATATGGCCGGCAGGGTTTCTATTTTCGTACACTTCCGGCTACAAAAACGCCGGCTTAGTTGGAATCATATTACCTTGCCGGCCCTGGTAACTACACAATTTTTGGTTGACAGGGCCTAAGAAACTAAGCCGGCGTTTTTGTAGCCGGAAGTGTACGAAAATAGAAACCCTGCCGGCCATATCTGATATTAACGAAACTTATAATAACTTTGATTAATATCAGAGTTATTACTAGTGCAACCTGTTGAAACTTATAATAACTTTGATTTTTTTTTTTTATTGTATTTATAACACATGATATTAATGCACGTAATAAGCATAACAAGATAACATTTATTTGTTATTGATTTTTTTTCAAAGATTTCTCGCTTCTAGCCGTTGTTCGAGGATTCTCATCTCTTCTCACTCTTCATAGAACTATACCAAATTGGTCTGCATTATAATTTTGTTGGGGTGAGATAATGAGATGTTCTAACATACTGATAGATTATTGATTTGTCTAGCAATAATCTATCAGGAAGCATTCCTGTAACACTTGGAGGCTGCAAGAACTTGTTACTACTTGACATTTCCGGAAACACCCTTACTGGTAAAATTCCCGACAAGATTCTTTCTCAAATTTACTCTTTATTGAGCTTGAATCTTTCAAGAAACACATTGAATGGTACGCTCGAGGAAAAGTTTACAAATCTGAAACACATGTTGACCTTGATCTATCTCGTGAACAATTTTACCAGCGAATGGCCCGAGATTTTTACTAACCTTTTCACCCTTAAACATCTCAACCTTTCATTTAATCAGTTTGAAGGACCTGTTCCAACAGAGGGAATATTTAAAACTATCGGTTTATCTTGCTTGGAAGGTAACCCGTCACTTCATGGAACCAAATTTCTGAGCTCATGCATCAGCGAAAGTCACTCAAAATCTCGTAGTAGATTCTCCAAGAAGTCTATCTTGATTCTAGGCGTTCTTGGAACTGTAATTGTACTTCTTCTCATGGTTCTTATTGTTGTAATTTTAAAATTCGGCATGCTAGTAAAAGAGATCCAAAATGTGATATGGACTCAGAAAGACAATACTCTATAACTCCTGCTTCACTGAAGAGATTTGAAAGAAAAGAAATAGAATCAGCAACAAACTTCTTCGATGAAGGTAATGTGCTTGGCTTAAGCAGTTTGAGTATTGTTTACAAGGGTAGATTGGAAAGCGAAACACTTGTAGCATTAAAGAAGTTGAATTTAGATCAGCTCCCCGAGGAATCAAACAAATCTTTTGATAGAGAATTGAAGACCTTGAGCCATTTGAGGCACAAAAATCTGGTTAAGATACTTGGTTTTGCGTGGGAGAGCGGGAAACTGATGGTTTTGGTTCTGCGGTACATGGAGAATGGGAATCTGGAGAGTGTTATCCATGATAATAGCACAGACAGGTCAAGGTGGACATTTGACGAGCGACTGAAAGTGTGTATTTCTGTCGCCAATGCAATGGTTTACTTGCACTCTGGTTACGACGACCCAATTGTGCACTGTGATCTTAAACCGTCGAATATTCTTTTTGATGAACACTGGAAGCTCATGTTAGCGACTTTGGAACAGCTCGAATTCTAGGTATTCATCTTGGTAACGAGAATGGCATTTCCTTGTCATCCGCATTTCAAGGCACAGTTGGATACTTGGCACCAGGTATTTACTCTCAAACTTATTTCAATAGTTTAATATTGATACTAATGGTCACTTATAGAACATGTTAACATATTTTCAGAGTTTGCATATATGAGGAAGGTTACGACTAAGGCAGACGTTTTCAGTTATGGGGTATTATTGATGGAGTTCTTAACTTCTAAAAGACCTACAGGGACAATAGAAGAGAACGGGTTTCCGATTACTCTGCGGCAGTTAGTGGAGAGATCTCTAACAAGTGATGGAATTCTTAAAATAGTGGATCATGATATGAGCTTATCATCCATAGGAGGGGAAGATAAATTAGTATTGTTGCTTGAACTAGATCTCTCTTGTACCTGTTCTTTCCCTGAAGATCGGCCTGACATGAATGAGGTTTTATCAGTGCTTGTAAAGATAAGTGAAGGTAATGTGGATCCTAAAACATGAAGATATCGTTAATTCAAGTATTGTAGTCAAAATGGAGAAAAACACTGGGGGACTAGAAATCGAATGTGGATGGGGTTGAAAACTAATTGAGATTGGGATTGGTTTTACTTTATTTATTTATTTTCATCGGGCTCATAGCCTATTTTTTAGACATATTTTCTCAAGCTTACTTATTAGGTATATTTTCTAACCTACACTTAACATGCAAAATCAAAAAAGAAAAAACAATTGGCTGCGAGGGTGGCTTCAGCTAGGAGAAGCCATACCACATTTCCAATACTTGAGAAAAAGTTATGGCACGACATCTTTGGTCAAAATCGACCAAGAGTTTTCCGTTATTTACAACACCAAATTATTGTAACTAATAAATTTTACGGCCGCCAATGGAGGGTATCAGTTTGCTTAAAGGGTATATTGTCTATATGGAATTTGGTATACTCCCAATAAAACTGGTATCCTCATTAACATCATTGAATTTCGCCTCACAATAGGGTAAAAAGGTTGTATTATATTTAGGTATTGCTAACCTTAGCTTGAAGGCCTTCATGTTCAATTATAAATATTGTTTTTCTTTTCTAATTTTGTAACTAAAAACCTCTTTGTTTGCGCCTGACTCTTCCCATGACTCGGCAAAGTCAGACATCAGTCGTTTGTTTTTATTTTTTTAAACCCCTGACGCGACCCATGACTCAGACCAAACCCCCTGAATCGGACCCCATAGAGTCATGTATAGAAATTCCCCTGAATCATGGATTCAAACCACTGACTTATGTGTATTGAAAATAATACCCTCGATGTTTTATATTAACCATTTCTTCTTTTTTTCGTTCTTCGTTTTCTTCCATCGGGTGTAGAGATGGGAAATGGAGGAACCAAACCCCAGATATTCTTCTCAATTAATCTCCTTCATCTCTCTCAACTCATGTCCTTTAATGCGGACCACTGGAACCAAACCCTATATATTCTTTTAATTCATTTTCTTGTTTATCTCCTTCATCACTCTTAACTCATCTCCTTATCTCTTTCAACCCCAGAAGAATCATAAACTTCGGGTATGATTTTAAATTTAAATTCTATTTATTCTTCATCCATATCTTTTCTCTCATATTCTTATGGTTTTCAGTGATCATGACGTGTTTTTTTCTTCATACTTTAATCGGAGATTTTATATATGATGTTGCTAAATATTGTCAAAATAATGTTTATAACACTAAGGGAATACTTTGGAACTTCATACGGTTGTGGTTTGGGTTCTCTGGAGGGAACAATATGCTCGTATTTCTAACAAGAGAAAGTATCTTAGAACTGATGATGATCTTGGTATACGTTAAAGTTAAATCTCTTGTAAGCGCTTGGGCGATAGCATTTGGACATACTGTATTTTCAAGTTCCATCCACAATTTTGATGCATTTCATTGGATGTAAACTTGTTTTTTTTCTTTTTTTTAATATACTTCTTGTAACTTTTGTACATTCTTCTCTTTGATAAATTCTTCTCTTTCTATCAAAAAAATAAAAAATATAAATTTGAATTAACCTGTTAAGACGTAGAAAACAAATCGTATATATAATTGGATGAGTGATCTATACAACTTCATATTATATTATATATTTACTAGTGCAACCTGTTGAAACTTATAATAACTTTGATTTCTTTTATTTTTTTATTGTTTTTATAACACATGATATTAATGCACGTAATAAGCATAACAAGATAACATTGATTTGTTATTGATTTTTTTCAAAGATTTCTCGCTTCTAGCCGTTGTTCAGGGATTCTCATCTCTTCTCACTCTTCATAGAACTATACCAGTGGTCTGCATTATAATTTTGTTCAGGGTGAGATAATGAGATGTTTCTAACATACTGATAGATTATTGATTTGTCTAGCAATAATCTATCACGAAGCATTCCTGTTACACTTGGAGGCTGCAAGAACTTGTTACTACTTGACATTTCCGGAAACACCCTTACTGGTCAAATTCCTGACAATATTTTTTCTCAAATGTACTCTTTATTGAGCTTGAATCTTTCAAGGAACACATTGAATGGTACGCTCGAGCAAAAGTTTACAAATCGAAACACATCAAGAGACCTTGATCTATCCATGAACAATTTTACCGCAGCGTCCCCGAGAGTTTTACAAACCTTTTCACCCTTAAACATCTCAACCTTTCATTTAATCAGTTTGAAGGACCTGTTCCAACAGAGGGAATATTTAAAACTATCGGTTTATCTAGCTTGGAAGGTATACAGTCACTTTGTGGAACCAAATTTCTGAGCTCATGCATCAGCGAAAGTCACTCAAAATCTCGTAGTTGATTCTCCAAGAAGTCTATCTTGATTCTAGGCATTCTTGGAACTGTAATTGTACTTCTTTTCATGGTTCTTATTGTTGTAATTTTCCGTCGGCATGCTAGTAAAAGAGATCCAAAATGTGATGTGGACTCAGAAAGACAATACTCTATAACTCCTGCTTCACTGAAGAGATTTGAAAGAAAAGAAATAGAATCAGCAACAAACTTCTTCGATGAAGGTAATGTGCTTGTCTTAAGCAGTTTGAGTACTGTTTACAAGGGTAGATTGGATAGCGAAACACTTGTAGCATTAAAGAAGTTGAATTTAGATCAGCTCCCCGAGGAATCAAACAAATCTTTTGATAGAGAATTGAAGACCTTGAGACATTTGAGGCACAAAAATCTGGTTAAGATACTTGGTTTTGCGTGGGAAAGCGGGAAACTGAAGGTTTTGGTTCTGCGGTACATGGATAACGGGAATCTGGAGAGTGTTATCCATGATAATAGCACCTGAACAGTCAAGGTGGACATTTGATGAGCGGCGAAAGTGTGTATTTCTGTCGCCAATGCAATGGTTTACTTGCACTCTGGTTACGATGACCCAATTGTGCACTGTGATCTTAAACCGTCGAATATTCTTTTTGATGAACACTGGGAAGCTCATGTTAGCGACTTTGGAACAACTCGAATTCTAGGTGTTCATCTTGGTAACGAGAATGGCATTTCCTTGTCATCTCGCATTTCAAGGCACTGATTGGATACTTGGCACCGGTATTTACTCTCAAACTTATTTCAATAGTTTAATATTGATACGAATGGTCACTTACAGAACATGTTAACATATTTTCAGAGTTTACGTATATGAGGAAGGTTACGACTAATGCAGACGTTTTCAGTTATGGGGTATTATTGATGGAGTTCTTAACTTCTAAAAGACCTACAGGGATAATAGAAGAGAACGGGTTTCCGATTACTCTGCGACAGTTAGTGGAGAGAGCTCTAACAAGTGATGAAATTCTTAAAATAGTGGATCATGATATGAGCTTATCATCCATAGGAGGGGAAGATAAATTAGTATTGTTGCTTGAACTAGCTCTCTCTTGTACCTGTTCTTTCCCCGAAGATCGGCCAGACATGAATGAGGTTTTATCAGTGCTTGTAAAGATAAGTGAAGGTAATATGGATCCTAAAACATGAAGATATCATTAATTCAAGTATTGTAGTCAAAATGGAGAAAAACAATGGGGGACTAGAAATCGAATTTGGATGGGGTTGAAAACTAATTGAGACCGGGCTTGGTTTTACTTTATTTATTTATTTATTTTCATTGGGCTCATAGCCTATTTTTTAGACATATTTTCTCAAGCCTACTTATTAGTTATATTTTCTAACCTACACTTAACATGCAAAATCAAAAAAAATTTGGCTGCGAGGGTGACTTCATCTAGGAGAAGCCATACCACATTTCCAATCCTTGAGAAAAAGTTATGGCACGACCTCTTTGGTCAAAATCGACTAAGAGTTTTCCGTTATTTACAACACCAAAATATTGTAACTAATAAATTTTACGGCCGCCAATGGCGGGTATGAGTTTGCTTGGAGGCATATCAATTTCATACCGATGGGTATATTGTCTATATGGAATTTTGTAGACTCCCAATAAAATTGGTATCCTCATTAACATCATTGAAATTTCGCCTCACAATGGTACGTAGGTAAAATGGTTGTATTATAATTTAGGTACTGCTTGAAGGCCTTCATGTTCAATTATAAATATTGTTTTTTTTTTTTTTTCTAATTTTGTAACTAGAAACCTCTTTGTTTGCACCTGACTCTTCCCATGACTCGGCAAAGTCAGACATCAGACCCTTTGTTATTATTTTTTGTAACCCCTAACGTGACACCTGACTCAGACCAAACCCCCTGAATTGGACCCCATAGAGTCATGTATAGAAATTCCCCTGAATCATGGGCTCAAACCACTGACTTACGTGTATTGAAAATAATACCCTCGATGTTTTATATTCACCATTTCTTCTTTTTTTCGTTCTTCGTTTTCTTCCATCGGGTGTAGAGATGGGAAATGGAGGAACCAAACGCCAGATATTCTTCTCAATTGATCTCCTTCATCTCTCTCAACTCATGTCCTTTAATGCGGACCACTGGAACCAAACCCCAAATATTCTTTTAATTCATTTTCTTGTTGATCTCCTTCATCACTCTTAACTCATCTCCTTATCTCTTTCAACCCCAGAAGAATCATAAACTTCGGGTATGATTTTAAATTTAAATTCTATTTATTCTTCATCCATATCTTTTCTCTTATATTCTTATGGTTTTCAGTGATCAGGACGTGTTTTTTTCTTCATACTTTAATCGGAGATTTTATATATGATGTTGCTAAATATTGTCAAAATAATGTTTATAACACTAAGGGATTACTTTGGAACTTCATACGGTTGTGGTTTGGGTTATCTGGAGGGAACGATATGCTCCTATTTCTAACAAGAGAAAGTATCTTATAACTGATGATGATCTTGGTATACGTTAAAGTTAAATCTCTTGTAAGCGCTTGGGCGATAGCATTTGGACATACTGTATTTTCAAGTTCCATCCACAATTTTGATGCATTTCATTGGATGTAAACTTGCTTCTTTTTTTTTCTTTTTTAATATACTTCTTGTAACTTTTGTACATTCTTCTCTTTGATAAATTCTTCTCTTTCTATCAAAAAAATAAAAAATAAAAAATTGAATTTACCTGTTAAGACATAGAAAACAAATCGTATATATAATTGGACGAGTGATCTATACAACTTCATTTTATACTATATATTTACTAGTGCAACCTGTTGAAACTTATAATAACTTTGATTTTTTTTTTATTTTCTTATTGTTTTTTTAACACATGATATTAATGCATGTAATAATAAGCATAACAAGATAACATTGATTTGTTATTGATTTTTTCAAAGATTTCTCGCTTCTAGCCGTTGTTCAGGGATTCTCTTCTCTTCTCACTCTTCATAGAACTATACCAGTGGTCTGCATTATAATTTTGTTCAGGGTGAGGTAATGAGATGTTTCTAATATTGTTGGTGTGTATCAAACTTCTGACTCTCATAGCAAGTTCACAACTATAATCTTTGAATCTTTTAATATTTGTTACAGTGTATATGTATCCATCCTTCAAAAATTGTTTTACATCCTCACAATCCATTAGCAGCCAATACCAATAGGCAGTTTTATAATCACATCTCAAGACCTTCACAAAGTTGCAATTTTTGGTCACATGGTGGTGGAAAAGACGTAAAGATTCATGAGATTTTGGAGACTATGAAATGCACTTGATGAACCATTTTTCTTCATTACCTACATCTACTAAAACATAAAAGAGACCTGAAGACTAATTGGTATATCTCAACAAAATACAAAACAAACGAATTTTCTCACTCTGTGCTCAACTACTTATAGACAAACAAGTACTAGTTGTAAGCTATGATTCTCCACGCCTCTAAATATGATCCTTTAAAGTGGTAGTACTGCACTTGAATGATTAACATCTGGGAATCTGGGATACATTCAGCTATAGCTAAAGGATACCGATCTTCCGATAAGTGAATTCAATTTCTAGCCGACGGCAAGATCTACTACACAATTTTGTAGCCGACGGCAACATCTACTACACAAAAAAGTTGTTATCATTCATTGTTTTTTGATATTTTGGTAAAAGAAACAAACCTGACCAAAGATCAAGTAGGCAACAATTGCAAAACAATCGAAGTTTGTTTATAAAAATCTTAGTTCTTGCACCCTTGATACGTATTGATCTCTGTACCTTGGTGACTATTATTATAAAGGCGGAATTCAGAAGAATAACAGACGAAAACTAGAAAACAGAACACACTAGAAACCAGATTCGAAGAAAATATCTTCTCTAGATTATAAACAAGAAAACTATTACAATTCTCTCTTTGTTACGCTCACAATCTTTCTGGGTAAATAACCTTAAAATATTTTCTAAGCTTGCTTTTACAATAATTAATTGCCTCATAAATTTCTCTCTAGGTCTGTGTGTTAAACCTCCTTTTCTAGGTATCAAACCACACTCTCTAGGTGTCTTAGCTATCAGCTAAACATCTCTATTTATAGCTTTAAAGGTTTCCCAAACCTTCTAGGAATCTATTTCCTTATCTAGGAATAATTCCTTTTCTAGATATATTTCCTTTCTAGGAATATTACCTTGTCTAGGAAGTATTTCCCTATCTAGGTATACTTCCTTACTTTGGTTTGGTTTCCCAAACCCCTTAGGAATTTAATTTCCTTTTATATGAATACTTCCTTAAATCAGTAATCCCTCCTAAATTATAATTTTATCCTCAATTCGTCTTGAGGATCACTAGTTCCCGGGGAGAGGAAGATACATATGTATCATGCGCCCCCCCTCAAGAACTTGAACTCCTGTGAAAGTTAGATTTGGAGGTTAGGGAACCCGAGAGTTCCTTTCTCCCTGTTGAACCATCTCGCCTTGCTGGGAACTTGACTTCAAATTCCAATTAGAAAAGCTTCCATATCTTCTTGTCTTGTCTTAGTCTCTATTCGCTCCGTAATGCAATCCTCTTCGAGTAGTTCTTCTCTATCAAACCACAAGTCTTCCACATGTGGCAAGATTATCTTGTCATCTCCGTCATTATATAGTAATGGTAGTTCAAACATTTTCAATATTGCTAGGTCGACTTCTTGTTGTTCGGTTAGGGTTTCCAAACAAACTCTACTCGGCTTTTCGTCAAGAGAACGGGTCACAAGGAGAATGAACTTCATACCAGCATTCACCAACCGTTTAGCCTGAGTGGCTGTAATCAAGCTCGCTCCCTCAAGTGGAGAGTTTATAGATCGTATTACAAATGCTTCCCCATCTTTGGTAAAGGTATATTTATACTCCCTCCTATGTAAAATCGCATCTCGATCCCACAAGTAAGGACTACCAAGTACAACCTGACAAACATCTAATGGAACAACGTCGCATGTAACCTCATTAATGTATGACTCATCAAAAGCAAACTTGAACGTCTTCAAAAGCAACCTGTAGCCCACCTTCCTTTTGAAGCCACCTAAAGGATAGGGTTTCGGATGTTTGAAAGTCTTCAAACCCAACTTCTGTACCAAAGAATGTGAAAGTAAATTCTTCTGACTTCCTGGGTCAATAAAAACATCTATAAGTGTTGTATTAACTTGCATCTTAACTGTGAAGAGTCGTTCCCTAGGATCGTCTTTTGTAAGTTCTTCTACGCCTCCTGCCATTAGAGAGAGCTTTTGATTAGGTTCTGTTAGTCCTTGGATTTCTTTCGGAGCATTGTGCGACTAATGTTTCCATCATGGATTCTTTTTTCTGCAACCCTTTTGGTTTTAGATTAGGATACTTCACCCAACACTTGTCAACAACATGTCATGTTTGTTTGCAATGAGTGCAAATCAAACCTTCTTTGCCTTTAGACTTCCTATCCTCTTTGCTCCTTTCATCTCCTTTAGCGAAGAAACCTCCAGACTTCCCCTTTGTGTTTCCCTCAACATTATATTTCTTAAGCATGCCTTCGATGACATTAGCTTTTATGCTTGCTTCGGAAATAGTATCCACCGAAAACATCTTCAACTCCTTCCGTATATACTCATGAAGCCCGGAAATATACTTCATATAGATAGCATAATCTTCCAAGTCTAAATCCAAAACCATAGCTTGATTCTGAAATTCCGAAGTATATTCTTGCACAGTTTGGTTATAGGACTGCTTCAAGTCGTACCACTTGAACCATCTCTCTTCAAGGTAGCCAACCGGATAAAATTGTTTCCTCACAACTTCCTTGAATCCCTTCCACGACAATGCTCCCTTACTTAGGTATTTCCTTTGATAAGATTTCCACCATATTAGAGCATGCTTTGAAAGCTTCAATGCCGCAAAAGCTATCTTCTCCTTTGAACCATATTCAAAGAACGAAAAGTACGTCTCTAAATGCTCTATCCAATCATCTAATTTCTCTACATTGACACTTCTATCATAAAGTGGAATATCAACATGAAAATCAATTTTTAGATTCTTACCATGATTGATAAACTTACCACGAGGTTTTGTTGCTTTTGTGCCTTTAGAAAGCTCTTTTTATTCTTCCTCTTCGTATTCTTCTTCTTCCTCCTCATCCTCTTCTTCCGAACCCCAAGATGGAGATTTCATCTTTTTCGAAGGTTTCATATTTGGTGTATTGGAACGAATAAAAGCAACCAACTCGTCCAGGTAGCTTGAATCGTCTTCATCTCTTTTTCTAACATAACCACCTTCTCGTCGGTAGTTTTTGGTTCATCAGTCTTAGACTCATCGTCTGTCTTAGCCATCCTTGGTTTTCTTGTTCTTTTAACATATTCTTACTTTTAGAGTAACTCACCAAGTTGTTTGTAGAGAGATCTAGTGAAGACCATAAACCACAAGAATCTTCCCTAAAAGAAACGAACCTTGCTCTGATACCAACTTGATATGTATTGATCTCTGTACCTTGGTGACTATTATTATAAAGGCGGAATTCAGAATAATAACACGAAAACTAGAAAACAGAACACACTAGAAACCAGATTCGAAGAAAATATCTTCTCTAGATTATGAACAAGAAAACTATTACAATTCTCTCTTTGTTACGCTCACAATCTCTCTGGGTAAATAACCTTAAAATATTTTCTAAGCTTTCTTTTACAATAATTAATTACCTCACAAACTTCTCTCTAGGTATGTGTGTTAAACCTCCTTTTTTAGGTATCAAACCACACTCTCTAGATGTCTTAGCTATCAGCTAAACATCTCTATTTATAGCTTTAAAGGTTTCCCAAACCTTCTAGGAATCTATTTCCTTATCTAGGAATAATTCCCTTTCTAGATATATTTCCCTTTCTAGGAATATTACCTTGTCTAGGAAGTATTTCCTTATCTAGGTATACTTCCTTACTTTGGTTTGGTTTCCCAAACCCCTTAGGAATTTAATTTCCTTTTATAGGAATACTACCTTAAATCAGTAATCCCTCCTAAATTACAATTTTATCCTCAATTCGTCTTGAGGATCACTAGTTCCCGGGGAGAGTAAGATACACATGTATCAACCCTTCTTATGAAACCTTTGTATACATTTATAAAATTCAATTACAAAATACCTTGACCATCCCTGTAATTACGTGCTCTAGAATAAATCATTATCAAAACCTTTAAACAGTGAATACTTTAATTCTACGGATGAAGATACTGTGTCAATTTATTGGTCAGAGTACTCAGAGACAAACTTCTTTTGAGATGCATGAGGGAACCAATATGACTATATATTGAAAAAGAAAAGAAAAAAATTATATTTACAGTATGAAAAAGAAAAGAAAAAAATTATATTTACAGTTGTAGTTACTAGTTATTTGTTGAAAATAGAAAAGTAAAATCACTTAGAAAAAAAAAAAAAAACTTCTTGCAGCCACTTGGTTGTCTAAGTTATGAGTTGTTTATTTTTGTTTTGTAACTGATCAACTGACTCGTCTTAATGTGACTCATATGATGTTGACTCATTATAACTGAACCTGACTCATTACATCTTACTCAAAAGTTACTAATATGTGCCCAACATTTCAGGTACAAAATGATACCTAGCTCAAACTTAGTCGAATCATATTCCGAGTCAAACATCCTTATAATCTAAAATGAAACGATTTGACGTAGATTCATCCAAGTCAGATCCAGACACGAGTCTTGATTAGTTTGACTTTGACTTAAATTCCATGCACAAAGAAAGGGAAAACACACTGTTGCGGTTTCCTATAATAAAGAAAGAAATCCTGGCCAAACCCATGAACTCTTTCTTTACTCATGAAAAAAACCCCAAGTGTACTCACATGAATAACCCCAGTTTCGTTCACTTTAATTAGTGTTTTGTCATCAACCTTGAATTTTGTTTTTTTTATTGAATGATCCCATTGTTGTTAATAGATGATCATGCATACTTCTACAATGTTAAAGTTCACTCCAACATTTCATCATCCTAGTAGTATAATAGAGAAACCCCAAACTTACTTCACCAATTTTCCCAACATAAACATCACCAGCAACTGGCCGTTCCACATTACTAGTTTCCCCAAGATATGCATGACCAACAACAAGCCCTTCCATATTTCATCCTGCAGTAAGAAGGATACAAATTCGGTATCCAAGGATGATGCAAACTCTATGTTAAAAACCAGTGAAGGATACATATTGTATTTTCAAGCTCCATCCACAATTTTTTCTTCTTTTTTATATACTTCTTGCAACTTTTGTACATTCTTCTATTTGATAAATTCTTCTCTTTATATCAAAAAAATAAATATATGTATTTGAATTAACCTTTTTTCAAATGTCACCTTTTTTCTTCCAGTCGGCCCCTAGAGTGGTAGTTGTCATCTAGTATTAGTTTTAGGATTTTTATAGTTTTGGATTCTTCGCTTAAAAAAAAAGGTTTTGGATTCTTAAAAATTTGTATGTCATATAATTTGATATCTATAGAGATCAACATATACTTGGTTTGATAACCGTTGCTACAGCGTGGTCCAATTAAGAAACAAACCAGGTCGAAGATCAAGTAGGCACCAATTGCAAAACAATCGGAGTTTGTTTGTAAAAAATTTAGTTCTTGCACCCTTTTTATGAAACCTCTGTCTACATTTATAAAATTCAATTACAAAACACCTTGGCCATCTTTGTAATTACGTACTCTAGAATAAATCATTATCAAAACTTTTAAACAGTCAATACTTTAATTTTACGGATGAAAATAGTGTGTGAATTTATTGGTCAAATTACTCAGATACATACTTGTTTTGAGATGCATGAGGGAAAAGAAAAAGTAAAGTTAATTATAAAAGTTAATGAAAAAGAAAAGAAAAAATTATCTTTACGGTTGTAGTTATTTGTTATTTTGGGAAAATGAAAAAGTAAAATCACTTGGGAAAAGAATAAAAATAACTTCTTGCAACCACTAGGTTGACTAAGTTAATTATAAGTTGTGAAAACACGAGGGTACCCAAATATACCTCAATCTAAAACTTTTCCACCTATAAGTCCTTTCTCCGAAAGTGATCGTCTATGGACTGAGTCGAGACAATACAACAAATCGGTTCACACTTCGTGTGATTGTCTATGGATACTAGATCGAGAAAATACAAAGACGAAGTATGTTTACTTGATAAAAGGTTCGGACTTAACCAAACACAATAGGATTACTTATCAAGTAAATAGGAATTAACATTTGTGTATTTTACTTCTAATTATAATAAAAACAATTATAATTGCGGAAATAGAAAAGTAAAAGACACATCAAGATTTTGTTAACGAGGAAACCGCAAATGCAGAAAAACCCCGGGACCTTGTCCAAAATTGAATACTCTCAGGATTAAGCCGCTATACAAAATCAAACCAACTTCGTATAGTTGAGACCAAGCAACTAAACCTGTAGTTCACCTAGTTCCGTTTGTATTCCCACGCCTCCAACTTATGAATAAGTCACGTACTTGGAACAATTCCTTTGGTTCGTATTCCAAACAGTAAAGGAACAACAAATCTGTTTGGTAGCAACTCTTTTCAACCAAGTGATGTGAGTTCGACAAAGGCTCTTCTGTTTATCTCAATAAACTCCTTCGTCAGGTTCTTAGATCTATCTTATTATCAACTACCGAAGTAATTGTTAAGATTTTGCAATTAATACTTTTGATCACAAAGAATTGTATTGATGTCGATCTACATTACTAATCAATCTAATCTACCACAAGGATAAACGGATTATAGTTGGATCCTCTACACCAAAACAAGTATTGTGCACATCAAAGATTATGAACCCCAAATCAGAAATCTTCAAAATCTTCTTTGTCTTCAAATCTTCTTAGATCTTCAATAAACACCTGCACACAATCAACTTGAATCTCTTGTGATCAATCACCCACAGAATGGAGTCTGTTAACAATGGATTATCACAAGACGTCTTTAGATCTACAAACAGTCTAAAGATCCCCGTCGAAACTTCGATCTATTTTGAGTGAATCTTATATTAGAAGAGAAGATTCTCAAGCATAAACAAACTAGGTGCAATCAAAGTTCAACCACCATTAGTCAATCAAATCAATCAAAGACAGAAGATAAACCGCAATTATCTAGTTTCCCACCAACGGTACTAATAGAGCTTTTCAATCCCAAATAAGACTTTAAACTGAGCAACCGTAAGAGATTTCTCCTAATTAGGTTACTCTCCTCTCTGAATAGGCGGCTTCACCAGTAACAACACAACTGAGATAGTTCTTGCTGTATGAAGGATTAGTTTGCTTGAAATGCAAACTTTCATATTTATAGACCAAGGAAGTTTGGACACCAAGGAATTTCCAAAACCGAAAATATTCTCAAGATATGCAATATATTCCAGATTCGGTTTCCATAATTCCTGGAAATGCTTTGTCCAAATAATGATCGAAAATCTCTAGGAAAATCTCCAACTAGTAAATGCACATTACTAATTTTCATTTTCCTAAAATAAAATTTAAAACCTTAAATAAAAGATTCTCAATTTATTTTATTCGATCCGGGATTTTCTTCCTTTAGCTATTAAGGAATAACTTTGAACAATTAATGATTAGCGTTACCGCACATGTTCAAAGTATGTCGACATCCTTACTTTGTAAGTCCTCTTTCATACTTACAACCTTGAAACCGATTTTCCACACTTCCAAACAAGTTTAGAATTGGTTCATCTGACTTTCAAGAACTATGTGATTGATCAAGAACACTCAATCACAAATAATGGTTTTCACGGTTCTACCAAAATAAGTTTTGGTTCTACCTCCATGTGAGTATTGTGCATAGTCACACTAGCTTTCCAAAAATTCGGTTGACTAGGTACTAGGATCGGTTCCCCACATATATATGGTATCTAACTTGTACTTGCTGCACATGTCCATAGTATTGGTTCCCCCTTCTGCTAAAACTTGTTGCACCTCATACAAGGATCGATTCCCCTTTGTGATGTGTTGCACCTCTTACTAGGATCGGTTCCCTTTTACCCAGATTCGGTCATACACAAAATCACAAAATCGATCATACCATCTCAGGTGATTACTTAAGATCGGTTTCACTAATAAAAGTCATACCAATACAAAAGTCAGGCCTTTGTGAATAGTTTTACCAAGAACATAAACAAGTCATGAGCGGTTATAATAATCACACATATTGGTTGTTCACAAGATATGCAATGAATAACAATACCAATAATGCCCGGCGATTTCCTTTTCGATTCACAAAACAAGTTCATGAATTTACTTCCTTAAAACAAATGTAAAACATTGTTTCCTAGGATGAAATCTTCACCTTATACCCATACATAATCACAATAGCATTCAAACGATTATGTCGATGTCTTATCTACAAAGTTTAATGGTTAAGCAATAAACCTCGTATTGTATTCCTTAATACTATGTCTAACTAGAGTGTCATTCATGCTTTGCAGTTTTGTTTTCAATATGCACGAATTGAAAGATACATTAGGGAATGAAACAGTTCAAGTCAAATATTACTAACCTCAATGATGTTGTTGTTGTAGCTCCTTAGTTCTTCACTTCTTCAAGTCTACGCAATACTTGTAATATGTCTCATATCTTAATACTTTCAAGCTAACCTATACGAAGTTGACTCTAGTACATAATCAAGCGACTCTTAAAATGAGTTTTGGCTCACTAAAATATGACAACCAAACTTGACATACCAACGCTTGGTGGGTTCAACCGAGCTATGCTCTAACAAGTTGTTATTTTCTAACTGATCAACTGACTCGTCTTAAAGTGACTCATATGACGTTGACTCATTGTAACTGAATCTGACTCGTTACATCGATCTTACTAAAAAATTACTGACGTGTGCCCAACATTTCAGGTACAAAATGTTACCTGGCTCAAAATTAGTCGAATCATATTCCGTGTCGGACATCCTTATAATTTACCGAAATGAAACGATTTGACGTGGACTCATCCGAGTCAGATCCAGACACGAGTCTTGATTAGTTTGACTTTGACTTTAATACGATGCACAAAGAAAGGGGAAACAGTTGTGGTTTCCTATAATAACGAAAGAAATCCTGGCCAAACCCATGAACTCTTTCTGTACTCATGAATAACCCCGATTTGGTTCTCTTTAATTAGGGTTTCGTCATCAACCTTGAATTTGAGTTTTTTTAATGAATGATCCCATTGTTGTTAATAGATGATCACGCAGACTGCTACGATGTTAAAGTTCACTCCAACGTTTCATCATCCTCCTAGTAGTATAATCAAGAAACCCCATACTCACTTCACCAATTTTCCCAACATAAATATCACCACCAACAGGTCGTTCCACATTACTAGTTTCCCCAAGATATGCATGACCAACAACAAGCCCTTCCATATTTCATCCTGCAGTAAGAAGGATATAAATTCGGTATCCAAAGATGCTGCAAACTCTACGTTAACAACCAGTGAAAAGTTGCAATTGCACGTCTTTTCTGCTTTCGAGGCAATCCTCTCTACGTTTAAACGGGTACAATCCTTGAATTCTTTCTCTTCTTGAATTCTTACATATTTTCTACTGTACGCTAATGCCAATGATTGTTTTTTTCTCTTTTTTATTCTAGGTGTTTGCATCAGTGATCAAAAAAATCCCTATAGATTCATTAAAGAGAATGATCAAATATTGTTTAGGCACAATGGTAAGGAGATTGTCAGGGTTTTTCAGCATGTGGTTCATCATGGTGACTACGGATTATTTAAAATGACCATACAAACTGAACTTGGTTTACTGGAGAATTTGAAAATCAGTGGCACTGACGTATACAATCATACCTTCCTCGATGAGGAGGGGAAAGATAAAATGTGGAGCATTTCTACAACATTAGAATGCAAGGAAGGTGATGTGGAGAAGATGAAAAAGGAGATAAAAGATATTCAAAATGCTAATCATGAATTGAAGTATAACCACGTTTTGGTGAATTCATATTATCCTTCTGAGATAAAGGTATGAAATATTACAAGTTATTAGATGTGAATTGCTATTGTTATATGCAACTTTGACTTAACTTTTTATTTTTCTTATAAAGTTTGATGTGGGCAGCCGTGTTACAGTCTCCAAACTGAAGACTCCCCACTTCGAGCACTACATGGAACTAAGGAGAAAAGTGTTCTCGGAGATTGATGAAATCCGGATCAAACATGGAGGTAGTTTAGAGAGAATTGAATTTGAAGTGTTGTTCCCTTGATAAAATTCGTGAACTGATGAATGCATGTTTATATATGGCTCTAACTGATGAATGTAGTTTTAGTAAGCAGGTTATCTTTGTTTTTCTTCTTTGAAGATAATTGCATCTTTTGGAGCTACTGCAGTATATAAGATTAAGAAATGAAACTTGATTTTTTATATGTCAATGCCTACCAAAAAAGAGTTTCAATATGTCAAGGGTTTGCAATACAAAACTCATGTTGTTGTTTCCAGTTCTAGGCCACGCAGAGAAATGACCAAATTTGTTTTTCTCTTTCAAATTCTTAGTGCTATTTGATAATTGCCTAAAACACTATCATTCCTTTCCCAAGAATCAGAAAATTGGAGTCACCGTACGAAGAAACTGAAACGTAACTAAGCTAAAATTAATCGGTTTCGGTGAGAAATGCCCTCCCCGTATAAATGTTGTCAAATGGGTGGATTGTATGTCCTTAATCTTGTTCTTATAACGAGGTCGGGATTAGTTAGCAAGTGGTGTTGGAAGTATTGAGAAGCAAAATCTGTAGTATCGAATGACTATGGATGAGTATATATGGGGACAGCCATAGTTCATATTAGTACGCTAGCATCAGTGAATTCTGCTTATGGTATATCTTGCTCGAGAACCATAGTCTCAATGTCTCATTTAATTTCTACTAAACACAACCTCGTAATTTCCTATATCAAAAGACTTGAGAAGATTGGAGATGGGAAACACTTAAAGTTCTGGCTGGACCTATGAAATTGTCAGATACCTTTCAGTGTTACTCATAAGAAAACTTTCAAGGAAGCAGTCAACAAGGACGTCAAAGTAGCAAATTTGATTCAAAAGAGCAGTTGGAGCATTCAGTTAGGTCAACACCCTAGTGCAGTGGTAAGAGCTGATCTTAGAGACCTGGTGAATTTGCTGGGAACCCCACCAGCATTAGAGAATGTTGAAGACCATATCAACTTTCAATCTAATACCAGCTACACAGCAAAACAAGGCTACTAATGGTTAATGCAGCGGCAAAATTTAAATCCTGGAGAAGATTTCAAATATGTCTGGAGAAACAAAGTACCTCCAAAGGCACAACTCATGGTCTGTCTAGCAATACAAAACGCAATTCCTACAATTGATAACCTCACCAGCAGAGGATGTCAGATTCAAGAAGTCATTTGCATTTTCTACAATGGTGAGATTGAAAGTGTAACTCACTCGCTGGTGCATTACCAATTCTCCAAAAGTACGTGGAATTAGTTCTCCCTCTTAGTGAACTCTGAATGGGTACACCAAACGAATTTTAATAAAGAATAATTCAAACATTGGCATACAAATTTGAAAGGATTAAGGGTGTGTTTGTTTTTTTCTGACTCGACACCTGAATCTGACTCGGCTCGCGTCAAACATACTGAGCCAGGTGATATTAGTTAGATTCATACGCCTCAAATGAGTAAGGAAGAAACAAACAAGGTGTTAGCCAATAAGTTTGAGGTCTCCCGTTCAAACTTAAAAACCGAGCAAGACAATTTAAAAAAAAAAACAAAACAAAGGCAATTCACTCTCTCCTCCGTAATTCAAATATAAAATTCACTAACCCTAATTTCATTTCTTCGAAGTAAAGAGATCGACAGAAAAAAGTGGATACTCACGAAATTGGTTGTTTGTTGATGCTCGTTGGAATCTAACAATCAAAATGTCTCAAGAGGTAATCTGGTTCAAACGAAAGGAAATCCTCACTGAATGAACTCTTTCTGTATTCTTAAAAAAATCCCAAATTCATTCTCTCTAATTAGGGTTCTTTTCCTTCTTTCAATCGATCAGAAACCCCAAACTCACTACACCAATTTTCCCAATTTACAACAAGCCCTTCCAAATTACTAATTTCCCCAACATACTGAAGATCACCAACAGCAAGCCCCTCCACATTTCATCCAGCAGTAAGAAAGATAATGCAGAAGCAAATTCGGTGTGGAAGGATGCGCCAAAGAGCTCTACATCAACCAGCGAGAAGAAGTTGCAGTTCCATGTTTCTTCTGCTTTTGACCCAATTCTCTCAGCTGTTAAATGGGTAAGTCCTTCGAATTTCTTGTATCTTTTTTTTAGGAGAAACTTTAAATTTTTATTAGGGAAAAGGAAAGTAGTGTTACAATAGGCTACACTACACTGCCCCCAATATACTGAGTTCAATCAATAAAGGGAATAGTTCTAAACCACCTGCTCTCCATTGCTTATAAGAAATTGAACTCTTAACTTCGTTAATTATAACACTTACAGCTCTTAGATTTTTATTTGGCATTACTCTTCCACTGCAGTCTCTCCATATGAGCCAGTAAATTGCAAAGATGAGCATAAGCCAAACTGTAAAGACTGAACTCCCAAGCCATTAACTTAGTGGTGATGTCCCTGCTTTGCACCCATCTTAAATTGTAACCTGCTAGGAAATAGGCAGTCCCAAATTTTAGCAGAAAATTCACAATTGATCAAGTAGCAAGTGTGGTTCACAGATTCTTCTTCTTCATTACATAAATTGCATATCGCATTTGGTGTGTCCTGTCATTGTTAAGTTTCCTGGTGTGGGAATTACGTTTTGCACTTCAGACGACATAATGGATTGTGCTGTTGGTGGTACATGCTGAGCCTAATACTTTTGTGAGGTAGTCTGTTGGAGCTTTGGGTTGCTTCTTGCTGAGCTGATAACTAGTTGCAACAGGCTTTAGTGGAGAATCTTGTGGAGAGTTTACAAACCAGAAAATCTTTACCATCATTCAACCCATGCGGACTGCCTAAGAAGGAAAACATTTCAGTTATCTCTGCCATTTCAGCCTCATTTTTAAGTTTCTTTTCATTTAGATATTCCATGCTCCGTTAACCACCTTCTCACCCAGTTTTGCTTATTTCCGAGTTGATTACTTGTAGGACTTTGGAAATGTAGTCTTCAAAATGATGTTCTCTTTCCATTTATCCCACCAGAACCTAGTTGAGTATCCACACTTCTTAAGTCAGTCGAAGCAATCTCCTCAATAATGTGTTTCTTTTTCTGAATATTGTATCTTTGACCCACATATCATCAGAATTACCACCCATTTTTTCTTCTTTTCTTCTTATTTATTTTATACTGTTTGCTAATGCTAATGTTTTTTAATTGCAGGTGTTTTCATCTGTGACTGAATTGGTTTCACCCTGTAGAAGTTCATTCGTTCTAGAGGATGATAAGATATTGTTTAAGCTCAATCAGGAGGAGATTGCGGGGGTTGTTCAGCACGTGGTTCATCATCGTGACAGATCAATGGAAACTACTCTACAATCTGAATTTGGTTTGTTAGAGAATTTTAAGATCAGTAGAACGAGAAAATGTGGGGGATTCATACATTAGTGGATTGCAAGGATGATGATTTTGAGAAGATGAAGGATGGGATAAGAGATATTCTAAATGCTCAATTCTGAGTATAACTTTGTAGGGTTGGATTCAATTTATCCTATAAAGGTATGAATTTAAAGTATTTAGAATTGATGTGAATTCTTTTGTTAAATGCTCTGAATTCACTTATATTATTCTATTTTATTTTAATTATAGATGCTAGTGAAGACTCCTCGCTTCGATCTGTATATGGAAGTAAGGAGTCTTCACTAGCATCTATAATTAAAATAAAATAGAATAATATAAGTGAATTCGATCTGTATATGGAAGTAAGGAGGAAAGTGCTCTGGGAGATTTTTGAATCCGATGCAAACACGGTGGAAGTAAGAAGGAAAGTGAAGTGCTCGTGGAGGTTGATAAAATCCAAAGCAAATGAGGTATAGCGAATTTGTCAATAGCTGATGAATGTGTTTATGGCTCTTATTATAATACTTAGTAGTTTTAGTAGCAGGTTATCTTTACATTTTGAATTTCTACTTTGCATCTTTTGAAGCTACTGGAATATAAGCTTAGGAAACGAAACTTGAGTTTCTATAATTTCATGAGTAACATTTTCTGGATTAATGTGTGTTTCTGTAAAAGCACACTTCTCAGATTTCCTAGATGATGAATTAATGTATGTTTTGTGTAAACTTAATGTTCCACGTTCCACATATGTTAACTTACAATTCATACAGCCTCCCTGTAGGTCAAAATGAGTTATAGAGATATGCAGCAGCGTAACAAAATAGTCTACGTGGTTCTTTGTCTTCTTGTTTGGGGTGAACATTAGCTAGTGTTATTTTCTTGCTCAATTGGTTTGCCATGACTTGGTGCGTTCATGAGTACTAATAAATAGTATAGTGTTAGCGGGTCTTTTATGGAGCAATTGTTTTGTTTTCTATCTATGTTTTTGGATGAATTTGGTTATCTTGTTTTTTGGACGAGTTTAAATTTTATATTTTTTCCAGACCTTCGTCCATTGCGGAAGAAACTTTAACAGAGTTTTTATCGAAGGCCACTGGGACTGCTGTAGAGTGGGTCAAAATGCCTAGGATGAAGGTTACTGTCTCAAATTTCCTATTCTCAATGCTATTGTCTATACGCGTTCAACAAAATGAATCATCGACCTAGCTATTTGCACTTCACTTCAAGAGGAAGTACTTTCCTGAACACGTGGATGCGCGAGGGTAGTTGTTGGCCCACGCACATCCTCCATACAGGGTTCAATGTGGTTCCTTTTGTAGTACTTTTTGGAATCAAATAGCAACTTGAGTGCCAAACATGGTGCACAACAATGTTGATTCACAATGTTCTTGTAAACCATGCCTTAACATGACAATTTGTCCCTTCTATCTGTTATTACTCCGCTTCCAGATTTTCATTCAAGGCAACTTTCAGCAAAGTAATGTTGATTGTTCTTGTTCCCTATGATCTGTTCAGCCTGGTTCGGATTCCATTTAAATCGTTGCTGTTTCACACGGTTATACCGGAGTGGCAGCACGAACCTACGGCCTGGTGGGTCTAGAACCTACAAGGGTAAGTATTCTGGTCATGTTCTATTCTCCATGTACTGTGTGCTCAGTCTTCTGGAGTCTCATTGATGGGTTGCAAGAAGGTTTAATACACCCAAACTGTATTTCTCTTGGTCGCAGAAATCCTCAAAGATCGGCCTTCATGGTTTCGCGATTGCCGAGCTGTGGATGTTGTGAATGTGCTGTATGCCCCAACAACATTGGTTCCTGCTTATGATTTCCGGTTTATGTCTTCTGTGCTGGAGGATGGTAGTCTCGTGGTAAGTAATACGCCAGTCGTTTTTTTTTAAATAAAGTAAGAATCAGGATTGAGGTTTTGTTATCCTTAATTGTATCATGTAGAGTTTTTCTTGACGCTTCACATTGTTAAATGGGCAGGTCGGCAAAAGGTCGTTTAGCAGCACACAGGGGTAGGACAGCCATGCAGTGGGTACCAGAGGTGTTGCGCCCACTGTATGAATCTTCAACTGGAGTAGCTCAAAACACTACAATGGTGGTAGGACAGTTCAAATTCTTCTCATGCAAATAGTTGTTAACTTGTGATATAAATGTTATATTGTTTCATTGCGTTACTGTTCTATACAGGCTTTACACCAGCTAAGGCAGATTGCCTTGGAGGTTTCTCAATCAACTGTCAGTGGTTGGGGTAGGAGGCCTGCAGTTCTACAGGCACTTACTCAGAGGCTTTGCAGGTGAGAGATATTGATGCTTTAAGATGCCTTAAGTTATGATATTAATAATAGGTTTCTGATGGGATATTGATTGATATTGTGTTGCAGAGGTTTTAATGAAGCTCTCAATGGTATTACTGACGAGGATGGTCATAGGATAGATGATGTCACCATCCTCGTCAACTCATCTTCTGGATAAATGATGGGGGCAAATAACTGTCATCAACGGGTTTTACAGCTGCAGTACTATGTGTCAAGGCATCCATGTTTTTGCAGGTTAGGATACTGACCCTAGTAGTTTTATTTTCCTTTTAATTGCTGGTATCTCATTTCCCGGCTATTAGAGAGCATTCCTTACACTTTTTGATTTCATTTTGGTTTGCAGAATGTGCCTGCTGCTGTACTTCTTAGGTTTCTTTAAGAGCATCGATTTGAATGGGCAGATTGTAGCATTGATGCTTACTCAGCTTCTGTTGTCAAATCTGGTCCATTCAGCTTACCAGTGGCTCAATTTGGCTATTTTGGGGGCCAGGTTATTTTTTCACTGGCTCACAAAGTAGAGCATGAAGAGGCAAGTCATCAATTTCATTTCGTTTCGTTTAATTTTGAACTGTAAGCAGCGAATGGTGGTTCCATTAATGCGTGCTAGTACTTGACATTTTTTCTTTTGCTGTAAACAGTCACTGGAGGTCATTAAGCTGGAAAATGTCCACCAATGTGAGGAGGACTCAATTATGGCTAATGATCTGTTTCTCCTGCAAGTATGTATACTTCTTCGGAACCGATGGGCCAATTTAATTTTTTTTTCCTTTATGCCAAGCAGCAAAAGGGTAACACCAAATGTTAATCTTGTAACAAAATTTGCAAACCATATTTGGAAAGTTATCCTCCAGTTTCACTCAAGCCCCTAAATGTAGGCAGAAGCTTGCCTAGAGCATGATTTCATGTATGAGATAGACAAGTATAAACCTTTCAATGCTTACTAAAAATATATGAACACCTACTCTTTTCTGATGTCTGTTCTCTGGTTTTGTCCGAACATGAAATGAAGTAGGGGAAGTGTTATCTTTTTTTTTTTTTTTTCCCAGAAGAGTGACACATTGAATCTGTTGTTGATATGTTAGTTTTTCTGTATTTCACTTCCACAGCTTTGTAATGGGCTGGACGAGAATGCTGTTGGCACCTGTGCTGAAATCATGTTTCCTCCTTTGCTGATGATGCACCTCTCTTACCCTTCTCGTATCCGCATTATTCCTCTCGATACTGGATTGGTAAGTTATTTCATCTCACACTGTTGTATATGAAGCATTAACTTTTCTTTGTTCAAATGCGTCAATATACCATTTTGTCCTACTAGTCATCCTGTAGTTCCTGCTGTTAATCTGTCACCCTGTATACTGCAGGATTCTTCCAATCCTAATTACACACTTGACCTTGCTTCCCTTGAGGTTTGGCAGCCTAGAAACAGGACTTCGGGTGATTATGCTGGCAATGGTAGCAGCTTGAGATCAGTGATGACAATAGCATTTCAATTTGTGTTTGAGAGCCACTTCCAAGAAAATGTAGCATCGATGGCCAGGAAATATGTGCGGAGCATTGTATCATCCGTTCCGGGAGTAGCATTGGCTCTATCCCCCTCTAATCATAGTCCTCACTTTGGTCTGAGGCAACCACCAGGATCTCCTGAAGCACAAACACTAGCTCACTGGATCTCTAACAGTTACAGGTGAAAAAAGTTTGGGCATAGCACATTCGTTCTTTCGACTTTAACTCTTTAGCTGAAACCTGTTATTTGCATACTTTTGTGAGGTAGACTGTTGGAGCTTCAGTTGCTTCTCTGAGCTGATAACCAGTTGTAATAGGTACAACAAATGTTAATCTTTTTTAGCAAAATTTCAAATTTGTAAACCATGGACAATTTGGAAAGTTATCCTCCACTGCCACTCAAGCTCCTAAGTGTAGGCAGAAGCTTGCCTAGAGCATGCTTTCATGTAAAAGATAGACATTATAAATTTTCAAAGCTTACTATAAAAATATATGAACACCTGCTCTTTTCTGATTTCTGATCTCTTGCTTTGTCCGAACATGAAATGAAGTAGGGGAAGTGTTATCTTTTCTTTTTTTTTCCCCCCAGAGGAGTGACACATTGAATCCGTTGTTGACATGTTGGCTTTCTGTATTTCACTTCCACAGCTTTGTAACGGGCTGGACGAGAATGCTGTTGGCACCTGTGCTGAACTCATCTTCGCTCCCATGAATCCCTCCTTTGCTGATGATGCACCTCTCTTACTTTCCGGTATCCGCATTATTCCTCTCGATTCTGGATTGGTAAGTTACTTTGTGTCACACTGTTGTATATGAAGCATTAACTTTTCGTTGTTCAAATGTGTCTGGGTACCACTTTGTTCTACTAGTCATCGTGTAGTTCCTGCTGTTAATGTGTCACTATGTATACTGCAGGATTCATCCAGTCCTAGAAGCACACTTGACCTTGCTTCTGCTCTTGAGATTGGGCAGCCAAGAAACAGAACTTTGGGTGATTATGCTGGCAATGGTAGCAGCTTGATCAGTGATGACAATAGCATTTCAATTTGCGTTTGAGAGCCACTTTCAAGAAAATCTAGCATTAATGGCCAGGAAATATGTGTGGAGCATTGTATCATACGTTCAGGGAGTAGCATTGGCTCTCTCCCCCTCTAATCATAGTCCTCACTTTGGTCTGAGGCAACCACCAGGATCTCCTGAAACACAAACACTAGCTCATTGGATCTCTAACAGTTACAGGTGAAAAAAGTTTGGGCATAGCACATTCGTCCTTTCGACTGTAACTGTTTAGCTGAAACCTGTTATTTGCATTCTTTGATTAGATTTGTATTGTGCGTGTCTCTAAAATAGAACCTTCATAGCACTGATGATTAAAAAATCAATTTACCTCAAATGTTTCCATTTCACTCTATTTTCTTGTAGTTGTTCACTAATGTGTTTGAAAAACTTAATGAAGCATTTATTTTTATTTTCTTGGTAGACGTTTCATGGGTGCAGACCTTCTGAAGTCCAATGACGAAGCAAGTTGATATATTCTCAAAACACTCTGGCATCAGTCGGACGCAGTGAGTAGAAGTTGCAGTTCCATGTTTCTTCTACTTTTGAGCCAACTCTCTCAGCTGTTAAATGGGTAAGTCCTTCAATTCTTTCTTTTCTTCTTTATTTTTTGGGTGAAATTTTTAAATTTTATTAAGAAAAAAGAAGAGTAGTGTTACGGAAGGCTATACTAGAGTAGTTCTGAACCACCTTTCTAGATTGCCCATAAGAAAATTGAACTCTTAACCTGGTTAATCATACGATGTACATCTCTTGGATTTTTATTTGCTGTTAGTCTTCGCGATTGCGCTTTACCCATATGCCATATGACCCAGCAAATTGCAAGGATGAGCATAGGCCATTAACTGAGTGGTGATGCCCCTGCTTTGCACGCATCTTTTGTAACCTGCCAGTAAATAGCTGATCCCAAAAGTTATGAGAAAACTTACAGTTAATGAAGTAGCAAATGTGGTTCACAGATTCTTCTTCATTACATAAGCTGCTTAGCACCCATCATTTTATTAGCTGCATCTCACATTTGTAAATGATGCATTTCAGCCTTACTTGGGGTTTCTTTCTTTTCATTATGATATTACGGGAACAAAAGGTCTCTTATTATTCTCTGCTCCATTAACCACCATTTCACCCAGATTCATTAAGATATTCCATGCTACACTAACCACCATCTCACCCAGTTTTGCTCGAGTAGATAACTTGTAGGACTTGGGGAATGTAGTCGTCAAAGTGATGTTCTCTTTCCATTTATCCCACCAGAACCTAATTGAGTATCCATTTCTTAAGCCAGTTGAAGCAACCTCCTTTATATGTGTTTCTTTTTCTGAATGCCCTTCCAAAGCCCTCTCTACCTTGTGGAAGACTTGTATCTTTAACCCATATATCACCTAAATTACTGCCCATTTTTTCTTTTTTAATTCTTATACTACCTTCATTTCTGGAAAAGAGGTACTTTCACTTTTTCATTTTAGCCTAAAAATAGGCCAAAATTGAAAAAGTGAAAGTAACACTTTTCTAGAAACGGAGGGAGTATTTTTTTTCTACTGTAAGCTAATGCTAATAATTTTCATCTGTGACTAAATCAGTTTCACCTTATAGAAGTACATTCGAATTCATCTATGACTAAATCGGTTTCAATTGGTGCAGTAGGCCACTGGGACAGCTGTAGAGTGGGTCCAAATACCTGGGATAAAGCTTACTGTCTCGAACTTCCTATTTTCAATGCTATTGTTTATACGTGTTTAACAAAATGAATCATCAACCTAGTTGTTGTCCCACGCACATCCTCCATTTAGGGTTCATTGTGGTTCCTTATGAGTAATATTTGGAGTCAAATAGCAACTTGAGTGCCAAACATTGTGCACAACAATGTTGAATTGCAATGTTCTCCTAAACCATGCCTTAACAATTTGTCCCTACTATGTGTAACTACTCCACTTCCAAATTTGCATTCAAGGCAACTTCAGTAAAGTAATGTTGATTGTTCTTGTTCCCTCTGATCTGTTCAGCCTGGCCCAGATTCCATTGGAATTGTTGCTATGTCACACAATTTTACTGGAGTGGCGGCACGAGGCTGCAAGGGTGAGTTGTCTGTTCTTGTTCTATTCTACATGTACTGTGTGCTCAGTCTTCTGGAGTCTCGTTGATCGGTTTCAAGAAGGTTTAATGCACCCAAACTGTATTGATGTAGGTCACAGAAATCCTCAAAGATCAGCCTTCATGGTTTCGCGATTGCCGAGCTGTGGACCTTGTGAATGTGCTGCCCCCTCCGAGCAGTATATGTGTCTTACTCGTTTGATGCATATACTTCCTTTTAAGGACACGAATATTGACTTGCCTAATGGATTTATGAATGTTCGACAACTTCTCTAGCTGTATTCCCCAACGACATTAGCTCCTGCTCGTGATTTCTGGTTGCTGCGCTATACTTCTGTGCTGGAGGATGGTAATCTTGTGGTAAGTAATATGCCATTCGTTCTTTTTAAAATAAAATAAGAATCTGGATTGAGGTTTTGTTATCCTTTATTATATCATGTCGAGTTTTTCATGACACTTCACATTGTTAAACGGGCAGGTCTGCAAAAGGTCCCTTAGCAGCACACAGGGAGGTCCAAGCATGCCACCAGTACAACATTTTGTGAGAGCAGAAATACTGCCAAGTTGGTACCTCATAAGACTGATGGGGGTGGATAAATAGTACACATTGTTCATCATATGGATTTGGAGGTACATGCATTCACCTTTTGTTGAATACTGATTCCTTCTATAGTTGGTACCCAATCAATGCGAAGGACAAACCTTTTACAACACTCAAAGTTAATTTCCTGAACCAGCCATCCAGTGTACCAAAGGTGTTGCGCCCACTGTATGAATCTTCAACCGTACTAGCTCAAAAGACTGCAATGGCGGTAGGACAGTTCAAATTCTTCTCATGCAAATAGTTTTTAACTTGTGATGTAAATATTATATTGTTCTGTTGTTTTACTGTTCTATACAGGCTTTACGCCAGCTATGGCAGATTGCCTTGGAGATTTCTCAATCAACTGTCACTGGTTTGGTGTAGGAGGCCTGCAGCTCTAAGTGCACTTACTCTAAGGCTTAGCAGGTGAGAGATAATGATGCTTTAAGATGCCTTAAGTTATGATATTAATAATAGGTTTCTGATGGGATATTGATTGATACTGTGTTGCACAGGTTTTAATGAAGCTCTCAATGGCTTTACTGACGAGGGATGGTCAATAGTGTGAAGTGATAGGATAGATGATGTCACCATCCTCATCAACTCATCTCCTGGATAAATGATGGGGGCGATAACTCTGTCATCGACGGGTTTTCAGCTGCGAGTAAAGCAGTACTCTGTGTTAAGGCATCCATGCTTTTGCAGGTTAGGATACTGACCCTAGTGGCTTTATTTTCCTTTCGATTGCTGGTGTCTCATTTCTAGTCTATTAGAGAGCCTTCTTTACACTTGTAGATCATTTTGGTTTGCAGAATGTGCCTGCTGTACCTCTCATGTTTGTTTTCTCTATTTCACTTCCACAGCTTTGTAATGGACTGGACAAGAATGCTGTTCCCACCTGTGCTGAACTCATCGTTGCTCCCATAAAATCCTCCTTTGCTGATGATGCTGCCTTAAGAAGAAGCTGCTGTTGCATATTTCTTCTGCTTTTGAGCCAATCTGGTATTTGCCAGGCTATGTAATGTCTCTTTTGTTTCAATGAGTTTGTGTTTGTTTTAAAAACACTTAAAACACCAGAACTTTAACGCAACTTAATGGGGAATTCATGAGAACTTGGTTTTTAAAGAATTTAAAACTATAGATAAAGATACTTTACATTACATCCAGTTGTTGAAAATAAAAACGTGATCTTCAAGTTGTAGAGGCAGTTGTATGCCTCTCAGTCATATGATCTAGGTGCTGCTGAAGGTGCAGATGGCTTCTTAGCATCATCACCAGATTCTTCGGATACCTCATCATAGGAAAGATGATTAATCCTAATTGCATACCCATGCATATCTACAACATATTCATTATACCTCCAATTATCTTCGTAATTTTGAGGGAGGCAAGTAGTTTGTTTGCCGGGGGAAGCAGACAAAGGAGAAGACTGCTGCTACCACCCTCCTCCAAATCTCCAGTGTCCAGATTTGTCGCCCTTAATTCCCTGAATAGTTTGGTCAAAACTTCGTAAGCTTTTGTTTTCCATGCATTTTTAGGGGTGACCCCAAAAGAATTAGGGACGATTTTTTTATTCCCAACCCATATACAACGTTAAGGGATGTCCAAAAATGCGGAGAATATGTTAATGCCCTTACATAATCGGAAGCTATTTTGTGCCCGATTAGTATAACGAAATCGGAAGTTTAGTAACGTAAAGATACTACCGATTAATATCGATTTTGTGCCAAACGCGTATCTTGCTTCCATAACAATCGGTAGGACCAAGAACCTCACGAGACTACAGATTGTTAAAGTATAGAAATAAGAAATCTTTAGAATTTTTCATGTTGAAATTTGGGGCTCCTATATAATCGGACGCAAAATAAAATGTCTAACCTAACGATTAAGGGTTTCGAGAAATTCAGATTTTTTAGAATTTTGAATAATTGAAATTTGGGGCTCCTATATAATCGGACGCAAAATAAAATGTCTAACCTAACGATTAAGGGTTTCGAGAAATTCAGATTTTTTAGAATTTTGAATAATTGAAATTTGAAGCTACTTAAAATCGGTAGCTAATAAGATGGTATTAGCTACCGATTAATAACCGTTTGACCGACAAAACCAATGTCAACCTAAATTCATTTCATTTCTTTTCAACTTCAACTCCTCTTCTCCTCTTCCCATCCGATTGACGAGAGAAAGTTTTCCCCCTCGTTGAACTTCGCTGCTATACATCATTATCGTTAATCATCGAATCGAATCGAATCGAATCATCGTCGATTATTCTCTATGAAGATGAAAGGAAAGGAACGTAAGAAAGCTAAAACCAAAAACGTTTGTCGCGGTGAGGATCCAAATATTGGATTGCATGCCCGTAATAAAGAGGTTTTAACTCACGGACACGAAGAACACGAAGAATATGAAGTCCCTGAAGTACGTGATTATGATAGCCAAACTCTCAGGCAACTTCAAATGGCCCCGATTAGGTAAGATTCTACCATTAATTTGGTTTCTATTGCTTCAATTCAACGGTTCCATTTATTTATTTTTTAAGGGTTTTCGGTTATTACCCAGATTCGGTAGTTTAGTTATTGTTTTAAACTTCCGATTGTGGTCGAATTCTTCATTTCACAAGAACATTGGTCATATTCGGGTGGTAAATATTTAGGTTTCTTACCGATTGTAGAACATTTTTCATTACTGGGGCCTGAAATTGTGTTTTTGCCTTCCGAATATACTAGGGAAGAACAAGTATTAGAGACGCAGTTATCGAGTGATATGTTTTGTAATTTGCTTCTGATTGTTTAGGCTCAACCACTTTAGTAATTTCTGGACATAAAGTGATGCATATTCGGTAGACATTATTTTTGTAAGGCTTCTGATTGTGATGTATTCGGTAGGGTAGATTGTTTCTGACTTTCGATTATGCGTATTCGGATGATTATGTTGAAATTTAGCTTCCGATTATAATGTGTAGATAAACATATTCAAACACCAAAAATTTTCTTTTGTTTCCGATCATCCGTATTCGGCAGCTTTTGGTGAACTGAAACTTCCGATTATGCATAATCGGAGGCTAATAGTTAATTCAACCAACCGAATATGTATATTCGGGACGTTGGATTTAGATTAACTTCCGATTATATAGTTTGGTAACATATGTTTACTAACCTGTTGTACTTTCTTTCGTTGTTTAGGGATAGACGAGGTAAAAAAAGTCGAAGATGCAATTGTCTCAAATAGTGCAAGGAAGGAAAGGCGTCAGAACTTGACAGCTAGTGCAAGGAGAGCTAGGACTGCTAAAGCCGCTTCAAGTGCTCACGATGGAACTCAACAAGCAAGTCAACAAGGTGTTGAACCAACTTCCCCTCAATCAGAACCAGTTCAAGAAGGTGTTCAACCAAGTGCTCCACAATCACAAGCAGGAATTCAACTAGAAGCACCCGAAGATAGAGTACCAGAAGTAGGAAAACCTAGTGGTGCGCAAGAAGAAGGAGAAGACGAAAAGAAAAATCCTCCTCGAAAGAAAGCGAAACACCTTGTCTCACAAAGACTGATGGTGCAGGATATTCGAGAAGGTGTAATCCTTGGGTTGTCGGAGGATGGACGACAATTGTTATTTGGATACAAAGACTCATGGGCCAAAGAAATATATGAAACCGAGGTAATAATCATATCCATTTTATTTACCTATTATCTTTTTCTTCGTAATAGTTTTAAGGGTTATAGTTTTAGGTTATTCTTTTTTTTTTTTTAACTTGTCATGTGTTTAATAGTATCATTCCGATGCGGTTCGTATAAACAAACCTACCGCCGCACCAACTAAAATGTTGGATTGGCCTTTATCCGGTGAATATGAAAGGTTCAAGTTTATTACTGCGAATTCGGGGTTGGCTGATGCTGCCGAGAACTCTATGTCGGAACATGACCGGGTGGCTATATCGGCGTTTGTTGAGAGACTTTATCCTAAGACCGACACCTTCCATATGCCGTTTGGGGAGATGATGATTACCCCAGATGACATTGTGCAGATTCTTAGACTCTCTGACCATGGCAAAGGTGTCAAGGCTGAGTACACAAAGTAGTTGGAATGGGACAAACTTTATACTCTAACTAAGAAGTGTTTGGGTTGGGATGAAGAAACATCAAAGATTGAGTTCAATAGATGCATGAAGTATATAACTAGACAGTTCAACATGAGTACTCTGATGGATATGTTCAATGGCACCAAGGAAAAAGAAGAGAAAGGAACTTTAAATGATGAGAAAGTCAACCACGCGGCCACCATATATCTCCTATGTGTATTGGGATGTGTCATTTTCCCCAATACCAGTGGCAATCGGGTCAACGCCAACCTTTTACAACTTCTAGATCCTCTCAATAAAGTGCATGAGTACTCTTGGGGCACGACATGCCATGCGTGGTTGATGAAAGAGTTGAGAAAGGCGTCGAGGCTTGGAATTAGCCAAGTGGCGGGAACGTGAGTCTACTACAGGTATTGTTTACTAACTCTACATACTTGGTTATTTTTTTATTTTTCTACCATTGAAGAATCAATTTCCTAATACTTGCAAAAATCACAATATAGACATGGATCTACGACCACTTCTCTATCTTGGGATTGGCCATTGAAAACCCGGCGTGGGCGAAAGGTGACCCTAGAGGAACAAAGTACATCTTCGATGACAACCATTCTAGGACAAAGGAGCAGCAGCTGATTCATTTGAGGGAGATTTTGGACTCACTGAAAGCCCAAGACGTATGCTTTTATCCATACAAGGAAGACCGAGCTACAGGACATATCGCGGGTCGGTCCGATTTGACCCTTTATTTTGGACCGTTGTGGCACCCCACAGGATATGTGATGTACAATGCCTCAAGGGTGATGCGACAACACGGTTATGTACAAGGTATACCAAAGGAGGAAATCCATGGAAATTTCTCTTTGGATCTGGAGCAGTGCAAGTCTGATAAAGATTCTATCACGGTGTGTTACAATGGTAAACCATCTTGTAAACTCCATTGGGATAGAAGGGCGCATTACTTGATCAACCAAGGAAGGTCAGCCAACCAAAGTTTTGAAAATTCTCCCAACTATATGGATTGGTATCGGAATGTTTCTCATCTTCGTGTAATTCGTGATCTTAAACCAAAGCCCACAGCTCCGTACAAGAGTATCCTCAAAGAGAAACCTCCGGGTTTTGATAGATTGGTACGTATTTTTTTCTTAATTTAGTTTAATATTATGGGTCAAAATAGAGTAATAACCGTTTGATGGTATGTTATGTTTTAAAACAGATGAGCAGATTCAAGAGTTTTTCCAAATCGTGCACTAATTGCATAAAGCCCGGAGAGCCTGTGTCAATTAAGAAGATAAAAAAGCACCAACAGTTAATTGATAACGTTGACAATGAAGAGTATGCATCTCAGTTCGGGGAAAAATTGTAAGAGAAACCTACAACCAAGGTGAACAAAATAACTCGGGCGTCATCGAGCACTCAAGTTGATGAAACCAATGATGATGTTGGTCCAAGTCGTGGAGGTGGTAAAGGTCGCAAAGTCAAAGGAAGGAAGAACAAGTAAACTCTCGATGTTGTACATTCTCGATGTTTTTTGTTAACTTAATGGATAACTTTGTTTATGTCGAATTATGTCGTTTTCAAAGTTTGTGTCGGATTATTAGTTGGTACATTATGTTTATGGTTTGTGAATGGTTCCTTTTATGGATTATGAATGGTTTTATTGCTATGTTTATGCATTTAACGATGACTCGCAAGCGAATCACATGAAGAGATATGAAACTTTTGAATTTTGTAGCACAATCGGAAGCTAAGTTTATATATGAATCTTCCCATTCTGGGGATTTTGCAACTTTTTGCCAGAATCGGGAGCTATGTATATAATGAATCTACCGATTCTGGAGATTTTGCAAAATATTTTGTCAGAATCGGAAGATTTCTAATTTAGTTGGCCCTTTGATTATTCTGTGTGAAGAAAAATTTGTTTTCTGTATCCAATTAAACAACACCACAATCGGAAGGTAAATGTACCCCTTGACTTCCGATTATAGGAATCGGTAGGTTTATTTTATATTGTACCTCCGATTATTATATGTGAAAAAACTTTTTTTCCTGGAACCAAACAACACCATAATCGGAAAGTTAATTCAGCCCTTGACTTCCGATTGAGGGAATCGGCAGTTTTAATTTATATTGTACCTCCGATTATTCTATGTGAAAAAACTTTGTTTCCTGGAACCAAACAACACCATAATCGGAAATTTAAATCACTCCTTGAATTACGATTACCATAATTGGTAGGTATAGTTTATATTGTGCCTCCGATTATTCTATGTTAAAACAATATTGTTTTCTGTATCAAAACAGCACCACAATCGGAAAGAAAGTTAACTCATAAAATATCCGATTATTAGAATCGGTTGCTTGTTTAACAAAATAAACTATCGATTGAACATAATTGGGGACATTTTTATATTAATATGCTTCCGATTACATGCATTACATAAAGTTCAAAAGACCTTAACGTTACAATCATGTTAAAAACACCTAAATCCATACTCCCAATTGACCATAAAAGTATTAAAAAAGATCATAACTTCCAATGACCATAGAAATTGTCCCTCTTGATTTTGTAACATCCTTCAATTCATGTTCAAATCGTTTCCCGTAGAGGTCCACATACCGACGATCAGCAAGATTTCTCTGAAATTACGAATGAGTAACAAGTTAGTACTAACTTATGTTAATGTGAGTCGGAGTTACAAAGATACTTACTCATTTTTCGTACGTCCACCAAGGAAAAGCGTCCCTAAAAAATCGTTCCTCATCTTCAAGTTTGTCAATCTCCTTATCGAGTGCCTTCTTTATCATCTTAATGTCATTGGATGATCTTCGAATTCGATTGCCATCTAACGCCTCAAATACCATTAAAATACGGTTCCATAGCTGCTCTTGGGATTCCGATTTGTAGAGCTTGTGAACATGATCATGAGTAGTTACCACAACGTACGCTCTATAAATAGCACAATCTTCTTCTTCGGAAAAAACAATATCCATGTTTTTGTTTTCAAAATTAGAACTGAAGAGAGGAAAGAGTTTGGTGCAATTGGGTTGATAGATATGAGTTTCTTTATATAGGTTTAGGGACCAACGACTCTTTTTCTTTTTCCCAAAAACTCCAACGGATATTTCATAACTTTGGTTTAAACTGCAACTGCTATTTTGACGAAGGTTGAATCTGGGGAAACCAATAATCGGTAGGTATGCAAGTTAGAATATCTACCGATTATGGTAGATTTCAAAATTTGAATCTGGGGCAACCTATAATCGGGAGGTCTTGTAACTTATTTGACTTTCGATTATGGCTACATCCAAAACACAAACCAAATGGTTATGGTTGGATGTGTACCCTCAAAACCTATGGAATTTGGCCAAGGTTGAATCTGGGGCTACTTATAATCGGTAGGTTTATAAGTAGGATTATCTACCGATTATGGCAGATTTCAAAATTCACCAAATGAAGGATTTAAGATAAATCTCATTTTGGGGCAACCCATAATCGGAAGGTTATGCAACCTATTTATCTTCTGATTATGGCTACATCCAAATTACAAACCAAATGGTTATGGTTGGCTGTGTACCCTCAAAACCTATGGAATTTGGCCAAGGTTGAATCTGGGATACTTATAATCGGTAAGTTTGCAAGTTATATTATCTACCGACTATAAAAGGGCATATTAGCCCAAATATGCACACATTAATCGGGAACTACTTAGTATATATTTAACTACCGATTATGGTTTAACTACCGATTGTTATATTTGCTACCAATTATAGAAGGGCATATTGGCCATTTCAAAAAATCGAAGATAAGGGGTAGCTTAGATTTACGTTAGGGTGACATTTTTTTGTCTTTTTGTGTCGCCCCTAATTCTTTTGGGGTCGCCCCTAAAAATGCTAGGTTTGTTTTGGCCTCTCTTTCTTTTTTAGCTCTTTCTATTTGTCATTCCCAAAAGTGGCATATAATGAAACTCTTTTAAGGTATGCTCCCACGACTGGTGGTAAACATAAATATTCTGGTGTTCACCTGAAAAACTTTGAGAAGAGTATATACAGTTGTGAGTTGAATATCACTCTTTGAAATTGGAGAAGGATCCAGTTGTGTGACCACAAAAGAATATCCTGTTTCTTCCTATTCCCAACCTCCTGCACAATTTTTAAACATTTTCACAAACCTTTCCAAAGCCAAGAGTTGTGTTTTGGCTTAGGAACACACTGGACTTTTAGCACTTTTGACCATGCCATCTTTGCTGTCACTGCATCAACAGCTTGTCCAAAAAGTTGTACAAAGATACACATAAAGAAAAAAAGAAAAAAGATTATTGATCTGATAATGGCAAAGGGTAATGCAGGACGAGATATATCCAAAAATCTGCAATGATAAATCCAGAAAATGTTACCCATGATAGAAACTCAAGTTTCATTTCCTAAGCTTATATTGCAGTATCTCAAAAAGATGCAATCATCTTCAAAGAAGAAAACAAAAAGTAAATATAACCTGCTACTAAGTATTGTAAGAGCCATAGACACATTCATCAGCTATTGACACGTTCACTGTACTTCATCTGCTTCGGATCAATTTTACCCGATCACCAAGAGCACTTTCTTCCTTACTTACTCCATGTTTAATTCGGATTTCATCAATCTCTGACAGCACTTTCTTCCTTACTTCCATGTAATGCTCGAAGCGAGGAGTCCTCAATTTGGAGACTGTAACAAAACCGCTCACTGCAATCTGTATAAAAAAAACGTTTATTTAGAGCATGAGCATATAACGAAACAATTCACATCAACTCTAAAAACTTTAAAGCATATCTTCATCTCAGGTTCAAATGAATTCACAAAAGCAAAGTTATACGTAGAATTCCATTTCACATCATCGTGAGTGTTTAGAATATCTTCTATCTCTCCCGCCATCTTTTTCCAATCCCTGTCCTTGCACTCCACTAAGGTACAAATCCTCCACATTTTCTCGTTCTCCTCCTCATTGAGTAAGGTCTGATTGATAATGTCATACACACTGATTTTAAAATTCTCTAATAAACCAAGTTCACATAGAACAGTAGTTTCCATTAAGTTCTCATGATGATGAACAACATCAAATCATTCTCTACAACGAATCTGTAAGGGGAAACCAATTTAGTGAGAGATGGAAACACCTACAATAAAAACAATTAGCATTAGCATACAGTAGGAAAAATGGGTAGTGATTTTAATGATATGTGGGTTAAAGATACAAGTCTTCCACAAGGTAGAGGGATTTGAAAAGGCATTTAGAAAAAGAAACACAATATTGAGGAGATTGGTTCGACTGACTTAGGAAGTGTATATTCAATTAGGTTCTAGTGGGATAAATGGAAAGAGAAACATCACTTTGAAGACTAAATTTCTTAAGTCCTACTACAAGTTATCTACTTGAAAACAAAGAAAACCAGGTTCATGGAGCATGGAATAGCTTAATGAAAAGAAACCCAAATGAGGCTGAAATGGCAGAGATAACTGAACTGTTCTCTTCTTAGGCAGCTATGCTTTTTCGAATGCTGGTAAAGATTCTCGGGTTTGTAAACTCTCCCTAAAGCCTGTTACAACTGATTATCATCTCAGCAAGAAGCAACCCAGAGCTTCAACAGACTACCTTACAAGAGTATATGGGTCAAGCATGTACCACCAATGGCTCAATTCTTTTGTGGTCTCCAGTGAAAAATGTAATTCCAAATGCAGACAACTTAAAGAGGACAGGATGCATCATTTAATATTTGAGTTATGCAGCTTATGTAATCAAGAAGAAGAATCTGCGAATCACTTGCTACTTTATTAATTGTAAGTTTTCTGCTACAATTTGTCCTATGACCACATTCGAGTTCTGCTGGGTCATATGGGGAGGGCGCAATGGAAGAGTAATGGCACATAACAAAATTCAAGAGCTGCAATTGTTATAATTAAGGAAGTTAAGAGTCCAATTTAGAATTTACGTAAAGTAATTGATTATCAACTCCAATATTGATTACACATTGTATTGATTGAACTCTCGGTATAATGGGGGCGGTGTAGTGTGCAGCCTATTGTGACACTACTTCTCTATTTCCTTCATAAAATTTAAACTTTTTCCTAAAAAAAAAAGAAAAGAGAGAGAAAGAATTGAAGGACATACCCTTTTAACGGCCGAGAAAATTGGGTCAAAAGCAGAAGAAACATTCAACTGCAACTTCTTCTCAGTGGTTGATGTAGAGTTCTTTGAATTTGCATCTGCGTTATTCTTCTTACTGCAGGATGAAATCTGAAAGGGTTTGCTGGTGATGCATATCTTGGGACAATTAGTATTGTGGAAGGGTTTGTTGTTGGTGATCTTGTGTATGTTGGAAAAATTGGAGAATTGAGTTTGGGGTTTCTTGATTATACTAGTACCACAAGGATGACGAAACGTTGGAGTGAACTTTAGGATTGTAGTCTGCTGCATGATCGATTCACAGTAAAAAATCCTTTAAATTCAAAGGTTGATGAAGGAAACCCTAATTAGAGAGTACGAATTTGGGATTTTTCAAGAGTACAGAAAGAGTTCATGGACTGGTTTAGGGAAAATTTCTTTCGTTTATATTGGGAACTGCGAGAATTTATTTCCTTGCTCTTTTTTTTTTATGCCGGGATTATAAGTCAAAGAGTCAAACTAACCTTGTCAGAACAAAAACTAACCTGCTCTGAAGTCTGATTTTAAAAGTCAAAAGCTTGCTTTGAAGTCGTCTGATTTTAGAAGTCAAAAGCCTGCGTTGAAGTCTGAAACAAATTCAACGTACTTTTCTGGAAAATAACTTTTTTTTTCTTGAAGTAATTCTGAATGTGTACCTCCAGATTAAATTATGCTTTTAGAATTAATTAGGACAAAACATAACGTTTGAAACCCCGAAGAAATAATATCCAAACATCCTCATAGTGGATTAACAGGACGTTTGGATACTATGAACAGAAGTCATAAGCAAAAATATCTTATTTCACAAAAACTTTTTTTTCTTAGACAAATCATTTTTTTATCTCCAAACTAATTTTTGGTTTTTTAACTTGTAGAAGTCAAAAAGCAACTTCTCGAATACTGTACAAATCTGTTTCTGACTTCTAGAGAAGCGGAAGTCAGAAGTCCAGATATTTTGCTTCACAAAAAGTCGACTTTTCTACTTCTAGAAATCGGTCTGAAATTCCATACCCAAACTGACTTCTGACTTTTCGACTTCTGGAAGTCAAAAAGCTACTTCTAATGTGTAATCCAAACAGGCTATTAGCTTCTACGCATTTCCTCGGAAGAAATTTAAGTCCCGAGGAAGCTTTTAAATTCGATATCAAGAGATTTTTTAACGTGGGACATTGAAGCATGGACTGAAATCCTGATTCTAATGTGCGAGAAGTCTTCTTCCCAAAAGACATCATATGCCTCTTGTACCAAGTGCTGATACAAACAGTACCTTTACTGTTACGACCATAGAGGCGAGCAATACATGAATGAAGGAGACCGTGTTTTTATTCACCAGTTTGATGCCGGGACAGATAAAAAAATTTAGCTAGGGAATGAGCCATAACACCGGCCTCATTTTTAATAAAAGCATAGTCAAACAGAAATACAGAATCAAAGTTCTGCTCCAAGACTGAACTTATCTCTGAGCCGCCAAGGGTGGTATTTGCTGACTCTATTCAAGATGTTAATCACCGCCTGAGCATCACTTTCTATTATAAGCTTTTTTAAATTGGTGCAGCTAGGGAGAGGCCCCAGAATAATAACAGCAACTTCAGTTTAGACAGGGCTTGTAGCAGCTAAGGGAATGGAAGCAGCCCCTTTGAAGACAGTTGCAGCATTTGCAAACTCTGCACAAGCAGACTTGCCGTCCTTACACAGATGAAGCAGCTCATAGATTTTTCCAACACCAACTAACCTCATCACAAAATGGAAACAAGGAGGGATTACTGGAAGATACCTGGAGAATGAACAAAATTGTACATAAAAGTAGAAGGTGGATTTAGTTATCAAAAGGTTCCTCCCAGTAAGTATTAAAACTAATGATGAAGTGTTTGGACATTAGAATCATAACCGCATTTATATCAAGGCAAAGAGACTCTATATTAGGTGATATCTTGAGAAAAAATAGTATTGTGCGCATGCATTCTCTTGAAAGCCAGGTTTCAAGGTGGAGTCCTTGGAGATTCAGAAACTGTGGGAGTTGGCAGTGTAAAATTTCAGGAGCTTCTGATAAAACTTTGGCAGAGAAATGGAAAAACAACAGGAAAAGCAATTTAGTAAGTGCGGCACCAACATCTGGCATGGACAAAACTAATGAATTGAAATTTGAAACTAGCATTAGACTGCCAACTAGACAATCTGGTATCTTCATAATTTATAGCTGGTTACATCTCAAATTACTATGAACAATGCGCTGCCGCTGACAACAGTTAAAATTCGAATTGAAGATAACCTTTGCAATGTGGAAATGAAACACACGATTTTAGTTTATTTGTCATTATAAAGGCTCACAAGTGTTTTCTCGTCTATCGGATTAGCACCTCAAATGTTCCTTCTATGAAAGTTTCGAATATAGGAGTTTGTGTTGTTGACAGAAACAGATTAGAACTAGCTGCAGCATGTGATTCTCCAAGAGCCATGGCCCGGCCGTAAGACATGCAATATGGTCAGGTTTTGCAATTGGTGCCCCGTAAGACATGCAATACTTCATTCTTCATTTGCTTCAAAATGTTCGAAACTTGAAATACCAAATTGACAACAAAGCTAAATTATGTCACACAATTATTTTGTGGTACCGAGTAATGGTTTAGATTTTGAAAGTATATTATTTATCAATACGACAATAGGCATACCTTAAAATACTGTGATAGTCTTAGGAATTTCACGTTGTGAAGCGTTCTCACCAATTTCATCATACGTCGAGCATAAAATTCTTTCTTTTTTGAAAAAGGGGGTTAAAATTGATAACTGGATGCCGAGGAGGCATATATATTTTACAGAGAATAACATGGAAAAAAATAAAGATAAACAATACAGTTTAAACTAGCAAGCATCATCTTAGGAGAGCTCATGCGCAGAAACAATACATACACCAGCTTAATGCCATCTCAATCACTTCGGATAAAGCTTTTCCTCTCACCTAGCCACCAGATCTTCAAAGTATAATCCACCGAACACTTTGGATGGAAGTCCCCACTGATACAAGAGAGCTTTGACCGCAATAATTGTGTCATCTTCATTTTTTTCAAAAAAAAAAAATTCTTTCTTTTCTGGTAGAAGCTTGATACTGTTTCCTGGTACCTTATCATCTGTTGCTACTTGCACGGACATATAAGCAGTGACTAGAGAAGAAAGATTCTCAGGAGAGTAATGTTTAAGTTTGTAAACTGTGCAAGTAAAAGTTGTAAGATTTGGAGCATAGAGTGTGAGTGTGTCCGTGAGCAGCGAAGTATCGATATTCATATGGCCATCAAGTGCGGTATAAAAATTTTCGTTTAAAAAATGCCCAAGGTTGAGCAAAGAAATATTGAGATTCATACGAAATCTGCATGCTCCCAGTTCTAATGAGTAATGACTCCAAAGCAGGACAACTAGAAAAAAACCTAGTATTAGTTTTATCCTCATCATCAAAAGTTAGCATCTGAAGAGCCAGATCCATTGATTCAAGCCTAGGTAAACTCACTGAACTAGGTAGAATAATTTTGCCACAAGAATCATCGGGACCAGGAAAAAACAATCGCAACTTTCTTAAAGATTGACTTGTACATAAGCAGGGAGGGAACACGAAGTCATCATTCCAGTAGGAGGAAATATCGAGGTCTTCAACATTACGCCATACAGCAACAGCGATCCATGAATAAATGTTAGTTGAAGTAATAGTAAAATCTTCAGGAGCATGAAAATAAAACCTTTGTATACGACAACTGTCACGGAGGAAGAGTACCTTGTTCACAAAATCTACAATATCGCGATACCCGTCCTCTTCGTCATGGAAGTATAGCGTTGGTAGAGAAATCCAGACATATCGCCATCTTCTCGACAATACACTTGCTTGAACGGCATATATATTTCATGTCAATAAAAGATAAAATCTTATGAATTAGGTTATCTGGTAAAGCGCTGATCCTATCTTTACCATTAGAACATGGTGCATCCATTTCCTCCATGGTTTTAAGAGTCATACGATATAATCAACTGGTTAAAAAAAAAAAAAAAAAAAAAAAATCAGCGAAAACCAAAATGAAATGTCTTAGTTTGTTCTATGTTAAATTCTCTAACTTCGTCTCTAGGGTTTTCCATTAATACAAGCGGGTTTAAACTCTAAAAACCTAAATTGAGAGGAATTACCTTTAGGCAGGAGTGCGGATTTTCCAAGAGCGGGGAGGTCAGAGTGTGTATATGCAGATAAACATTTTCGTTTGGGAGTTGTGCAGCTTTGCTTATGCCGAGCAATTTTTGACACGTAAATTAACGCATGTCACCTCCCTCGTCAAAGAACATTTTGGAAAAAGTTAACGCCCGTCTCGAGTGACATTTTAGCGGATATCATTCGTTGATAGTAAAGGCAGAACAAAGGGTCGGGCGAGTCGGGTTTGGCGCATTTCTCCACCCGGCTCGCATAAAACGGGTAAGTGAAAAAGCCTTACCTGTAACCTACCCTCCGTTGCCGCAGGACGGTTCTCATCCGAACCATCATCTGACCAGGTAGGGTCGGGCGGGGATGGTTATCAAATGCATTCCAACAATCAAACTGTTTCCTTCCCACACTCAAACAAGCCATATAGAGATTATTTTTTGAAGGAAGAGGCGAACCTCTAAGTTTCATTAATAAGTAAGATTGCTTACGTCAAGTATTGATACATCAAAGGTGAAAAACATGATAAAATATAAATGTTTAGTATCACAATTACAAATAAATCATGCTTCAAAAAAAAAAAAAAACAATTACAAATAAATTGTAATACAACATACATACTAAAAAAACATGAATTTCACCAACGAATTTGATGATATTTGAGGGATGGCTAGTGAATTAAGATTCTGCCATGTTGCTTTGAAGAGTTTGTCTTCTTCAATAAGATAAAATTGTCCCAAAAGGGAGTAGTATGCACACAACGTCAAAATCACGATCACTTCGGATAGCCATGGATCTTCATTGAAATGTAGTATCCTTTCATGCCGATGTGATGAAACGCCTTCAAGGCTATTAGAAACTACTTCACAAACATCTAAAAAGCATACTGAAGCCATTAGAAAAGGAAGCATATAAGAAAAAAAAACTGATAAAAAACACTGGATCGCTTAAAATAGCGAATTTTATTTATACGAATACTATTTACAACCAAATCTGTTGAGAATATCTGAAAATCTCAGACCAAACTCAACAAATTTGGGAAATCAGTGAGGAAGATTGGGTTTGGAAAACCAGAGGAAAAAACGGTTACAAAGGGGAGAGAAAGAGAGAGGGTCCCATACAGAGATTTAAGTAGGCTACTGGGGTTCTGCAAAAAAAAAAAAAAAAAGAATTGAAAGAGTAGAAAAAACTCCTGTGTTGAGGAGTCATCTGGTGCTGATACAATAATGGATGCCAACATTTGATACACTAACTGTCCAACAACCAACTTCTTGAACAAAGCTCAAGTTTTTTTTTGCTACCTTCAATTTTATACTGCTAACGAAAACCCGAACGCAAATAGATTTTTATATTGTTGAAACACCTCTTCTGAAAGACATTTGGAAATTGAAGACCTTTTTCAACAATTACAATCGAATGGGTGCAAATTAGTTGCATAACTTGAAAGAAAAAACAAGATTTATTTGTTTGGCATTTGTGGGGCAAAACTAGGAGGTACTGTATTTTGGTATGCAAATTTATTGAATTGGTAACACCATGCAAATTTCACTGACACGAAAACCTACAAACAAAAACAAACAAACAAACGTGATGAACCTTCCAATTTCCAACACCAACTGATTGTTCACCATTAGCATATGAACTGACAAAATTATGAAAGTATCATGTTTTGGGCAAAGAAAAGATATAAGGTCTCTCCAGTAGAAAGCCCATGTCAATAGGTGATGCGGTTCAAGCAAGACAAGCCAGTAATGTTCCAGTCTTTTTGGAAAATTCAAAGAACAAAACATTTGGAAAGATATGACTACATTGTTTAACATCTCTGATACGCTTTTCATTAATCAAAAACAGCCTTAAATAGGCATCACATAAATATTGGACTTTAACCACTAACCATTACTCCTATTTTGTAGGCACAAATATCCCACGTTTAAACCCACCAATGAATTCCTAATTAATAGGACTTATTCCCCCTATTCCTCAGGCTCCAAAAAACAATCTCTCTTTCTGATGGATTCCACAGACTCTCTTCCGGATGCAGGCAGAGTGACGTCTGTTGTTGAACGATATGTAGCAAACGAAGGTTCGAAAGCAGGTGCGGACCCAGGATTCTCCTTTGAGTAGGGCTGGATTGTTGTAGTCGATAATACGGCCGAAGGTCGCGGCAAATTTTTTTGGAATACATCACATAATTAGTGGCCAAATGGTGATCCACCTGTACAATACTAAATAGCTAGGGAAATAAAAGTTAAAAGAACACAAATAACAGAAAAACAAAGTGATTACCAAAAGAGAAGAAAGTAGGAGTAGTAAGGTAGTGAGTGGAAGAAGATTATTTACTTTAAACATGACTTAAATTTTGATCACCTCATAGCATGGGCTAAAAATCACATACAATTAGCTAAATACAACTAATATGTGGGCTAAACATAAAATTTAACCTAAGTTTCTATATTAAAAAAAAAATACCCAAAAGTTAGGGACGGGCTATAGCCTCCTTTAGCCCCTTGCTAGGCCCGTCCCTGTTCGAAAGAGTCTTGGAGAACGAAGTAAACCAAACTTAAATTTAGGAAAAAATGAAGAAGGTACCTATAAAAAAAAAACAAAGGTTGTTTAAATAGGGCAATGCATTCATTCCAATAAAAACTAATCATCTAAAAACATACAAAACAAAATAATTCCACGGCCGCATGAAGCACCTTGCTTTGGATTTTCACTTTGTTCGAGAACTAGTGCAATCTAACTCTATTCAGGTGACATATTTCTCCACTTTAGAACAAGCTGCAGATATTTTCACCAAAGGTTTAGCCTCCAAGGTTTGAATTTTTGCATGACAAGTTGAAAGTGGTTTCACCTCTACAACTTGAGGGAGGGTAGTGGCAAGAGATGTGACTGGTGCATTTCATCTTACACGTGTTTATCCTATGATTGGTCAATTCACGTGTCTATCATGTGGCTTCTTTTATCCGCTTTTGTTATTATTGTATTTGGTGTATTAAAAAAAACTTATCTAAAAATAATGTTCATATTTTGTTCATGAAAATTCTCTACTCTCTCGCCTGATTGCCATTAAATGTTATATTGTTTCATTGCTTTACTATTTTGTACAGGATTTACGCCAGCTAAGGAAGATTGCCTTGGAGGTTTCTCAATCAATTGTCACTGGTTGGGGTAGGAGGCCTGCAGCTCTACAGGCACTTACTCAGATGCTTAGCATGTGAGAGATAATGATGCTTTAAGATGACTTAAGTTATGGTATTAATAATAGGTTTCTGATGGGATATTGATTGATATTGTATTGCAGATCAATGCAAAGCAAATATGAGACTCTCAAATTCTTACAGTATTTTTTCAACTTTGCAATCAAACAATATGGTCATAAAATTGCAACCATATTATCCGGCATCAGTCCCATGATCATTCCACAACTGCAAACATTTCGTTCTGATAATGGTTTAGAGTTCGAGTCTAATGAACTTCAAACCTGGTTCCATCAGAACGGAATACTTCATCAGACAAGTTGTGTCTACACGCCACAACAGAATAGCGTTGTTGAGCGTAAACACAGGCATTTACTGAATGTTTCTAGGGCTCTCCGTTTTCAATCAAATTTCCCATTATGCTTTTTGGGGTGAGTGTGTCCTAACTACAACATATTTGATAAACAAAATGCCTACTCCAGTTTTGTCTCATAAGACTCCTCATGAGATGCTACAATCCACAGTGCCAAACTACTCTAATTTGCGAGTTTTTGGTTGCCTATGCTTTGGCAGAAACACACGTCCATCTCACAAATTTGATATGTGTGCTAAACCCGGTATTTTTGTTGGGTATCCTTATGGTCAAAAAGGTTACAAGGTAACTCATATATACTTCTAGGGATGTTATTTTCTATGAATCAATGTTTCCTTTTCTAATGAGAATCATTCTTCCATTCTGCCACCTCTTAAGACTATTCCATCCTCTGAATATGCTTATTATGATTCACTTTTGACTCCTTCTAAGACTAATAACTATGACCAGTCACCCATTTGTCGTATATCCACACCATGTGACACTGCACCACCAGATAATCCCTTATCAGATTCGTCTTTGTCACCAGTACAACGCCACACATCAAGCTATACAACACCAATCGAAAGCTCTAGTCCTGATAGCCTTTCATCTATTCATAAATCCACATTCAGCACCGCTACAACTGCGCACTCTACACATCATTCTATAGCTGATACTAAAGCTTCATCTCCTGAGTCTGATCCATCTCGATATACAACTGTTTCATCTCATAAAACTGTTCCTGAGTCGTCTCCATCTCCTGCGACAGTTTTGGCTCCAGCCATGCAAAACTCAAGACCCACTCGAACTAAAACTCTTCCATCATCTCATAATGCAACTTCAGTCTATCCTATGACTAATTATTTGTCATTTGACAAGTTTACACCAGCTCATAAAGCATTTTTAGCTGCAATTGTTCTCTCTGAAGAACCAAAAACTTATTCTCAGGCTAAGATATGTCCCAAATGAAGAGCAACTAAGGCCAAGGAAATTCTCGCTCTTGAAGCCAATAATACTTGGATTATGGTTGATCTACCACCAGGAAAAACAGCTAGCTATAGGTTGTAAGTGGGTGTTTATGATCAAATTCAATGCAGATGGTACTGTAGAGCGATACAAAGCTCGCCTTGTTGCTAAGGGTTATACTCAGCAAGAAGGAATTGATTTTTATGATACTTTTGAGCCTGTTGCGAAACTTGTTACAATGCGAGTATTGTTATCTGTTGCAGCCATCAAAGGTTGGGCCTTATATCAACTTGATGTCAATAACGCATTCCTTCAAGGAGATCTTGAAGAAGAAATCTACATGAAGCTACCGCCTAGTCTTAACCAAAAAGGTGAGACTAAGCTTAATAAATCGTTGTATGGCCTTAAACAAGCCTCAAGACAATGGTTTGCCAAGCTTTCTTATGTCTTATTATCGAGGGTTTTCACACTTATATATGTGATAATTCTCTCTTCACATATCATCAAGGCAATACTTCAATTTTTGTTCTCATATATGTGGATGACATCATAATAACTGGTACTGATAATGATTTCATTACCTCTCTTAAATCACGACTTGCATCCCATTTCTCCATCAAAGACTTGGGTAAATTGCAGTATTTTTTAGGCATAGAAGTTTCTAGATATCCAAAAGGGATTTTTCTATGTCAACGAAAGTATACATTGGATATAATAAAAGACTCTGATCTCACAGGTGCGCGAGTTTCTTCATTTCCTGTGGATGCACATTTGAAATTACGTGCTGAAAATGGCAAAGCTTTGCCTGATCCTACTATTTACCGTCGATTAATTGGACGTCTATTGTATCTTACAGTAATACGACCAGATATCACATATGTTGTGAATTATCTGAGTCAACTTATGCAACATCCTCACACAACATATCTTGATGCTGCTCATCATGTGCTGAGATACTTAAAAGGCACAATTAGCCATGACATATTCATGTCTTCTTCTAGTCCTTTGCTTCTCAGAGGATACACTGACTCTGATTGGGCAGGGTGCCCTATGACTCGACGTTCCACTACTGGTTACTTCGTTACAATAGGTGATAGCCCAATTTCATGGAAATCCAAGAAGCAACCAACTGTTGCTCGGTCATCAGCTGAGGCCGAGTATCGTGCTCTTGCGAATTTGACAGCTGAACTACAATGGCTAAAATATCTTTTCAGGGACTTACATATTCCATGTAAACTCCCTATTATCGTCTCTTGTGATAGTCAGGCAGCAATTCATATTTCCCAAAATCCTGTCTTTCATTAAATAACTAAACACATTGAAATATACTACTACTTTGTCCGTGAGAAATTGATCAGTGGTTTGATTCTTCCCAAACATCTTCCATCAGCAGATCAACTTGCGGACATATTCACCAAGCCATTAGGAGTGCGACAGTTCCAGCATCTGGTTGGCAAGTTGGGCATTCGTTCTGGCTCTCCTGCTCCAACTTGAGGGGGGTATTAACGATATATATGTGTCATATATTCGTACCACTACATTCACTGCACCAGCATTGTAACAATATCTTCTAATCTTCATGTTTTATAGCACTGCAACAATAAGTCTTAGTCTTCCAGTTTTATAGTTTACTTAGTTAGCTATGATTTATCTTTACTTAGTCTTTGTTCTCCTAATTTATTGTAAACCCTACTGTAATTGTAACTATATATAGCATCAAATGGAATAACAATCCTTCACAGTTGTGAAACCAAATACACTGTCTTCTAAATTCTTTCAGTATCATTAATGATTACTCAGCTTCTGTTGTCAAAGCTGGTCCATTCAGCTTCCCAGTGGCTCAATTTGGCTATTTTTGGGGTCAGGTTATTCTTTCACTGGCTCACATAGTAGAGCATAAAAAGGCAAGTCATCAATATCATTTAGTTTTGGTTACTTTTGAACTTTAAGCAGCGAATGGTGGTTCCATCAAGCTACTTAGTTAACGTATCGTGGTACTTGACATTTTTTCGTTGTTGTAAACAGTCACTGGAGGTCATCAAGCTGGAAAATGTCTGCCAATGTCCGGAGGACTCAATTATGGCTAAGTATCAGTTTCTCCTGCAAGTATGTATATTTCTTCGGAACCAATTGGCCAATTGCATTTTTTTTCTTCCTTTATGCCAAGCAGCCACAGGGTGCATCAAATGTTAATATTTTTTAACAAAATTCGTAAACCATGAACAATTTGGAAAGTTATTCTCCATTTTCACTCAAGCCCCTAGGTGTAGGCAGAAACTTTCCTGGAGTATGCTTTCATGTACTTTTCTGATGTCTAAACCTTTCAATGCTTACTAAAAATACATGAACATCTTCTCTTTTCTGATGTCTGTTCTCTGGTTTTTACCAAACATGAAATGAAATAGGGGAAGTGTTATCTTTTTTTTCTTCCAGAGGAGTGACACTTTGAATTCGTTGTTGACATGTTGGTATTTCACTTCCACAACTTTGTAATGGGCTGGACAAGAATGTTGTTCCCACATGTGCTGAACTCATCTTTGCTCCCATAAATTCCTCCTTTGCTGATGATGCACCTCTCTTACCTTCCGGTATCCACGTTAGTCCTCCTTTGCTGATGATGCTACCTTAAGAAGAAGCTGCAGTTGCATATTTCTTTTGCTTTTGAGCCAATCCGGTATCAGCCAGGCTATGTATTTTTTGTTTGGTTTCAAGGAGTTTGTGTTTGTTTTAAAAATACTTAAACTTAAACTTAATGATTGATGCTAGAAGTGGAATTCATGAGAACCCATAACTTGGTTTTTGAAGAATTTAAAACTAGCAATTTAATTAGAAATTAGTTGGATAAAGAAGTTATTCTGCATTACATTCGGTTGTAACTAATTGAAAATAAAAGCCCAATCTCCAAACGATAAGTAATTCAAACATACATAAATGAGTAATTCAAACATACATAAATGAGTAAGAGGGAGGATCCATGGACACTCTTAGATGGACAAGGTCGGACAAGATTTGCACCATTTTCTCCGCAAAACCCAAACGATAATGAATTTAAGTCTAATATTTTGATGGTATATTCTTCTTATAAGACTCTACATTCCTACAAAAAATGAGCACAATTCGAGATGTATAAAACCACCATCTACCCCTTTGAATATCAGCTAGTTCAAAATTAACGGTTGAAATTAAGATCGGTAGATGGTCGGGTTCTATCTCGAATTGCATTCATTTTTGGTAGGAATATAAAGTCTTATAATAGGAACATATCATTAAAATATTAGACCTAAATTCATTGTCGTTTACTAAACTAGTAATTGTAAATAAAAGGGTTACGTCCTCCATGTTGATTAAAAAGTGCCCGCTAGTCATCAGTAAACTCTTCTGGTGCAAGCTCCCTTTCCTCCCCAGGGCGGCGCTCTAACTTGGCAAGAAAGTCCGCTGGTTTGTTCCATTCTTTTACATGAGCTTCTACCAACCCTTCATACGTGCTACATCTGATTTAAATGTTGTATCAGAATCATCATCATCACCACCAGATTCTTCGGATACCTCGTCTTCAGAAAAATGATTAATCCTAACATCATACCCATTAATATCTTGAACATACTCATCGTACCTCCAATTATGTTCATAATTTTGAGGGAGCCCAACAGTTAGTTTGTCGTTGGACGCAAACAAAAGACCAAGACTGTTGCTTCCACCCTCATCCTCATCATCATTAGTGTCAAAAGTGTAACTGAAAAGAACAAATTAAACACAATACATCAGAAACTGTGAAACAAAGATAATTATCTAATTAGTCAGTCTCTCTTATATGAATATTGTCTGATTATTTGACAGTTAGATCATCACCTTCTAACTCTTGTTTCAACAATTTCATTTGATTCTCCTGTGGTATACCTATAAAATCGACCAAGTCTTCGTCATTTTTTTGTTGATTTATTTTCTTTGTAATCTAGACTTGTTTTGGGTTTTAGAAGAACCACCACCGGGTTCCATATCAGTAGTGTCACTAAAAAGAAGAAAAACATATATCAGAAACTGTGAAATAAGATAAATGTTATGATGGACTGATGGTACCATGGCTGAACGTCTATCAAATTTTGTTGAGATCAACAGTAAGAAGATCTATTTGTAACTAACTACTACTAATGTATTTGAAACAAAAACTAATCATAAGCATAATAGAAATTCCAAAAAATCCAGTAATTTTTTTAAAACATTGAATTCAAAAAAGACGGAATTTAAAAGCAAACCTAAGCAAAAGGGAACAGAGAACAGATATCAACAACAACAAGATCTAGAAGATAAGCCGCTCAAAAGGTAAAAGTAGAAGTAGCTAGGAGGGCATACAATTTAATCGAGGAATGAATTGATGTTCTCTATAATTGAATTGGTGGTTCAGACATATCTTCTAATTGGGGAATCCAATGCCTATGATTTTTGTTAGAGGGAGAGCAAAAACGGATTCAAGGAGTGCAAAAATCGTAGTTAACTGGTTAACTCGGATTTGTAAGGACCCTCAAGCTCGTCAACGCGATTAGACCAGTCATGAGACGACTAAGCCGCTTTTGACTCGATTAATTAGAGACGAATTTTAATTAATATAAATTAATCTAACAACGATCTAGATACGAAACTAGTGTCACTAGATAGATCTCAGAAATTTATACGCAATAGACTACTCGAACGTGTCAATCGGATACCGGACGAAGAAGATAACATCAGAATTATACGAGGGGAAAAATGACTCTAAATCGCCTGGCTGCCCTTATCCATTTTCTGGGCGCCTTAATAATTATTCTTGGTCTTATCCCCTTCACCCATCGAGCAGATAAGTTCATTCTCTTTTCTTTTCTTCTTCATTCGTCTTTCTTATTCTTCTTTCTTCTTCTTTTGTTTCTGTCCATCGCCTCCGGAGATTTTATGAGATGATTGTGAGGTCGAATCGAAGAGAAACTTAGGGGAAACATTAGGATTTGATTGCTGGTGGTGTTGTTGATGTTATTTGAGCTCGAGAGAATAAGGAGTGATGATGTTGAATTGAATTAGGGTTCTGTTCTTGAGTTGGAAGAGAGATTAAGAGGAGTTTTGAGTTTTTGTTGGATGAAGATCGAATGGGTTGGTGTTTAATTGAAGTTTGAAGCTGTTCCGGTGAAGATTCAAAGGAAAGGTAATTTAGGTTTTTGTTTAATTGAGTTTGTTTATGTAAATTTGGTTTTGAATAGATGAATCTTAGATGGGTTTGTTGTTATTTTATGCTTAGATGATTGTATGAAGTTTAATTTTAGTTTCTCTAGGAAATTAGTTTCACATGTTAGGGTTTCAATGAATTGAGGATGAAAAGCGGGGATTGAAGTTGAGTTTCTGATTTAGGGTTCTGCAATGAAGAAATAGAAACTAGGGTTTGAATTTGTAGTTGAGAATTAACTATATGGTTTTGGGAAGAAGATGAATTGGTGAATTGGAATTGATGTTAATGATTTAGAATTAGATTTATGTGATCAGAAGATGGGGTTGAACTGATTATTGGATAGTCAAATAAAATGGTAATGGTTGTGGTGTTGTTGAACTGAACTGGTGGTGAGTTGTGAGAGCTGCAGGTGTTGATATTGGAGTCTTGATGTTTTAAAGTTTGTATTGGTGCTGATATAGGGTTTTGAGAATGGCCTCAACTGAGGTGGTAATGGAGCTGGAGCTGTAGTGGTAGTTTAGTTTAGAAATGGTTAACATGGAGTTTTTTAGGGGAAGTGTGGATGTTGTAATTGAAGTTGTAGGTTGGGAGCATGAAGAAGTTGTTAGTGATCTTTATGCAAAATGGTTGGTGTTGCAGGTGATGTCTGAATTAGCTTACAAGATTTAGAATAGAATACAGATGGGGCAGTTAAGTGAATTGTGTTGGCTGGTCGCAGCTAGGACTCTACAATTGAAGTTAGAATAAGTATCACTTCCTTAATTGAGTTTTGGAATTGATAATGAATGAGCTTAACTGAAAGATGGCGATGTTATTGTGATGAGTGTTGTTTAGATACGGACGATGGGAATGAAGACATGAAGATTATTTGATACTAGAGTTGCAGTTAGAACAGATTGTATGATTTCAAATGTATTAAGTTTTTGTTGTGTTAAATTATAAAGTTTTGTTAAAATGAATAGTTTGATTTTGAGCTGGGGTTAGAGTCTCAGCTGTGTGTGAATCTTAAGCTTGTCTGACAAACTCTGTTCAGTCTGACTTGGTTTATGTTTTGCCTGACTCGGTTTCTGACTGAGTTGTATCGGGGTTGACTCACCGAGTTTCCTTCTTGACCTGAGTTGACCCGACCTTGACCGTTGAATTGACCTTTGACTTGACCTTGAATAGACGTTGACTGTTAAATTGACCCCTTTGACTTTTAGCGACAGTCAGTTGACTCTTGGACCATGCCTAGTGTTTAATGGGCCGAGTTTGGTAGACTTGGGCTTAGACTTAGTTTTCATATTTTGATGAATTGGTCCACTTGTGGTCTGAGTTGACTTTTGGTTCCTTCTACAAATTTGTAGATATTCATAAGACCTATTGTTTTTTTTTTGATGGAATTCATAAGACCTATTGAATGGACTATAGAACCAACCCAAATCATTTAGTAAACCTTGGTTGTGCTAAAGTTAGATAATTAAAAGATATAGAACCATAATGGGCTTAGAATCATTCGATAATTCACTTAACCTATAACGAGAGAATTGTATGAGATTGTGTTATGAGCCTTGTGTGAGCCTTTTGTCTAATCTTAAGAGTGCTTGTGTGATTAACAGTTAGTCGTTATTAACAATGATCGATTCAAAGGATGATCCAGTGGATTGAACATCTTGAGGTAGGCGAGGCGTGTCTTCAAAAGAGGTGGGAATCGATAACGAACTCTCTTGTATTCATTATTGTTTTATAAATCTATCTTTTGTGAAATCCATGCATATCTTTTTTATTATATGATAGTGTATGCATGTATTATATGTGTGTATTACAAACTAGTTTTCTTTTACATTTTGGGATGGGCTTGGATCTTTAGAAACAACTAATATCTGTGTTTTGGGAGTATTTACTTATTTTTCAAAATGTGATTCTTTCCATTGACTGGAAAGCGGTTACATTCCTTATTATTTGTTAGCATAAAAGGGATAAGGTTTCCTTTTGATTAGTGTGAGATGTGTGCCCCAAATGTTAGGCCTCGTTGGGTTGAATATTATATAGGTCCTGGTTTTAATTTGGCCATTATATTTTCCCTATTTCTCAGACGGGGCAACGCATGTCTCATACATGGATGTTTATTATTTTTTAAATTACTTTCAAAAGTTATTATATTATGTTTTGGTGTTTAAAGAGAATGATGTTGAGAATATTATATAAGATTGTTAGATTTACGCAGGGATGGTAAAGGGGGCTCTCCACTGTGTAAGCACTTCAATCGGATATAATGTTGTTACCATTAGATCTCTTTGGATACTTGCTATGTAGAGTGCGCGTAAAATAAGGTACTGGTAAGGTACACATCGTTTATGACTTGAGGACGGAAACCTCATGGGCGCTTTAATGATCATTGAAGAATCGCATGCACGGTCATGCCTTGCTACTCCGAAGGAAGACGTCGCTCAACTATTATTTATGTTGTGAATGTGTGCCGGTTTAATGGTTGGTAGAACTTTATATTTCAATACAACTTATTATTTTAATATGCTTTATCTGATTTTCCTTGATTTATCGGTTTTCTACAAAACCTGCATTGTCTTTAAATCATTCTAGTGATTACTTGAAAGTTAGTTGTTATTTCTGCTGGGCACTCTTCGGGATGATGTGCTCACTCAATTCCCACTTTCATTTTCAGAGACAGATTCAAGATGTGCACGTGGTGATAAAGGCTTCGAAGAGTTGGTTTCGCTAGTTGGTTAGCTTCCGCTATATTATTTTGTGTTTATATTCTATTTGTAAACCAACTCACTATTGAATATGTATCACTTGAGAGGAGTTCTTGTATTTATTTCAGAGAGGGTTTATATTCGGGTTAATCTTTGTTTAGAACTTCTTTCTTAATGTTTAAATTAGATGTTTTAGATCGTTAGTGCCTCTTTTTGTAGTTAATCTCTTAGATTAGTCAGCTGCTAGCTTAGGGGGCGCTACAGGATTGATTCAGTGCATTTTTCTAACTCGGAAAAATATATCCCCTATACCCTAAATACATTTATTACACCAAACTATATGATCAACATAACTTTACCACCATCATCATTCTCAACAGTAGATATTTATAGGATCTCTATTTTCTTTTTAAATCTCCTAATCATATTTGGGATTCCAATGACTTGAAATTCTCGTAGTGGAAGTTGAATAAGATCGAGAAGACATGGTGTGGTTTTTCTCTGTTCTAAATTTAGCGATGGTTTGATACGTACTGATCTCAAATATAATTGAAGATACCACCAATGGAGAAGGGTTTATAACGTCTCTCCATGACCAATAGATTCCAAGTGTAAACACCACAAATCTTGGATAATCATACCCTAACAAATCATTTAAAAACTAAAATTATGGATTCAAACGAACCAAATGACACAAGAAAAACCGTAGTAGAATAGATAAAGATAGATAATATCCTCGTTCTAAATAAAAGTCTGGGTTCTTTATCTTGGATCGGATGAAGAAAACTTCAGAAAGATACATGGGTTCTTTTCTGCCTTCCGAAATTGAGTTGTTTAAATTAAACCAGCCATATACACGGAACTAAATCTTAAAAAGGACTTGATGGTTAAAATTTGATTAACAACTAAAAGATGAAGGTGATGGTGGTGTAATAGTGGAGGGGGAGTTAATTAACCATGGGATGCGTATGAATTTTTATGGTCAATAGGTGTATTAAGTAGGGATTCATTTGTCCGAGTCTGAAAAATGAACTGAATCAGTCTTAATTAACGAGTGAAGTACGATTTTTGCACTCCTCGAATCCGTTTTTGCTCTCCCTCTAACAAAAATCATCCCAATTGATTAAATATAGAATGACTTGTAAACATGGGAAAAAATAATATCATATAGATAAAAATATTTATATGGTATTTTCAAAAATTAGTCCGTTTTATAAGTATTCAACCTTGCCTAATTAACTAAAAAGTGTCACAATAAGGTAAAAATACTTATATGATAAAAATATTTGTATGATAAAAATACTTATCTTATCTTATACTTATAAAATAAGTTTGTTTTATAAGTATAAAAAAATAAGTTTGTCTTATATGGTATTTTCTTCGTATCATATGGTATGAAAAAATAAGTCTATATATAAATATTCAACCTAGCCTAGTTAATTACAGAGTGCCACAATGAAGCACAATTATGTCTCTGGGGAAACAAAAAATAAAAATATTACACTATTGGTACTTACATGAATTGATCAGCCACCCAAAAAACTTTATGCTATCTCTTCTTATGTTGTGTCCACCCAAAATTCTCTATTGTATCCTCTCAAATCGTTCAGGCCGCCTTTATTTATATACAAATATTGATGATTACACTTACCTAATTTTATACCATTAAAATTAGGAAACCAATTATTCGCTAAACAGAAAAAGTTACATCCAGAGAGATTTTAATCAAATAGGAATGGTACAATTTTTTATATCGTTGTCTTTAAAGGGGATAGCAAAATAAACGAAATGCCATGTATCCACCGATTTACTTAACCTGGGAATAGGTTTACCTTTCCCGACCCAAGTTTAGGTTTCCTCATGACGGATTAATGGAATTGACTCTACTATACTATGTGAGATGTGAACTTGGTTTATTAAAGAATTTTAAAATTAGTAGTTCTGATGTTCTCAATTAGACCTCGCTAAAAAGATATCCTAAATGTGGCGGAGGAGGATATAAAAAGATATCCTAAATGCTCATGATGTATTGAAATGCAATTCTAAGTATATCTTTGTTGGGCGTCAATTTTTTGTATGAATTTGAAGTTATTAGAAACGATGTGAATTTTGTTTTGTTATATGCTCCGAATTTACCTTCTTTTCTTTTGTGTTTTTCAAGGCTTTTTTTAAATGTAGCCCATCCATTTACTAATTGTATCCCATTTAAAATAAGTGCTTAAGCTAACCAAACAAACATTTATAATCATTCGACATAGCCCACGAAATTATGTATAATTATTATATATAGCCCACAGTAATAAGATAATCATTAAATCCCTATATCAACATCAACAAAAACAAAAAAGTTAATCATCTAATCAAATTTATGTAACACATTTGACATAATTAATGTTTTCTTAAGAATAATCAACACCCTCAATCAATTTTAGAAGAAAAAAACATCATCTTCGGATTCTTTTTTTTATAAATTATGTTTATGGAGTTGTAGGAAAATGGTCCTCAGAAAATAATTAAAACCTTAGTTAATTCCATTTCGACTGGCGTTGTTGTGGAATTTTTTGAAGGGAACAATTAAAATATACACCACGATCAATTTTGATGTAATCATGAATAAGAAAAATTTATTTTAGAGGAAATAAGAATTAGAGTTTATTTTGTTTTGGGGAAAAGGTAAGAAGTAAGGTTTATATATAATTGTTCAATTTGTGAGAACAATAAAAAAAGCAATTATAATTAATTTTAAGTATGAGTAAGAAGAAAAAAGTTAAGGTTTATTTTGATTTTGAGTAAGAAATCTCAGTTTAAGTGTAAAAAAAAAAAAAAAAATTAAGACTTGTTTGGTTTTTCATTTGAACTTAAATTTTTTGGGATACAATTAATAAAAGTGTGAGTTATATTTAAGAAAAGCCTTTTTGAAAGTGCTATCAGAGATTGATGAAATCCGATGCAAACATGATGGGAGTAAAAATGAAAGTGAAGTGCTTGTGGATATAATGAAATCCAATGCAAATGAGGTGCAGTGAATGTGTCACTAGCTAGTGAGGTGTAGTTTTAGTAGCAGCCTAGCAGGTCATCTTTTACTTTTAGTTTATCTTCTTAGAAGATAATTGCATCTTCTGGAGCTATTGCGATGCAAGTTTAGGAAGTGAAACTTGAATACTTGAATTTATATAGATAACGAGTTTAATGTTTGTTTGTGTAAACATAATGTTCCACATTTTGCATATGTTAACTTACAAACTCTTACAGCAGAGTAACAAAATAGTCTACACGGTTCTTTGTCTTCTTGTTTGGGGTGAATTGGGAAGTAGTTACTGTTCTATTCTTGGTCAATTGGTTTGCCATGACTTTTTGCGTTTCACGAGAACTAATAAATAGTGTTAGTGGGTCTTTGTGGAACAATTGTTTTGTTTTTGTTTTTGTTTTTGTTTTTGTTTTTGTTTTTGTTTTTGTTTTTGTTTTTGTTTTTGGAAAAGGTTAATATATTAAATCAAGTAATGTAATACAGAAGATCTACAATTTCATTTTCATCAAAAATATTAAAAGTAATACTCTATGTTCGCACTCGTTGACACAAGTGTGTTGATATATGATGAAGTCTTCTGATTCTTGCTTCTTTGGCAACTGAGTTCGCAGCATCATTGTAATCTCTGTTTATAAATTTTACATGAGCTTGAGGAAGTTTATCCAACAAAGAAATATACTTCTTTAATAGTATTCTCTGCAACCCATGAAGCGTCTGTATTTTTTTTGGAGATAGAATCCAGTAGGAGTTTACAGCCTGTGACTATACAGACGCTAGAAAGAATATTATTTTCTATCCAATTTAAAGCATTTAAAAGAGCTTTTGCTTCTGCATAGCACACCGAGGAAGCCCAATCAGAGCCAGATGAAATATGTAGGAAAGATTTTTGTTCTGTCGAGTACATAATGAAGGCATATCCCATGGATAGATTTTATTTTTTATAGGACGCATCAATGAATATTATCCAATCCGACCTAATGTTGTTCCACACGTGGTTGGGAATCTTCGTTTTTTGGATTCCTTGGGATTTGTTCTCTTCCTTGATGATTGAAGACTGGATGAACATTTTTATCTGTTGAATTAAATAAGCGGGATCCGGAACGGTTCTTCTGAAAACTACCTCACACCTATATTTCCATATGAACCAAAGAATGATTGAAATGTGTTCCCTAAATTGCGAGAAGTTTTGATCAGTGATCCATAATTCAACCCACTTGCTAATTGTATCTGTGTTAATCCGCGAATTGACTCCATCTAATGATCAACCAAACCAAACTGCTCTGACAAAAGAGAAAGTTCTAAATAGATGATTTTCCGTTTTCATAACTTGGTTATTGCACAATTGACACTCTGGGGAAACCTCTGTGATATGAGCTGCTAGTCTATTCGAGGTCGGTAAAGCTTTCTGAATTAATTTCCAAATAAACGGTCTGATCCGAGGTAGAGTCTGCATCTTTCATAGTTTTTTCCACGGGAAATCTATATCATTTTCATTATCAGAATTCCGATTAATGAGAAAGTTATAAATATTTTTTTCCGAGAAATCTCCTGATTGGTGGTGAGCCCATCTTATCCTGTCTCCATCTTCTTTATTTGGGGTAATAACTAGAATTTTTTATTTTATTTCTAAAGAGTACAAATCATCTAGCTTTTCCGTGTCCCAATATCCTTCATTATTTATTAGCTCTTGAACTTTTTGCGGCAAAGTATCATCTCTGTCCCTTGGTTTATTTATTCTGTCCATGTTGGGAATACAATTTTCCTCCCATATCTTCGTATTAACTCCATTTTTCACTTGCCACATATAATTGCCTTTAATAATATTTAGACATTTCTGAATGCTTGTCCAAATCCATAATAGCTCGTAGTTTCTTGTAGGATCGATAGGATTTGAATTATAGAAGTATTTCGCTTCAAGAAGTTTAACCCATAGCTGGTCTTTTTCCATCATTAATCTTCTAGCTAGTTTTGTTAAAAGGTTTATTTTGAAATTATGAGGAATTTTAATTCCCAATCCCCCTTGAGATTTTGGCTTGCATACCCCTTTCCACGCCTTTATATAACCACCTTTACCTTTTGACCCATCTTTCTTCCACCAAAAATCTCTCTGGATTTTATCTATTTTATCTAAGGTTTCTTTAGGAAGAGCTAGCATCTGCATCTAATAAGTCGGGTAAGCTTGAAGAATGGATTGAATTAAAACTGTTCTACCTGCTTGAGATAGTAACTTTAATTTCCAACCTTGTAAGATATTATATTATTTTTGAAGGAGTGGTTCGAAATTCTCCTTCTTGTTTTTATTAAAGAAGAGAGGAGATTCGAGATACCTGTCTTTTTTAGTCATAAGCTGGACTTTAAGGATTTTTGATATTATTTTCCCATGTTTGGGATGAATTTTGGGGCTAAAGTAGATTCCTTGATTTTTGAAGATTAACTATTTGGTCTGTAACTCTCCCAAAATTAAATAAAATATCCAATAAATTTTTTGCTTCTTCCAGGTCCTCTTTGGTGAAAGAAAACAATCAGCGGCGAAGAAGAGATGGGATATGGTAGGGGCATGTTTATTTATTTGAAGCCCCGAGATTTTATTCTCTCGTGTTGCTTTTTCAAGGAATCTTGAGAGGATCTCCATGCAAATTAGGAAAAGGTAAGGGGATAAAGGATCACCTTGTCTTAGACCCCTTGAATTGGAAAATGTTAGGCCTGGGGATCCATTTAAAAGGGTACAGCAAAGGAGGCAGTGGAGATGCATTAAAAAATGAGATTAACCCAGTCATCACTGAAGCCAAATGAGGATAAAGCTCTCTTAATAAAAGGCCACTCAACTCTATCGAGGGCTTTGGATAGATCGATCTTAAGAGCAAAAAACCCTTCTCTTTTTTTTTTTGAAGTTTTCATAGAATGAATCAATTCACGGACTATGATAATATTGTCTGTAATTCGTCTCTCTGGAAGAAAAGCCGATTGGTTGGGAAAAATGATCTTATTCAATAGGGATTTTAATCTAAATTTTGGAAATAAGTTTATATATCGTGTTGCTGAGGCTGATTGGTCTGAAATCCGCTAGGGTTTGGGGTGTTGAAATTTTTTGGATAAGAGTAATAAAAGAATGGTTGAAATCTTGTGTCATAAACCCTGTTCTAAAAAATTCTTGTATGGTATTTGTAATATCTGACCTCAAGATTTCCCAATTGGCTTTAAAAAATCCAGGTTGAAATCCGTCCGGGCCAGGAGCTCCCCAAAGGTTCATTTTAGAAAGAGTGGACCAAATTTCTTCTCTGGATGAAATTTGGGTTAGGGAAGAATTTTCCGAATCTAAGATACAAGGTTGGATTATTTCTGAGAGGTCGATATTGTAGTTGCTCATTTGAGAAGTTCCAATTTGGGTGAAATGATTGATTAATAGAGAATTGATTTGGTCTCGGTCTGAGATCCAAAGACCTGAAGGTTCTCTAAGAGAATGAATTGCATTGATTCTTTTTCTATTAGAAGCAGTAGCATGGAAATATTTGCTTTTGTATTTTTGGTTGAATTTGTTTTTTTTTTTTTTTTTTTTTTTGATGATTTTAGATTTTGTATTTCTTCTAGACTTTCGTCCATTGCAGAAGAAACTTTTTAACAGAGTTTTTATCGAAGGCCACTGTGACAGCTGTAGAGTGGGTCCAAATGCCTGGGATGAAGGTTATTATCTCAAACTGGGTTGACAGACGCTACATTTTTGAGCCGTGTCCGCGTCCGACGCGCGTTGGACGTTAACACGACGCGTGTCTGACGCATCCACCTAAGCGTCTGGTTTGGACGCACTGATTACTCGGGTTTAACCTTCTTTTTTTTTTTTTCATTTTTATTTAAGCTTCTTTCTTTACTTTTACTATTATTAACTAAATGAAGAAAGACAAACATTTAGATCGATCATTAAACCGATTCATCCGACTAAAATAAGGAATAATAAGCTTAACGAAATGTATCTGAAACATTAACTAATTACATTATAGATCCAGACACATTGATCTTTCGTCAGTAAACAATGATCACCAACATTTATTCTACATACATCGAGATAAAAAAGTAAAGTCTTGGAACAAATTTTTGTCCTGCTATCACAACATAGATAATAAAGGAGAAACGTTAACAAATACGGAAAAGAAGAGATAACTAAGTAGATGTGGAATTGGTGTTAGTAGAAGATGAAGCAAAACTATTCGACGGTGAAGGAAAGTGAAGAAGAGGAGGCGAGAATAAGAAGACAGAAAGAATAAATGGGATAATTATGTCTTTATTAGGGTTTTGTATTTGAAAATGACATTATGTAACTACCCTTGGTCGGGCGGGCATGTGTCGTTCTAAGAATGCATTTTGATTGTGCCATGTGTTTAATAGTGATCGTTTGCTTGACCTTCAGCGTGTATAAACAAACGTTCTCTTCATTTTTTTTGAAATTTATACACAAAAACAACATAATGTAGCATCATTTTCTAATTGTCAGGATCAAAACACTTGACTTTGTTGTATAAATACATGATTGTATATATAAAAATAAAATATGTATACATGTGTGTTTGTACCCAAAATTACTTTTAGGCATAAACACGATTGATTTGACGATGGTGATGTAAAATTAGGGTTAAGTTACTAATGAAGAAAAATAAAGAAGACAGATTTAACGTGGCTCGGGTAATTGTGCCTACATCCACGGATGAATCCCCTTGGGAGAGGTATTTTATTAATAAGAATTACAATAGTTTTCTCCTGCCTCAAAAACTCGAATCCTCCTTTAGGTTTTTTTTTTTTTGATGGGCTCCTTTAGGGTTTAGACCCCTGTATTTATATAGTCGTATAGACTTGTCCATCAAATATTCTGGAACTTTCTTCTAGGGTTTCAGGAATAGGCCGGTGGAAACGGGCCGCTAGACATGGGTCAACAAACTGGACCGATATATACTGGCTACTAGGCTTGGGCCGATAAATATTTTCATTAATAGTGATGTAGTTAACCCGTATTGGTACCCAAATATCATGGTACCGTCTGCATCCTAGTTTTTTTGAGAATTTAGTCGATCTTAAACTTCCTATTTTCAATGGATCTATACGCGTTCAACAAAATGAATCATTGACCTAGCTATTTGCACTTCACTTGAAGAGGTAATTGTTGTCTCTTACTCCCTCGGAGTCTCAGACTTTAGTTTGGGGACAAACCCAAGATCACCGACAGGAAAAAACCAAGACCAACCTCCAGCACCATCCTCAAAATTGGAAAAGAACAGCGACTGCCGTTGCTGTCTGCACTCCATTCTGGTTCAAAAGCGTTCTCAGTGTGATAACCTTGTTGTTGCTCTAACATAACCTAGAAAATCCCAGACCGAAAATCTTACCTCTAATCGATAATATAATCTCTTCTCCAGGTAAGTTCAGTTCTAATAACCTTGTTTATATTTTTGTGAATCAAATTTAGTTTACTTATCCTTAATTCTTCACTACTACAATAGCAGTAGCGATTTTGAGATTTCTAGGGCTCAGTTTGGTTTACGTTCTCTAATCCAAACCTACAAATCGATTAGGGTTTGTTTTTAAATTGAATTTCTAGGATTTAGGTTTTCTTGAGTTAGTGAAATTCCCAAGTATGTGCATGTCTAACAATTACAAAGTATGATTTCATGTATTAGTAAATTAGGGTAATTAATATCATGATTCATGAAGTTAGTTTGCACTGAAATTTCCTCCTAGTTAAGATTTCCTTGTAGTTGGTGCATGTCATATTTTTTCTGAAACACGCCAACTAGTCACAGTTCTTTGGACTTTCCATTCAACTCAAGAAACATAAGGGATAAGCATGGAAAATACAAGGAGCAGCAATCACTTTGTAAAAGGTTGCAGGCTCCTTTGGACTTTCCATTCAACTCAAGAAACATAAGGGATAAGCATGGAAAATACAAGGAGCAGCAATCACTTTGTAAAAGGTTGCAGGCTCCTGGATGGTATTGGTTGTAAATTACGTAGCTTGTTCACTGAAGGATGTTTCGATAACAATGCGGAGGATAAAAGATAAAATTGAAAACCCATGGATTTGGTAGATTTTTTCCTCGTAAGAATATTATCTTCTTGTAACAGTGTTATTTGAGGGAGCAAAGTACAGACCATGTGATACACATATGAAGTAAAGAACCGGCCATGTAGTTTTATGTAGCTTTAAAAATCTTGAGTGGTGAAGGAGCATCAGAGTAAAGCACAGTATCTAACATGACATTTTATCTGTTAGTTGTTCCTAGAACTCCCGAGTCTGCCAATATCTTCATGTCACATTGAGTTGTCCATACCTAATTCATAAACCAAATTGGATCCAACATCTCCATCACATATGCTTCTTAAGAAATTAGCTATTGTGTACTAGACTGGGACATGGAATAACTTTTTTTCTTTTTATTATCATCTAGATCGGGATTCCTTTATGAAGATTTCACCGATCAGAAGATGCTTGATGCATACTGTTCGAAATGGATTGCAGTTCTGATGATTTCTGTTAGGAGAACACATATACCATGCATGCATTTGCTTTTAAGGACCCCTATCTGCAAAAAAGGTTGCTTCTACAAAACATGTCTTGTTTCTCAATTGCTTTTGAAGATCCCTATCTGCAGAAGAGGTTGGCTCTTGAACACGTATCTTGTGTCTAATTTACCATGCTACATCTGAGCTATTGGTTCTGCTGATTTTTTCGTGGAGATCTTGCACAACATGCATGCATTTGCTTTTGAAGACCCATATCTGTAGGATAGGTTGCCTCTAAATAAAGTATCCCGATTCCCATTTACCATGCTTATTTCCTTCCTTATCTGCAGAGAAGATTGACTCTTGAACACGTATCTTGTGTCTCACTTACCATGCTCATGTTCAGGGGCGGAGCTAGGAAACCATCAATGGGTAGGCTGAATTTTTTTGCCAAAACCTTAGGATAGGCAAAAGTGACCAAATGGGCTATGGGGCCCAAACCAAAGACATAATTAGGCTTGGGAGCCAGCCTGCCAGGGTAGGCAAGGCAACTGCCTTCCCTACGTACCCTTGCCTTTTTCTGGCTCCGCCCTGCTCATGTTCTTCATATCCGAATCTGAGCTATTGGTTCTGCTGATTTTTTCAGGGAGATCTCACACAACATGCATGCATTTGCTTTTGAAGATCCATATCTGCAACTGCAGAAAAGGTCGCATCTCAAAAGCGTGTCTTCATTCTCATTTACTATACTCATATTCTTTATATCTGACTTGGTGATTGAACTCACATAGCACGAATGCATGCTTTTGTTTCTCCATAAATGTTTCAGGGTGCTGGTGAATCAGCCGTATTAAATTGTTTAATTGGACATCCTATTCTGGTAAGTGCATCCATGCATGGTTTACATATATATCGAAATTCATGTTTCTCCATTGACAAAGTGAACTATACAAGTTTTACTTGATACTTATTATCTCTCTAATTTGACTTTCTTTGTTGATGGTTTATCCAGCCGATGGGTGAAAATGGTGCAACTCGAGCTCTCATAAGCATGATTTGCTGAGGGATGATTCTGTGAGCAACAAAGCTATCATACAGATTCATACTGCTAATTGACATTAAATCACAAGAAGTTTCTGTGAGTGAGTTTCCTCAAGATTCAAGTTAGGTGAGTGTTGTTGATAGGGCTTCTATTATTTATGTTAGTTGCTTGTTGTTTGAAGAATCTTATGCTGGGTGGCACTAGCCTTATGAGTCGTTGTAGTCTGGCTATTCTGTTCTTCGAGGAGCACATTTAGTTTGATTATGCAGATTTTTTTAGGCATTATCCGCTCTTGGATTAAATTAACGATCCATTCTGTCTTAAATTGGATTCAACATGATCAAGCCTTAAATTAAAAAGAAACACTCCGCTTCATTTGTATGAGCACATTGAGCAGTGTTCCGACTTGTGTCCGTCTGATGCTTATATGCTGAAAACTCATCAGCTGAACTATTGATTAGATATTTAGTTTATTTTGAGTCATGATCATCATAAGATTGGTCGAGCTGCGGTAAAGCTCATCTTTTCTGGGGATGTTGCAGCTTGCAGGGGCTCTCCGGCGCTCATTACAGGATAGGCTAAGTAATAGTTGTTGCTGGCAAGAGATGTTCAGATGAAATATATTTGAAGCTTCCTACAAGTACAGGTTGGTCCCTCAAGGGAAGGTTGCATTTTCTTTGTATCTATTAAAGTAAAGTTTTTCTGTTATGGTCCTAGTTTCTCAGTGCTCATAGCCGACCCATGTGTATTGGTATACCCCCCCTTTGACTGTCTGTCGGTCTCAATAAGGATGTTTGTTCATGACAATACCTGACTCCAGCCCAGGGACGCATCACCTTAAAGACCCTGGCAGGGACGTCCTTTTTAGGATATGTGAGATCATACACCTATACGTGGAACTGAATAATGTGGATTGGTTTTTAAAATCTGGAACTTGTATGTTGAGCATTTAACTTCCATTTAAGCACGCGTGATGCATCTGTGTATGATACTATGATTGCATATATTTAGTTAACTTTCCCTTCCTTTCACCTGCTTAAGTAACAACAAAGAAAGAAATGTTCAAATCAAATGATAGTCAATTGATATGTTGTGTTGAGATCAGTTTTCTTATCTAACACCAGTGGGATAAATTAGATGAGGTCCCCATTGGGCTATAGAGCTTTAGTATCGAACGGGAGACTAAGTTTTGGTGTTGAAACCATGTTTGGCTTTGCTGCTGAATAGGAGATGAATCCTATCTGCTATCACTGCTTGTGGAGTTTTGTTAAACAGTCACACATGTCAGTATACTGTTTACCTATCCAATATCCATGCCATGCTAAAGGTTGCTGAAGTGAAGTATCCAGGTTAAACTAATTGACTTTTGATGCTTGTTGGAATCCGTTAAGGGTTGGAGTGATCCATCGAGAAGAGATTATCACTGAGTTGTCACGATTATTGTGATTGGATGCTTAGAGATGGTTACCTTTTGCTCTGTAGGTTAGAGGGTAAGTCTCCGGTAGTTGAGGATGAACCAGTACGGCTTGGCAAATAATTGGTTCATAGTTCTGAAGGTACAATACCCATGGTTTTGGAGCTCTGTGATGCTCAGGCACCCATTTCGCTAATATGTTTGCACAATTATTACCCTGTCTATATAATATGGGTGAATCTGAATATTTGTCTTTAAGAATTCAGAAAGTTCTTCCAGTCCCAGTGAGCCGAAAAGGGGCATGTAACAGTTGACTTATTTGATGAGGCAATTTGTTCTCAAGCGGAGCTTATTAGAGGACTTAATAGCCACTAAAAATATCAATGTAAACACCTAAATGAAGGGGTCTAAGACCCAGCAAAATAGGGAAGTTGTGTTTGTATTGAAAATTGGTGCATGTGTATAGAAACCTAAGGTTCTGCTTTCTTGCATAATATGTGGACCTTCAACATCCTTACTAACGTGCATGCCTGAGTTGCTTAAATTTTGGGAGTTAGAGTGGTATCAGTTAGTTTTCTTCCACAACCCCAACCTACGGCCATGCCATAATTTTTTTATAATAGTTTAAAGATGTATATTTTGCCTGTCAACATTGTTCTATCACAGCTAATGCAGAGAGGCAGAGACCTGAAAGCCTGACTTTGAGATATATGTCATGCACACATGTTTTCATTTCCTATCTTGTATTGGATCTGAACTAATTGTTTGGTGATGACAAAACAGGTACATCATGTCTTGGCGGATATGGTTATTGTTCTGCTAACACCACTCCAAGGCTTGGAAGATATTTACCTTTTAAGCAAGAGGTATGCTTCGCACATTGGAGTAATATCACCCGCTCCTGTTAAGACGCATGTCTTTTCTGTCATTTTGTTATCTAATTTATTACATGAGGCAATGGGAAGTGACAGTTCTTTAATACCTGCATGTAGATTCGTGTTCAAAAGAACTTTTCTTGGCTTGACGTCCACTCCGTTGTTGTTTTTTTTTGTCTCCTTTTATATTAAGTCCCTCAAAAGTTTGCCAAAACAAAGGCTTCTGACAATTTTGCATTTGGAACTGCATAATAACTTTAGAGAATAGCCTTTAATTGGTTCATCCTGTTTCAGGTTGTGGCAATTGCAACCACTGCTCAAGATGTATTTAAGAACGAGGCTAAGAAAATGGTGATTGCATTACTCGATATGGAACATGCTTTTGTTGCTCCACAACTTCATTTGTCTGGCGCCGGGGAGGAAGTTTGGTTAATAAGCAATTTATGTTGTGTTGGTTGTACTCGAGTCATGGTGTGCTCTAACTGTACATTTTTACAGGAAAATCTTTTGATCTTTTTTTGTAGGATTTGATAAAATTTTTTGGCTAATAGAAACACTCCTGTATTATAAGATAACCAGAATTGAATTTGAAATCGAGGATTTCATTCAATACGCATTAGTAGGTCATGTCCTTGTAAGTAAAGTTTTTGGTTGAATTTGTGCAAAGAGTTTACTTTTCTGAATTTTGGAATTTAAAGATTTGGATAACAAGTGCTACTGAGAGCTACTACATTGAGCTTTACAATAAGAGAAAGAGATCATTTGAATTGGAAATGATACCGGGTTTTGATATGATAAAGAGGTTTTACTTGGTTTCCTGATGCACTTTCTTTTTCTTTAAAATTAGGAGAGATCGGTGGATTTATGATCGGCGTAATAAGCTTACTCCGCTTGTGGTAGTAATTTCCTTGGGAAGACACCGCGAGTCTCATACCTGAGATACTTGAGGATTTGTGGATTTGGAGATCTCATAGAAACTTCTGTCATATACAGTATAAAAATTATGGATATTTTGGTTGTCAGTTCAGTGGGGGCAGGCTCAATGGCTTGGGCTGGGCTTATGCCATGAAAAAAAAAAGAAGGTAGATTGGTCGTAGTTGGAACCCTGTTTTAGGGCATACAAGAAAATTTCAGGGCGAATAAAGACAAAAACGGGTTGGAAATAGTAAATCCAATAGCCCCTTAACCAAATATTTTGGTAATGACAAATTTACCCTTTATGTATTAGTGTTAATAATAATGAATAATTTTAATTAGTATTTTAATGTAAATGATTAGCGATTAAAATAATTAAGGTATAAAAGTTTGTGTTGATGATAATTTTTGGGGAAGAAAAAAAAATAGGTTTTTAGAGAAGAAGAAGAAGGGGAAGTGAGGAAAAACTTGTATTTTTATGAGCCAAATTCATAAGAATACAACGAGAAACCCAATGCTAACATCACACAAGTATACTTCCAGATTAAGTTTAATTTCATTTGTGTAGGTTGAAATCATCAAAAAAATTGATTTTTTTCACCCAAGTTCGGCGAACCATAGGTAGGTTCGGCTTGAAATTATCAGTCGAACCTAACTTGTATACTACAGAAGATGAACAGTTCGGCTTACTCGAAATACAATAGTTATTGGCCGAACTTATAGTTTGTAACTTCCGACCTACTTACTAGTTAAATGTTTGGCTAATAAGAAATTTTCATTACAAGCCGAACCTTTTCTTGAGAGTTAGGTTCGGTTTTCACTCTAAATATCGTATCAGCTGAACAATATATTTTTCCAAGTTCGGCTCATATTCAAAAAATCATATCAGCCGAACATGTTACTGATTTTCCATAAAACACTTAAATTCATACACATTTTTGGGTTAGGATTTTTGTTACATATGTTTTCTATCGTGTTGTCTTTTCATAGGATGAATCAAACAAAAAAAGTGGAAATTACTAAAAGTGTTAAGAAAGTGAAGTCTACTGATGGAGAATACCAAGGTCAAAATTCAACTCATTAAAATCAAGGAGATCTTATCTTCAACTTCAACAGAATGAAAAGACAAACACAACGCAAAAAGAATGAGGTCATTCCGACATTGGACGAAAAAGTTATGGCCTAAACAAGATCGAAAGACTTGAGTCTCATAGAGACAAGGTTCGGTGATAACTCATCAAAGCACGAGCTAGCTTCGAACTTAAAGCCTGCCAAATCAATATTTTGAAGTGTTTACGGAGAGATGTTTGGCTTGAAAGTGATCTAATCGAGTCAGTAGAACCTCGACAACCACACGGGTAAATTTCACTTCTCAGGTTCGGCCAGGAAAGTTTGGCAAGGTATTAGCCGAACCTGACACTGTTCTGGGACATATTTGAACACCAAATTGACTTTTATCTCAAGAAAATACGATTCCGAAAGAATTATAAAGCCTAACTTTGAGATCTTTATATAAGAAGACATCTAAAGCCCTAAGAAGTGAGCCGAATCTCGATGATGAATACGTCAATGAGGAACCCAATGCTACAAATACACATGTACAGTTAAAAATAAAGTTGTGGTTCGGCTCATTTACTTAATATCGAATCAGCCGAACCATATATCTTTTAGGTTCGACTTGTATTTGAATATAATATTTGCCGAAACACCTATTGGATTTCTTTTAAAAAAAGTTAATTTAATACACATTTTGGGTTCGGCTAAAAACTGATATTTACTGTTTAGCCGAACTGTTCATAGACACTTTCAGGGTGAAATTTCAAGAACAGTTTGGCTCAAAACTCAACTCAATTATCAGCCAAACCCGCTACTGTAACCGTCAAAACCCCTAAATTTTTAGTAATTTAACCCATTCAATCGATGAAAAACAACAAATAAGAGATTGGGTTTGTAGGAAATACCTTCTTATCCTCATTTCAGGAGTTGGAGCTTCAAATGGTTGAATTTACGATTCAATTACATAGTTCAATTTAATCGACGATTAAATTTTCACGAATCGATAATTAGTTACGGCGATGGAAAAAAAAAATGAGAGAGAAGGGAGGTGGTTCGGCTGGAGGAAGAAGAAGAGATGTTTAGGATAAAACATATTTTGTTTTTGATTTTAGGTTCAAGGGTATATAGGAAATTGAACAAACCATACCCCTTATAAGGTGACCTAGGATGGGAAAACTATTTTGTATGCCTTGAAATTTTTTGGTATGCCCTAAAACAGGGTTCCGTAGTTGATGCGTTGAATGATGGGTGATTATGATTGGTGCAAGTTTAAGATGAATCTGGTCATGCAACTTTTATTTGGGCTGGTTGTTCTTAAAGCATTTCTTTTGATTCAGTCTAGCTCCGTGAGTTCTTGGGATGATTTGCTGGTATTCAATATACTCTTATGCTGGACATATTTCGCTGTCATACCTTTAAGCCAGTTATCACCTTCAGGGGCTTGGGATGTCAGTTCTTATGTTTGGTACAAGTCTACGGCGAATCTGGTTAATGATTATGAGTGGTTTGTTTGCTTATTTCAGTGGCTTGGATCTTCTTCCTGGCAGGTTTCTGAGGAGTTTTTCATGATGTTCTTTTTTTCCTATCAGTCTAATACAATTCTTCTGTTTGGAGGGAACAAATCTTGGTTCATCTTTGTTAGTCATCTTTCTCTTTGGAGGAGTGATGCACCATTATATGTCACGCGTGGCTCATTTATGAGAATTAAACGTCAACATACCCATGTCTTGAAAGGGGCTCCAGTAGTGGTTTATTGTAATCAAGGTCGAAGTGACACTGATGTTAAGTTGGCGATCAGAGATTTCTTCTGTAGAACTGGACCAAGTGAGGATGTATACTTCTATATATGGATGCAACAACTCTTGTCTCGACACTTATCTGCTTTTCTCTTTATTTTATTTTCCTTATGGTTGTATTAGTTTACTTTTGTTGTCTTGTATTTTCCCTTATCATGGTTCAACCTCCAGGTTAGTGTCTACTGACTGTGATGGCTAAATTTGTAACCGTTTGATTATAATAATAAAAAAACATATACTAGATTTTCATTGATGTATGACGAGGAAACAGAAAGACACCATTTTATCATGTCGTTGAATGCGGTTCGACATTTGTGGTCTTAATTAAAAACTATCGGAGAAACCCACTTCTTAATCTGTTTTTTCGATGATAACACGGGGGAGCTGATTCTAGAGCAATATTTGGTTGTTGTTGCGGCTTTTTTTCATTGTAAGGCTTAACAACCCACTTCTTCTCTTCAATTCTAATACCTTGTTAAGCTTAGTCATATGAGCTAGATATTTAGCTGCTAGATTGGCCATCCACGTCAGATAGGGCAACCTCCTAATTCCTATGGGATGGCCAATCTAGCAGCGAAACGCCTAACGATTCGGCGTTAAACGCCTAACAATTCGGCGTTACCAATTCTCTCTCTTTCTTTTCCTCTTTTTCTTCTCTCTCTCTTTTTTTTCTTCTCTCTCTCCTTCTTTTCCTCCCTCTCTACGCTTCTCTCTCCCTCTTTTTCTTCTCTCTCTCTCCTTCTTTTACTCTTTCTCTCTCCCTCTTTTCCTTCTCTCTCCAGAAAAAATTATATAACGCCGAACCATTCCCGTTTTGGCCACTTTTTGCCGCCGCTATTCAAACATTCGGCCCCGATCAAGAAAGTAAATACTAGGAGAGAGAAGTAGCCAGATTGAGTGTTAACTTTTTTCCCACACTTTTTTCATGATTTGTAACACTTTTTGGCCAATCTAGCAGTCATATCTAGCCCATACGACTTAGCCTTAGGGATTTCGTTGCTGGCTCCTCCTGTCCTTATTCATGGTGGATTCAGCAGTATAGCGACAAAGAAAACATTTGAATACTTTATAAGGGAGGAACCCCGTGACCAACTACCTACTTTGCCATTCGTTTCTGCTCTGCTTTTTCCAATCATTGCTGCCATTACATATCAGGGACCTCGTCTCAACTAGAATAAAAACAACTCAGCAATCAATATTATATATGACAAGCGATTTCTTTTATGTATGTTGGGAGGGAGTAAAAAATGGCACTTTTAGTCAACTTGGTAAAAAATTAAGTCACGTGAGTGTGTCTAGTTGTCAACTAATGGGCTAACTAAATATTTGACCCGGGCTATTTATTTATTTTCTGACTCTGGAGATAATACGCACCATTTTATCATGTCGTCCACGCACTCTGTAGATAATTTCACAAAAACTATAGTAGAAACTCACAAAAAAAAACTTTCAAAAGATTGATGTACAAATTCAATAAGAACAAACTTAAGGCCTCTTCCTATGCACATGCCAAAAAAAATGGTGTTTGGCATGCCAGGTGGCATGCCAAACCATTTGCGCCACTATGGGGAAACCACTTAGCGATCGAATCTTAGCGAAGCGATATTGACAATATCTCCCGATAAAGACTTTATCACCGAGATATTGTCAATATCGCTAGATTAAAAACAATCTTATTTGGCGATACAATGGTTATCGCCAAGTAGTTATTCTCAAGAACGGCTAGTTCCCCTATGGTTCCTATATATACGTCATTTTACCTCGGCGTAAAACTCACACTGCTTCTAGAGATATTACTCCTTTATTCTCAATTTTAAGCTTCACAATGTCGAGATCCAATGAAGAAAGGGATATTATTATGAATATGTTCAAAGTTAAGAAGAAAGTTATCGTATGAGGTTAAAAAGAAATTGTGAAGAGGAAGTCAAGATGAGAATCTAATCGAAACTATGATGCTTGTACATACGGGTCAAATACCAAGAGCTCCAGAGCCCAAAGAAGTATTATCAAGAAGATATACGTGACGAGGAGGGAATTTTACCATCGAAGCTCATGCACGATTATTTTCTTCCCAATTGTGTGTACTCCACGATCGAGATTTTCAAGGTCGATTCCGCATGCCTCGTCATCCGGTGAAAAAGATTATTGAAGAGCTTTGTCGAGTGGAACCTCAATTCAATTATCGGTTTGATGCACCGAATATTAGAGGTCATAGTCCCGAACAAAAAGTTACTTCGGCTTTAAGGATTCTAGGTTATGGCACTAAAGCGGATGCGAATGATGAGTACCTTCGTATGGGTAAAACAACTTCTTACACTTACCTTTCATTGTTCTCACGTGAAGTAATGATTAATCATTTTGGTCCAACATATTTACGAAAACCAACCGACGAAGATGTTAGACGAATATTAAGGAGAATGAGGAAAGGGGATTCCCGTGAATGCTAGGTAGTCTCGATTGTATGCATTGGGTATGGCATGGATGCCCGTTTATTGAAATTTGGTCAATATAAAGGTCATTATCCAAAACCAACAGTTATCCTAGAAGTTCTGCTTCTTACGATTGTTGGATATGGCACGCTTTTTTGGTCTTCCGGTTCACAAAATGATATTAATGTTTTGCACAAGTCGCCTCTTTGTTTGAAGATTTGAAGTATGGAATTTCTCCATCTGTCCCGTTTCATGATCAACGGCCATCGACACTCATGGCTATTATCTTGCGGATGGTATCTACCCAAAATGGTCTACCTTGGTTCAATGCTACCGTCGACCTCTCGCTGGTGCATTGGGCCATTCATACCGATATTTTAACGATGCCCAAATGGCACCGAGGAAGGATGTGGAACGCGCTTTTTGGAATTTTGAAGAGGAAGTTCGCTATCATTTGTGGCCCATATCGTGGGTTGAGTCCTCGTGAAATGCACAAGACTATGCTCACTTGCATAATTCTTCATAACATGGTAATTCAGAAACCAGACGTGATTCGGATTGGATTAACTATGATGATGAAGATTTGAGGCCGGAGATTCACCCGAATTCAGGAGGCCTCCCCGCAAGGAATTATGGTCAAATGACTAACTACATTCGTAACCGTAATTTGTATGACCGGTTAAGAGATGATCTGAGATTGAATCTTTGGGCAGAGCATGGAAGATGATTTTATGTATTTTTCTTAATGTTTTAGCTTCAGTTTAAGTTATGTTATGTATTGTTATTTTTCTAATTAATAAGCTTCAACATTTCATTTCAAACTAATATTAATTGGAATGCATAACAACATATCAAATTAAAACTTAAACTAGAACATTAAAACTTAAACTCCGCCATTAAACTAGTTAGAAACTAGTACATTAATCATTTAGAGGAATTATTTCATCAAACTCATCGCCGGTTTTTCATCATCATCATCATCTTCTTCTTCATCACGGTTGTTAGTAAATCCGACTTGCATTTCAACTGTGTGCTTGAATCCTGTCAAATTCGATTTGCCATACATGCAGTTGTTGGGCGTTCATAATTGAGGTGTTAGCTTGAAGAATGTTATGCTTGTCATAGTCAAACTGGAATTTTTCTTGAGAAAGACGACTTTTCTTACTTTCCCGGTTTTGAATTTTCCTTTGAATGGATCTTTCCTTCGCGATGGTCTTTTGATAATCCATAAACTCCGCCATGTTAAATCCTACGGAACTCCCTCCTTCTTGAGCTAATTTTCTAGCTGTGATTTTGCCTTATTCCTCCTCGGAAGTTTTTCCTTAGTATTACCATCAATATAATTATTGAAAACTACGTTGGAATTTGAGCTTGTAGGGGTATCCGTGAAGAATTTGTTGGACCATGTGAAACTGGTGAAGAATTTGGTGTTGAGGGAGAAGAATTATATGGTGACTTTTCAGGTACTATTTGATTATTTGCCAAGTAATCGGGATTATATTTGTTCAAACCCTTCAAAATATGATAACATCTTTCGAAAGCAAACAGTTTACCATGTTTTCGTTGCCAATCTGTACGAACCTCTCTTTCAAAATCAACATCAGTCTGACCACTGTCCTTTCCTTTTCTCTTGGCTTGCATTATCAATGCAACATAAGCGGCTACTTCTAGGTTGATTACAATGAAGTGTTTCGACAATCCTTTTGCATCACGACCATTGATGTTCATGGTTTGTTCTTCATATTTTTGAAATATATTATCCCACATGGTGTTACCATGTTGGTGTGCACCACCGATACAATCTTGGGTAAAAAAACATAATTACGACAAATACATTCATCTTCTATCATGGTGTATTTTGCACCACGGACTCGATTCTTCTTACCTTTGCCTTTGCCTTGAGTTTGTGTTGTGAATCCATTTTACAAGAAAATGTAATTGTAGAGGAGTTGTGATAGTTTTAGATTTGAAAAAGATTGAGAAATTAAGAACTTCTAGAGAGTTTTAGAATTTTTGGTGTGAGTTGATATGAGTTTGAAATCGTATTTATAGAGGGGGAAATTGTAGCCATTAGATGAAGATCCGATGAGCGATTATCATAGTATCGAGCTTATTGACTTGACTGTCGATGTCGAGTGAATGACCATCGAACGATAGATTTGACCATCGAGCGACGAAGACTCTATCGCCGCTGGAAACTTGTGGTATGCCTATATGCCGTAAATAACATATTGGCATATGAGTTTGGCAGTTTGGCATACCCATAGTGGGTGCATATATGCCAAATACTATGTTTTGGCATGTGCATAGGAAGAGGCCTAACTAAGAAAGATTTGAAGGCACAAATGGCTTGCCTTTTTTTTTACATAAAACAAAAGCAAATCCGGTTTGGAGCGCATAAGCACCGGAGATGATGGTTGCCCGGTTACTGACAACCAGCACATATTTCGTCCTTCCCGTATGTCTCAAGGGTGCATTTGCCAGGTATTGTATTGTCGGGCAACGCTAGGAGACAAGTCCAAGTTCAATCTCACAAATACTCTCGAGTCGTCATAGAAATGAACCATCGTCGTCTGGCAAAACGACAATGAGCAAGTCAGTTTTGGCATTGCTTCAATATATCTATTCTTCAACGCTCCTTCGACATGATCTGGGAGATTGGCATAGGGAGTATCGACTCAGTATTAAAATGACACCATAATACTTAACTCCACTACTAAAATGACGCATGGCGAGCCCCACCAATCAAAATTGTTAAGAGTCGATTCAGATGGAGTCCAAGAGTATCTAGGTCTTTTTTTTTTTTAATAATTAAACCAGGGATCACCCTGTAGAACTAGTACCAATAACATTATTCTTTCCTGTCCGACAATACTAATCAGAAGAGGAGTGATCGAGTTGGGATCCCATTCTCTAAAATGAGCTCCACTCATACAGTACTTTGATAGCTCACAGGCTATAAAGTTTGCAGATTTAGGAATAAGACTTAAGCTTTTTACACCCAACATGCAAAGCTTAAGAGAATTGCATATATATAGCCTTTTCCTGCCGTCTTTCATCTCCAAAACTTGAACTCGGACTGCTTCCAAAACTTTCATTTTGTCGCTTTCAAATTGCACCTGTGGAAAGTTCATTTGTTGAGACCATTGGATAGTGTAGGAAGCTGCCTGATGCTCTATGCTCCTTTCCGTAGAAGCTACTGCTTCGAAGCTCCTTGCTCCGAGGAGGTCTCCTGCATGATTACAAGCAATAAGAATTACAGCTGCTTTTGTATTGCACATAGAAAAGAATACAACAATATTTATTTTGACATTAAAGCTAGTTATTGTCACATTATTACTTGACTTAACTATGTCAATCTTTTGGTTTCCATCTTTGTTATCTAACATGTTTTTATTGGAACTTATCATTGAGACAATTGTGTGCCCTGTCCTAGAGACAGACAGTTTTTTTTTTTTTGAAAACCCAATCGCATCTGGATATTATTTTATTGTTCAGTTTAGAGCTTCTCAAGCCATAGAAATATTTTTATTGTTCTTTAACGTGTATTCTGGAATACAAGTTATCAAGACCGGATATTTATACTCGGTTCCGCTTAAGACAATTTGAAGAAAACATTAGATTACCAAAATACTTTATATTTGAAATTACCAAAAAGTTTTTTTTTTCATGAGAAGACACAATTAAAAAAGAAGTTGGATGAATTGGAAAAATATTGACTTAGAGCAGTTCCTATGGAATGAACAAATTTGGAGTTTGTTCATTTTGCTCCCACTATGGACTCAACAAACATGAAAAATGGATGTTCAAATCAACAAATCCGATGCTTTGAACATTGAGTCGGAACATCCAACACGCGTCTATGGTAAGGACGGGCGATCTTGCTACGAACGCGCGACCATGCCAAAAACGCCAACGATTTTCTCATTGACGCTCGCGTCTCTTGGTTTAACGCCAAGTACAATCCCTGATTATTTTACTACTTTTAATCTTATTTTATCTCACTTCATCCTATTTTATCTCACTTAAATATTATATTTTATTTTTCATCTTTTATCCTACAAAACATTTTATATTAAAAAGAACAGAAATACTAGTGGGGCCCTAGAAAACCAAATCTGTTCATTTTGTCCTGCTTTACCATAATGGAGAAACCCGTTTGACCATCACGTGGCTCAACAAAATTTTGAGTTTGAACATTACTATAGGAACTGCTCTTAGGCATTAAGAAGTTGGGAGACTCATCAACAAAATCTTGCATACTAAATGGTACGGGAGGCGTGGAAAAGGAAAAAACAAAGTTCTACGGAGGTCTATTATTCATAAAAAATTTGGTGGACATGTTAATGCTTTACTGTCAAATGATTGTACTAAGTCTGTAGGGAAAAGCTTATGGATTGGTATCCTAAAATCTAAGCCCATTATTTGGCAAAATTTTAAAATGAATGTCTCTAGTGGTAACAGAGTACTATTCTTCCTGGACAAATACGTAGTTGCATCTTTTTTTATGACCAAACCCAACAAGATCTAACAATGACAAAGCTATAAACATTCAAGATTCAAAGTAAAACAAGATGTAAAGAACATGAAAGTAAAGATGAACACAAGTATTAAACATGGTTCGGCCTTATAGACCTACATCCATGGAGAAGAAAACTATATCTCTTTATTATTGAAGGTCTTACCCTTAAATGAATTACAAATATCACTTAGACTTCTTACTCTTTCTTTCTCTAAATCTCTCTCTAGAATTCTTTGTAGAAAGACCATCTAAAATTACATATCAATTTCCTTCTACATGAATTGGTACTTATGGACAAACCAGACTCATGGAGATATGATTCGGTATCGCTTAGCTGGTGATGCTATCGTACATCTCATCGTCGCTCGAACGGGTTCTTCATTATTCTCCTTCAGAGTGTATCGCTCGATTCTTCTCTCCGACTCGTATCGCATTGTTCGATTGCATTGCTCCATCTTAAGAAGCATCGTACTACACCCTCTTCGGATTGTATCGTTAACCGTCTTTCATCCGAGCTTCTGATACAATGTACTTTCGTTCACAGCTGTATCGCACCTCTTCTGATTCTCATTAAATGCCTTGTTCTCTTTTTAGACTTGACCGTCTGTATGATTTGACTACTACTTACACGCGTCCTCCATGTGGCTATGTAGCAGTTGTCTTGGTTTGGATGCAATCACCTTTTGAAGTATGAGTCGGTTCATCCTCCTCACTATCCTATCATGAGATCACCTTTTGTGATGCTTACACGTGGTGATTGGCTATTTAGCCCTCACAAAATGGGTGGCACTGTACAATCTGTCTTATCTTTTTCCTACTCTTTATAGATATTCTAGAAATAAGTTTGCCTCTATTTGTGAAATAGTAGTGTTCACTGATGGCATTCCAACTAGGAATTTCAACTTCTCAAGAACACTTATTAATGATGAAGTGGAAATGGCAGCAAGTCTCCTGCAACTTATAAACAACTCTGCATTTGCTGACGATGGAGATGATTTTTTAATATGCATTCCCGAAAATAATTTTACAGTAAAATCTTGCTACATCACTATGGAAGATGAAGGCTATCTCAGTTTTCCATATAAGAGTATTTGGAATTCTAGAATCCTTTTGAAGGTTATTTTCCCTAGCATTTTTAGGGGCGACCCAAAAGAATTAGGGGCGACACTAAAATACAAAAAAGATCACCCAAGCGTAAATCTAAGCTACCCCTTATCTTCGAATTTTCGAAATGGCCGATATGCCCTTATATAATCGGTAGCAAACACAACAATCGGTAGTTAACCAATAATCGGTAGTCAATATATACTAATTAATCTCCGATTATTGTGTACATATTTCGGCTAATATGCCATTCTATAATCGGTAGCTAAAATAACTTATATATAAACTCACCGATTATAAGTAGCCTCAGATTCAAACTTGGAAAAATTCTATAGGTTTTGAGGGTACATAGCCCTACCATAACCATGTGGTTTGTGTTTTGGATGTAGCAATAATCGGAGGTCAAATTGGTTACAAAACCTCTCGATTATGGGTTGCCCCAAAATGAGTTTTTGCTTAATTCCTTTTTTTTTTCCAAAATTTTGAAATTTCCCATAATCGGTAGATTATCTACCTTGTAAACTACCGATTATAAATGGCCCCAAATTCAACCTTTGCCAAATCGCATAGGTTATGAGGGTACATAGCCAACCATAACCACTTGGTTCGTGTTTTGGATGTAGCCTTAATCGGAAGATAAATATATTACCCAACCTCCCGATTATAGGTTGCCCCAAAATGAGTTTTTTCTAAAATCCTTTTTTTCCAAATTTTGAAATCTGCCATAATCGGTAAATTATCAAACTTATAACACTACCGATTATAAGTGGCCCAGATTCACCAAAACTTGGATGTAGTCATAATCGGAAGACCAATTGGTTACAAAACCTCTGATTATAGGTTGCCGCAGATTCAAATTTTGAAAGCTACCATAATCGGTAGATATTCTAACTTAAATACGTACCGATTATTGGTTTCCCCAGATTCAAATTAGTTGTTGCAGTTTAAACCAAATTTAAGAAATAGCCGTTGGAGTTTTTGGGAAAAAGAAAAAGAGTCGTTGGACCCTAAACCTATATAAAGAAACTCATATCTATCAACCCAATTGCACCAAACTCTTTCCTCTCTTCAGTTCTAACTTTGAAAACAAAAACATGGATATTACTTTTGCCGAAGAAGAAGATTGTGCTATTTATAGAGCGTATGTTGTGGTAACTGCTCATGATCGTGTTCACAAGCTCCACAAATCGGATTCCCAAGAGCAGCTATGGAACCGTATTTTAATGGTATTTGAGGCGTTAGATGGTAATCAAATTCGAAGATCATCCAATGACATTAAGATGAGGTTAAAGGCGCTCGATAAAGAGATTGACAAACTTGAAGATGAGGAAATATTTGTTAGGGACGCTTTTCCTTGGTGGACGTATGAAAACGAGTAAGTATCTCTGTAACTCCGACTCACATTAACATAAGTTAGTACTAACTTGTTACTCATTCGTAATTTCAGAGAAATCTTGCGGATCACCGGTATGTGAACCTCTACGAGAAACAATTTGAACATGAAGGATGCTACAAAATCAAGAGGGACAATTTCTATGGTCACTGGAAGTTATGATCTGTTTTAATACTTTTAAGTGATTGTAAGAGTGGTTTTAAAGTGATTGTAACGTTAAGGTCTTTATGTAATGGCTACAATCGGAATATTATTAATATAACAGCCTACCGATTATTTATACGCGGTATTTTATTTGGTTAAATAAGCAACCGATTACCACAATCGGAAACTTTATGAGTTAATTTAATTTCCGAATGTTATGTTGTTTGGATACAGAAAACAAATTTTTCTTCACATTGTCATAATCGAAGGAAACATATAAAATAAACCTACCGAATACTATAATCGGAAGTTTAAGAAGTTCATCTCGTTACCGAATATGGTGTTGTTTGGTTACAGATCACAAAGGACTTTAGAGTGTCATAATCGGAGGCTAAGGAATCATGTTAGTTCCCGATTACGGTGTTGTTTGGATACAGAAAACAAAATTTTCTTCACATAGAATAATCGTAGGAATAATATAAACTAACCCTAGCGATGATAATAATCGGAAGTTTAATAAGTTTTATTAGTTCCCGAATATGGTATGGTTTGTTTACATAACAAAAATTATTTGTTCACAAAGCATAATCGGTAGGCAACGAAATTCATAATCTTCCGAATCTGATGTTTTTTTTTGCAAAATCCCCAGATTCGGTAGGTACATAATATAAATAGCTCCCGATTCTGACAATAAAATTGTAATATCCCCAAAATCGGGAGCTATGTATATAAAGTAACCTTCCGATTAATTGTATGAAATTCAACAGTTTCATATCTCTCGCATGTGATTCGCTTATGAAGTCATCGTTAAATGCGTAAAGATAGCAATAAAACCATTCATAATTCATAAAACGAACCATTTACAAACCATAAACATAACGTACCAACTTATAATCCGACACAAACGACATAATCCGACATAAACAAAGTTAAATCCGACATAAACAAAGTTATCCATAAAGTTAACAAAACACCGAGAGTTTACTTTTTCCTATTTGCTTTGACTTTGCGAGCTTTACTACCTCTACAACTTGGACCAACATCATCATTGGTTTCATCAACTTGAGTGCTCGATGATGCCCGAGTTCTTTTGTTCACCTTGGTTGTAGGTTTCTTTTGCAATTTTTCCTCGAACTGAGATGCATACTCCAAATTGCCAACGTTATCAATCAACTCTTGGTGCTTTTTTATCTTCTCAATTGACACAGGCTCTCCGGACTTTATGAAATTAGTTCACCATTTGGACAAACCTCTTAACCTGTTCATATGTTTTAAAACATAGCATACCATCAAACGGTTACTACTCTGATTTTGACCCATAAAATTAAACTAAAATCTACCAAAACCCGGAGGTTTCTCTTTGAGGATACTCTTATATGAATCGGGCTTTGCTTTAAGATCACGGATTACACGAAGATGAGAAACATTCCAGTACCAATCCATATAGTTGGGAGCATTTTCAAAACCTTGGTTGACTGCCCTTCCTTGGTTGATCAAGTAATGCGCCCTTCTATCCCAATGGAATTTACAGGATGGTGTACCCTTGTAAACCACCGTGATAAAATCTTTTTCAGACTCGCAATTCTCCAGATCCAAAGTGAAATTGCCATGGATTTGCTCCTTTGGTATACATTGTACAAAACCGTGTTGTCGCATCACCCTTGAAGCATTGTACATCACATATCCTGTGGGGTGCCACAACGGTCCAAAATAAAGGGCCAAATCGGACCGACCCGCGATATGTCCATCAGCTCAGTCTTCCTTGTATGGATCAAAGCATATGTCTTGGGCATTCAGTGAGTCCAAAATCTCCCTCAAACGAATCAGCTGCTGCTCCTTCGTCCTAGAATGATTGTCATCGAAGACGTACTTTGTTCCTCTAGGGTCACCTTTCGCCCACGCCAGGTTTTCAATGGCCAATCCCAAGATAGAGAAGTGGTCGTAGATCCATGTCTATATTATCATTTTTGCAAGTATTAGGAAATTAATTCTTCAATGGTAGAAAAAATAAAAAAATAACCAAGTAAACAATACCCGTAGTAGACTCACGTTCCCGACCACTTGGCTAATTCCAAGCATCGACGCCTTTCTCAAATCTTCCATCAACCACGCATGGCATACCATGCCCCAAGAGTACTCATGCACTTTATTGAGAGGATCCAGAAGTTGTAAAAGGTTAGTGTCAACCCGATTTCCACTAGTATTGGGGAAAATGACACATCCCAATACACATAGGAGATATGCGGTGGCCGCATGGTTGACTTGCTCATCCGTTAAAGTTCATTTCTCTTATTTTTCCTTGGTGCCCTTGAACATATCCATCGAAAGTACCCATGTTGAACCTGCCTAGTTCTATACTTCATGCATCTTTTGAACTCGCTTGTTGATGTTTCTTCATCCCAACCCAAACACTTTTTAGTTAGAGCATAAAGTTTGGTCCATTCCAACTGCTTTGTGAACTCAGCCCTAACACCTTTGCCATGGACAGAGAGTCTAAGAATCTGCACAACATCATCTCGGGGGTAATCGTCATTTCCCCAAACGGTATATGAAAGGTGTCGGTCTCAGGATAAAGTCTCTCCACAAACACCGATATAGCCACTCGGTCATGTTCCAACAAAGAGTTCTCCGCAGCATCATCCAACCCAGAATTTGTAATAATTCTCTTGAACCTTTCACATTCATCCTTCAAAGGCCAATCCAGCATTTTAGTTGGTGCGGCGGCCGGTTTGAGTATACGAACCACATCAGAATGATACTATTAAACACATGACAAGTTAAAAAAATTTTACAATAACTAAAACTATAACCCTTAAAACTATTACGAAGAAAAATATAATAGGTAAATAAAATGGATACGATTATTACCTTGGTTTCATATATTTCTTTGGCCCAGGAGTCTTTGTATCCAAATAACAATTGTCCTCTATCCTCCGGCAACCCAAGGATTACACCTTCTGGAATATCCCGCACCTTCGGTCTTTGTGGGACAAGGTGTTGCGCTTTCTTTCGAGGAGGATTTTTATTTTCGGCTTCTCCTTCTTCTTGCGGACCACTAGGTTGTCCTAATTCTGGTACTCTATCTTCGGGTGCTTCTAGTTGAATTTCTGCTTGTGATTGTGGAGCACTTGGTTGAACACCTTCTTGAACTGGTTGTGATTCAGAGGCACTTGGTTGAACACCTTCTTGAACCGGTTGTGATTGAGGGGCACTTGGTTGAACACCTTCTTGACTTTCTTGTTGAGTTCTATCTTGATCACTTGAAGCTGCTTTAGCATTCCTAGCTCTCCTTGCACTAGCTGTCAGGTTCTGACGCCTTTCCTTCCTTGCACTAGCTGAGACAATTGCATCTTCGATTTTTTTACCTCGCCTATCCCTAAACAACAGAGAAAGTACAACAGGTTAGTAAACTATATAATCGGAAGTTATTGTAAAACCAACGCTCCCGAATATACATATTTGGTTGGTTGAGTTAACCAATTGCCTCCGATTACGCTCAATATACATATTCGAAGTAATGAGGGGATATTCTTGGTCCTGTCGAGTATATAAAGGTTGTTTGGGTGTCATAGAGTGGCTATCGAGAGATTGGGGAGAATTATAAGTTTTCTTTAATAAAAAAACCATTTGAGCTATGAATTATACTTTTGAGTGTGTTTTTATCATGAGAAACTAGACCCCTACACCGGGTCGACTGAGTAAGTTTGAATTTCATACATGGGTAAAATTATTTTATTCTCTATATGACTTTTGCATTTATTTTAAATTGTTTTATGATTTGAAAAAATTAGTTATCATTTTATTAGATGGGTCATGCTTGCTTAGATGTTTGATGTCCCATGCTTACGATTTATAACTAATATTTGGAGAATCTACCTTGGCAAAAAAATAAGAGTCCATTTTGTTTTATTTATTGAGCGATAATTGCTGAAGAATAAATAATTGAACCTATTGATATGAATTCGGTGAAATCCTAGACCCAATAACTCTCTCTTTTATTATTTTCATTAAACCTTTTAATTTAATCTCAACAGTGTCCGAGTGAACGACAACCCTTCTTACTACAACATCATTGAAAATAACCATCAAACAATCGGAAGGAAATTACAAAATATATCACCCGATTATTGCGTCTTTAATACTTGTTCTTCCCTAGTATATTCAGAAGGCAAAAACACAATTAACTTCCGATATGATCGATTTAGGCCTCAGCAATGAAAAATGTTCTATAATCGGTAGGCAACCTAAATATTTACCACCCGAATATGACAAATGTTCTTGTGAAATGAAGAATTCGACCACAATCGGAAGTTTAAAACAATAACTAACCTACCGAATCTGGGTAATAACCGAAAACCCTAAAAAAAAAACATGGATTCGTCGAATTGAAGCAATATAAACCAAATTAATGGTAGAATCTTACCTAATCGGCGCCATTTCAAGTTGCCTGAGAGTTTGGCTATCAGTATCGCCTACATTAGAAACTTTATCTTCTTCGTGTTCTTCGGGTTCGTGAATTAAAACCTCTTTATTACGGGCATGCAATCCAATATTCGGATCCTCACCGCGCACTACGTTTTTGGTTCGAGCTTTCTTGCATTCCTTTTCTTTCATCTTTTTAGAGAATAATCGACGATGATTCGATTCGACGATTAACGATGTATAGCTCGGAGTTGAACGAGGGGGAAAGTTTTCCTCTCTGCAATTGGAGGAGGAGAAGAGGAGTTGAAGTTGAAAAGAAATGAAATGAAATGAATTTAGGTTGACATTGGTTTTATCTGTCAAACGGTTATTAATCGGTAGGTAATACCACCTCATTAGCTACCGATTGTTGAGTAGCCCAAAATCGGTAGAGGGGGTTACTTATAACCTACCGATTATTGGAAGCCCCAAATTGAACCTTTGCCAAATTCCATAGTTTCGAAGGTACAGAGCCGACCATAACCATTTGGTTCGTCTTTTGGACGTAGCCATAATCGGAAGATAAATAGATTACCTAACCTCCCGATTATAGGTTGCCCCAAAATAAGTTTTTTTGTATAATCCTTCATTGCAGGAAATTTGAAATCTACCATAATCGGTAGGAATTTTTACTTTTACCATCCCGATTATGGGAAGCCCTAAATCGTTAGCTTAGACATTTTTTTATTCGTCCGATTATATAGGAGCCCCAAATTTCACCATTGCAAAATTCTAAAGATTTCTTATTTTTATACTTTAATAATCGGTAGTCTCGTGAGGTTCCTTTTCCTACCAATTGTTATAGAAGCCAGATACGAGTTTGGCACAAAATAGATATTAATCGGTAGTATAATATCGTTACTAAGCTTCTGATTGCTTTATAATAATCGGGCACAAAATAGATTCCGATTATGTAAGGGCATTAACATATTCTCCACATTTTTGGACATCACTTAACGATGTATATAGGTTGGGAATAAAAAAGTCGCCCCTAATTCTTTTGGGGTCGCCCCTAAAAATGCCAGGGTATTATGTGCGAAAAGGCTCCAGAAACAAATACCTTCTCAACTGCGAGGTGACAAGCAAGCTTCAAGAGTTTTTCTTTAATAGTTTCAAGGTTCAATGGGTTTTCATAAAATATGTTAGATCAACCATTTGGGAATGGCGCAACAAAAAAGGAGATTATGTAAAAAGAAGGCTTTGGACATGATTTCTTTTACTATTTGGTGGGGCATCATAAAGTACTAACCTGTAGAACTATACTAGTATTTATTTTTAGTATTGGTCGTATATCTACTTTCATATGTTGCCTCATCAATACTTCATGAGAATCGAAAAACCATTCTTCCTCCGATTTAGTTGGATCTTATTCATAATTGTATTTGTCTTATTCCGGTAATTTTTTTCTTTCTCTTTTCGAGTTTCTCGGTATTGTATTTTTACGGTATGTTTTGGTTACTTTGTATTCTATTTTTTTCGATCTTAAACTCATTGTAACCTCGAATTTTCATTAATAAAAAAGGTTATGCTTGAAAGAAAAATTCAGTATAACCTCTCGTGGTTTTTTCTCGGGGAATTAATCTTGCTTCTTGTTTAACCATTGAATAGTTTGTTCAATCGAAATTTTAGCAATTTTCCAGAAAAGAGAGATCCAAAAATTTTAGCATTTTTAAGTCGGAAAGTTAACAATTCTTCTCAACCGGATTCGACTTTCGTGATTCTGCTGCCTTGATCCTGCCACCGTGATTCTGCTTTCATGATTCTGATACCATGATTCTGCTACCGAGATCCCTACAATCTTGGTTCTTCTATTGTTAATCCTCTATCCGATCGATATTTCTCCCGGTTCCTTGCTACGAAGTCCTAGTTAACGGTAAGTCTGTGAAGTGTTTCATCACATGGTCCTCATCAACCCGCAGGTGAAATTGTTATTTTCAAGAGTTTATCGGGTTATCTCGTGTTGTGATTTCTCGGGGAGGGAAACAAATGGGTAAAACATTTTCAGTAGGAACTATTGCACCAGTTTGACGCACATAAGGTGTTTGTAGAATCTCCTGAACCACCAGTGCTTCATCACAGGGCTTAAGTTCACCAACATCTTCTCCTTCTGTCATGGAAAGGGAGCGATCATCCGCTTCACCATCCCAGGAGTCACCATCATCTTCAGCTGGTGCTACTCCGTTAGATGATTCAATTTTTCATTGCCCTTTTAGGGACTTTGATGGTTGCAGAGATGGGGTTAGGGGTAGAGGCTTCACTCGTGGTTCAACTTATTAGCCATATCAATGATCGGCATTTTGCTTCAGCTGAGAGCAAGGGTAACTGCAGAAAACGTATTGGTAATAGCGCAAACATATATGATGCTTGGGAGGTTGGTCTAAAACAACTTTAGATGTGGTTGTGCAGTGAATGTATGCACCTTAGGGCATGGCGTCGTCCCTATCGTGGACACAGTGATGTTATTGCAGGTCCCCTTGATGGCAATAATGTGGAATTTCTGATTCACGGCATTGTGAAACCTTGTTCGGGTACCCTGGTTATAGGTGGTGCAGCTGTTGAAGAAGCGAATGGATTAACCTTGGATTTGTTGGATGCAATTTTTAAGCAACATTTTACAACAACTGCCAGAATTCCTCCACAGTGCAGGCTCAACTTCTCCCGCACCCTGAAAGCAACTATAGACAAGGTATTGGCTGATCCTACGGATTTAACATCTTGGATTCGATTCTTGCTTTTGCCCATCTCGCACTCTAACGTTGTACACCCCTAAGAATAGTAATGAAGGGAGATCTGGTAATAGAAAGAGATTACAGGCTGCTAGTATAAATCGGGCTTTGATTCAGTGGAGGGAGACAAATGGATGCCTTAATTTGGCTCGGAAATTGCTGGTACTATCTGGACAGGAGCGAAGATAGGCTAATCTTGGCACCAAGAGTAAAAAATCTAATCTGCAAGCTTGTAAGAGAAAGCTAAGCTCAGGACACTACGCTGCTTCCATACGCGTTCTCTCTTCTAATGGTATCGCCCCTGCCACACCTGGTACACTCCATGAACTGAGGCTTAAGAACCCTCAAGCTCCCTCCCCAAGCATACCATCAGAATTCAACAATGTGTCGGATGTTTATGTGAATGTCAAAGTTGTCTTGGGAGCGATTAGGAGCTTCCCTAGAGGGACTTGTTGTGGCAGTGACGGTCTGAGAGCTCAACACTTGACGGATTATCTTAGTGGTGCAGCTACAACAGTTGCAGATGACCTCTTAACGTCTATATCCAAAGTGTGGTTAACTTATGGTTGTGCGGCAGTGCCGGATGTTCCGGGAGAGTTTGTGGCTAGTGCCCCTTAACGCCTTTGCTCAAGCCTGGTAGGGGATTGAGGCCAATTGCAGTTGGCAATGTTTGGAGGAGGATGTGCTCCAAGTTGGCAGCAATTTCGGTGGATAAAGAAATGGCATCCTACTTAGGTAATCACCAATTCGGAGTAGGCATCTCATGTGGAGGAGAAGCCATTTTACACTCAGCCAATAGGTTACTTGAGACGAAAGGGGGACGGGACAACATGACCATGATGTTAGTTGATTTTACCAATGCTTTTAATTTAGTGGACATGACCACTTATGATCATGGAAGTATGGAGCAAATGCCCAAGTATTTCCAGGTGGGTGGAGTTTTGTTATGCTCAGCCAGAAAGACTTTACTACAACGAATCCACTATATCTTCGTCCTTGGGAGTTCAAAGAAGGTGACCCTTTAGGTCCCCTATTATTTTCACTGCTTTACATCCGCTTGTAAGCATGATTACTTCGCAATGCAAGCTTGACCTACAAGCGTGGTATTTGGATGATGGCACATTAGTAGGCGATACGTTGGAGGTGTCGAAGGCATTGAGCATCATTCGGTCAGAAGGTGGAAGTAGAGGGCTTCATCTAAACATCAAGAAAACCGAGATTTTCTGGCCTGTTGTTGACCCTAGGATTTTAGCCGATTATTTGTTTCCGGCCGACATCGGTAGACCGTCTAGAAGGGTCAAACTATTGGGTGGACCAGTTAGCTTAGATCTTCAGTTCTCTAGCGATATAGTTCAGGCTAGTTTGATAAGGAAATAAAAAAAAAAAAAGTTTAAAAAAAGAATTTCAATTATGGACAAGTACATTAAGACGGACTAGGCAAAGGATGAATGCGGGGATGGATCTATATCCACCAATGCTTATACATAGCTTTGAAGATAATGACTCGCTAGAAGTTCCAAAGTATGAACCATTTTCTTCGATCCGTCATCTATCAGGGCGTCCTTTTATTGTTGATAGGAAAGATTTCTCCTGCAGTTAAACAAGGCTGCTAATGGGGGTATTATTTTGCTTGGGGGTGTGCCAATTTACATATAGGACAAAAAAAAAGTTGCCTTTGAATTGGTACACCCCTAAGCAAAATGATACCTCATTAGCAACCTTGTAGTTAAAGAGCATTTTCATTTATTAGGTGAATAGTGGTATTTACTTTTGGGGCACATAACAAAAATAACTTCGAATGGACTAAGCTCTTTAGACGTGTAATGCAAAAAAAGATTCCTAGATGAATATGCTGAAGGAGTTTATTAGTTCTGAACTAAAGTAAATACCGTCGCAGGCGCCGTTTCTCTCTTCTTACACTCTTCACTCCCCATGACATCATATGATTCATATCTATGTTTCTCTCTCTAAGGGCGACCATTTTTCATCATGTCCACCTGTTATTCTTCTCTCGTAACCATAAACTTCTTTTAAATTTATTATTATTGGTGATCAATGTGGAATGGACTGCACAATGAGAAGGTCAATCTCGGAACCATGCTTTAACGGGACCTTTAGCTTCTTGTGAAGCAAAAACAAAACAAAAAATGACATTTGTAAATGATTCAGGCTGTTGGATACCAAACATCTCTTGGTGATCAAGTTGGTATGAACTATATAAAATTAAGAACACTGAATATGAACTCGGTTATGTTTTTGGTCTCCTGGTTGTTGGCTGTTGCATCCTGGTATCGTGTATTACAACATCTCACCAATTCAAGGAATTAGGAAGTAATTTATTTTTGGCTTGTACCGCTGAGTAATTTAGTAATAACCAATTCGTTGTTTTGGGTAGATTTCGTCCTGGTATCCGTTTTCTTCATTTCTTTTTGAAGCCAACCACTTAACTTCTGTAACCAGCAGTAATAGCAGCTGTAGTACGAACGCCCGTAGCAAGAGGCAGGCAGGCATCGTTTCTCTCAGTCATCACAACTCTCTTTCTCTCTCTCTACTAAATATGATGGTTTAGTGATGCATTTTAGTTTTCTTAAAATGATACCTCCGATTGTGGTTTGGTCTTCGTTTAAAGACTTTCAAAAGATTAAAGAAACTCGCAAAATAATTGCGGAAAAACTTTCAAAACATTGATGTACAAGTTGAATAAGGACAAACTTTATCAAAATGGCTTGCCCATTAGTATTTTCTATTGCACGAAACAAGAAAAAGCAAATCTGGTTTGGAGCACATAAGCACCGGAGATTGCTTCAAAAAAAAAAAGAACCGGAGATGATGGTTGCCCGGTCACTGACAAAACCCACTTTCCGTACTTATGTCGATTTGTCGCATATGGGTTATCATTGTGCTTGTGGTGGCGTAATTTCCGTGTACTTTCCTCCGTCACCAATGGCAGGTTTGGTTTTACCAGACCATCAACGCTTTTTTCGATGGAAATTTCTATGTCAACAAATTCAGAATTCGAATTAAAGTAAATCCGTACCAGTACAGCACAGACCGGAACAGGTGGCGCATTTGTGCTCGGTGTTTCTGCTTTTGTAACCGACTCTTGGACGCTTTCAGTGCAATTAAGTGTTCCAGCGAAAATTATTACTCCCAACAAATTAACCACGGTAAACTAGAACAGGATACGATTCAAGGGCGAGGGGTGAGGACTTCTTTAATGTTGAGTCATCCAAATCCATCTACGTTGAAAGTGATCATCAACGTACATGTCAAAGTTGAGCACTTGGCATGAAGGTATGCACTACACTTGTTCTTTTATGTTTGAGACGGGAAGGTATGACATTGTAAACATGAACGGCAAAAGGTCACGACTCACAATCTTGAACCCACCGGTACAATGGGTTTCGTCCGAATCTAGGCTAGAGCACTTTAAATTCATAGCTATCTATTTTCATCGTCTTATAAAAGAGATTTTTTTTTTTTTTTTTTTTTTTTGGAAAATAAGATATATTGCCAAGCAGAAAGTTAATTCCTTGATTCAGACCCATTTGGAATCAACTGTGTAGAAGTTGTTGTTGGTAGTGAATCTTTAAATCACGCTTTTGTAACGATTACAAAAGAGTTCTGATTTAACAGTTAACTGTGTAGAAGTTGTTCTGTTGGTGACTGAATCTTCAGAATTAACAGTTTTTGTTACATAGTTGTTGTGCTTTGACAGAGTCATAAGCAATTGAAGGGAATAAAAACGTAGGTACATAATTATACCAACATGCAGTCAAGTGTTCCTTTCTCCATTTCTTTGCTAATAAGTCTGCAACCTTGTTGGATCGCCTGTCGACATGTTTAAAGCCCAAAAAAGAAACTAGTTTAGCTGATTCTGATTTTACTTCTTCCAAAATAGGTATACTTTGACATTGAACTGAAACAGATTTCCCCTGCAGATAGTTGATAGTGAGTTGATTGTCTCCCTCTATGACCAGATTATGTAGATTATTCTGATTAGCCCATCTGGTAGTTTGCAGGAGAGCTAAAGCTTCGGCTTCTTCTGCTGTTGATGCTCTGAAAACTTTCATTGCTGCTCCTTTGCCTGTTCCTAACCAATTTCGAAGCACACAACCAAAACCTGCATCAGTGTATTTTGAAACCCATGAGGCATCACAGTTTAATTTAAGAGTATCTTTTGCAGGAAAGTTCCATGGCTTGAGCATCACTGTCTTAATTCTAGGTTGTGTTGTGTCAATGTTAAGAGTTTGTGGATGCCAATATGCAAAATGCCTTGTGATATCTACAGCAAGTTGTTCTGGTGTTCTTTCTTGTTTTTCAAACACACGCAAGCATCTTTTTTTCCATATGAACTAGCATTTAGTTGCAGCTAAAGCCATAAATATAGAATTTATGTCACCTGTCAACCATTCAATGTATTTATCTAAGAAAGAAGTATTATTAGAGATAGAGTTAGAGTTTACTCCCTGTGATGCCATAGGTGGTAGATCACATACTGCTTGAGCATAAGAACAATCAAAGAACAGATGGTAAGTTGATTCAATGGCATGTTTACAGAAAATACACTGTGTTTCCACATCAAGAAATGAGCCTAATTTCTCTCTTGTTGGAAGAGTGTTTTGCAAACACTTCCAAGTTGAAAGCTTTATTCTTTGGGAGGTATCCATATGCCAAAGACCCTGTCAAAATCTTTTAGTCTCAGTAGAAACTGATCCCATATGATTAAGCAATTTAGCATATAAAGATTTTATAGAGAATTCGCCATTTCTGGTGAGCATCCATCTCATTTTATCTTTTTTCAAGTTTCCAGTTTTGTTGGTGTAAAGCTTGATGTTCAAAATTTCGGAAACTAAAGAACTGTCGAAAAAAGAGTATAACTATGATTCATTCCACTTTTTTGTGTCATGATTGATCAAATCAGACACAAGTGTTATATTGGAAAATCTTGTAATTGAATTATCCATAGGTTGTTCCCTAGTTGGTATCCATTTGTCGTCCCAAAGGTTGATAGATAATCCATCTCCTACTTCCCAGAAATTGTATTTCTTTATATGTTATATTCCCTGTAGGATGCACTTCCAAATCCAAGAAGCCGAAGACTTCTTTTTTGAGTGTATAGCCCCTGTCTTCTTAAAGTATTTTCCCTTTAAGATTTTTTTCCCATAAGTTATCTAGTTTACTAACTAATCTCCAAGCTATTCTACTGATCATAGCTTGGTTTACCGTATTAGCTTCTTTAAACCCCAGACCTCCCTGGTTAATAGGGTTACAAAGAAAATTAAAGGCCTTATGTAAATGCCTTTGGAGTTAGTATTTTTCCCCCACCAAAAATCCCTCTGAATGTCATTTATTCGTTTTGTAATCTTTTTTGGTAAAACAAAACAACCCATGGTAAAGATAAGCATGCTAGAAAGTATTGATTTGTTTAAAACAATCTTGCTGGACTGAGATAGTACTTTAGCTAGCAAAGTTTTGACTCTTTGTTCCATCTTTTCAATTATGTTATCAAAAGATTTCAGTTTTGATCTATCAACAAATAGAGGAACTCCTAAGTGTGTATCTCTAATATTGATTTTCTTTATTTTCATGAGCCTAGTTATTATTCCCTGATGTTTACTATGAACTCTCTTACTGAAGAATAAACCTGACTTTGTAAAGTTTATAACTTGCCCTGAAGAGTCACTAAAAAGATTTATGGCATCTAAGAGGTTCTTACAACTGCCTAAGTCAGCCGTAGTGAAGAGAAGTAGGTCATCATCAAAAAATAAATGAGAAATTGGTGGAGATTTCGGAGTAAGCTTAATTCTTGGAATCTTTTTAATTGTTTCCAAATATAGAGTAACCTAGAGAAAACCTCCATACAGAGGATAAAAAGGTAAGGGGACAAAGGGTCCCCTTGTCTGATTCCTCTAGAGGGCTTAAACTCAGTGCAATGATTCCCATTAAGGAGCACTGAGATAGCTGAAGTTGAGATACATTGAGTGATTAGTTCACACCAATGTTCCGAAAAACCAAAAGATTGAAGAGTTTTTATCAAAAATTTCCAATTCACTCTATCGAACGCTTTAGACATATCTATCTTAGCACCTATGTTCCCTGTTTTTTTCTACTTTTCTTCAGAGAATGAACAATCTAATGAGCTACAATAATATTATCTGAGATTTTTCTGGAAGATAAGAAAGCCTACTGTAAAGGAGAGATTATCTTTTCCGAAACTTTTTTAAATCTATTAGCCAATAGTTTAGCGATCACCTTGTAAGGTGTGTTGTAGAGTCCTATTGGCCTATAATCGGCTGGTGATTTGAGATTTCTCATCTTAGGTATAAGGAATAAAAAGGTTTTATTTTGGTCTTGATGTAAGTTTTTGTTTATAAAGAAATCTTGAACTACTGTTATCATCTGATCTCCTACTATCTCCCAATTGTGTTTAAAGAAGCTTACCGGAAAGCCATCTGGTCCTAGGGCTTTATCTGGTCCCGGGGTTTTATTGGTTCTTTGTATTTTTGCTCGAGACCTATAGACAGATTGACACATTACAACTTCAAAACAATGGAATTAACCTCTCAAAATTTCTAAAATGCATTCTTTTTTCTTTTTTTTGCTCATAGGATCAACAAATGACAAGAAACTATCAAATTGTTGTTGTATATTCTCATGAGGATTTTCGGGAGTTAGAAGATGAAGAATCGCAAGAAGTTCCAAAATATTCACATATGGTGGGTTTTGATGTAGAATTTTAAAGGTGGGATTTATGGGTCTAGGGGGTTTGGTGGAATTACTTTTCCTCGGTACGTTTGGTTGCCCAAATCCCTGGAATCACGTATCTTGCGGAACTCACTTTTCCAGCATATCCTCCATATGGAGTCCGACCCTCTCCTAAGATTTGCTGGAAACTTGTCAAGGGATTTGTGGACCCACTTTTTTAAATATAAAATCATATATATATATATATATGTACAATTTTTACGATTCTTAGGATAATCCCAAACACTACACCGGACTCTAAAGCTAGAGAATTATAAGAAACACATGGATTTTAACTGAGTTACCAAACATACGAGGGATTTACATGAAACCCGGAATTTGTAATCCTATGGGATTATAAATTCATGAAAATAGTGAATTCCGCGAACAAAATGAATTTGTTTCTTTAGCTTATAATCTAACCAAGGTGTTTTGTATTTGAGAGAAAGACTTCTATTCCAATAAAGAACATGTTTACAATAGCCATAAGCCCCTCAATCCCAAGGTCATGTCCTTAAATTTTATTTTGAAGATTTGCAACAAAAAAATTGGCAACGTTATGATCTCATCTACAAACATTGGGTTGAAGATAGTCAATACCTCAAATGTTAGCCGACCTTACTAGAGGTGAGTCTCATGGAGGTGGGACAAATGTAAAACGTGATGTGGCTCAACGTAATTGGTGGAGAGGGGCCCTACTATAGCATTGGGATATATAGCCGGTTCAAAAACTCTTAACAAACCGTGGTAAAAACCATGGCAAAACTACCTCTCTCACATTCTTTCAAATTGTGGGGCCCAAAAGTGAGGCCCTGCTAATCCCCTAAGAGTAGGTCCCACCGAACATGTGAGAGGGACGGTTTTGCTTTAGTTTTTTTCACGGTTCGTTTAGAACCACTGTAGCCGGTTGGGTTGGGGAATAGTTTGATTTGATTTTTTTTTTCTTTTTTTATAAACAAAGAACCTTTACATTAGTAGTAATTCGAGGTTACACTGAGTTTAAGATCGAAACTAAGAGTATACAAACAAACAACATCATATTGTAAGAGTACAATACCGTGAAATCCGATAAGAGAAAGAGAATGATTACCGGAGTAAGACTAATACAAGTATGAATAAGATTTAATTAAATCGGAGGAAGAATGGTTCTTTTCAGAATTAAACTCTAACCATTTTGTTTGATTTTCTTCTATAGAAAAATGTGCTCCCAAAATAGGAGTGATTTGTTCAAATCTCTTGTAACTAGAGATGGAGATCCGTTGTCAAAAAAATCATTGTCGTAGTTTCCGTCGTCGGACAAATTAGTGATGAAAATTTCGTCGCTGGAGACAACAAATATGAAGATTTCGTCGTTGGAGAACATCTCTATTGATCTTAAAACCCAAACTAATAACCAAAAACCGCCATTAAACCGTAGATAAACATTCAAAAATGAGATAAAACCACCACAATGGTGTAGATAACTAATAAACATGACAACAACTAAACTTACTAACTAAGATAGAAAGCAAGAAAAAATAAAGAAACCTGCTCATATCTATCCCAAAACGAATTATATCTGAGCTGAGAAAGAGTAGCTAGAGCCTAGAGGTGTTTCTGTCGAAAAAGAAGGGTGAGAAAGATGAGAGAGAATAAGAGTTAAACTCCCTGGGTTGGGGGAACGGTTTAATTTCATGTGTCCATTTTTAGCGAAAAAAAATTGGGGGCCACAAAAACTAATTGGGGGCCTCACCAGTTGGTCTCCCAATAGCATTTTGTTGCTTCCCCTTATCAAAATTTTTCAAAATGCCTAAACTACCCCCAAAATAATTAGTGTTAATTAAGTTGATTAGTTAAGTTAGATTAGTTATAAATTAGTTAAGTTAGATAAAATCAGTTTTAGGGGAAAAATTTAGATATTAGAAAGAAAAAAAAATTGTGTTGGATAGAGATGAAGGAATTTAGATATTAATAATTGACGAATCCTCAAAATGAAGAACCCGAAGCTCAAAACAATCAGGTAAACTTCTTATACTCTTCAAATTGTATGAATGATGCTCCAAACGGTCGATTGATGGTCACTATGGAAGTACTCAGTGTTAGAGTCGTTAAGTCGAGAGGGAAATAAACGAACGACTCTAAGGAGTCGTCAATTACTTGACAAAACCTTTGACGACTTAAACCTGCAACTTTTGCAGGTTATGAAAAATCGTCAACCAAGTGTGATATAATTGACGACTCCAGCTAGTTAGGTCACATAGAGTCGTTAGCTTAATATGTTTAGAACCCAACGACTCTAAAACTTTTTACTCTCTGAAGATGTTACTCTTAGGTCGTTAATTTGGCATTCCTATTTACTGACGACCCTTCCTATTTTTTGAACATGGAACAAATTTTGCATCAGATAGAATCGTTAGTTTCATAAAGGGGTCGTCAAACAAAGCAGGATCGAGAGAAATCCAGACAAATCAGCCGCCTCTTAACTGATAAGGATCAACTGAGGAGCCTTAATCTTTAAGTTTTCCTAACTTTTCTATGCCCATACGTGTCATTAATCTTACCAACTTAGTGCACCATAAATATCCAGTTTTCAACCATGGATGTACTTTGCAATAAGAACATAAGCTTAATAATAATAAGGGGAGTCCAGCTCCCATATTCTCCCGTCTCTCTTTCTTGATTCTATTTTTCATTTGTTCGGCCAATATATGGTTTGAGCTACTTTTGAATTGAGAGTTACACAACACGTTACTTTAGAAACAAATAGTGGTTCGTATTTAAATAATGTCGTCCAGAAGAATCGTTAACAATTTAGAATTTCCTGGACGACACTATCCTAGGGCAGAAAACCAGGTTTAGGGTCGTTATCTACTACACCCTAATGGTTAGCGATTTTTCATCAATTAACATGCATATCAAAAATCGTTAAGCAATAAAAAACCGTGGTTAACGACCCTGGATCTGTAACTACAATTTTGCAGTTGAAAACTTAATGGAGGAACTGAGAGGGAGGGGGGAGGAGAAGAAGAAGAAGGGTCGGCTGATAAAATGAAATGGGGCTCGGTTTGATGTTAATAGGATTTTAGGGTAATTTTTAGGGGAAGGGTAGAATGGTACTTTTAACATCATTTTGGAAGCCCCCTATAATTTTTGGTGTGGGTATAAATTTTGTGAGGCCCCCAATTACTTTTTGTGGCCCCCAATTAATCCTTGATTTTTAGGTCTACGATCTGGATTAATTTTCCAACACTTATCCCACCTTTTGCATTTTTGGATGTTACTTATCATATACCTTTATACTAATCGTTTTTGGCTTGAAGTTTGCTGCAATTTCATTGTTTAGTAGTCCATGATTACGCTCAGTCAAGCCAAGTCGTTGATAGCCAGTTATGTGCAATGTAATCAATCTCATCCGAGATGGTCGAATCTCGCCGAGAATCACAATTTCGATCGATATTTAGATGAGTCGCTTAATCTCGAATAGACGAGATTCGACTGAGAAACTCAACTTGCTGAGATGGTTGAGTCTCCTAGGCAACATGATCAACATACTTATCAAAGTTGAGCACTGGCATGAACGTATAATACTTTACACTTGTTCTTTTCTGTTTGAGACGGGAAGGTATTACACTGTAAACATAAACTGAAATAGGTCACATTTCGAACCCACTGGTACAATGCGTTTTGTCCGAATCTAGGACGGAGCACTCTAAATTCGTAGTTATCTAAGTATTTTCATCATCTTACAAAAGAGCCTTGCTAAATTGGGGCCTATAGGACTTAATTGGGGCATATCAAATTTTTCTTCCCACATCACCAAATTACTTTGGGCACCCAAATTATTAAGAAATACTAATTTACCCCCACATTAATTCCTAAAACTCTCTCATATAAATAAATACTAATCTTTCCATTTTCAGTAAATCCAAAAACAAAAAAAACCTAAACCTAAAAAAACTTTCTATTTTCATCATAATCTTTCCGAATTCTCAAAACCCTAATTTTCATCTTCTTCTCCAACGAATCTTCGATCCACACAAGAAAAAAGGTAAATCTCCATCAACCCATTCTATGATTCTTCTTATCTTATTGATTCACATGTTTAAATCTTCGTTTTTTCCAAATCAAAACTCTGATTACACCCAGGATCGGTTTTTATTAACATATCGAATAAACCGATTCTGGGTTTTGTTTTCGGCCATGCATGAAGAGCATGCACAATAATCGGTTTACATGATGATTAACATCAACCGATTTTGTGTTAGAAATAAAATGAGAAAATACATCACCAGAATCGGTTTATATATGTAATATGTATAATCCGATTGCATAGGCTTTTCATCTTCCTTGACAGAATCGGGTTTTATACATGTACCACATAAAACGATTATGGTGGTCTCTTCAGAATCGGTCTACTTTTGTTTCTTTATGTACCGATTTTTACTTGATTTTTGTTAAATTTTGGTGTAGAATGGACTTCGGACACCTAGCATTTTATAATCGAGAATTAACCTTGGAGGATGCTCTGAGGAAACCACAAAGAGTTCCAGAGAGAAGTCTATATAAGTTTGCTTTCGGAGGTGAAACCAATCTTGAACAAGCGCTGGCATTGATTGATAAGATGACACTAGAAGAGCTTGTTGAGGACATCAGGTTCGCTCGGATGAGGCGAGACATTATTTCAGCTGAGAGGATCGCCACCAGGCATTGGAAGGTATGTTTGAAGAAATGGTTGAAGCTGCTGCAACGCAGTGATCTTGGTGGTGGTGGTGCTACTGTTTGATCCCGATCTTTGGTGTTGGTGGTGGCTGCCGCCTCCCGATCTTGTTCATGCTGCAAATTCTCCTAGTGCTCTTTAAGTTTTTAAGTTTAACTTTTTTTGGCTCTCCAACCTCGGATTTTTAACACTCGCCCCTTTACCTTGTCCATTGCACAATTTGTAAGTAATTTTGTGATTTTTTTACGTAACCCATGTTATTTTATCTTCCAATGAAACACCACTAACAAATGTAAGTTTGTTTTTTTGTTTTTGTAGCATGAAGTCGTGAAAACGCGCTACTTGGAGGAAAAGGGGGAGGAATTCGATTTCGATGCAAGCTATATATCAGTTCTTGGCAGAAAGAATCCCGGAGGATAACCCGGAATACTTGGATGATGTATCGTCTTCGGAGGACGAAGATTGATGGTTTTAGAAATTTGTGTATAGGTTTTGTGGGTATACCTCTATGTAAACCCTCACGAGACTATAACTCGTCCACTAGGGTTAAAGGCTTGATGCATGTGCTAAATGCATCCTACAATAATAATGCAATGAACGGAAATTGGTAATGAAAGGAAACAATCGGTTTATATATGTTATAAGTAAAATCCGATTGTCTAATCGGATTATAAACATGTAAATGTTAATCGATTATAAATGTCCTCTGTTAATTCTTAAACACCAATCCAGAATCGGTTTACAAGTGGATGAACATAAACCGATTCTGTGAACTGTTTTTTAAAAAAAAAAATCAAAATGTTTGATGTTTTGATGAACTCTCTAACATTAGTTAATCTCACATCCAAAACATAATTAACCCATAATACGATTAATTAATGCTAATTAATCAGGGGTAAAATAGGTACTTAGGTAATTATTTTGATAAGGGGTGGTGCGTAGTGATTTCTATTGACATTTTTTGTCATCTAGCTATAGGCCCCAATTAAGTCCTATAGGCCCCAATTTAGCAAGGCAAAAGATATGTTGGTTCCTTGTTTTTGTGTTAGAGACCTATACAAGATTGACACATCATGACTTTAATATATTATTTGAAGGAATGAGAAGTATGAAAGTCGAAAACTTTATTGATGATTACATATAGTTGCGTATTATGCAATTACATCTGTAGATCAAAATACATGATTAGAACAATAACTTGAAACGAAAGAAATCGAAAATAAAATTTTGTACTAGATATATGTAAACCTACGGGGGAATTGAAATCTTAAAATTTTGTATATATCACCATTTTGTTGGATACTCTACGAGAAGATATGAATGATTCTTCTATAAAAGAAGTAATATACCCAAATTCAACATCAAATTCTGTAATCTCGACACGTCAGTAAATGGTTGAATGAAAGATTGAACGAAATCGAAGGCCCTCTAGAAGGTATGAGGCACCGTAATGGCATACACTTACTATACATATGTGAAATAAAATATATAATAGAAACATATTAATCATTGCTATTGTTATAATACAATTTTATTTATTCAAAACGTTAAAACACTAAACTACTCTACCTGAATCTAAACAAGTTTAAGATCCGGGTAGACATGGGAAAGAAAATTTAAGAAGAACTAATAAAAAAAGATGAAGATAACTGCTAAGGATGAAGATAACTACCTAGGGAGATAACATAGTTGCAGAGCGTGTTTACGAGAGCATTTTTAATAATTGTGAAGATACAAATTGTTAAAGTAGGTTTTCATGACTTCAATATCATACGAGTAACCTCTAGAACTTTCTAAAAAAAAAAATTTGTGTGTGTGTGTTTCTCAATTTTAATCTTCTTAAATCTGATTTTTTTATCATTATTAATTTTATTTCGCTTGTTTATGGTTGCATGCACGTATTTTATTTTTTTTGAGATTATTAACAAATAATTTTTACACAAAGGTTTGCAAACAAATAAAATTCACCTAGGACATGCAAACAAATTATGTTGACATTTTTTGGGAAAAAATAAGGTAAAATTCTCTTGGTTTAAATTTTATTTCATGTAAACATCAAAGAAAAAAAAAAGTAAATTCTCTTGTTTTGACTTATGTTAGAATAAAAAAAGATAACTTTAAAGGGTAAACATCCAACTAAATATTTTCAGAAAAATCAAATCTAATTTCAAAATCAAGAAGCTTTACGAACTGAGAAGTTGAGCTCCAACAAAACTGAAAAATAACCAATGATAGCCTCAAGGGGAGGGGCGGGTCCTACCAATCAAATTTGTTAGAGTTTGTTTGGTGGAATCCAACTATCTCGGTATATTTAGAACTTCTCAAGACATATAAATACTATTTTATTTTTCTTTAGTTTGTATTCTGGAAAACAAGTTAACGAGACCCGATACGTATACAATAAAAACTTTATCTAGAAATAATCTTGTGACTTTGTATAAATATTCTCATATAGAGGTAATATTTATATATATATATCAAGATCAGTTTGAACCATAGCTTTCTATTCATATATATAGAGTTTATTCCTTTATATAGTGCTTTTACATGGATGTTTTACTATACTAAGTTACTCAAAAAACAATTCCGGGAAAACATCAAACTACCAAAATAAGATTTTCCGAAATCACCAAAAACACCCTTTTAATAAAAAGACACAATACCTTTAGATTGAGATAAGGCATTACAATTAATTTGTGGTGCATGTGGGTAACATAGTCTATTTCACGAAAATAAAATTACTCTTACATTGGGACATATGGCATCACAACTATAATTCTGGTAGTTTTTGGAATAATTAGTGGTGTGGTAAATAGTCCATTTCACCAAAATAAATGGGTGTAGAATGATAAATAAAAGAAGGTTCATCCTAAATTTGTTGAAAGCGATGCCAACACGGGCCATAAAATGTTGAAAGACCGTGGAATACATTGTTCAGCATTGAAGATACTTTTACAGAATAATAAAGGACTAACCAATGTCGTTGACTATGATGAATTTGAAAGAGCGTTTATGTTGTGAATGTTTGGTTAATAAATCTTTCGTAACCCCAACCATTGAAAATGGTTGGCTGGCTTCGAGCCTGAAATTTCTAAGAGGGGGGAAGCAGGGGCAACGAAATTTGACTTGTGCTCATTTTTCTGCGAATTGTAGGATTGCGTGGGGCGAAAAAAAATAAAAGACGGTGGCAAATAATATTCCTAGAACTGAACGGGTTATATAAATGAGGTGAAGAGTGCCATTCATTTTGGGGGAACATAAACAAAATGATTATGGAGCATCGATTAAAACTAACACAGTACTTGTAATTTTTCTAGAAAATTTTAATATAATTTTAACCCTTCCGGTTAATAGATTAGGTTGGTCGACTAGAAGAGTTACAAGATCACAATCAGGCACCATAATTAGAGGTGTGTAATTTTAGCCTAGCACGGGATACTATCGGCACTACAAGAAAATCTACCTATTGCTACACTATATATTGTCACACCTTCAATATAGGTGTTGTAAAAGAAAATTTATATTCACAGTACTTGTCAAGTGCAGCTAAAAACTATAATTACTGCTGCATAATGAAACTTTTGCCATACAACTTTATAAACAATAAGAAAATGGTGTGGCAAAAAAGTATAATATGTTGCTGCAGTAATAGAGAGTTGGTGCAGAAATAGACTTCTTGCTACATAGGTTATCACGGCACTAATAGGGGTTTATGCCATAACCATTGGGTGCTACAATAGGTTAAGTTTCTTTTAGTGTGGCTCACGGAACGTTGATCATAGAGATATGCTCCTTCAAAAAAAAAACCATAGAGATATTCGCTTTTATAAAACTCAACTAAACATGGTGTAATGACGTTAAACTTTCCGCCCAGAAGCGATTTCCAGCAGGGGAAAAAAATTCGACAAACTTAAGATCTGAGCAGTACCAATTTTAATCTTCATATATTAGATTGATTTTCTTTGTGTTGAATATGAGTAAGAGTAAGAAATTCCTAACCCTACCCCCTAACTCAATATTCACCATCAAACCCTAAAACAACCTCCATGGATTTAGCTAACCTCATAGACTAAATCTTTAATTCATTGGCCCTAGTAATTCATTTGGGTTGATTGCTTGCATGTTGGTGTGATTATCTCTTAATTCCTGAAGATTTTATGTTCTCTCAGCTTGTGTCTGCTTGATGAGAGTTGATTTTTCATCGAACTTAACCGACTATGATATTTATCGATTCATCCAGACTTGGTTCCATCTAATGTTTCACTTCATCTCTTTAATAAGGGGTAATATTCTCAGTTTGGTACCTCCTCAATCCCCACCGGAAAAGTAGAAAAATCAGTCTATGTTTTTATCTTGATGTTAGATCTATTTATTAAGCTTGAATCTCTACCTATTATTCCCAGATACTTCTGTTTTTACATGTCTGGTTTGTTTTGACCCTATGATGTTTTTTTCCCCATTTTTCATAATCCATTAAACCTTGTTTTTTCAATACTCTGGAGTTGCCGCTTTTGTGTAGGTGGTAATCGAATTTGGCTTTTGCGTTTGATTCCATCCTCTGTAGTTTTATCGGGCTAGTGAAGCCCTTATTTCCTGAATTTTTTCCTTTTAATCTTGTTTTGAATGTCGTAAGGTAGGTAGCTCTAACCACCAGATTAGTTTCAGGTAAAATTGTTGATCTAGTTGTATTGGTGGTGTCTTATCCTAATGTTTTCCCCCACTGCCTAGTTATTGTTGATTGGTGATATTTTGTTTAATGTTATTGAAATTTGTTTTGTTTGTTAAGGTTTAATGGATCCCCTTTGTGTATTAGTCTTTCTACCAAGGAATTGTAACTTTCGTTGTAGTTGTTTTTCCCTGATCTAGTTTAAGTCTTTTTTGGAAGTTAATTTTGAATTGGGTTTTCTCTGTTTTTAGTCTCTGGGATAATGGTGCTGAGATTTAATATAGAAAAACAAAGAAAATAACAACAATGATTTCTCCATAGCAATCCAAGCTTAGTGCCTCTTTTTAGACTTTATGTTAGTTTAGCAACAAATTAGGCTTAGGTTAAGCTAATCTATGTTTAGTTCTAATCTAAGCTGGCATTTCAGCTTCATAATCAATATATTTAATCCATAAACATGATTATATAGAATTCATAGGCTGAAATCATGATACACCCTAGTATTTACATGCTCTACAACATCTGAAATAGGTATGAAAACAATCATTACTTCCTGTCAATAGATGCACATAATCTCTAATAGTTGCACAATCAACACATAGTAATTTCTGAATTGATTAACATCAGTAAGAGCAGAATAGAAGCATGATACATAATTCTATAAGTATAAGAAGAAGAAAACATAAATCATCAAGTAATTAAGGGTTCAATAACTTAGATTCTACTTCTATTTCCTCTTGCTTGATAAATGGCAAATCACAAAATTCTGGATATATACAAGAGGTTAGAAGAGATCTTAGTCATCACTTAAGTAGCTATGTGTCATCTAACCTGTCCATCATTAGTTGGATGAAAACTCACCAGGTGAATCATGCTTAGTCAACATGACACCTAAGATGTCCTTAAGCTAATCTTAATTCCTTGATTTAACTCTAATCTTTCCTTAATCTGGCATATACTTAGTCCAACTTAGATTAGAACTAAACATAGATTAGCTTAACCTAAGCCTAATTTGTTGCTAAACCAACATAAAGTCTAACATCTCCCACTTTGGTTAGCAACAAATTCTTTACTAAAAACTACAAGCTCAAGATAAAAGCACGTTAGCATTCGACTATGAAGACCTACACACCATTTAAAAGATGCATACGCCATTTCCATAATTAGAAAACTAAGACGTACAATAATTCTAAGCTAAACTTTATGGATTCAGATGATCTTTACAACAAAGATTTGTATACTTCAAAATTGAGTATTCTAGATCACTGAAAAGATCGTTCGTCTCAATTAAGGGACTTCTATATAATCATAACTGAGATCATTATATTTGATGTTAGAGATTTTCCCATGATCTCAAAAGATTTGCCAATGTCTCACTTAAGAGACTTCTTTATCTTTATTATTACAACTGAGATTGTACCTCATTCGAGAGACTTCTTTAGGTCTTATTCGAAGGACTTATTTAGTCTCGAAATAGTTGTTTATATCTCTGCTATGAGATTTCTTTATAATCTTAACTTAATATTTACACCAACGTCTCAATTAAGAGAGTATACAGTAAAAATAAATTCTTAATGATCTCCGAAGAAATCTACACCAATATCTCAATTAAGAGATTACAATAAATGTCTCAATCTTAACTGAGATCTGCTAATGTCTCCGTCAAAAGACTACCGCAAGTTCTTTATGACCTCAACTGAGATCTGCCAATGTCTCCGTTAAGAGACTACAACAAATGATCTACACCAATATATCGGCTAAGAGACTACGGTAAATGATCTCAAAAGAGATCTGTTAATGTCTCAATTAAGAAACTGCAGTGAACTCTTTATGATTTCACTTTAAATCTGCTAATGTCTCACTTAAGAGACTACATCAAGATTCTTTATGATATCAACTGAGATATGCTAATATCTCATTTAAGAGACTACAGCCAACCTCAAATTCCTTATGAGATTTCTTATGAATAATATAAATAGAAAGAACACATGTAAGTGATAATGAAACAAAAATACCATACTCCCACTGTTCTGTGGAATTCTGCAGTTGTCTATACTTCATCATTCTATGTTCAGATAGTATGAATTTCTTACAACAACAACAACTATCTCTGTTTAGATGATATTAACAACACTAGCATAAGAAACTTCATATAAATATAAATCAGAACTACCAATTGTCATTGAAACTTTATGATAATAAAATTCTGAATTCAAACTCAATACACCACGACTTCACCTTTGGGTAAACTTGTGATATACTAAAGTCCTAACCAAAAACAAGACTAATCAGCCTATACACAGTATACTGGGATTAGAAACAGAACCAAGCCGTTACTAAAACGGGTTGTAACGGCTCTTGCCTGTTGCAAAAGTGGGTGTTATATTTTTTTTGTATCGACTTTGTGGCCGTTACGAATTTTGGTCGTAACGGCTCTAGTAACAGCTGCGCGCCGTTACGAATTTGCCACGTGGTAACAGCTCCGGGCCGTTACGAATATTTTTGTAGCAGCTCCGTCGTAACGTTGTCAAGCCGTTACGAACTTTTTTGTAACAACAAAAAAATTACTGCCAGTCAACCTTGACCTGGTCAAGGCTGACCGACAGTAATTTTTTATGCCGGAAATAAGCCAGAATTCTAAATTCAATACCTGCATACATTCATCATCCATACTCGACAACAATTTCTTCAATCTATTCATATCACATTCATTTAATTCATATCAGATTTATATTAAAAAAAGAACTGAACAGATATAAATTACAAAATAACTGAAATTTCTCTAAGTACCTAACTTTTTTTTTGTTTGTTAAGTATCAAACTGTTTTTTTGTTATTGTTTTCTAAAAACGAATAAAAGTGTTTACACAACCATATGTTACATAGATCTTATAGTATATGTCATTATGTTGCACTAGGTTTTGATCACTCCAGTTGCATCAAGCAATGCCTTCCATGCATCTCCTGTGAAAATTTTAGTCCACATTGAATCAGTTGAAACATCCAAAAACAAATTACAGAGGAAAGGAGAATATGATGACCAGGAGAATGCTAAACTACATGAAACCGCTGAAAAGTTTACCGTTATTGAACCTGAGTTTGGGCTACAGGTTGTAGAACTTGTTCCTCCAATTCCACTTCTTCCAACTCCTCAAGTTCATATTCCAATTTTTCCTACAACCAACAAAGATAACCATCACTCTCTGGTCAAGGTTAATTTTAATCTTAACCAATACAAATAAAATGCAAAATGAGCAAGTTTATAACATATTTCACAAACCAAAAGTCAACAACCACAACAGCTAGATATCAACCGAGAAAGCACAACAGAAATGAAGAAATCTGCAATATATATTAAAATTAACAAAATGGATAATCAAATTAGGCAAGAAGAGAAAAAGATACTCACTTTCTTGTTATTTTCCCTTTAACACTACTTTTCTTCTGTGACGAGCTATTCCTTTGTATACTTTTCAAGGACCTTGGGCTCACAACTGAATTTGACCTAAAGTAATTGGAGAATAAACCATATCAAAGACGAATCAGTAAAATAAAAATAAAAAATCATAGTCTGAATATATCATGACGTATAATAGAAACGTTACATAAAGTAACCTGACATGAGTTATACTACACTTCACTATCAAGTGACCCAAATCTACTCATTGGTATTCTTCATTTTCAAAAATAAAAAAGGGAATACTTTTAAGTTTTTAATTATCCTTTTGAGACCTTACATCTCCATCACAATGATATATGAACAGTCAATTATCAACAAAATAAAACTACGTTTCTAAGCCATACATGGAAGGGAAAAAAAACCAATTACTTTAAGTAAATACAGGGGTTAAATACCAATATAAACAAAATCTGATTCCAGTTCCCTGATAGACAAGGGACACAACTAAAAGAGTACACATTTCAATATCCGAGCGATATCATACGTCTCATGTTTAAGTATCATCACCAGTTTTACGAGATGGGCTTGCACAAGATCTCCTGGCTTCCAGGCATTTATTGCATACTTGCACAACCCTTTTGGTTCCAAAAAGAGGTCCTACAGGTAATTAGAGTATCGAATTGTCAGTATGATGCTCTAAGTGGAAATTTTAAAATGGAGTAACACTTGTGACCTGAAGCTCACCTTTATAATACATACAGGTACTTGTGTTTTTCACGTGTGCATTGGAAATTGCACTTTGAATTGTTGCCTTCAGCTTCTCCAAGGGAATATCCTTCAACAAACCCAATAATCTTCTTTAAAGCTGCTACCATTCTCCAAGTAAATATACTCCTCAGGGTGTTCCTTTGTACCACTTGCATGCTGCTCGAACTGGCAAGGTGTAACCACCTGAATCAAAAGAAAAATGGTTTTAGCCATCCACTAATCTCTTGATGGTATTAAAAGAAATTCTCTCTTAATAATTATCGATTCGAAACAAAATCCTTGTTACTATTAGTAAAACTACAACGTTCCAAGAATACTTAATAGAAAGTACTGGGCTATGTCTATTACATTAGTCATAACGACATTCAGCATATAAAGAGAAGATAAGTCTGACAGTCACAAAGAAAACTTTCATCCCACTCCACCTTTTCAGATTCTGCCAATTTCTGTAAGTTACCAAATGAACCCACAAACTAGTAAAAAAGATGTTCTGCAAATTTCAAAGTGTACCATCAAACCATACCAGTTTTAGAAGAGTCGAAGAAACCACGCTATTTGACTCCATGGGATCTGCCACTTTTCAATTTACATTACATTCAAGATGGTATTCTCTTTCAGAAACCCGCACCTTCTCATCCAAACCCAACCATATATACTTAAGATGGGGCCTTTGTTAGATAATGCTACCGTACTGATGGGAAATTCACCTTGATTTACATTTATGGTTGTGATTTTGGGCTGGGAATGACAGTGGATGCACGTTGTGGATTTGCTAATAAATTCGATGGGAAGGTGATATCATACCGTGGTCTAACAGGGATAGGGAGTGTGATGCTTGAGGTTTGCCTTCGACCTGAATCAATGAATCTGATGCGAGTTAATGGATGATGTATCTCCTCATGAAATTCATTATGTACATCTTGTCTGTGTTTAATTAGCCTAGCTCCACTGAGTTCTGTCCAAGTCAAGATGAATAAAAACAAACAAAAGAAAATTACTAGAATTTCCAATAAGCATTATTTAGCTGAATACACCGTTATGTTATATAATAGTTTGGTCTTCATGTAAAATCTTCAACACAACCCTAGTTGTAGACATTATATATGGTCATTTCAAAATGTAGAGTTACAGAACAAAAAAAAAATATATATCTTAACTATGACCCGCAGTGAAGAGTGCAAAACATAGCTAAGAGTCAAATCATTATGCTAAATTTGCCAATCTATTCTAGCGATAGTCAAATTCTGCCAGCGTAGTTGTTTGAAACCACGCTTAGTACTAGGATCATTATTAAAATGACCAAGGCTTACTATTAAAATGTGCCTAGTAGCGTAAGGCTTGGTTAAAAAGAGAGCCTGGTAACCACAGTTCACACCTGGGGTGTTAAGTGAACCTAAATTTAGTTTCTTTCAATTTTAGCATTTTTAGTTTTTCTTCATTTCGTCTTGCTAGGAAATATTAGTACATTACTATTAAAAAATTCAGGGGTAAACCTTTCCAGTTGTTTTTATTGGATTGAATTGAACACTTCCCCAGTACTTGCCGCTTTTCTAGTCAAATCCCCATACTCATTATAGTCCATCCATGTTTTCTAGGTGACAATCCACTGAAGTTTGCTTCAAATCTTGTTAATTCCATGCTCACTTGGGCCACGCGTACCACACCAAAAATATCTCGACCATTAAAATCAGCAATAATGGTATCGAAACTAAGAAGTCGAAAGCGAGCAACAATTTAACAATGTGAGAATTTATTAAGCATTTTAGAACTAGAAGTCAAGTCAAGTCTTTGGTATATTCAGGTGTTACTATTATCGTGCACTACCAACAACAGTAAAAAATCAATTTATCACTTCATGCTCTAATTTAGGTTCCAAAAGTGAACGAGTAAACCGCTGCATGGATTTCTCAGGAGTAACATTCTGTTGTTCATAAGTTCCATTGATCCCTGCAGGTTCTACCTTGGGTTCCACAAGTGAACGAGTAAATCGGCGCATAGGTTTCTCAATAAATTTAAAACATATCTTAAACTACTGAATCTTGATTAACCCTAATTCAATTTCAGATCTTTCAAATTTACTACCTTTGTTCAAAATCCACAGACTTTAGCTTAATAATGATATCACCTTTATGCATTCACATAAAAGTTAAATAAATCCACCAACTTCTACCCGAATCAAATATACCAACATTCAACACATTAAGGTAACATTTCAACCAAGAAAACAAGTAACCAAAGATTTCAAAATAATTCACAAAAGAGACAACATGTCACTACTGGGTTGGTCTATCGCTCGCTTACCATGAAGTAGCAACAAGATAATTGCCTTTAGGACTAAATCATAGACTCGGATATAGAATGTGTAGGTGGTTACGACATTCATTCCTCCCAACCCCGGATGCTTCTTCCTGAAGAAAACCCAAATTAAATCAATAATTAAGCATTGGAAATTGATAACTGAAAGAAAGAGTAACACCTAGCGAGAAGATATTTACCCAGGAATCTGTAAACAAACCCTTAAATCTGATTAACAAACTGAAACCCTAAAATCAAAATAACTCATACCCTAAAACAGATGATGAAAGACTTACACAGATGAAATACAGATGATGAAATCAAAACCCTAAACTTGATTAACAAATAATGAAATCAAAATCATGAACTCGATTAACAGATGTGAATCTACAGGGAGAATAAAAAAGAGAAGAGAGGCGGAAGAGAAATCTAATAGACAAAGAGTAGAAACATATACCTTCTAAGCTGACATTCAAGATCAGTTCTTCAAAACTCCAAATCTGACGAACCCTAAAATGAAATCGAATGAAAAAATGGTATTAGATGAAACCCTAAAATATGATTTAACAGATGATAAAACTCTAAAATCGAAAAACTGATGATGACTTACACAGATCGAAACTAAATCGAAACCCTAAACTCGTTAATCTTACGGTTCTTCGTGAGTCGAGATGACTAACGAGTGTGGAGAAAAGAGGGAAGAGAAGAGAGGCAGTGAGCCAGTGATAAAAGAGAAAGAGAAAAGAAATGAAGAATGAAGTGGAAGTAGAGAGAAGAGGAGAAACTTAGTGTGAATGTCACTCATGTGATTCACACACGCATGGGAGGAAACATCCTCTAGTTCAATAAGTGTGGGGTGGAAAATATATGTCACGCATGTAAACGGCACAGGCGGAAATTTCAGCTGTTACGACCCTAGTGTGACCAAGCATGTGACTGGCACGCCTATAAAAAAATTCGTAACGATTTACCTCCGTTATGAATTTTTAAAAATTTAGTAACGGCCATTTGTAACGGCAATTTTGTAATGGCCATATAGCCGTTACGAATTCCTGTTACGAATCTGAGAATTTGGTGTAGTTAATGGACCTTTTAAACCTTTGGGTCAAAAAGACCTATCATGTACTATGTATAAATAGATTATCTTGCTCCATTACAGACGTTCAAGCATGATTAACCTTTGGGTATCGTCATACGAAAAACATCTGAAACACAATTTTACATAGTCCTTCTGTAACGAAATATGTAGCTTTTATCAGCTCCCTAAGTATCACTTTGGCAACACATGGAAACTATAAAAGTTACATCAAGACTACTACAATCATCTTGTTCCCATTAAATTTCTTTCATCACTCTCAAAGCATCACTTTGTAACGCTTATTCGAGTAATGAAAAGGTACAAATTACATATAATTATAATTTTCAGAAAACTGAAATCGAACGACATAGATACAACAAACTAATATACTATGAAGTTCAAATCTGCACCATAAAGGAGAAAATACCTGAAGCTTGATGCTGAGCATACCTTCATAATAATCCAGATTCTGATGATTGTCATAAACCCATGGAACCCCTGAGCAGAGGAAAAACTTTTTCTCCCACTGAACCAGGGCAGTGCTCACGTCAAAAACATTCAGAAATCAGCCACCGGTATGACTAATATTTAGCAGACCCTTAAGTTAGGAACATTGTGAGGCTGTTGTGCTCCGATGATCTGAGTAATATTACCCACAGAGGTATCACAGGGAACCTATACAAGAATGGAAATTGGTGAACTCAGACCAACTCTTCCACTGCCAACCCAAGGTACTTGCTCTTTGGTAGAGTGCACCACCTGCGAGACTAACATCCAAAAACAGAACAAGTCCAAATACTTCATTGTTATATTTGATATGTTTTGAAGGTTCTGTATAGCGCTTCTTCTTTGCAAGTCTATGAACTGAATCCGATGGAGCAGTGTTATATGCTCATACAATATCTTCATGAGCAATGGAACTGTATCTTTGAGTGATACTTATGCTATAAAAGCATAAGAACTCAATCTACCATCCATTCCAGAGTCCCGTAAATTATTTGCAGTTAGTGATGCTCTAGCATTTCACCATTATCAGATGGAAAAATCGTCTCTGTCATGGAGCATGACTGGATTATGAGCTTTTCGTAAGCAAGAACTAATGTTGTCTCAGCCTTCTTCTAATTAGGTATTAACTGGCTGGAATCCTGATGCCCATCATACCACCATATTAATTCTCTAACTGAACGTATACGAGCCTAAATCAAAGAGGATACCATCACTTGTAACTGTAGTTGTGTGTTCAGCGCCGGCAATAACCATTTTGGCCAATATCCCCTGAAAGCTTGAAACTTTTGCAGCACAAGTGAGTCCTCAATGGTGCATTTGCAGTTACATACACGGATACAAGTTAACTTTCTTCTTCAGGCTCAAACTTTTCGCCATTCATGAGACTTTGCAGCTACATCTAGAGCCTAAACATCAGCTAGTGGCTTCTTCCAGCATATCCCCAATAACCAACGGAAAACTTTGCCCACCTAGAACCATTACTTGTCCATATGAGGCCCTGTAATTGATGGTCTTGAAACAGCTGGAGTAGGCGAGACATCCATCACGATATGGCCCATTCCTACAAGATAAACTTCACCAGATTGTGTGTAGCATTTAGAGCTGTCCTCACAGTTTTCTAAAGCCCGCACAACCAAAAATACAAGCATTCCATATCATTAACTACAGCTGCCATATGCAGAGAAGTTAGATTCATTTCCAGCAGCAAGCAATACTTTAACCAACTCGATGCCACTGATGTGCAACCTTTATATTCCTAAATGACTGCTGCACAATCTGTGTATTTCTGGATCCATTATGCCTCATTCTGAAGTTTGGTGCTTGATTCAAGCACAACGACAGAGGTCAATGTAGAACACACACAAGAACACTTCCAATAGGTAACTAAACTAAAATTGTATTCCGTATACACCCTAGTTGAAGAACATGAAGTAACTAGGGGAAATAGAAGTATAATGTTGGCATTTCAGCTCCATAATCAATATACTTAATCCATAAACATGATTATATATAACTCATAGGCTGAAATCATGATACACCCTAGTATTTACATGCTCTACAACATCTGAAATAGGTATGAAAATAATCATTACTTCCTGTCAATAGCTGCACATAATCTATAATAGTTGCACAATCAACACATAGTAATTTCTGAATTGATTAACATCAGTAAGAGCAGAATAGAAGCACGATACATAATTCTATAAGTATAAGAAGAAGAAAACATAAATCATCAAGTAATTAAGGGTTCAATGACTTACCTTCTACTTTTATTTCCTCTTGCTTGATAAATGGCAAATCACAAAATTCTGGATATATACAAGAGGTTAGAAGAGGGCTTAGTCATCACTTAAGTATCTATGTGTCATCCAACCTGTCCAGCATTAATTGGATGACAACTCACCAGGTGAATCATGCTTAGTCAACATGACACCTAAGATGTCCTTAAGCTAATCTTAATTCCTTGATTTAACTATAATCTTTACTTAATCTGGCATATACTTAATCCAGCTTAGATTAGAATTAAACATAGATTAGCTTAACCTAAGCCTAATTTGTTGCTAAACCAACATAAAGTCTAACTCCTCCATCACTTTGGTCCTCTGTTGGACTACTGGACCTTCAACGTTTTTTGACCGAGATGAAATTAGGAAGCATAATCTGCATCTCCGTATGTTGGAACTTTGCTTATTGAAATTTGGGAAAGTATCACAGCTTCATAATTACTTCGTTCCCAACAACAAGAGCAAAACTATTTGATTTGCAGATGGGCCGATGAATCCGTCACCTCTGCCTGTTCTTTTCAGTTAGTTACATTGTACTTTACCTTCCAAAAAAGTTTAGTGTTAGTCGAGTCTGTAATTTCTTTGTGCTTCTTTTTCAGTTCGGTAACTTTTAGTAGCTCTCTAGCAGTATTAGCTTTTTAAGTGTTTGTCTGATTGTGTCTTAGTTTTAGATTAGTAACTTTGTAATAGCACTATTAGCTTTTAAAACTATTTTATCAAGGACTGAAGATTGGATACTTCTTCAAATCACTCTCAACATTAAAAATTCAGGTTGATAACACTAGAGACCAAGGAGGTAAACAACATATTATCTTGGATCATTTGCATTGAAACCCATCACCAACATCCTAGTTACTACGGACTCAAACATGTCCATCAAAATTACTGCTATTCTTGTGTAAATCATTCGTCGAAGGCCTATGGATCCTCAACAACGTCATCTAAATCCACCCCATCATTCACAATATCTATCCACGATGCAATTTTTAATTCGAAAATTGATTCTCACAACCTACTTCTCTATCATGTTATTGTAATGTATGTATTTGAATCTTTGGGCGTTCAATACCCCTTGTAATGGTCACTTAGTAGTAATATAAGTATCATGTTTTAAAAAATAAATAAATGGTGTAATAATTATTTTATTTTAATGAATGTGTATCCTATTATTTTAAAGAAATTGTGTTAATTTTGGTCATATCTTTACTTAAGATGTCTCTGTGACTATGTTCATCTCAGTTCCGGAACAACTACGTGTTGGGCGGTCCTATTAAAAATCTTCTAAATCGAATGACCGAAAGGATAACTTCTCGCAGAGAGTAAATAATTTCCATGTGAAAATGCCGGTCTTCACAAGGAGTTTTTTTTTTTTTTTTTTTTTTTTTTTTTTTTTTTTTTAGTACAACAATTATAGCTATAATCGAACATTACCTATAATCTTGAAGGGTTGTCCATGGAAGCTTGATTGCAGCTATGGGATAAACAAATCTTCCACACCACCGCTGATTTGGTTCTTGATCTTAAGATATCAATCCTATTTCGTATGTCAATGAGGGCCCCTAATCCGATTTGGTTAGAGATTTTTCAAATAAAAGTTGAGACATCCAAGGAAAGATATCATTACAAGACCTATTAGTGGTCGATTGCCTGGGAGTTTTTTATTCCTCTCATCACCTCCTCAACACCCAATGGATTCCCAACCACCGCGCTCCACCACCAACCAGGATGTTGCTACCTCGGCAACTGAACGACTTCAACCATTACTTCACTCCATCAACTCTGAAAAGTGCCATGGATCCTGTCAAAATTCCTCATGCGTGTCCCCTCTGGAAAATTCCTTTGCATTTAAAAACAACTCTCATGAGAAGATTGGAAACCTTTCCAAGGATTCTCAGCAGACTCCAATCTCTTTTTCTTCTTCTGTTTCGAGCAACTCAGGAAGCTTACCCAAAACAGAAAAAGAAACAAAACAGAGCTTTTCACAAACCCCTTCTCACCTACATCATCACTGGAATGATTTCAATAACCCAAAGCCTTTGAACAATCTCCAAAAAGATTCGGAAAAAAAACCTTCGATACCTAAAAAGCAAAAAGATAACCAAATACCTATTTTCAACCTAACGAAAAGGATGCAGATTCTGATGCAGACCCACAATGAGCACAGCGTAGCGGTTAAAGTAGTTGGAGGGTATCACGACTTTGGACAAATCAAAAGATTACTGAGCAACAGATTATTTCCGATCCTGATTCATCATATTGAACATAATGCAAATTTCCAGGTAATTCAAATGTCCTTAAAGTTCAAAACTGATAAAGATCTTATTCTTGCTAGACTACCTTGGATAGCAGGGCCGCATGTCTGCCTCTGTGAGGATTGGAATTTTTTTGTACAACACCCACATTTTAAGTTCGCTCCTTTTTGGCTGCAAGTGCTCAACCTACCTAGACTGTTCAAAGATGAGGAAACCATTAAAGACTTGATAGAAGGATCTAGAACAGGAACGGTACTCGAAGTAGATCTAGAAAGTTCGCCTCCTAGAGCTTTTGTTATGATGGATCTTCACCAACCCTTCATGCCGGGAGTGATGCTTAGTATGGGTAAAGGGGTTTGGGTTCAGTTTGCCTATGAAGGTATTCCCGTACTGTGTTTTGTGTGTGGGTTCCCTGGACATGTTTTCCGAGACTGCAACAAATCCAATACTGTGAGCCGACTCATCCAATAAGACAAAGTACAAGACTTTCCTTATTCAAAACTGAATGCTAAAATGAAAGCCTCGACCCCTAGAGGAGCAAAAACCATTTGCATGCAGGAATAACGAACAACACAAGCTGCTATTGGAGAATCATCCTCATCAAAGTTCCAAACGGCAAAGGAACCCACCACCGAACCTTTCAGCCATGGTGAAAAGCTTGAACGAACCAACAAAGAACTGAACCAACAAGTGCAGAAAGAGGTGAATCAGGAAAGCAGGGTTGTTGAAGCGGTAACCATGGCACCATTACCGGCTACTCTATCGGAGGAGATGACTCAGCGTGGGCTTGCATGGAACCCGGTAAATCCGCAAAAGAAAGCTGAGGAGAAGTTTCCCATGCATCAGACAAACCAGCCGCCTAAAGAGTGCAACAAAGAATGTGCCCATGCACTAAATTCTGCAAAAGCACCTGATGGAATAAAGAATGTCGGAACTTTTATTGAAGATAAGGGCCCGCTTCCCTCCACGACACCGATACAATCAGCACCACCAGCTGGATTATCAAATCAATCCAAAGACAACCCTAATCGAGTTGAAAACCCACCAAAAGTGAAGCCCAACTGCAAAGGGAAAGAAAAAGCCCACCCTGACGAGGGAAACCAGACTGAATCTGGATCTGTGAACCAGCTACCATATCCGACTCCAGAAGCATCCCCACAACCCAAAGCCAAACCCCAGATAACCGAATGCTAACTTTCTTCACTCCCGAGTATACTAAAGTGCTTTTGAATGAAGTGCAGATCAGGGGCATGCAAGTGAACTTACTGGTTCATATGGATAACGGCAAGCCGGAAGTAATAGTGACTACCAATATGGATCCACAAGCCTATGTTAGGGAACCAGAAGGCCCACAACGAGAACCGATTTCTGTTCGGACTTACAAACGCAGAACATCAGAACACCTACCAAATTGCCGCAGCACTTGATGATCCCTAACACTCCAGATTTTGCAGCCCAGCCACCGCCGGCAAAAGTCCGTAAATTTGTTTCTATATCTCAGTTAGAAACACAACAGAGCACTAGATCAACTACTCCGTTGTTTGAGATCCCAACTCTACGACAACGGAAACCTAGAACCGCTAGAAGCATTTTCCAGCCAAGCAAGAAATGGCAAGACGGCTCATTCGTTCTTCGACCCCAAAGGAATACCCACGAAGGAGCAACACGTGGGAAATAACAAAGCTGTACCATCAACTTCTCACAGGCCGCCTTGGAGATTATCTGTAGATGCTCAGACTATCGCCGAAGCTGAAGAGAAACTTTTGCGTGGTGTTGGTATGAACCAACACACGCCTTCAAAATGAGTTACTGGCCTGGAACTGTCAAGGCATCCACAATTCCTTGACAGTCTCTAAATTACGTGACTACACACGTAAATTTAGACCTGCTTTTATTTTCTTGTCAGAAACTTTAGCCTCTGTTGCACATATGTCTTTTTTAAGTACTTCTTTAGGTTTTTTGGGTTCTTTCTCTGTACCTTGTGTAGGACATAAAGGTGTCCTCTGCTTGATGTGGACATCCCACCTTAATGTCTCGGTTTTAGTTGCTACTCAGAATATTCTGCATGCGTACATCACACCAGCTCAACCTCAACTGTTTACACCGTGGATGTTTACTGGCGTTTACGGGCCTCCACAACCAACACCAAGAATGGTTTTTTGGCAAAATTTTGACAACCTCATTCCTACCCCAACTGTACCATGGCTGATTATGGGAGACTTCAATGAGATTGTCGATCAATATGAGAAGAAAGGAGGGAGACCTGTGACCAATAGTAAGGTCAAAGTTTTCAATAATTTCATCAATTCTCACGGGCTTATCGATTTGGGTTTTTAGGGAGACACTTTCACTTGGACCAACAATCAGACTGATGGGAATTTCATCATGGAAAGACTAGATAGGGGCATGGCTACACAAGATTGGCTGGACAATCACCCACAAGCTTTTCTAAGGCATTTACCAAGAATTGGATCAGACCATGCTCCACTTCTATTAAATGAAAAAGCAATGCCAAGAAGACAAGGCAAAAACTTTAGGGTTGAACACCTTTGGTTTCTCCACCCACAAATGAAAGAAATTGTCGTTACGACCTGGAAACAACATTTCCCACTTGAGGATGATGCAACGGGGGGTCAAAAACTCTTAACCAGAATGAAGGCGATTGCTGAAGCACTACAAAAATGGGATAAACAAACTTTTGGATCACTACAAGAACTGCTCAAAGAAGCGGAGTTTCAAATACAACAGGCGCAATCCAAGTACGCAACAACAATAGGAGCAGAACTGATGTTTTGGCTACAATAGGAAAAGGAGACTCGCAACTCACACCTCATGTTACTTCACTGTCATGATGAATACTGGAAACAACGAGCGAGAATAGAGTGGTTGAAAAATGGCGATCTCAATACCAGATTCTTCCATACCAAGGCTACAATCAACAATCGAATCAACCACATTCACCAATTACAGGATGCAAACTCGAGATGGGTGTACAACCAAAGGCAAATCTCTGAAATGCTGATACAACACTATCAACAACAATACATAGAAGCCCCTACTACTTTGGACATGCAACTTTTTGCTAATGTGACTCCCAGAATATCTCAATTCCACTGCTCCCAGTTATTGAAACCACCTTCCATTGAGGAGATTCATTAATCTCTACAAGGTATTGGATCTGAAAAGGCTCCAGGGCCAGATGGCTACACAAGTAAGTTCTTCAAACACTACTGGGATACCACAGAACCCCAAATTATAGAACTTGTGACCAATTTTTTTTGAGAATGTAGAACTGCCTTCAACTTTCAATCATACAAACATCACTCTCATACCAAAATCTGAAAATCCTAGTTCAGTAAATGATTATAGACCCATTGGCCTTTGCAATGTGGTATATAAGATCATATCAAAACTCCTTGTAGACAAAATGAGACCAATACTCCAATTCATGATCAGTCCCTACCAAAGTGCGTTTGTACCAAACCGTGCTATCCATGACAATATAGCCATTGCCACCGAGATTTTTCACCACATCCGCTCCACAGCACCCACCAAAAATCCAAAAATTGCTATGAAGCTTGATATCAAGAAAGCTTACGATAGCCTCGATTGGGGATTCGTAAAGCAAACCTTAGTCTCTCTGGGATTCCCGGCCAAATTTGTGGAATACTTAATGCTATGCATAACTTCTGTGACATATTCCATAAACATTAATGGAAATCCGCAAGGACACATCAGGCCATCAAGAGGACTCCGGCAGGGAGACCCTTTGTCACCTTACATGTTTATAATGTGTGCGGAAATGTTGTCCACAAATCTTGCAATTCTGGAAAACGAGGGCAAGCTGAAAGGTTTAAGTATCTCGACAAAAACTCTACCAATCTTACATTTGATGTATGCATATGACCTGCTTATCACATGCATTGCAGACCAAAATACCTGTGATAACCTGAACGATGTACTACATAGCTATTCAAACTCAGCAGGTCAAGCTATCAACCTCCAAAAGTCAGTCATCATTCATCATCCACATACGAAGCCAGAAGTAACAGACTGGCTGACTCGGATGTTCAACATACCAACTACTCCGGATCCACCTAAATACTTGGGTGTAAACTTCAAAGTTGGTAAGAATTCCTCCCCTATCTTTGCGCAACTGCTACAACGATTGGAGAGGAAAGCCAAAGGGTGGATGGCCAAATGTCTCAATCAAGCGGGAAGATGGGCACTTATAAATTCAAGTCTTCTTCCTACAGCAAACCACATTATGCAAACTCAGTTGTTACCGGCACATGTCCACAACAAAATTGATAAGATTGCGAGAAATTTCTTTTGGGGACATGACAAGGAGACAAAAAAGTTGCATATGGCGAGCAAAGAGAAATTACAACTGCCAATCAAACAGGGAGGTTTGGGGATTAGGGATGCTAGAAAACACAACTTTGCGCTGCTGGGCAAAAGAGTTCGGCAAATACATGCTCAACCAAATACTATCTGCAACACGGTTTACAAGACAAAGTACTTGGGACAAGATCCAATTTTAAGAAGAATACCAACCCCATCGACGGCGGCAAGCCCTGCATGGAAAAACATATCAAAGATTGCTCCTTTTGTGCAGGAAAATTTGGCCATGCAGATTGGTGACGGAAAGTCAACCAAAATTAAGGATAATTGGATCCCTATACAGGCAAGGATGACAAACATGGGAGATATTGGTAACCATTGGGTAAGTACCTTGATCACACCACACACTTTTAATTGGAACACCGAATTATTGCACCAGACCTTCCCAACAGACATTGTCAGTGCAATCAGAGCAATCCATGTCCCAAACCCGATAGTGCCAGATAAACAGATTTGGCCTCACGCCAAAAAGGGGCAGTACACGGTCAAGAGTGGATACGAGCTACTCATGAAAAATCAGTCATCCACACCAAACCTGAATCCACATACGGGTACAAGAAACACGGAGCAAATGTACAAGTCGATTTGGAAATCAGACTGCCCCCAAAAACTGCGACTTTTCCTATGGAAAGTCAGTCAACATAGCCTCCCAACTTTTGATGCTCTGCATTTGAGACACATAATCAGCACCAACATGTGTCCTATCTGTCATATACATCCGGAAACAATCCCACATTGTCTCTTTGAATGTCCGGGGGCCAAAGATATGGTAGGCCTCGAAAGGTATATAAATTTAAGCCTACATGTTATAATCCGCAAGTGCACGGCGTCTATCGGAGACGCGGCAAGTACGAGTCGATCCCACAAGGACTTGTGGTGCTCTAAGGTGATCTAAGGCTTCTTCTTCAACTGAATTCCAAGTGACATTGTAACAAACAGGTGGTAACATAGATGTTTTGCCGATACGGCTGAATATTAGTTGTGATCCTAAACTAAGGTAAAAACAGTGATAGAATGGTTGCTAAGGTATTCAAATTCACCTCTAACTCCTCTTGTGTGCTCACTGAGTTGAGGCATTCTTGCCCTGTGACTGATAAGGGCAGGGTGTCAAACCCACCACCTATCTAAGGGGTTTCTCCATGTAAGCTTCAAATAACAGCTGAGGGTACTAACCCCGGAGCACTAGTTGTCTAATTAAGTACAACTAGTCAAGGGAATTAGCATGTGTGTCTAATGCTTGAGCTGCAGCATACTAAACATAAGTATAACCTAACTACAATGCATCCATGGCGTTGGTATGCATTGTGAGAGAAGAATGTTAGATGCTAGGATTGAAATTACTTTAATCTTTAAGCATACAAGAATAGTTCAACACAGTTAACATCACAAAGTGGATTTAGGGTTTCATTGAAACCCTAGCACCAAACTAGAACACAAAATACAACTATTGACTGCCCTGGCTAATCCAGGCGTAAACCCTAACAAACTCAGTTCACTTCTATTTATACATGAGACACCTTCAAATACCCAAACCCTAAATTACTTTTTTTAAAACAGAAATTAAATGCAAAATAAAGTACCCATACTCTTATAGCCTCTGACTCGAGCTTCCTTCTCGTCTAATCGTCTCAGAACTCCATGCTGGGGTTGATTGATCGAAACCCTAGTTTCAATCATCTCTTACATAGCCTCTAGGGTTTCGAGAGAGGCTAGGCGAGAGATAAGTGAAGCTAGAGAGGGTGGTTGTGGCGCTGTGTCAGGAGGGTTGTTGGTGAGGTGGTGATGGAAGAGGTGGCTGTGGCGGGGGAAGGTGGAGGTGGTGTCTGTGGAAGAGCAGAGCTCTGCTCTGATGGAGACGGGAGAGGAGAAGAAAGAGAAGACGAAGAGAGGAATGGTTTGCTCGATTAGGGGTATAGGGTTAGGTTGATAGGGTGTTGAGCGGGCACAGCGAAGTGTCGATGAGAGGGCTGCACCGAGCGTAGGATCTTGCGGGAGAGATCTGAACGGTCGAGGTTGGTAGCCGGTTCTGTTGTGATATGGTGTTGCGCGAGTGCATCAAGAGATGATGTATAGTGAGGGCAGCGACCGTAGGATGTGGATGAGAGAGATCTCAACGGTTTGGAGTGGACGGGATCGGATCCGGGTCGCGGGTTGCTCCAGCTCAAGCCCATGTCTTGTAGATGAGTTGCTACTTGTTGGGTTGCAACTGTTGCGCGCGGGCTTTGGCTTTCTGTTCCATAGATGCTCGACTCCACTTCTTCGCTCTCTCCGAACTTTATTTAGTACCTAAAAATACAAAATTAATTAATACAAATATTTATTCTTGAAAACAAAGAAAACACGAGAATATGGGATAATATTCGATTTCTAAGCGCAAAAGATGAGTAAAATGCCAATAAAAAGGTGTATAAATATGCACTATTTGGCACTCATCAAATACCCCCAAACACGAATTTTACTTGTCCTCAAGTAAAACAAAAATTAACAAATCCTAACTATACCCCCGTCGCAGTCTCTCGAATGCATTTAGCGTATGCACTAAGCCTTTAAACCCCTAGGTGTCCCTAGTGGACGAGTTGTAGTCTCGTGAGGGTTTACAAGAGGTGTACCCACAAAACCTTCTCCAACTTCAGAGTGTAAAAGAGTCTCAAGCATCCTAGAAGCTATGAGGACATAGAGTTTCTGCATGCTAGTAACAGAAGTTAGAACTATCGAAGAACGCATTCTCATCCTTAAGTCCGAGCGAGAAGTAACCATACCATATGAAAGAATTCGGATTCGATTGTGATCATAAGCCTCGACTTCGCCTCACCATTAGGATTTTATGATAATTGCACTCAAAAAGATCGCTTTTTAGTCTCTCATGTGTGCAGCAGGAATAAAGAGAGAAATCCCGCACACGTTGTAGGTAAGAAGGATAACCTTCCGAAATAAAAACTGGAGACTCCACGTAAATGTGGACAAAAGAATCTTTTCCGATGATCTCTAAGAAAGGAAATCAACCATTAGCAAGGGTGGGAGTACTCACTCACTTCTCACCCGATCGGCAATTAATATCACTCTCTCATAAGAAACCATAGAAACGTCTTCAATCTTCGGTCTTCGGTCTTCAATTGTTGATGACGAACTTCTAAACTTCACAAAACTTGACAATTTTTAACTTTTCTACTCAAATTCCTTGTTGTTTGGATTTTTCTTTTTAAACTCTTCTTTACCATGGTGGTAGCAAAAATAAGAAAATAAACTACAATATTTTTTTGATTTTTTTTTTTTTTTTTTTTTTTTTTCAAACATAAGTGAAAATAAAAATACAAATACAAATAATGAAACAACTAACTCCATGGACAAAGGACTTTATCACTCAATTTTTCCACAACTTGTATTGTCTTGATTTTATAAATTTTATTAATTCTCATCCTATTTTCTTTTCTTTTCTCGCACATAAACCTTGGACTATATCAATTTTTCTTTCAATATTCGATTCTCCGGTTCTTTGACGATGATGTGTTTCTATGGGTCTTGCCGATTGAGAGAGAGAGAGATGCTAACGCAAATCGATATTTAGAAGGAGTTTTCATCTTTAGACGTCACCCTCATGATTGACGGAATTAGCACTCAAGAGATCAAAAGTAGTCTTGAAAATGGTGCGAAGTTGGGTAGCTCACCATTCCTACCGGAATTTACGTACGGTGACACACACTCTACTGACTTTTCTAGAAAGTTGCAAAAATTTGAAGGTTGGTGCCTCACTTGATGTAAATTGGGTAGTCTCCACTATGGGTGATCACAATTCTACTACCGAATATCTAAACAAAGACCTAATTCGCCCTCCGGTATGGTTAAATCCAACTTTAACGCTCTAATCAACTAAGGAACCCGATTGTGTTCTCCGGCACTTCTAACTTTTGTTATTTCGGTCAGATTCTCTATGTAAACATAGCTAAAAGCATGCTAGTGACTCTAAAATCTCTAAAAGTTGGAGGTTTTTACAAAAAAAACAAAAAAGAGTTTTTGAATTTTTTTTTTTTTTTTTTTTTTTTTTTTTGAAAATAAAAGGTAAAATAAAAGACTAAAAACTCTAAATGCAAAATAAAAACTAAAAACTCTAAATGCAAATGTACCCCCAAACCTAAATCAAACATTGTCCTCAATGTGTCACAGATAGGAAAAATTTAAACAGTCACATACCGAGAGAACTATGCTGATAAGAGAAAAGGGAAGAGATTACCGGATATCGGCGGAGCACGGTTAGAGCTTCATTCTTTAAGGCTAGAATCCAACATATCATATCGGATTAGCATCATATATGCGCAAGAAGACTCAACCGATGCAAGAAAAGAAAATTTAACAAGTCCTAAAAAGTTGAGGGTTAACCCAATAGAAAATATGTACAAACATTAACAAATGTAACATGAAAATGGGCTTTGGTTTATGTGGGAATTTGGTTTATTGGGATTTGGTTTGTTTGGGCTTTGGTTTGAATGGGATTCATTTGGTTTTGTTGGGAAAGTTTGGTTTATTTGGGAGGCCCGAGGTTCTTTGTGGGCTCAATTTGGTTTGTTTGGGATTTCTTTGTTTGAAACCCGAATTTGTAAAACTTTACCGCCCAGTTGTGTAGCTTAGTTGGTCTGGCCCAGCTTGGTTGCACAGCCCAGTGAAAGGGTACAGCCCAGATTATGTTGAAAATGTATTGCCCAGAAGTGGATTGAGCCCAGTTTGTGCACAGCCCAGAAGTGAGTTGATGCGGGCTTCAGCTTATGCAGCCCAACAGTGTGGGTTCTAGCCTAGATGGTTTGGGCCAGATGTGTATCCCAGGTTATGTGCCAATGCTCAACCCAGAAGTACTGTGGGCTCAGATTTTGTGAAACTTGCTCAGCCCAGTTTCACAGTTGGGTTCAAAAGGCTCAGCTCAGTTGTGTGTACAGCCCAGGTTATGTGGCAATGAGTTCAGTTTATGCAGGTCAGGCTATACACAGGTTGGTAGCTCAAGCAAAGCTTGGCTAGTTTGCACAGCACAATTCTAAGTGCAACTCACAGCACAGGGCACCCAAGCATGGATTTCAGGTTTCATATAAGCACAGTTTCCCAATTTATCACAGTGTCGAATGCTCAGCAAGGCAAATAATGCATTGTGCTGGCATGTCTCACAGGGTCCAGGTTTGATGGCTATAGGTCAGAATAGGGTTGACAACTCAAGACAAGTCAACAGGGCTGATGGTACCAAAATACACAACTGATGACAACAAAGCTTGCAGCCAACTTGGCTGTCTAAGTTACAGCTTAGCCTCTCAGCTACAGGGGCTGGAGGGCTAGAGCACAAGTTATGCTCAGGCCAACAGGCTGAGTTGATGGCAACTCAGAGCTCACAGCTACATGGCACTGCAGCTAATGGACAGGGCAGAACTCACTATGCACAGAGCAATGTACTAGGCACAGAGCAATGCACTAGGCACAAGGCTGATGACTCACTAGGATGCAAGCATAGATTCCAGGGCATACAGGGTAAGTTTAGGTAAGATTTAGCACAAGGTCAACAAGCAAGCATACATATCATTCATTCATTTGGCAAGGTTTAGCATGCTTGGTAACTGGCTCAACAGGCTAGTATGCAAGGGGTCAGGGCATCCATTCTATCATGCTCAGGTTGCTCAGGCTAAGGTTATCATGCATTGAAGCCAAGGTATGCAAAATAGGGTGTCACAGGTTAAGCACAAAGGAGTCAGGGGAGACGACAGCCCAATTCTCAATCCTAATAGGCTAAGACTCACAGCTCACAAGGTGAACCAGGGTTGTGCACTCGGCCACGGCAAGGCAAGGTTTAACAAGTCGGGGGTTATGCTCGGGGTGTGTGTTCCTAGCACAGTCTATAGCATGCGTCGCAATGGCTTACAATCTCGGGTATGCAATTTTCGGGCGACTAGTCTATCATGCATAACATGGTTTACACAAAGACAGGGATTACAATATGTCATTACTAACCTCAAGTTTGCACTTTTTCTTTTGTTTCTTTGGTTGCTCAGAGCTCACCCGCTCAAGAGCTCAACCACGAGAGATGTTTTGGAGAATGCAGTTTACGGAAGAACAAGCACAAAGACGGCTCAGTCTAGTAGTGCTCAGCAGCACAAACTCACACCATTCGACAGATTGGCAAAGCACAACTTAGTGCTTGCAGCCTAATGCTTGCACAAAGACAAAGGATAAACAATGGCTCAACTCGCAGCTTCAGGGGGCTGGAGAGTTAGAGCATAATTCAGAGCTCAACCACAGCTCAACTCACAGCTTCAGAGTGCTGTAGTTCGGCTCAGAGCATTGCAAGGTGATGCTTAACAGGGTGGAGCAATACTTGGGTAATCTCAGGGTTTAATCATGCTTACACGGTGATGGCTCCTGGGGAAGTTTAATCATGCTTACCTCACTCACAGGGCACCGCAAAGTGTCGATGGGAAGGCATCAGCTGCTCACAGGCGCAGCAGCACACACGTACCTGGGAGGTTTAGTGGCATACAGGGATCTAACCTCAAGTCTGCGCCTAGCCTCGTCTTTCTCCCTTTTGGCAAGCACCTCAAGAACTGGGACTTTCTTGGGTTGTCTCAGCTGCACCACAACTTGCTCAGCAGCACCGGCTAGCAAGGCTCAGCAGCACTGGCTAGCAAGGCTCAGCACAGCAGCACAGGTAGGTACCTGTAGCTCAACATCGAATTTAGTTCCCACAGTTAAAGCAAAGAGAGTAGACTCTGGCATAAGCCTGGGAATTGGACTGTCACAAGGGAATAGTAGTTACAGGTAGCACTAAGATGCAAGAGCAAATGAACTAACTAGACTACAGGTAACACAAATGAACTAACTAGACTACAAAGCTAAGATGCAGAAGTGGATGAAGACGAGCAAATATAAGAGAACAGGGTAGTGACAATATGCAATACAAACTACACTAAGTTATAGCTACAGATAAAGATGCAAAAACAGTGAAGATGTAAACATGATTGAATGCAAAAACAGATAGAATATGTACAGTTTCAGTGATAGAGAACAACTACAGGTAGAGAACAATTATAGATAGAGAACAATTACAGGTAGAGAAGTAAACAGATAGAGAACAACTACATGATATTAATACAGGGTTAAAGATGACAATGCACGGTGAGTATGTACAGGGGATATGAAATCAGTAAAGCAAGCAATTGAACAACAGGGCACGCACCAAATCCCCGGCAACGGCGCCAAAAACTTGGTAGGCCTCGAAAGGTATATAAATTTAAGCCTACATGTTATAATCCGCAAGTGCACGGCGTCTATCGGAGACGCGGCAAGTACGAGTCGATCCCACAAGGACTTGTGGTGCTCTAAGGTGATCTAAGGCTTCTTCTTCAACTGAATTCCAAGTGACATTGTAACAAACAGGTGGTAACATAGATGTTTTGCCGATACGGCTGAATATTAGTTGTGATCCTAAACTAAGGTAAAAACAGTGATAGAATGGTTGCTAAGGTATTCAAATTCACCTCTAACTCCTCTTGTGTGCTCACTGAGTTGAGGCATTCTTGCCCTGTGACTGATAAGGGCAGGGTGTCAAACCCACCACCTATCTAAGGGGTTTCTCCATGTAAGCTTCAAATAACAGCTGAGGGTACTAACCCAGAGCACTAGTTGTCTAATTAAGTACAACTAGTCAAGGGAATTAGCATGTGTGTCTAATGCTTGAGCTGCAGCATACTAAACATAAGTATAACCTAACTACAATGCATCCATGGCGTTGGTATGCATTGTGAGAGAAGAATGTTAGATGCTAGGATTGAAATTACTTTAATCTTTAAGCATACAAGAATAGTTCAACACAGTTAACATCACAAAGTGGATTTAGGGTTTCATTGAAACCCTAGCACCAAACTAGAACACAAAATACAACTATTGACTGCCCTGGCTAATCCAGGCGTAAACCCTAACAAACTCAGTTCACTTCTATTTATACATGAGACACCTTCAAATACCCAAACCCTAAATTACTTTTTTTAAAACAGAAATTAAATGCAAAATAAAGTACCCATACTCTTATAGCCTCTGACTCGAGCTTCCTTCTCGTCTAATCGTCTCGAACTCCATCTTTGGGGTTGATTGATCGAAACCCTAGTTTCAATCATCTCTTACATAGCCTCTAGGGTTTCGAGAGAGGCTAGGCGAGAGATAAGTGAAGCTAGAGAGGGTGGTTGTGGCGCTGTGTCAGGAGGGTTGTTGGTGAGGTGGTGATGGAAGAGGTGGTTGTGGGCGGGGAAGGTGGAGGTGGTGTACGTGGAAGAGCGAGCTCGCTCTCGATGGAGACGGGAGAGGAGAAGAAAGAGAAGACGAAGAGAGGAATGGTTTGCTCGATTAGGGGTATAGGGTTAGGTTGATAGGGTGTTGAGCGGGCACAGCGAAGTGTCGATGAGAGGGCTGCACCGAGCGTAGGATCTTGCGGGAGAGATCTGAACGGTCGAGGTTGGTAGCCGATTCTGTTGTGATATGGTGTTGCGCGAGTGCATCAAGAGATGATGTATAGTGAGGGCAGCGACCGTAGGATGTGGATGAGAGAGATCTCAACGGTTTGGAGTGGACGGGCTCGGATCCGGGTCGCGGGTTGCTCCAGCTCAAGCCCATGTCTTGTAGATGAGTTGCTACTTGTTGGGTTGCAACCATTTGCTTGTGAACTTTGGCTTTGTTCCATAGATGCTCGACTCCACTTCTTCGCTCTTTTGGCTCCTCAGATTCTCCGAACTTTATTTAGTACCTAAAAATACAAAATTAATTAATACAAATATTTATTCTTGAAAACAAAGAAAACGCAGAATATGGGATAATATCTGATTTCTAAGCGCAAAAGATGAGTAAAATGCCAATAAAAAGGTGTATAAATATGCACTATTTGGCACTCATCAAGATACGTGGCGTCTATTCTGCAGGTACGTCAACAGCAATGCGGACCATCATAATGCTTACACCAATATTGTGATGCCACCTCATCCACTGCCCAACACCATTTGCCAACAACAACACACAGACGGGTCTAACAATCAACTACAAGGAGGGAGAACAACAACAAGTCCAGTGCTCCAACCACCATCAAACTTTGCAGAATTTCTGGAAATACATGCACAAAAGAAAGCCTCCACGTTGTGCTGCTATCTGTTGTGGATTTGGTTGGCAAGGAATGCAAAGGTATACAACAACAACACACAAACGCCAATGCAAACATTCCACATATCTATATTGCTAAGTCAAGAATACAGATGGGCTATGCAACACAATATTTGCACACATAACAGCACAACACAACACACAAACAGGGGATCTACGACTATATGGATTAAATGGAATGCAGAGGCGGCAATGGCTGAAAATCAACACCGATGGAGCTAGTAAAACAGATGCCCAGAGAACACCGATGGCGGCTGGTGCGGGTTGGATTTGCAGAGACGAACACGGTGTCGTGATCATGGCAATGTCGGCACCTATTGGCAAGACATCAGCACTAGTGGCCGGGACGTGGTCTCTTCTTCTAGCAGCCAGAATGGCAATAACCAAGGAATGGATCAACATACACTTTGAAACTGATTCCTCGGCATTACTAACATTGCTGTCGAAAGATGTTACTGAGGTACCATGGGTCATACAGAATATGCTGCACGAAATACAACATCTCCTAAGGAAAATACGTTGTATTCACATCGCACACATATATAGGAAAGCGAATCAGGCGGCAGATGGTCTGGCGGATCTTGCAGCGAAAAAACAACTACAACAGGGAACGGGAAGCAACAACAACTCCACACTGATATGGGAACATATTGTACCTGAATTCCTTAATGTAATTGTGATGAATGACTCGGTGGGGACTCGGTACCCAAGAGAAGTTCAACTTTAAGTAATTAATGAAACTCCCTCTTTTAAAAAAAAAAAAAAAAAAAAAAAAAGGGTTTGTTTTTTTTTTTTAATCTTCCATACAAAATTTAGAGTAATGAAGTGAGGCTGATAAAATAACCTTTCACCTGGACTGGTTCTTGGGACATGGAATGAACAAATATTTTTTACCTCTCTCTCCCTCTACCTCTTTTCTCTCTCACTGAAAACCTTTTCTCCGGCGGCCTCGTTACTGCTCAGATCGGTTCCAAATGGAGTGGATCTGGGCAATCCTCTTTCCCTTTTCGTTTGCTTAGCTTGTCTTATACCTACTGGTGTACTTTGTAGTTTAGTTTGTATAATTTTAGTTTCCCGTCTCTCGGTTTTAAGTCTGGATCTGGTGTTCTCTTTGAGGATTGTCTCTTCGGTCCTTTCTTTTGGGGTTCTCTATAGATCATATTCATTAGGTGTTTGTTTTAAAGGGTTTGAAGTATATGTGTTTTGCAGCGGTCGTTTTCCCAACGATTCTTCCGGCGAGTTCTTCCGGCAGGTACAACAGCAACTCCGACGATTATTCTGGCGAGTTCTAAGTTTTCCGGCCGACAAAGATTTTGATAAACTGTTTTTGGAAGGTCACGCTCTTCAGAAAATAATTAAAACTTATTCTAGGGTTGTGGATCATGCCTCAACGATCCAAGCTCTCCCGTATGTAAGCGGGTGTTACTGCTACTATTATTGGTACCTCCCGTATATCGGGTGCTACTACTGTTACTGGTTACTTATGATTCTGGTACACGTGATTATGTTGGCGAGATTCATTCTTCGGATATTAGCTACTTGGTCCTGTTTGAGCGTTTGCAGTCAGTCTGTTATTTTCTTTTGTGATGTCCAGTAACTTTCAGGTTTCGTACCTGCTTTATCTATTAAAATAAGAAAGAACAAATATTTTTTACGTATGAATATGCTCAAGAACTAAAGTAAGTACGGTAATAGTTTCTCTTTTCTTACACTCTTCACCCCTCCATCATCATCACCACTTTCTGATCTATATTACGGTAGTCCACTGGAAAACTCATTCTTTTCACTATCTCAATTAATGCAAGGTTGCTAATGGGGTATCATTTTGCTTGGGGTATATGATGTGACTCAATAATGTTGTAGTAATAGGTAGGGGTTGTCGTTCACTCGGACTTGATGAAATTGATCTTAGGATTTAATAAACTAAAATAAAAGAAAAATATATACAAATATTGTCACAAGATGGAGAGAGTTACTGTGATTCAGGATTCCACCGAATTCATAACAAAAGGTTCAAATATTAATTCTTTTAACAATTATAGCTCAACAAATAAAAACATGGACTCTTAATTTTGCCAAGGTTGATTCTCAAAATATTAGTTATAAATCGTAAGCATGAGACATCAAACATCTAAGCAAGCATGACCCATCTAATAAAATAATAACTAATTTAATCAAATCATAATTCAATTTTAATTAGTGCAAAAGTCATAAAAAGAATTAATTAAAATTACCCATGTATAAAATTCGGCTTCCTCCGTCGTCCCAGTGATGGGTTCTAGCTCCGCATATTGGAAACACACTCAAAATTCATTCTTATTGCTCAAAGGATGATCACAATAATGAAATGGGAGAAAAACAATTAAAACTGGGTTTGTAACAATTATATTAAACTAATGATTCTCCCCAAACTCTCCATCTCCCTTCTATGCAACACCAGCACCATATATATACTCGCAGGAACAAGAATAATGTCTCATAATTACCCAAAATCTCCCATAACTCGACATCAAAGAAAATTATTCTCGGGAATATTTTTTTCCCATTCTTTACTTCTTCATGCGTTTGTTGCTGTCAACCTCCATCCAAACACTCTTCCACACATCCCAGCATGCGCCAAACACGCTCAGGCCACAAGAACTCTTCCCAAAATAACTCGGAAATTAAAACAGAAAATCCGAGAATATATTTCATCCCTTGTTTGATGATTTCTTCCATTATTTACGTGCATGAATCAAGTACCTTTCCTGTTTTAGTGTAACAACATCATTCCAAGTCAAATCCGAGAGAAACTCGGCAAATATTACGTCTAATTTCGCACCGAAAATCTCCGCAGACTTCCAAGTCCATTTCCCGCCTTTTTTTCATTTTCAAACGAAGAAGGTGGTTGCCCCTTAACCGAACCAAGGGTGCGAATAGCAGGTGCCCAACTGAGGTGCCCCTTATCCAAAGTGGGAGTCCGAATAACAAATGTCCTCCGGGGGTGCTTTTACCAACTTTTCGAGTCGAATTCTCTAAAAATGTTTATCTCCAAAAAATACCTACAAACACACAAAACACCATAATAAGGACAAAAAGGGGTACTAACAATACGAAACATTGGGGACAAATTAGACACATAAATGCGTCTATCAGTATATCAACCCGAAGGAAATTGTTTTTTGTCCTATATATATTGGTACAGCCCAAGCAAAATAGTACTCCCATTAGCGGTCTTGAATTAATGAATGGAACCATAAGCTTTTCTTTGGATGCATTATTATTATCCATACCAATTAATGTATAGTGGAGTCGGCACAATACATTAGACAAAAAATACTTAGCATTTTTAGGGGCGACCCCAAAAGAATTAGGGGCGACATAAAAAGACAAAATATGATGAAAATACTTATATGCCCCTTCATAATCGGTAGTTTAGTTATCTACGGATTGTAAAATCTCATTTTTGGGACAACTCTATATTCGGTAGTTATATGAACTATTTTGACTACCGATTGTAGGCTCAACCAAATTAGAAAAATAGAGGATTTTTGCAAAATCTCATTTTGGGGCAACTCTATATTCGGTAGTTATATGAACTATCTTTGACTACCGATTATGCTAGGATTTCGGTAAACAGGCCCACTGTATAATCGGAAGTCAGGATACCTTCATTTGCTACTGATTATAGGCTCAACCAATGCAGTTGAAAAAGCTCGGTGCGGGCATGGACGTGGTATGAATACAATGCCGGTACGCTATACAGGGGGTCTGGGGGGGTCCATTTTGGATTTTTTTAAGTTTTCGAGTCCTTCTTTGGCACAGTCATTTAATTCTCGAGAATAATTGAATCGGAGTCAAGATAACTTTATTTACTACCGATTATAGGATAATCAAAATTCAGAAAAAGAGGATTTTGGCAAAATCTCATTTTAGGGCTACTCTACATTCGGTAGTTATATGAACTATTTTAACTACCGTTTATGGTAGGAATTTAGCAAAAGGAGCTAATGTATAATCGGAAGTCAGGATAACTTCATTTACTACCGATTATAGGCTCAACCAAAATTCAAAAAAAGAGGATTTTTGCAAAATCTCATTTTGGGGCTACTCTATATTCGGTAGTTATATGAACTATCTTGACTACCAACTATGGTAGGAATTCAGCAAAAAGAGCTAATGTATAATCGGAAGTCAGGATAACTTCATTTACTACCGATTATAGGCTCAACCAAAATTCGAAAAAGAGGATTTTTGCAAAATCTCATTTTGGGGCTACTCTATATTCGTTAGTTATATGAACTATCTTGACTACCGATTATGGTAGGATATTTGCAAAGAGAGCCATTGTATAATCGGAAGTCAGGATAACTTCATTTACTACCGATTATAGGCTCAACCAAAATTAAAAAAAAAAAAAAGAGGATTTTTGCAAAATCTCATTTTGGAGCTACTCTATATTCGGTGGTTATATGAACTATCTTGACTACCGATTATGGTAGGATATTTGCCAAAGGTCTACTTTAATCGGGAGTCAAGATAAGTGATTTACTACCGATTATAGGATAATCAAAATTCAAAGATAGATGATTTTATTTTGGGGATACTTTATATTTGGAAGCTATTTAAACTAAATTGACTCCCGATTGTTGATTAACTACCGATTGTATAGTTATCTACCGATTGTAAAGGGTAATTTGACCATTAAAAAAAACGAGATTATAAAGTTATCTCCCAAGTATGGATTAACCTTCCGATTATGACATATTTTGTCTTTTTATGTCGCTCCTAATTCTTTTGGGGTCGCCCCTAAAAATGCTGGGAAAAAATAATCTCTAGAGGAGATTTCTAAAAAAAAAGAAAATCTATCATATCAGTTTGCTTCTTTGTGGAGCAAAAGAATTCAACCATTCATTGATGTAGTAATTTTTTTGTTTTTTGATTTGTACCGCTGAGTAAATCAGTAAGTATTACCCGACTCATTGTCTTGGAGTTTGGAGTTGGACAGATTTGGTTTTGGTTTTCAAAAACCAAACAATAAAGGCCTCTTCATAACCAACTACTTCACTTCCTGCTCATCATACCAGTCTAGTCCTGCAACCATCAGTGAGTACGTACGTATAGCAGCAGGAGGGAGGCAGGAGCCGTTTCCCTCAGTCTTTCACTCCCCCATCACATCTCTCTCTCTAGACTACTATCTTGTTTCATCCTCTCACCTCACCCGTCACCACTACTCTTTCTCTCTCCCTCTCCCTCGATAACCGAAAATGCTAGATGTCCCCCATTGGCTTCCACCACTCCCTTCCCCCGCCTATGTGTCATGTATCTATTGGCCAAAACCAATAATAGAGGGACCCTGCTCTTCCATAGAGATCAAAGTTAATGAAACCAAAGGTCCAGATGTTGCCACCTAATGGTGGAAGCTAGAGGGGGAAGGGAGTGGGGGAAGTGTAGCAGCTTCGATAACTAACTCATCTACTGAAAATATTCTTGCATGTCATGTACCCCATGGCCCATGCGGTCTCTTGATACTCGGCATGCATCAAGAGCAAACTTCCTAGACATGACATAGCCCTTTCCAAAATGTGTATGGTTCCCTTCTCGTGGTTTCCATGTATATGAAACTCGTTCCCTTCTTGTGGTTTCCATGTATATGAAACTCATGCATGCCCATACAGCTCAGAAGCAGCTGGGGACTTGCCAGAGTTATTAGCTTTTAATTGAAAAAGAAGTTGGCCACTGATTTAATATTTGTCAGAGACCATCTTTCTCTACTCTCTAAGCGGCGGCTGCTGCTGCTACTATAGTTCCTAGTTAGCAATTCCGGGTACGGGTAGTAATTCGGGACGGCATACGTACGAGAATTTTACGGATTCGGATAGGTCGGATTCAGTCAAAAATCTGGTCAATGGTTCGTTGTTCGGACAGTAGTTCGGAACGGCATACGTACGTGCATATTCGTTTTATAAATGTGAGTTCAACACTTAAAATTCGGCTTACATATATAATAAATTGATGAGTATTATGACCTTATTACGAGACTAATTTTATTTGTATATGATTATAAGATGGAAAAAACCATTTTAGCGTGATTATTTAACTTGAAGTAAACAATTTAGTCGCATAAATATATTATAAAACGAGTTTATAGACTTTTAAATAAAAATTAACACATAAAATACTGGTTAAACAACTACCAATAGAAAATTTTAACTGAATAATTGTATTTAAATATAAAGTACATACAAAATCAAACAAAAACCAATCAACAGAACTCTGGTCAGAGAATTACTTATGGGAGAGCAAGGTTGGGCGCGAACTAGGTTCGAAGTTCTAGTTCGGAAATACCATTCGGATTCGGTTTGTTCGGATACGTTCGCGAATCATTCGTGAGGTCCATATAATCCGGGAACTAGGTTTGGTGTTCAAATAGTTCGGAAGTATCATTCGGATTCGGTCAGTTCGGATACGTTCGCGAATCATTCGGGAATGATTCCGAGAATTACTAACTGGGCTATAGATTAACGGAAAACTCACTCTTTTCTCCATCTCCATTGATGGTGGGAAAATGTATTTCTATCAATTAAATGTGCGTTCTTGGAACCATAATCTTTTCTTAAAAATTTATTATTATCATCTTTTTTTCTTAAAAATTTATTTACTAGGAGTACTATCACTAGCAATTAATCTACAGTTTATGGTGCAAAATGGCAGTGTTAGTCATAAAAATAATGTCAAAACAGTTTTTCCACCATCTGGTCTGGTCCATCTCACCAAATCATTCTTTTGAGTAATTTCTCTCTTCTGTATTCAACCATTGACCGGTCAATTATTAAGAGGAACAAGACAAAGACCCTGAATTTGACCATTTGAAACAAAAGATTCATTTCCTGTTTCGTGCTATCTCTTCTTCTTCCTCCTGTTTCCTCTTTTTTATTCTGAACATTTTTGTTTAACCATTTTCGGCAAACAATATAATTCAAAAGAAAACCAAAATGCCAAGATTATTTATCAAATTCTTCATCATACCTTCAACCCTAACACTTCATTCATCACAAACCTGCACTCTATCACAAAACAACATAATTTTTATTTTCAATTTACAAAATCATGGAGGAGGAGGATAACATCATAAGATTAAGAGATGGAAACCAATACCCACGAATTATCATTAATCCTCCAGAAATCGGAGTAAACTACCTCATTTTAAGTAACAGTGAAAGAGATAGAGCAAACTTAATTCCAGTTCTTCCAAATTCAGTTTGTCAAATTCCTGATATTCCTATTCAAACGATCTACTACTATAAGGGTCGTAGAAACTTGGTTCTTTTCAGATCGTTATGGCTTCCTCCTCCAGCCAATGAAAATCATCGTTATCACGATTTGGGGTTTGGAGTCAAGCTACCAAGAATCCCCAAAAATGCTATAAGGGCTATATGTGATGGGTCGTTTAAGAGCTTAAATCCAGCTGAAAATGGTGGTTTTGGAGCCACTGTCTCCGATTATAGAGGGAAAATAATTTTCACTCTTGAAGGAAGATCTAATCATCACAGAAACTCCCTGTATCACGAACTTGAAGGCGTACAAATTCTTATCTTGGTTTGTAAGATGCTTGGTATTACTCTAGAATTGCACTTGTTTACAGACTGTGAGGATGTGATTAGGTTTCTAAAGGCTGGTTATGTGTTCACTGAGAGAGATATTGAGGCATTCAAATCCTACACATGTGATCTTGCTTTAAGAGTTCGGAAATTGATACTCGAGAACAATGTGAAGCTGTCTTTCTCCTACAGGGAACAAAATTATAATGCAGATCATTGTTCAAAATCCTTTTCAGGGAGCCATGGTTATCTAATTAGGGTCAGGGGTGAATTTACAGAAACAACACTGTACTTTGAGAGCAGATACATGAATTCTCCTGGGATGATTAAGTTTAGAAAAAAAAAAAGATGAGTGGGATTTTTATTAGAGTTTGGGCGGGAATCGATTTCACTTCTTAGTTAGGGTTTGGGGAGATCACTTTTTATTTTCAGTTGGTAGCTAAATTATTTAGTTTTAGTGTCGTCTGTTTTTACTTTTTATTTTGATTTAGGGTTCTTTGAATTACTAGTTGTTTTGTAATTGTTGAACTACCTTGCTTTTAATTTTCAAACTATGCTTTTATTTTCAATTAATTATTTAGTTAATTAATTGTTAGCTTTTCCATCTTGGTTTTATATTGATAAACTATGTTCTCATTTTCAATTAACTGTTTAGTACTTATTATCAACCTTAATTGTTTGGTAATTATGTACCAGGAAACTTTTCAATTAGATTTAATGGATTTTTTTTCCTCCATGTGATGTAAAATATGTGGTTATGTATGTCTTGATCAAAATTAATTTGAAAATCATTGACTCTCATGATTCAACATGTATGGAATAGAGTCAGATTGTGTTCAATGATCTAGCAAAATATAGTTGCAACCAATTTCTTTTCTTAGTTTTGAGTTACTGTGCCTCTTCTTGTGTTTGTTAGTGCTTATATTGAATTACTCTTGTTTATTGGTTATTGTGAGTGTTTGTACTATATTTTCTGGGTTCTGGCATTTGTAGATGCAAAGCGTTTGATTGGGAGAAGGTTTTCGGATCCATCAGTTCAAACTGATATAAAGCTATGGCCTTGTAAGGTTATTGCTGGACCAGATGAAGAACCCATGATTATGAGGTGAAGAGAAGCAGTTTTCAGCTGAAGAAATATCGTCTATTGTTCTTATCAAAATGCGCGAGATTGTGGAAGCTTATTTTCAGTTCTTCTATAAAGAATGCTGGTGTCATTGCTGGTCTTAATGTGATGGGAATTGTTAATAAATCAGCTGCGTCTGCAATTGCATTTGGTCTTGATAAGAAGGCGACCAGTACTGGGGAAAAAGAATGTTCTTATTTTTGACCTTGCTAGTGGCACATTTGATGTTTCGTCAGTGAGTATTGAAGACGGTGTTTTCAGAGTGAAGGCTACTGCTGGAGATGCCCATCTAGGAGGAGAAGATTTCTATAACAGGATGGTGAATTACTTTGTGCAAGAGTTTAAGAGAAAGAATAAGGACATCAGTGGAAACCCTAGGGCATTTAGAAGGTTGAAAACATCATGTGAGAGGGGGAAGATGACTCTTTCGCCCACTGCCCAGACTGCAATTGAAGTTGATTCTTTATATGAATCGTGCAAGGTTTTTAGAGATGAACATGGATCTTTTTAGGAAGAGTATGGAGCCTGTTGAGAAGTGTTTGAGGGATGCTAAGATGGACAAAAAACCGTGTGCATGATGTTGTTCTAGTTGGTGGATCAACTAGGATTCCGAAAGTACAGCAGTTGTTGCAGGGAGTTTTTTAATTGGAAGGAAAGAACTCTGCAAGAGTACTAATCCCGATGAAGCTGTGGCTTATGGAGCGTCTGTGCATGCTGTGATTTGGAGTGGTGAAGTTAATCCTCTATCCCTTGGGCTCAAGACAGCTGGAGGGGTAATGACTACACTGATTCCATGAAACACCACTATTCCCACCAAGGAGGAGCAAGTTTTCTAACCTAGAGTGTTAACTCTGGTGTACGAAGGCGAGAGCGCAAGAACCAAGGATAACAACTTGCTTGGTAAATTCGAGTTATCTGGAATTCCACCTGCGCCACGTGGTGTCTCTCAGATCACTGTTTGCTTCAACATTGATGCTTGATGCAAATGGTATTCTGAATGTGTCTGCTGAGGATAAAACTACGGGGCGGAAGAATAAGATTACAATCACTGATGACAAAGGAAGGTTGTCCAAGGAGGAAATTGAGAAGTTGGTGCAAGAGGCGGAGAAGTACAAGACAGGGGATGAACAGCACAAGTAGAAGGTCGGGGAGTTATGCTTATAATATAAGAAATACAATCAATGACGAGAAGGGTGCTGGGAAGTTAGCAGTATTTGGCAATAAGAAAATTAAGGATGCTATTGAATTTGCTATTGAGTGGCTTGATACCAACCTGCTTGCAGAGGCGGAGCAATTGGATGAGAACATGAAAGAGCTGGAGAGAGTCTTAGCACCTACTGACAAGAAGAAAATTAAGGATGTTATTGCATTTCTTATTCAGTGGCTTGACACCAATCAGCTCGCACAGGCGGATGGTTTTGATGACAAGATGAAAGAGCTGGAGAGTCTTTGCAACCCAATTATTGCTAAGATGTATCAAGGTGGTGCTGGAGCTGAAGCAGATACAATGCCATGATCAGCCTTTCAACCAACTGTAGGAGGATAAGATCCTGGAAGGATACTTACTTATAAACTGGTCAGGCAATCTTCGTTTGCTTTCATTTCAAAATTAGATAGTAAATAGTAACATTTATGTGAACCCAAATGCTATTACCATTGTCGTAGTGAGCACTACTGTAATTTTGTCTTTATATACCATCGGTCCAACTTTATGGGATTGCTATTTGCTTTCTTAATTTAGGTTAAGTTATGTAGCTTTGTTAAATTTGAATTTAGTGACTTAGCCAATAGTAGCCGCACTAAAGTTTGTCTTCATTAATAAAATATGTACAAGAACAATCGAGTTAACTAGGCAGAGTTCTCTGTGATGAGCAAAGGTACGTTGCAGAATACCATTAGGATTGGATTGGAAACAATGATTTAGTTTGTAGGATATTAGGAAAGGTACCTCATACAATTCATGCCTACTTCCGCATTTGTATGAATTCTCCAATTGCTCGACTTTCAGTTACATCCCAAAGTTTCATCCTTGGTCACCATTTTGTTGCATTTTGCTTTTTCTGTTAAAAAATACTAGCTTAGTTGATCTTATCTAGCAAATTAGGATGTACGAGATAGCAATAGTATATATTGCAAACACTGCTTGTCTATTGTCATATATCGTTTTGACTTTTTAACCCTGCAATGGATTTTATTTTGCTTGTGAGTCAGTGTTTTGCAAGTGCATCCTTGTGTTTGAATCTCTAGTTTGAATCTCTGTAGAGTTTCAACCAATTGTTTTTGTTAGTTTTGAATTATTGTGCCTTCTTGTGTTTGTTAGTGCTTATATTGAATGACTCTTGTTTATGGATTATTGTAGTTATGTGTACTGAATTTTTCTGGTTTCTGTCATTTGTAGATTCAAAGCGTTTGATTGGGAGAAGGGTTTCGGATCCATCAGTTCAAGCTGATATAAAGCTGTGGCCTTTTAAGGTTATTGCTGGACCAGATGAAAAACCCATGATTATGGTCACACACAAAGGTGAAGAGAAGCAATTCGCAGCTGAAGAAGTATCATCTATGGTTCTTATCAAATTCCCGAGATTGCGGAAGCTATCTCGGTTCTTCTATATAGAATGCTGTTGTTACTGTCCCTGCATACTTTAACGATTCGCAGCATCCAGCAACAAAGGATACTGGTGTCATTGCTGTTCTTAATGTGATGCCAATTATTAATGAATCAACTGCTACTGCAATTGCTGGGGAAAAGAATGTTGTTATTTTTGACCTTCATGGTGGCACATTTGATGTTTCGTTAGAAGAGGGTATTTTGGAAGTGAAGGCTACTGCTCGAGATACTTACCTAGGAGGAGAAGATTTCGAATTCCGAAAACAGGATGGCGAATCACTTTGTGCAAGAGTTTAAGAGGAAGAAGAATAAGGACATCAGTGGACATCTTAGGGTATCCAGAAGGTTGAGAACATGGTGAAGAGTACCCTGACAATAATAACAAAAGGTAACACCTTTGATGGTTTTTCAATTACTCTTTCTCTTTCTACTTCAAACAAACTAGTCTTCTTGTTCATCTACTACCTCCACCATCATCCATCCATTCCCCACCTCTTTTCAATTTGTCTCTTTTTAGTCTTTTCCCACTTCACTTAAATCCCTCCCTCCCAGCAACTCCATTCAACATTACTATCCCTTTCCCACTCGTTTTGGGGCCTCTTCTAGTCCTCCTTCTGAAGAGGATGTCTAAATCTTGAATGGGGTTTCTCTTATTTCTTGCACAAACAGAACCAGGTGACTGAGACAAACTTCAAAAACCCATTTCTTAGATCATCTTTTCATTTCCTTTATAATATTCTCTGAATCTTTCTTTGGGTTTAATCTAACTTGTTTTTTTTTTCTTTTTTGAAACCCAGGTTGAGGTTTTTTTGGATTCACAGTCATGGAGACTATGTCTACATCATCTTATGGTCTCAATGGACCACCTAATTCATCTCATTATGATGAGATTGTATGCATCGAACAGGTAATCTTTTGATTGCTCTTATTATTTAGAAGCTTTGATTTCACTGAAAATGCCTAGTTGAATCTCAATGAAGCAATGGTTCCCTTTAATCTCTAGTCCATACTTTATAACCAAATTTTTGAATTCGTGAAAAGAAATTCGGTTTTAGAACAAGCACTTGCAAACTATGCAAAGCTATTTTTTCTTAACCTGATTGTGAAATTGTCTCCTCTGGTGTTTTCTGTTTAAGTTGGTTTCACAATCTGGAGAAACTCTCGACAGAATTGCTCCCAACTCTGGGCATACCAGAGAAACTGATGCAATGCAATTGAGAAACTCAAGAAGGGATGATGACATTAAGCAATTTGAGCAAATCTTATACAAATTTCTTAACTGGCACAAAAATCAGCTTTGAAGTGAAAACTCAAGACAGTTTTACATCACTATTATCACAACTCCATTCCTGGCCCAAATTCTTCTTGGATAGTTTTTGTTGCAAGTGTAAGAACGTCAACAAATGAACTGTATGATGCTCGCAGAAACCTTGGTTCGACTGCCTCAAAATGTCTGAAAACAAGAAAGAGGATAGTATATCTTAATGAGATACAAGACCAAGCAGATCACCCACGATGTTGGTAAATAATTTCAGCTAGGCTACAAAGTCTGTTTCTCGAATCGTCTCTATGTTCTCAGCAGAAGATTTACACTGAAAGTTTTCCATCATTCACTGTCATCACCCTTCTCACCTTGTCAGGTTTCAACTGTGACCAGAGATCGGATACAAGGGGTATAATTTTGGTAATAGGAGAATATTCAATAAATAATAAGAACTGGGAACTGAAACATTACCTCGGCATCAACAGAAATCGCTGCACATTCTATGGAAGCATTCTCATCAGACCCATAGTTCACTTCCAAATCACTGCAGACAAGATAAAAAGGATACGATAAAATGGCATTAACATAAACTACAGATTGCAGTTCATCATAGAGTCAGTGATAAGAAACGGCCCAAACACAGTATATATTATTACTATCATTTACTGAATTTCTCAACGACATAACACGAAGTTGAAAGTCCGAAACCTCTTGTGAATTACCTATTTATCAGCAGGAAATCATACCTTCATGCATAATTCAAAATTACTTATTTATCGGCAAGAATTTTGGGAAGCAAAGGTGGTGAAATACCAAGATCACTTCATGTATGGACATTAGCTACTAACTAATTTCTAACTTTTTTACTTCTTTGGATGAACCTCTCTTCTTCATTTTCTTCTTCTCTGCATCTCCATTCGGGAACAAAGGACACATCCAAGGTACATCTCTTTCTCTCTAACTAGTGCATGAATTATCACTGTGGAATCATTAGCATAAGATTTTTAGCTTTTGGAAACTGTTACTATTAGAGAGTTTATTGGAGTGCAAGCTGATAAGGAAATACATGGTGCTTGTTCTGCAACTGCTTTTGAGAATATGTCTCTGGGTATAGTGAATTGTTCAAAAATTAACATGAATGAACTCCTGTCATCACATGATTCCGAAATCGAGCAATCCCTCAAGCGGCAATTGCACATGCCAATATGTCATCCCTTGGTTCCTGTATGTTCTGAACAAGTAAGGGAACATATAACTTCGTTGTGTTCTTTAATGGCTGTTGTTCATTAGTTTTGCATCATATAGATTGGACTGGCAGGCTATCCTTTTAGTTGTGTTTCTGCAGTCCACCTGAGTGACTATGAATTTCTCAATTTTTTTCATGGTTTTGCGTTTCAGACTCACTTTTAGGACTACTCTACTGAGCTTTATTTTCGTCTCATGGTCTCGTGCACAACAAATTTCACAGAATAAATTAGACCAAATGAGAAGGCAAATTTGTGATGCTTCTTATTTTGAAGACAGAAATTACAGACAGTTATACAACATACTCAGAAGTTTAGGAATGGGGTATACAAAAAAATTGCACCCCATTTGAAGCAAAAAACAGGTCGAAAAGCTAAGTAAACTCCTGTCTGGCAGACCTTTCCCTCCTCGACCGTAGTTGGTAATGGATTAGGTTGCCATCTTTATCCTGCTTATGTCTTCTTTTGCTTGTTGCTGTTGTGTGAAAATCTCTATATTTACGGGTCAGTAACTGACTCCTTTATGTATTGCTTTAGCCGAGTAGTTAGGCTTCTCATGTGGTTACATTTGAATATGAAACATAATACATGAAGATAGCACCCCTTCTGAGGCCGTAAGTTAAAAATAGGCCTGCATTGCAAACAACTGAACAAGAGGGAAACATTCGGACAAAATATTTCGTTGAACACTGGGAAGTGATCGATGAGAAATGTTAGCGCAACTTTGTTTTTACCTTATGAATTGATGTCTCCAACTCTAGCAGGTCTTAGATTTTTAAATATTCTTCGTCCTTGTTCAAACGCCATGATAAATAGACCTCTTAAGTATAAAAAGACGAAATTTAGCTTTGCTAGCATTTTCCACACTCGGCTCTTCTTCTGCTTAGCATAATCTTTATGCCCATCAATTTTGACCCTGAGAGACAATTGTGTGCATGTTAACACAGGTTGATCAACATCCATGCGCCAGATATAGAAGGCGTGGAGTTGCTGACACGGGGAAAGAGAGAAAGAGACAGATAAAAGGGAATTAAAGAGTTTACGCACCGCCTTTCTTTGGAAAATTTGACCAATCATGGGGACTCAACTTCATATCTGACACTTGTATCAATTCATTGAGAGCTTGGTTGACCTGCAGTTAGACAGGTACGATTTATATTAGTTAATCATGTACATCAACTCCTTGCGAGTTGTTGTTGACAATGTCAAACGAAACTAACAAGCGCGTGGGGGAAAATGAAAAGTAAAACAAACATTCCACACTGTTTTTCTAAATACGAACAATTCCCTTGTTACACTCTTAACCTCTTCAAAGTGGAATCTGTCAAAAAAAGAGAGAAGAAAACGAAGTGATCTTTTAAAATCAATATAATTACCTCTTTAGGTCTTTCATGGCTCACTAGATGTCCTCCATGTAGATCAATCATTCGAGCATAAGGCTGCATTTTTTCTGCAAGTTTCCTTCCATGATAAATTTGAGCAATTATGCCTGAAACATGGGGCAAACCTCAAATTAAGTTGAGGTTATCTCATGGTTGTCAAAATCGTACGAGGAGGCCATTTTTGAGCACTAACCTGCCATGAATGACTGAAATAAGAAATCCAGCTGACTTTATTGCTTCTATATCTTTTGATGTCACTCAGTGTGTCCAACAGTCATTCAATTAGCCGTGTCCAGCAGGCATTCAATTGGCCTTCGAAACCGTAGTTAGACTGCATCCCGGATGATGATATACCTTTCACATATTCCTGAAAAAGTCCTAAACTATTAAAATTATGCAGTTGAAACTTTATCCATTTTTCTAATGGAAGAATTCATCAATAAACTAAAGATACTTAAATGCGGTTTTCCTTGCCTGATATAGAATTTCTCTTCTTGTTTTGAGTCCAACTAATTCAGAGAGGTACTCCTGCAAATTGACTTCAATGTGAGAACTTGTTTCGAAATTTTGCAACAAAGTTATCTTGTTAAACGTATAAACTTAAAGAACCAACTCCGACCTTTGTGTAGTGAGTCTCCAAGTCAACTACTTACCTTTGTTCAGGAGTTTTTGCTTTCAAAAAACGCAGTGCAATAGATAGCATTTGGCTGTCAATTTGCAGAAGCAAAATAAATTCAATATTTCTGACTCATGCGAAAATACCATTATCCTCTGCCAAGCTTCACGACAGCACAGGTAATAATTCATTCAGGGTGATATTGCCCATTAACCGAACTAAAGTAGATGTCTGTGCTTTCTCCTCCACAGAGAATAATTTGTAAAATTATCCCTCATATTAACACATGTAGCCTCTTTTGCGCAGAGTCGACTGACAAGCTAAAGGACTAGCCACAGAACATTACAAGCTTATTCTGGTCAGGTACACTAACATAATCAAGACCACAGGTGAACTAACTGCAGCGATACAACAACAACACTACGGTTTTCCATGGAACTGTATGAATGAGTACTGTAATAGCATACTCGGAGTTTTTTCTATTACAGTCAGCTAACCATCATAACAAAGGTCACTTCGGGGTGAACCCAAATTAGATACTATCTTTGCAAATTTTGACAAGCATCGGAATAAAGGCTATAAAGTTGAATTACTCCATTTACAATTTTACATCTGCTCCATTGTAATTTGATTGAAAGTGCATTACCTTTGGGAAACATTCGAAACCACCACCAGTCGCATTTAGCAATGCCAATGACCAACGCAGCCAATTTGCACGCTATCATAGACCCTGGTTACCACATACAACACCAAACAAGTTTAAGAAAGAAATCCCTAGCATTCGATGCGCAATTCAAGCTAGGGTACGCCGCCTAGAGCTGAAATTGAATCCAAAAGGCTTGACTTAGAGTACTTACCCATGGAATGGCCAAAAACATATGCTTTTAGCCAACCCAAATGATCCATCAATGCCAATGCATCTTTCGCCATATTCGTTGTCCTGTATCAACAATCCCATTACACTAAAAATTAAAAATTTCACCCTTCTTTTTTGTGGATTTCTCATAAAAATCAAATCTTTTTGGAAAAATCAAATCAAATTGGAGAAAACATGGTGACTAACGTGTATTCAGATTTCTTGGTAGGTATAGAGCTCTGACCCATTCCTCGATTATCAAATGCACAAACCTCGATTCCATTCCCATCTTCTCCGTTGAAATCATCACCACCACCAGATTCTAACACAAACGAATCATTTCTTCTGATTTCTGAAGGTCTTCTTCTTCCCATCATTTGGTATATAATCCTGTTTAATCAATCAATTAAATTAATCAAAACCCACCATTAAAAAAGCATTAAAAATCACAGATTTCACAAAAAAGGATTCAACTTTATTTGAATTACCAATGATGAGGACTTTGTTAGGACCATGACCATAAGTTCTGTAAAAAATCTTAATCCCATTCTGGATCCCTCTACTCGCATCACACAGCGGCATCTTCTTCTGAATCAAATCAAATTCAAATGAATGATTGATTGATTTGGGGGTCTCTAGAAAGAATAAACAGAGTGATTTTTTTGGTTGAATGGAAAAACGAAGGTGAAAAAGGGAGAAAAATAAATAGTGAGGAAGAAGAGAGGTTGACTGAAGACACGTGGACGATAAAGAATAGAGTGACCAGATGATGCTTTTCATATTAGTATTATTTTTTTTTTGGGTTATTTGGTTTTTGGTACTTACATTTTGTCAAATGTTAGTGTTTTATCTAACTTTTGTCCAACTTAGGATTTGGTACTTGGAAATAACGTTGACCCTAGTTGACCCGTTAAATCTTGACTTCTGTTTAGTAATTATTTAAAAATAATAAATAAATTTATTTTAGTTAACATCGTTAACATAGCCGTCGGCTGAGAAGCCTAATTGATGTTCTCCGGCAAATTAAAACTCCAACGAAACTGATTTAGATTGAAACTTAACCGACAGGTACCACCATCACCAAACTACGAATTAAGACCACCACCAAGCTATAAAGATCAATACCACTCAATATTTTTCATCATTCAACATAGCTACCACGACCCATAGTACTTTATAGGGTTCATCATCATTCAAAAAATCGAAATTGAGGAATCAAAGATAAACTCTCTAATTGCAATTGATAATGAAAATTCAATATAATTAGGGGAAATTGAGTACAACCCCAACAAATCCAATTCACAAACCACAACAATAGATTTAAAAGAAACCCAATTTTTAGAAATTGAGTGAAACCGTAACAAATTCGCACATCAATAATTGATCATCAAGATCCAAATATCCAATACATGAACAAAATCAACATTCTCTGCTACTGAAATTAGGGAAACATAAAGAACAACAAGATTCACCGTACCCTTTTGAACCCAAATTAGATCAGTGAATCTGCAACAATAACTAACCATTTCTTCTCCTTTTTATCAAAATCAGCCATTGAAACGCTGTAAAATCCCTACCGAAACCCCTAATTGAACCCCTGTGCAATTTTATTAAGAACCCAAACTGATACCCAAAAATCAAAATCCTAACTAAACAAAATTGTTCTGTAATTAAATCCTAATTATCACTGCAAAAACGATTACATAGCCTCTATTTGGTTTCTTCTTTCAAAATCTTTAAAAATCAAACCCTAGATTCCAAATCTCTGCCACAATAGTGTTCTTCGTCATTTGATGCAATTGATGCAAAGCTGATATGTATATATGATGGGTTTCAGCAAAAGAAAGAAAAAAATTACAGTGGAGAAGAAAGAGATCAAATAAAGAGGTGATAGCAGAGACAGACAACTACAGAGGGAGAGTTGAGAGTTCGTGAAAAACAATATAAAGCTCCGTTTGGTTTTGACCGATATGACTCGTTTTGGACCGGTATGACTCGTCATAATAGGTTAAGGACTTGGTTAGTCATTGTTACTAAAGTAGAAGATATTTTGGTATTTACAAATATAATTAACTGAAAATTTGACTTAACAGAGTCAACGCAGGTCAACGTGAAGTCCAGGTACCAAACACTAACTTGGACAAATGTTAGACCAAACACTAATATTGGGCAAAATGTAAGTACCAAAAACCAAATAACCCTTTTTTTTTTGAAGAGAAAAGGAGCTCAACAGAGCTCCACTTTATTAAAGGGCCTCGATAAGAGAGGTTTGAAAGGATACGTAGAGGTGGAGAATCTGCATTCCACCACATATTTACATTCTCATGCATAGCATGTTGGCATAACACGTGTGCCATATTGTTTGCATTTTTAGGGACAGAAACAAAAGAAACATTGATAAAAGAGGAAGCCATATTCCTAACTTCTAAGATTGTTGATCTAATACTCCAAGGAATTTGTGAAACTTCACCAGGGAAAGTGGAAGTAACATTTGTGGCATCCCCTTCTATTATAATTTCTTTGAGACTTAATCTGTTCCCCAACTCCAATCCTAGTTTACAAGCCAAAGATTCTGCTAATAAGGATGAAGTAGAGTCAAAAGTACAAGTACCACATCCTAGAAACACACCATTATGATCTCTTACAACAGCTCCTGTAGATCCATTGTTAGGTATAAAAGCTGCATCGACGTTGATCTTAACAAAAGGAAGAGCAGGAGGTGACCATTGATGAGAACGAGTATCCTATGAATTACAACCTGAACCTTCCGGGATTCCTTGAAAACACCTATTGAAGTCAAGTGTTGCGGTTTTGATTATGAGATTTTCTGAAAAATTCACCTGAGAGAAAACCATGTCGTTTCTCATCTTCCATAAGTTCCATATGATGCACATCTTCATTATAAAGGAATTATTGATATTATTTTCCATCCAATCTTGTAAAAGCTGCTGAATATTCAGCACCGGAGAAGAGTAGGTGTTATCCATGTTTGCTCCATCGAAGACTTGTTTAGCTCTTGGACAGTCAAAAAGAAGATGCGATGTGGATTCTTCCTCGAGACCACAGAAAGAGCAATTAGTTTCAATTGAGGATACATACCTGCCAATGTTTCCTTTAACCGCAATGCCATTATGAATCACCTTCCAGGCAAAGATTTGAATTTTGGGCTGAAGGTTGGTGAAAGACCAAAACTTCTTCCATGGAAACGAGCTCATATTTGATGAAAAAGGTGAGTTGTTTGACAGAAGATGGTAGCATGACTTGGTGGAGAATTTCCCCTAAGGAGTACAAGACCAAATTAATGTATATTTTGACGCGGCTTCAGCACTGAGAAAAATAGAAGTGATGCATTGAACAATATCCGGAGTAAATAGGTCATTTAGAAGAGTAATATTCCAAGACCTTGTATTTGGAATCATTAGATCAGAAACCTTAGCTACATTGTTTGGCAACAAAGTAGGTCTTCTAATTAAATGGTCCATACTCCGTTGAATCCACAGATCATTCCATATATGAGTCGAGTTTCCATTGTTAATCTGCCAGAAAATTTTATTCTCCAGAATATAACGTACCTCAAACATACTTCTCTAAGTTGCGGTACATTTATCAGGTTTCTGTGCTAGCCAAAAAGAAGTTTCTTGCACATATTTTTCACTTAATAATTGAACCCACATTGCGTCTTGATATTTTAAGAATCTCCAAACAAGTTTGCAGATCAAAGCAGTATTCATCAGTTCTATATTTTTGATTCCCAGACCACCGAATTCCTTTCTTAACTCCATCTTGGCCGAATTAATAAAGTGTAGTTTTCTCTCCCCTGTTGAGTGACCCCACCAGAAACACCTTTGAACCTTTTCGATTTCTTGTATAACACCCTTTGGTAATAAACAAAAACCCATGAAGTAAACTGGAATGGAAGCAATGGTTGATTTAGACAAAACGGTTCTCCCTGCAGAATTAACGAAGTGAATTGTCTAGATGTGATCTTATTCAATAGAAAATCAAAACTTGAGATTCTATAATCCGATTTCAGAGGATATATGGCCAGATATTTATCCTCATTAGTCATTTGTCTAACACCAAGATTTTGAATCGTTACTTGTTTCATCCAACCTGGAATACCTCTGCTGAAGTGAATCGAAGATTTGTCATAATTAATCTGCTGACCTGACAAGTCTGCATATTCCTTGAGAAGTTTCTTCAAATTCTGAACATTCACCCTTGTATTTTCTCTAAAGAAAAACAAATCATCTGCGAACATGAGATGGGTTATTATAGGAGCATGACTGTTTATTTTATATCCCTGATAGAGTCCTTGTTGTTCAAAATGTTGCATGAGCATGGATAACCCTTGTGAACAGATTATGAATAACGTTAGAGATAAAGGGCATCCTTGTCGAATACCTCGTTCACTGCAGAAGTTTCCTTTAGGTGATCCATTGAGATTTATTGAGAGAGTTGCTGTCGAGACACACTCCATAATCAAATAATGAGCAGTTCCTGATACACCCATAATATGTAACATCACCTAAAAATCTCCAATTAACCCTGTCATATGCCTTCGCTATGTCGACTTTCAGAGCAAAATGAGCATTCACAACTCTAGAATTATTCATTGAATGAAGTAACTCTTTTGCGATGATGATATTATCTAGAATTTGACGCCTAGGAACAAAAGCATTTTGAGACCAACAGATAAAGTCTTCTAAATAGGGTTTGAGTCTATCTGATAGTATCTTTGCTACCACCTTGTATAAAACGTTATATAATGATATTGGACGAAAATCAGATGGAGTTGCATGATTCTTTATCTTTAGGATTAGGGTTATATTTGTATGATTCAATAACTCAGGAAAGGAATTAGATTGAAATATCTGTTGAACCAACCTGAGAACGTCAGATGTTACCGTATCCCAGCACTTCTTGTAAAAGACCGGCGAAAATCCATCTGGACTAGGAGAAGTATATGAACCCATATTGGTAATTACAGCTTTGACTTCCTCCATAGTTGGAACTTTGCATAAAGCTTCATTATCCATTTCAAAAGTGGTTTGGGGTTGAAAAGAACATTGAGGGATGTCTTGCATTTTTGGTTGATGAAAAAGAGTCTGAAAGTGATGTATAAAAGAACGAGCAATTTCGCCTTGATCTGTAATCCAACCTTGATTATCAACCAGCAAATGGCTGATAGTATTCTTACGTCTTCTTTGTTGGACAAATAAATGAAATAGTCTTATATTACGATCACCATCTTTCTCCCATTGTTGTTTCATATGTTGGTCCCAATATGTAGCCTCCATAATAAGGTAATCGTTGAGTTCAGCCATGACCAGTTTCTCTCTTTGAATGTTAGCAGCAGTAGGTCTCCATCCCTGGATTCTCAATAATTTGGATTTTAGAATTGTTATTTTGTGCTTGATGCAGCCAATTCTTCCTTTACTCCAAGCTTGAAGAAAAAACCCCAACTTCCTTAACTTTGATTGAATATTTTCATCTTCATCTTCTGACCAACATTCTCGAACTTTATCCATGAATTCAGGGTGAGACAACCATAAAACCTTAAACTTGTATTCAGGTAGAGAGGTAGTAACATTCCTGCAAGTGTTTAGGAGAATTAAAGAATGATCACTTGCAATTCTTGGAAGATGCAACACAACCGCATTATGAAATGCAATGCACCATTCTGGATTGGCTAGAACTCTGTCCAGACATTTTCTAATTAACCCTTCCATTGCACGACCATTAGTCCAAGTGTAGGCAGGACCTTTGTAACCCAAATCGATTAAATGATTTTGTTGAATGAAGTTGTTAAAATATGAAATATTTGAGTTTAACACTGGTAATCCTCCAAACTTTTCATTGTTAGAGCAAATGGCATTAAAATCTCCAATAAAACATTTACAACCATGAAAGTTTTGAACATAACTAGTCATATTTTCCCAGAATCTAGTTCTATGAGAAGTTACAGGTGGACTATAAACACAAAATAGATGCCACGGAATGCTAGAGCCTTCCCGTAAAATTCTAACATGAATTAAATTCAAAGACTGAGAAATGATTTCTAGTTGTACATCCTCCGTCCATAGAAGCCATAAGCCTCCACTTCTTCCCACAAATGAGACAATACAAGAATTTTGAAAACCAAATTGATGAATCCTTGTAGCAGACTACTTTCTGACATCTTTGTTTCGGATAAAAATAAGATAGATTGACCGGTACCTCTGAGGAAGTTCTTCAAAGCTCAAATTGTTGGAGGATTCCCCAACCCCCAATAATTCCATGAAAGTATTATCATTTATCTTGCAGCTGTTTTGGATGTGCCACTGTACCGTCAATATAAGAAGATCCCGAAATCAGTTTCCTATGAGCTTTATGATGTGGAGAGTTTTGATGAATATAACTCTCGTCTTGTCTTCTTTTAGGCGTTTTAGCTTCAGAAGAATGAAACAATTTGGATGGAGGTTTGGCCACCACTTTCTTTCCTTTACCATAATCATAATCTCTTGTGGTTGCAGAATGTGGAGACCTATCAATCATAGCATTACCCAAAGTAACACCAAAATGTTGTCCTTGATAAGGTCTCATAGGCATTCATTCCTTGGTCGAAGATTCTCCCTAAATGTTGGAAGATGCTTTTCTATTACGTTGAACACCATAACATTCTGGGTAAACCAATATTGGATTGAGGCAGTCTCGATTTTCAGTAACAGGCAAAACTGCCCCAGGATTAAAGTTAGAAGACCATTGGTTGTCTGATATAGAGATACTGCGCATTGAAGTTTCTCCAATCTGTATATTCTGTTTACCTTTATTCAGAGGTAGAATATGATTATCTGCAGTGCTTCGAGGAAAATATGAAACCAATGTTCGTCGTTCAAAGTTGAAAATTTACATAGAACCTCTTTCAACCCTGAAATTGTCTGGGATTACAATTTTGTATCTTAGTCGAGTAGAAAAGGAATTTCCAGTGACAGATACATTCTCAACCCTTCTTTGATTGAAAGATTGAAGTACAGAAGTCGATATAGAGATTGCTGGGGTTGAGGTAGACTTTGAAGATGTATGATTTGATGATGGTGCTGCATTAGTGCGCTCATCAACCACATATATATCTTTAAAAGTTGGAATATCAAATACCTATGATTTACTAGAGGCATTAATTGAGGCAGAAAAATTTGGATGTATCATCTCCATTGCTTCTTCATGTAATTCCTCTGGATAATTAGTGAAAATGTAATCTTTGAGAACACCGACTTTTGGACAAACTTTCATCGAGTGACCAATACGGCCACATAATAGACAAAATTTGGGTAACCTGTCATATTTGATGGTAACAACATAATCAGGGTTATTTGGTAATGAGAAGGCCAAAGCTTGTGGGAGTGGTTGATTGATGTTGATGTGTGTTTTCGTTCTAGAAAATTTTCTCCAAGACATGGCTTCATAACTCCTTATGGGCCTTGTTGTTCCAAGTTGAGAGATATATTCAAAAACAAACATGGCAGATAAGTTTTCAACTGGAAGACCATGAATTTGTAATCCAAACTCCACAGTTTCAAATTTATAATCTGATGGGAGTTTACCATGCAAGCATTTTTCCAGAGCATATTGTTCCTCTTTGATAATCCATGGAATACCCTCTAAAAGCATAACCAAGCCTGCTTGTGATTCAAACTTGATTAAGAATGTTTCGTTTGTAAAAAATGAAACATAATATGGGTGGTTGTTTTTCCAGAATTTTTGTAAAATCTCTCTAACAGTGTTGATTTGTGGGGGTTTTTCTTTGATTATCTTGAGAACTAGGCAGTTTTGATGGTTAAGTTTTGCACCAGGAAAGTTTGTGTTCAAGTTGATGGTGGAAGATGATCTTTCTTGAGATAGTAGCTAGGTTTGAAAAGTGTTGCAAAAGGTCGCCTTCAGAATTGTAGTGATCATAATTCATTTTCACAGATGGTTTGTTGGATAATGAATGAAAAGCCAAGACAGGCAATGATAAAGGTTTGAATAAAACCGATTAGAAGCAGTTATCAAACAATTTTGACAGTTACAGGGTAAAAAGTGTTTTAGTAACCGTTTAACTTAATGAATTAGTGATGAAGATGATTCTGGAAGATGGAGATCATGGGAATGGTGGGATGACAATCGTGGTTTCAACGCTGATTTCCTTATTTGTAAATCAGGTTAGTCGGAGAACTACAGCGGATAGTGTGTTCAGAACTATTTGCAGAATTTTTTTTCTGAAACTATGACTATTGGGAAAGAAACTTTAAAATAAAGACAAACAAGGAATGATTACATTAAATGATTGGAAAATGATGCTTGTGATAGAATCAATGAAAGGAATAATAAAAGTAATCAGAGGACAATGGTTGAAACAATGATTTAAGTCATTAAAGGTTCAATAGATTAGTGAGGAAATTGAGAATTCTCGAAAGTTTGTGTATGCTATTTCATTTTACTGTTGAGTTGCATGTTATAAAAGTGCTTAAATTTTAATCGAATTTACACGAGAAAAACGTGTTTTTATCGAGCTTGTGATCACAGTTGGTATTATTGTTAAACGTGTGTCTAAAATCTTATTTGTTGTTGTTGTTTTTTTTTGTCGATCAACAATTTCAATTTATTCAAATCAAAATGTGATTACATGATCGCTTACAAGAATAACGAAAACATCAAAATACAAGATAATAAGAACCCTAATACAAATGAAGATATCAATTACAAATACATCGCGAAGAGAAAGAGCCATATACCGTAAAGATACATAATTTTTGTAATAAATGTAGTAGGGAAGGATGGTATAATCCGGAATCGATTCTGACCATGTAATCTGATTTTCTTCTTCTTGAATAAGAGATACTCTTATAAGAAAGGATTTATTTGCCCAAAATATTGTAAATCCAAACGAACCCGGGTGCCCTAAATCCTTTGGATTGAATATGGATTCTAAGAAATACCGTGTTAGATTGTTGATGTTCTTGAATCGAGAATAGCAAGTCACGAACCAGCGATCAAGGTTTGAATAAATCGCCCTCAAAGCGAAGAGAAACTCGCCCCAAATGGAAAAGAAAAATCGCTCCAAATAGCGAAGAAATATGTCAAATGACATCAAAAAAAACAAAAGAAAACTACTTTTATTCGATTAAAACTTAAAGAAAAAAAGAAATATTGCTCAGATCTGTTCCAAAAAGGACCAAATCTGAGCAAGAGATTAATGGAGGCTAAGGTTTTTTCTTAGAGAGAAGTGGAAAGAAGCTCCAATTCTGCGTGGAGTCGGATTTTTTTGTTTTTTGTTTTCAATTATGTAAGGAATTCTAAAGAATATGTGTGTTCTTATGGATTACTCATCATCATGGAATAATCTACATGTTTATACAATCTTGACACACATTCTTGACGGATTATGGTGGTAGCGTCCTTTGTTTTTAGGTTTGTGGGGCGGCAAGAAGTTAGTCGACCATTTTTCATGTATTTGACTGAATTTTTGCAGATCAACAACATTTTTTTTTTGAAAATTAGACTTAGATTATTGTCTTCCGTTAATCTGCGGATTTAGTCTCTTCAGAGACCAACTCTTGTTGAGTAGCTCTTCCAATGGCTGAATCTCTAGGATTAACATCGGCTTGAAAACTTACAGAAATATTGTCATTTACGTTACAAAGTTCATAAGCTTTGACAGTGTCAAAAGCAATTGAAGGAATTAAAAAAAAATAAAATTAGGTGATGGGTTGTCGTAGGCACAACAAATTAATAAATATATTTCCCACTAATTAACTGGTATATAGCGGTAATAAGAGATCGTTCCCACAGAGAGCTGTGTAATTGATAGGTTATTTGAAATAGCAAGATAAAGTAAATAACAAAGGGGGTTTTGGTTGTAAGATAATTATAAATAAAGACAATAATAAAGAAAATATATGATTAAGGAATCCTTCGCCGTTACCAAGCGTTAACAGGATTATAATACTTATCTGTTGATCGTAAGAACCATTCATCACCAACCGTAGAATAACAGCTAGAGCAGTGTTATCCCCAAATCTCCTTATGTAACTTGATACCGAAGCGCTCGCATATCAAGTTATATCCAACTGAACCACCAAGTAGTAGCGCACTCAAGGTGTAACCCAATCGGAAGCCTTAAGTTATGTGAACTTAGGTTAATCCTAGAAGTTAGACTCTTAGCGCAAGGTCCACTTACTAGTGTTGTCTTCACACATGATTGCTCCACAGAATCCCTCTGAGAGGTCTCATGTTCTCTACTTGAGTATGGGTTATTCAATAATTACACGGATATCCTAACCCTTTACTAGCAATAGAAGGATCAATAGATTAATCTAGCGTGCACTCCAAACAATCTAATAAATCAATCATAAACCCTATATATAGTGAAGATAAACGATGATGATAAAAACTCTCAATAGGTTTGTATTAATAATAAGGCTTCACGCTTAGAACATTGAATTCATCCTTAACCAACAAAGGATTTAGCTACTCATGATTACACAATTACCCGGTTTCTCCCCTAAAGGGGTAAACCCTAAAATATTAATGAAGAACAAAAGTATATTATGAGATTCTATTCGATGATATATGACCTAATACCTTTTTATAGGTTTACATTGCTTGGCCATCAAGTATTTAGTTCGGTTCAAGAACCCGACCTGAAAATACGACATAAACGACTCCAAACGTGCCCTTAGGCCTTCCGAGGTATTAATACACGTTTCCCACTTGCTAAGTTCGCAAAACCAGTCCGCGAACTTCAAATTCCAGCAGAAATTTTCGGAATTAAAGAATGAAACCCGTCCGCGAACTTTACTGTTTTCGGTATTCAATAAAGCTTGTTTTGACCACAACTTCTTCATCCGAACTCGGAATTACCTCATTCTTTTTGAATTATTTTTATATTTCAATTCTATTCAAGATGGTGATTACAAATCCTTAATTTGAATGATTTAAGATTGGTCTTTGGCCCTTCTCTTGATTTTGAGCGTTTTGCTCCTTTTCGTCGCTTTTCTTCCACTTCTCTTGGACTTCGACGCTTGGATTCTTGGAATACTTCTATTCCTAGATCATTTCAGCACTTTGTAGCTCCTTTTTGGATGATTCACCTATTAGAGGAAAATAAGAGAAAACAATAGTAATAATACGAATACATGCAAGAATAATAGCTAAAACAAGTATGGAATGGATACTAAAATCATATGAATTATGCACTTATCAAATTCCCCCACACTTAGCTTTTGCTAGTCCTCGAGCAAAATAAATAAAACAATCCTAAATACAACAACTCCATGTCGTTGAGAATACGGTTACACTTAGCATGTATAACAAGTCTTTAAATCCCTAGGTGTCCCTAGTGGACGAGTTATAGTCTCGTGAGGGTTTACAAGAGGTATACCCACAAAACCTACTCTAATCTCTCGCATTGTTAGAACCACTAAGGATGACACAAAGTAATAAGCCAAATAATTATCTTGCATATGCTCTTTAGCTGCAAACATCCCACATACATTCCAATCAACACACATAAGCAATTACTTGTGTGTGACATTCAACCTGATTGTAAAACTCTACTAAGATAGTCATTTTACTTGTTGGAACGTTTACCACAACACTCGCATACTGAAATCACATGGATAGATAAGAAAATGGAAACAGAAAAGTGAAGTGTGCAAAATGTTGACTTAAGTGAAAGATGTTACCCACAATACTTGTATGAATATTGTCAAAGGATATTTATTTATAGCACAATAGTTGAGAGAAGCACCCATTTAACTTGACCACATGACTAGATACTCTAAGCGCATGTTTCCTTTTCAACAAGTATGCGATAGTTGCCTTGGATCCTGCGTTCCACGCTTGTTTAGGCGACAGAGACAGGGACAGCGTTTCACGCACACTGCCTCCCAAGTGTGAAGAACCTCATCAATAGTCTTTTTGACTTATAATGATGATATGGTTTTTGTTTTTATTGACTATGATTAGTCCGCAATTCCGGACCTATCATTTATTAGTGTCGATAAATGAAGAGGAGCCTTTAGAGAAACATAAAACTGTAAAGATAAAAAGAAACCGATTCAGTAATGATTAATGATAGACGCATTTATGTGTCTAATTTGTTCTCAATGTTTCGCATTGTTAGTACTCGTTTTTGTCCTTATTATGGTGTTTTGTGTGTTTGTAGGCATTTTTTGGAAATAAAGATTGTTGGAAAATTCGGCTCGAAAAGTTGCTCGGACACCCCGGAGGACATTTGATATTCGGACTCCCACTTTGGATAAGGGGTAACCCAATTACTAAGGGGCACCTCGGGTTGGGCACTGCTATTCGCACCCCAGAACAGGATAAGGGGAAACCCTTTCTTCTTCGTTTGAAAACAGTTTTGGCGGGAAAACTTATTTCTCACCTACCAGTTTTTTGTTCGAGAATTCACGGCATCTTGGAGAGACTCAATGGCTGGGTTTGCAAGGGAAGACCTGTTAGAGCCTAACAGGGCTGGTATGGGCTCTTGTTTCGGTTAGAATTGGCTGCATCGTGGGATTAAAGCAAAACAGGGCAGCACGGTTACGGGAAAGAAATACACGGGTTTACAGCGTGGTTGAACGTGTTTGGATTGAGCTGGGTCTCTGCAGAAGCGTGTAGGAGTTGAATAAGGAATATTCAGAGAGTGTGATACGCGTGGAAGAGCTAAAAATGGAAGAAAATACTCGCGAGAAGATATTATTCACTGTCGAGCTATGGCAGAATTTTGAGGAGTTATTGTCGAGATTTCTTGCCCCTGTCGAGTATAAAAGAAGCTATTGGATATCATAGAAGAGTTACGGAGAGTTTGGGAGAAATTAGAACGCTACAGAGCCAAGAAAAATCGAGTTGCAGAATTATTCTCTGCTTTCGCCGTACGCACCAAGAACACGAAGAACGGACCACCAGAAGCAGTCGTTCTTCTACAGTGTCTACAACACTTAGGCGAGGGTCGTAAAGCAGAGGCAGACTTAAAAGAAGTAACAATTTATCATTCTTTGTAACAGTGTTTGCAACACTTATAATTGTTGCAAACACTTGATTTTCATCATTTTCTCCATTTCATCATTTGTACACCTCCTTTGAGCAATAAAAATGATTTTTGAGCGTGTTTCCAACATGATGAGCGGCTAATTCTCCTACAACCAAGGCAATGAGGAAGCTATTTACGCATGAATAATTGGTAACTATTTTATTTTCTCTAATTTATAATTAATAATTCACTCAATCACTGCTTTTGCAGAGTTTTAATTGTTTGCAAAAATTCTTTTCATTAATTGTGATTCAATTAGATAGGTTATGCTTTGTATTAAGATAATCTATGCTTAGGGATACAATTAATTTTTGAGAATTTGTCTGATTATTTGTGAATTAAGAAACAAGGGATTTAAAAGATAATTGGAGTTTTGGGTTATTTATCGTTATTCATTCATGTGTAATGGTGGAATCAGTGTCTTGGTAATTTTCTCATATCTTGAATCAAATATTTGTTAAGTTTTCTTTATTATTAATTTTTATAAGTCTAAAATCTTTTGCTTTCACAAGTCTCAACGAACCTTTTTACTACAACATTATTGAGTCACATCAATTAATTGTGAGGATGAATCTTTTAAATGACTACCATAGCTTAGTTTTGCATTCAATTATGAATGTATATATTTAAGGATTTTAGAACGATAAAGTGGAACTCAATCTATAGCCATAAGAATTGTTTCAACCTTAAAAAGGTTTAGAGTGTCATCCTAAATAGCTCATAATTAACTCCAAAACATGAAGTCTCAAGAATGCAAGAAATCAAAGAGTATGATTTTTTTTTTAATATAAATATGAAAGCCAAATATGATTAACTACTCCCCCACACTTAAACTCAATATTGTCCTCAATGTTCAAAACCGAAAAAAATTCTGATTTTTGACATAACAACTGAAAAAATCAAAACCTGTACCAATAGTAGGGAACTAGGAAAAACATCCTAAAAGAAAGTTGATCGCCTACGTCTTTTATATAACGTTTCAGAAGGGAACAGTGTTTCAATGAATGGTCTGACTTTTATGGCCTCCGGACTGACAGACATGCAATCTGAAAAAGTTCTGTAAAAATACCGAAACTCAGATGTCCAGGCCTATCGATCCAACTTAACAGACTCCAAATTCAAATTTTCTTTTTTGAAAATAAAGTTGAGTTTGTCCTATTTAAAAGTTTGGGTCAACCACTCAAATCGGACTCCGTATGAAGTCTCAAGAGCTATTTTCGTGACAATCACAAGAAATAGAATTTTCTGACGAGAATTCGTCAAAACTTTCATTATAGATATAGGACTTGTCAAGAGTATAAAGCACAGTTTGGCTAACTTAGCCTATCTGAGTGGTGGCCAGGATTTATCCTTGGAAAAGATAAATCTATGTCTGAGGTTAATCCCCCAAAACACACTATCGTTAATTCTACTGCATACCGAGTAAATGACTTCTTTCATTTCACATGTCGTTTCTCTTCTCGCCGAGTTTTCACTTTTCAAATTCGAAGACGAACAAAATCTCAGCATACGAAAACCAAAAAGAAGATTTATCCTTTTAGCTTCTCTAACTCGCTGCATCATCTATGGTAAGTATGATAAAACCCCAATCTCTCCTTCACTACCTCATTACCATCATGAACCCTTACATCTTCTTCTATTTCGTTTTCTTCAGAAAGAACCGTCTTGAAACTCAAAGTACCTATTCAAAGGCAAATATCAGATTCAGTAGACTTATATTTGTTCTTACCTATTTTAACCTTCATGGTGTTGTATAATTTGATCGCATTCAGTAAAGCTATTCTTCTCATTCAATTATATATCTAAGCTGTATAATTTCTTTTGTTTCTCGGTTCCTAATGAAGAAAAACAGAAAGACTTCTCAGTTTCCATGATATCTAGGAAGACTTCTCTTGATTTGCTCAGAAAAAAAATCTGCGTATGGAACTAATTCTCATCTCAATGCCAAAACCTTCTCACTACTCCGAGGAATCAATCGCCTTTCATCGTCTATTGTATTGTGGTTGGTCCAGAGGGAATGAAATCAGCTGTTGATCATAACAACTTCAAAATCTATGTAGGTTGTAGTAATAAATCTTAAAAGGTATTTTCAATATTCAATTTTTTTTCTTAATTACGTTTTAGTTGTTTTTGTTGTTGTTGTTGTTACCGTGATGGATTTAATGTTGTTGTCGTCCTGCGTGAAGATGAATTTGGATGGACAAATTGTTTTCTGATATCACATAATTTAATGATTGGCTACTTTGAATATGACTTGGGGTTGATCTCAATCTGTTCGGTAAAAGGTTTAAACCAATAGGGTTTGGCAAAAAGTATAATTTTTTCATACAAAAAGAACATGTAAAGAACTTAGACCACTAACTGACGAAGGGTGCTTCAAACTTGACTACCAACCTCACCCATATGAGTTGAAACTTCTTTTTGTATGAGCTTGCTACATTTACACGTTCAGTTAGTGCCATATGTTGTAGTTTGGCCGATATTTCAGCTGCTCGCACTCTAAATGATGCCTCCATTCAGGTAAGATCGGCCTCGATTTCTCATTTGGTTTGTTATTTTTAGTTTTTCTGTCATGTTATGTCGCGCCATCATATCAAGTAGATACACATGAAAATGTCTTTTTTGGCTTAACCTTCTGGCTTAGGTTGTGGTTGCATCTTCCGGTTTGTTCTATTGCCATCTTAGGACTTTGTTCTTTTTATCTCTTCTATGCAACTGATTCTAATGCTTTGTAATTATAAAAATTATTGATTAGTCATTGCGCTTTCCGGTTGGGAAGTCTCTGGAATGTTAAGTTGTATATCAATTTTTTGAATAAGTGTGTTCCCCTGTATCAGCTCGGAATCTAGGACGTGATCAAAAAGTGGCAGTGTGCCTATAACCAATGGATTTTATCACTATATCTTTGATAGACATATTCGGTATTAAACCAGTTCACTCAAAGTTATCGCAATTAAGCAAGGTACCCGTATGTCTAAGATTTTTCCCTGTTTCATTTGTTTACATATATACTCCCTAATTGTTGGATGCTAAATGCCCGCGACTATTACTTAAAATGATGTTTCATTTTAAAGCATAGATTCTTAAATGTGAACCATTAATTTACTCTCTTGCGTTTCCCAACTGCGGAATAAAAACCCTACATATACTCCCTAAAGTTGCATCAGTGTGGTGAAAGCTGATTTTTGATCTGTCAATTTTTCCTTTGTTGATATTTTGTTCCATGTGTAGGTTTTCATCATTATATTTTCTTTGTGCTTAGGTTTTTGTGTTTGGTAATTGACCCCAAAGAATCTATCAACCGATTCATTTTTCCAAATCTATTTATTATTCAATATGGGTCGACTTTTGCTTTAGAAGCTTGGTTATTTTGTCCTCCCCTCACAATTTTGTTCCATATCTGCCTCATTCTCTAAATAAAATTGTGTTGACTGACCTACTCAATTTAATTCTCAAAAGTACATTACAAAGAGAAGTATAAATTCCTTAAACCTTTTACCACTCTGTTGTGGCCTGTTTTTTCCGCGGCAGCTCTAAGTTATGCTCTTTGATATTTAGTTCATCTTTTTTGTTTTGGGCGGTTGATTCGACCCAAACAAGGTGTCTAACATATGTTGTTAGAGAGTAAATGGGCAATGCAAACTGTGCAGAAAAAAAAATGAGCATCATGTATTTTATGATAACAAAATCTTAATGTATTAATAAGATTTTATTATAGAAGTACCAAAAATGACTCCATGGGTTGAAGTTTTGATATCATCTTCAGAGCTTAAAGGGAACAAAATAATTGAATCATTCCACCATATTATCTTTAGTTTATTTTTATAGAGAGCGTTTAGTTGTTGGATTTCTTAAAATTTGTGATGGGTTGTTACCATATTCATTTGTTTCCAATCACCGAAAGGAACCTAATTATATATTCCTATTGTTACTGAAACGTCTATGAAGGATAGAAACACAAACTCCAATATGGGGCTGTCGCATTGTATTTGTAACAACCTCCTATGAAGGATAGAAACGCAAACGGTTTTCCAATATGGGGTTGTCGCTTCAAGTTTTCATGAAAGACTTCACTGGATTTGTAACAACCACCTATTTTCAAATTAACATTCTAGAGATTATATTTAATGTGATGGGCCATTGTATCAAATGAAATGCCAAGTTCTGTGTGTAATCGGAAGATGGATGATGAAAGAACTGGGTTGCACATCTATGCCCGTGCCATTACGGCACGGGTTAAGATCTAGTAAAATATAAGATGGGAATGCAAGATATGATATGAAAAACTAAGAAAACTAAAAATAAAAGGGATAGAGATACAAAACCGATGGGTTGCCTCCCACGAAGCGCTTGGTTTAACGTCGTCAGCCCGACATTATTGTTATCGTCCGTACATAAATAATCTGAAAAATTTGGTAATCCTTCCAAACAACAATCCGCAATTCAAATAACATCTTCACAAAAACATTAGCACAAAATATAAATATTGAATCTATCACTTTGTTGAAGTTTCCCCCACACTTAGTCCTTTCTACACTCGGAAGTGGATATAGAACATAGAATTCGGGAACTTCAATAGGTTCCTCGGCTTGGTGAACCTGCACAATACTCAAATAAAACACATCAAGTGGTGGATACTTATAAGAAAAATAATCCGTTAAAACTTTGGAAGCACACAACTCCAATCCCAAGTGAGGTATTTTTTTAAAAGTTAGGTTAATAATTCTTTGAGAAGCTACTTCAATTGGAGGAAAAGGATCAATAGATATTGAATTATGCAAAGGATTAGACAAACCTTGTTTTGGATCCTCATTCGTAATTAACAATGAATTATTTACCTCAAGTATATCGTGGTCCTCTATCGAACTATTATTATCTAGCTCAATTGGTCTTCCACGACTTTAATCAATTTGGTTTTATTCTCAATCTCAATCTCTTCGTCAACCTTGTCATGGGAATCGGAATCCTCTCCTAAAAATTCTAGTTCATTGGTGCAAATACTAGGGTCTTCCGTATGAGTCTCCGACAAAGAGAAAATCGGGTCTACTTCTTGCAAATCAATCGGCCTGAAGGTATTGTAATCTGGATGTTCATTGTAACGTTGATATGCATTTGAGCATGTCACCCCGTTCATAACAATGGTTCGGTCATACCAAGGCTCCTCCTTTTGAATAGGCGAATGATCATTATTAAGATCCGAAGCTGGGATAACTTCATCATTGTTACATTGACTTTCCAAAGGTTGCTCATCTTTTCTGAGTTGAGCAATTTGTATTTTTAAATTGTCCACATTCCTTTGAATTTCTTGGAGCTGCTCATCTTGATTATGGTAATATTAAACTATTTTTCCTTGCAACTCCTCCATCATGGTACACATTCATTCTGCAACACTCGAAGAAATCGGATTAGTAGCATAACTATCATCCCATCCTTGTGATTGTTCACTTACATGCCCGTCATGAGGTTGTTGACATGTATGAGAATATCCGTAAGGTTCTGTGGGTCATAGCCTAAAGATTGGTTTTGATTATACCCATCAGATGGTTGGTAGTTTTGATATGAATTAGATTGAAAACCATATTGATTACCACTTTTGTATTCGTAATCTTGTGCTCCGTACATGTTATTTCCGTAAGGAAACATGACGACTCACAAGATTAAAAGAGAGAATAAAACAAAAACAAAAACAAGCTAAACAAATAACAAATCAATTAGCGACTGCTCCCCGGCAACGGAGCCAAAAATTTTATGGGCTGTCGTAGGCACAACAAATTAATAAATATATTTCCCACTAATTAACTGGTAATATAGAGGTAGTACACTACAAGAAAAATATACATCTACAACTAGAGATTTACAACACTTTTCTAAACATCGTAGAAAGTCCTATGTTTTACAACTGGTTTCAAAGGAAGAGTTGTCGTATATCATCACTGCCAACCCTTCGGAAACAAAGGGTTGCGCTATGAAAACAAACGACAACTCCTTAAGCAAAATAGTTGTGACGACATTTAGCTATAACAACTCTGTTCCATATATGTAGTGACTTAGCCTATCACAATTCTGAAAAGTGTTGTTGAAGAACACAAAAATATGATAATGAAAAAAATATTAGAAGGGAGATTCGAACATGAACCTACTGCATGGAAGTCTAGCTCATCAACCACCCTTTCAGTTCACAAGTTTCTGTTTTTTTTTTTTTAAATAGAAACCTACAACAACACTTATAAGTGTTGTTGAAGTAAAAATATATAATGTTGGAAAAAATGAGGTTATATGGGAGATTCAAACATAAATCTACTGCATGGACGTCTAGCTCATCAACCATCCTTACCGTTCACAAGTTTTGGCTTTTTTTTTCTTTTTTTAATAAAAATGTATAACAAGACTTATAAGTGTTGTTGAAGTAAAAATATAGAACATTAGAAGAAATGAGGATGGGCGGATTTGATCCTCAACCTCCTGTATGGAAGTCTACACCACTAACCATACCTACACTATTACATGTTCTGTCAAGTTTGTGGTTCTTTCATACACTAACTTTATGACAACCCTTCATAAGAGTTGTAAAACAAAATGTAATGCTCAAAAATAATGCTTAGGTGACTGAGCCGCAAACAACACGAAGCCTTTCTCTGTAAAAAATCACATACACGCCTTCTCTGTAAATAATTACATACATTTTTCACTATCTGTAATATTTACTTTACTCATTTCAGATAAGGGTAGTCTGGTAATTTTCACAGTCTCCATAATATTTATTACCTTTGTTCCTAGTAAGGGTAATATGGTGATTTTAACAATTTATAATATTTAGTTTACTTATTTTCCGATAAGCGTGGTCTGGTCATTTTCATAGTCTTCATAATATTTATTGCATTAATTTCCAAAAAGGGTAATATGGTCATTTTTACAAGCACTAATATTTACTTTACTTTTTTTCGATAAGGGTAGTCAGGTCACTTTCACGATCTCCATAATATTTATTGCACAAATTTCCATGAAGGGTAATATGATCATTTTCACTATCTGTAATATTTACTTTACTTATTTCGGATAAGGATAGTTTAGTAATTTTCACAATCTCCGTAATATTTATTACCTTTATATCTAGTAAGGGTAATATGGTCATTTTAACTCCGGTAATCTTTGAACCTGGGATGTTCAATTCTTATATATTTCTTATCTAATTCTGATATATTTCTTACCTGTAAATGGATGGATTCGTCGTTCTTACCAAGATTCTGACTTAGAGTAGTCAACTCGCGGCCAGGTTTCGATCTTGGAGCATGGTATGCCTAGAATATGCATAAATAAGGTTTGTTTAAGGTTTCGTAGAATATCTCAAGGAATCTTACCTCGTAAATGGATGGATTCGTCGTTCTTACCAAGTTTCGACTTAGAGTAGTCAACTCGCGGCCGTGTTTCGATCTCAGAGCATTGTATACATAGAATATGCAGAAATAAGGTTTGTTTAAGGTTTCGTAGAATATACCGAAGGAATCTTACCTGTAAATGGATGGATTCGTCATTTTTACCAAGTTTTTGACTTAGAGTAGTCAACTCGCGGCCAGGTTTCGATATTGGAGCCCGGTATGCATACAATATACAAAAATAAGGTTTGTTTAAGGTTTCGTAGAATATTTCAAAAGAATCTTACATGTAAATGGATGGTTTCTTCGTTCTTACCAAGTTTCTAACTTAGAGTAGTCAACTCGCGGCCAGGATTCGATTTAAGAGCCTGGTATGCATACATTTATGCAGAAATAGGGTTTGTCTAAGGTTTCATAGAATATCTAGAAGAAATCTTACCTATAAATGGATGGATTCGTCGTTCTTACCGAATTTCGAATTAGAGTAGTCAACTCGCGGCAAGGTTTTGATCTCGGAGCCTGGTATGCATACATATATGCATAAATAGGGTTTGTTTAAGGTTTCGTAGATATCTCGAAGGAATCTTACCTGTAAATGGATGGATTTGTCATTCTTACCAAGTTTCTGACTTAGAGTAGTCAACTCGTGGCCAAGTTTCGATCTCGGATCCTGGTACGCATACAATATACAAAAATAGGGTTTTTTTTAAGGTTTCGTATAATATCTCGAAGGAATATTACCTGTAAATGGATGAATTCGTCGTTCTTACCAAGTTTCTAACTTAGAGTAGTCAACTCACGGCCAGGTTTCGATCTCGGATCCTGTTACGCATACCATATGCAGAAATAAGGTTTTTTTAAGGTTTCGTAGAATATCTCGAAGGAATCTTACACGTAAATGGATGAATTCGTCGTGCTTACCAAGTTTCTGACTTAGAGTAGTCAACTCACGGCCAAGTTTCGATCTCGGATCCTTGTACGCATACAATATGCAGAAATATGGTTTTTTTAAGGTTTCGTAGAATATCTCGAAGGAATCTTACCTTTAAATGGATGAATTCGTCGTTCTTACCAAGTAGTTTCTGACTTAGAGTAGTAACTCGCATCCAGGTTTCGATCTCGGAGCCTAGTTTGCATACAATATGCAAAAATAGGGCTTGTTTAAGGTTTTGTAGAATATTCCGAAGGAATCTTACCCGTAAATGAATGGATTCGTTGTTCTTACCAAGTTTCTGACTTAGAGAAGTCAACTCGCGGCCAGGTTTTTTTTGGAGCCTGGTTTGCATACAATATGCAGAAATAGGGTTTGTTTAAGGTTTCGTAGAATATTCCTAAGGAATCTTACCTGTAAATGGATGGATTCATCGTTCTTACCAACTTTCTGACTTATAGTAGTCAACCCGCGGCCAGGTTTCGATCTCGAATCGACACTGAGCTTCATATTTATCGATTTGGATGATGTATCATGCTAAGTTTGAAGTCAGAACCCTCTAAGAGCTTCTTGGTTCATAGTTTGTAAGTCGTTATACCGAATTTGAAGTTCGAATGGACATTGAGCTTCATATTCATCTATTGCGATGATGTATCATGCTAAGTTTGAAGTCGGGACCCTCTCAGAGCTTCGTGGCTCATAGATAGTATGCCATTACACTGAATTTGAAGTTCGAATTGACATCCAACTTCATATTTATCGATTTTGATGATGTATCATGCTAAGTTTGAAGTTAGAACCCTCTAAGAGCTTCATGGTTCATAGATTGTATGCCATTATACTGAATTTGAAGTTCGAATCGACATCGAGCTTTATATTTATCGATTTTGATGATGTATCATGCTAAGTTTGAAGTCAAAACCCTCTTAGAACTTCTTGGTTCATAGTTTGTAAGTCGTTATACCGAATTTTAAGTTCGAATCGGCACTGAGATTCATATTCATCGATTTTGATAATGTATCAAGCTAAGTTTGAAGTTAAAACCGTCTCAGAGCTTCATGGTTCATAGATTGTATGCCATTATACTGAATTTGAGGTTCGAATCGACATCGAGCTTCATATTTATCGATTTTGATGATGTATCATGCTAAGTTTGAAGTCAGAACCCTCTCAGAGCTTCTTGGTTCATAGTTTGTAAGTCATTATACCAAATTTGAAGTTCGAATCGGCACTAAGCTTCATATTCGTCTATTTTGATTATGTATCATGCTAAGTTTGAAGTCAAAACCCTCTCAGTGCTTCATGGTTTATAGATTGTATTTATACGAAACCCCTAATCTATTGTCACTAAGTTTTGAAATCTTGTTTAATTGAAACAAAATAACAATTCTTGATTTCATTTCCGATTCTTCTGATTCATTCTCATATATTTTTCGGATTTATATATTGTCAAAAGGTCGATAACAATATCCAAATTTATTATGATTTATATGTAGGGGTATGATCCGTTGACATGGTTATAATGACATAATCTTGACATGGTGGCATCTTTTTCTCTAAAACATCTAAACGACGATTAATTTGAAGCTAAGATTTTGGTGACATGTTTCTCCTATAAAACTCTACAATCCTACCAAAAATGAGAATATCTAAAAATACGAAACTTTGGATTTTGGTCTTACGAAAGTTCAAAAGAAACACACTTGTGTTCTAAAGAAACACACTTGTCTCAATCCGTAGGAAAATCCAAAACCAATTGTCTACCGTTGATAAATCTCCGCAATCCGTATGAGGAAGAATCCAACGTCCAAAGTTTTTATACAAAAACCTAAACTTTTTTCCTCCTCTCACTTTCCTCTTTCTCGGTCTGTTCTCTCCTCTCTAACTCCTCCTTAACAAAAACTCCCGTGTCCATAACCCTAAAAATCCTTGTTAATCCGTGAATCAAAACCAATCCTAAATCGAAAAAAAACCTCTAATTGAAACTTTCATAACCCTAAAAATTTGATATTGTCCCTGAATAAAAAGAACCTTTTTTCTGTGATAATAATTGTTCTTTGATCTATTAGCCAACGATTGAGGTATAATCCCGAGCTTAATTTGTTGTTGTTTTTGATGATCTTGTTTGATTTTGATCTAAAATGGTTTGTTCTGTACTCTTTCTCAGGCAAAATAAGAATTAATGAACAAGAAGAAAACTATTGGAGCTTAAAAAATGTATTGTTTCATGAACCCTAACGCTGTCTATCTTCTTTGTTGCAATAGATGTTCATTTTTTTTTCATCTCGATCTTAAACTAGGGTTTTTAAATTTGGGGATCTTCTTACTCTGTTAGTGATGGGGAATTAGTTCGTGGACGTGATGCTGATAGAGGAAACAGAAATCGAGAAGACTTAAAGGTGGGGAGTTTAATTTGAAAAGTTAGGGTTTTGAATTTTATTGAAGTTTCAGAAGTTCAATTGAGGCAAAACAAGCAATCAAAATCAACTTCTTCATAGCTTGGTTTAAGGTATAATTCTTTTATCCCTAATACGCATATGAATTTGGTAAGCTCATTTGTGTACTGCATTCAAGATTCAATTGAGGATTCTAAGAGGATTTCTGAGCTTGTTGTTGCTTTATGTAGCTGTATTTTCAGGAATTGGTTTAGTTGATTGTTTTTTTGTGTGCTTGGACTTTTCGTTATGATTAATATGTTCTGAATTTGATATGTCTGTTGCAGCTGCTGATGTTTTTTTATGGAGGAACAAGAAGATTTCAGCTAGTGTTCTTGGTGGAGCTACTGTTGCATGGGTTTTATTTGAATTGTTGGAATTCCACTTGCTCACTTTGGTCTGCCACTGTGCTATATTGACTTTGGCTGCTTTGTTCTTGTGGTCGGATGCATCTACCTTCATCCAACAGTGAGTCTACTGATTGAGCATTTGTAAGTTTCCCAATGGATTCAAAATTGGATGGGAAGATAAGATGCAGATGACGAAAATGAAATGGAGATCGAGAAAGAAATATATGGAACCGAAATTAGATGGAGAATCAGAGATTTGTTGTCCTTGAAATTGATTTACATCTTGTGAAATGGAATTAACTGGTGGAGTTGCAGTAGAGAAGGTGCTCTGAAGTATCTGAAAGACATCAAGTGGTGCTGTTAGATTCAAGGGTCTTATTTCCCTCCATGGAAGAAATTAATTGATGACAGTGGTGGTGGTCGTTAGATGCGACTTTGCAGGTTAAGAAAATTACAAAGAGGAGTTCAGAAATCAGGCACCTCTTCACGAACAAAAATGCCATTTAGGCTTTAAACTGTGAAAGGTTGTGATCCTATACTTCTTATTATTAATATATGAGGTATTAGTATTCATGATTTTATGGCTAGGTGAGGTAATTTATCCGACCTGCTATACTAATGACTACTGATGAGTAAAAAAATTGGCTGCATAGTTTACGTTAGTCATCTTGTTTGTGAATTTGAACCGTTCTCTTGCCTTCACAGGTTTGGTAGAAAGTGCATACTGGAATCTTAAGAAAATATACAAAATGGAAAGTGTTGGTTTCACATCTCCAGATGTCTCTGAACCAGAGCATTTAGAAAGGACACATGATCTAGAGCATCGTGATACAGTCTCTTCCGAAGAGGGAAAACGGGATCATCCAAAAAGTCTGTTAGACATAGTGTCTTTTCAGAATTTTTTTTGTTTGTTGAACATTTCCGTAAACACTCCGACGATGAGAAATATGATGTTGTAACTTGGTAAGCGTATTGTTTCCCTTTTTTCTTTGACATGTCTGTCACAGCTACGCGTCTGAGAAGTCTTACATCCTTCAAATATAACTCCACTTACACTCTTTAAGTTTTTTCTTAGGAACAAGGCTTACCGTGTATTTATAGGTTAAATACCTCCTTTTCATTGGCCTCTCATGACTCACGACCATTATGGTTCTCTGAGTTGGAATATTGATCTGATTGACATGGACACACTGATTTGTTGACTTAAAATAAAGGTCCATTCTGTAATTTGCATTCTAAACTGGAATTTTCTGGTGCACTGCAGCTTCAGTGTAACAAAATGGATCCATCTGAACTGGGGCGATGAAAGGTTGATTACTTTGTTTCGAAATATCTGGAGACTTCTTAGACCGGTAATTTCTTGGAGCATCATGACAAAATTAACTCTTTGTTTTCTCTAGAAAAATAAATTTGTTTATTTTATTTTGTTATGAAGGGCGGTATTCTTGTGCTAGAGCCTCAACCATGGAAGTCATACAAGAGCAACTACCAGGTGTCCGAAGTATATTTTTTCTTGTATTTCGTGGGTTTCTTGCATCATTATATAGTAATATTAGTCAGTCTGATAATGCGCCACATTTGGTGCATACTCGTGCGTCTGCAAGGTCATGGAGCCTGTATTACATAGACGAGGTCACTACCCAAGTTATATCAAACAGATAATCCCACATCAGGCCAGCATGAAGTTAAAAAGTAGACTATCTGTCTCTAGTAACACCAATGTCTTTTTTCTGAGATGACCCTCCCAGTGGCATGCAAATTGGCTGAGTACCGGGCCTCAACATTTTGCCCTAATTGAAAGGTTGAATATCTGTGTTTTTCTTATTTAATCTTAATGTATTAGTGGCCACCTTATATTTCCATCATCTGAAAAAACATAGCAGGGGTTTGTAGTTTATGGCATCTCTTTTCAGTTTAGTACCCGATGGACTCTTAGCCAGGAAGGGGTCTTATATTTCCATGAAATACAATTATGCGGTTATTTGAACTTAGCTCAATGTTTAAGTTTACATACAAAGGAAAAAAATTCACATACAAAGGAAAACAGTTCACATACAAAGGAAAACAGTTCAATGTTTGAGAACTTGGTGATGGATTTTTTTTTTTTTGGTCTGACTCGGTAAGGTGCTAGATGAACACACATAATCGTTCTATTCTTTTCGGGATTGACCATCCTATAATTTCTATGGATGCCATGATATGTTGTCCATTGGAGTATAACATGGTTCTAAGTCTATTGGAGTATAACATGAATCCAGATCAGTTATGTAGGTATATAATTTTCTAGTATAACATGATTCTGGTGCCACTCTTTACTATTCATTATGCAACTCTTTACTATTCATATTTGGTTGTTATTTTGGTATACTCAATTGAGTTTTCACTTTTGTTTTACAGAGATTCTGCCATTGGAGTTGAAGCTTGCAGTCACAATCTCACCCACGGTAGGATTCCAAGGGTTAAGAGATGATTTTTGAAGCTGAGCAAGAATAGCTACAAGGGTTTTACTAAAACAAAAGTTTTTTTAGATTATTTATTTTTTAGTGTAAAAGTTCTACTGATCTTATGTTGTAACAAACAATAGTGATTATATTTGGAAATCTGATATTTTTTTCAAATACATGGTTATTAAAGTATTACCGATTTAATTTTGTATATAAATTCTCAAATTTAATTATTTTTTTTCAAATCAAATATGTACCACAACACAGAATTATAGTTGTCAAAAAAATGACATACAACTCTTCCCATAATTGTCAAAGAAGTGACATACAACTCAAACCAAAGGTAGTTCTACAACTCTAACAAGTGTAGTGCAAATCTTATTCATAATACTAATAAGAGTTGTTTCACATTTCCACGATACACATCCTGGGTTGTCCAAGATAGTTCCACAATTTTAACAAGTTTTGTGTTACATATTTGTACAATACGCATCCTTCCTTGTCCAAGATAGTCCTACAATTTTAACAAGTGTTGTGTTACACATTTGTACGATACGCATCCTTTGTTGTCCAAGAAAGTCCTACAACTTCAACAAGAGTTGTGTTAGGCTTTCAAAGTAATTTGGAAAGATATTCACAACTTTGGAAAAATGTTGTCGAACCATGAATCACATCACCCATTACAACTCTTAGTCAAGTATTGTAGAAAAGCTTGGACTTTCTACAATACCCCACCAACACAATGCATAAATAGCATTGTCGTAGGGGTACTACAACGCTAATATAGTGTCGTCAATGACGATTTTTTCCTGTAGTGGTAAGAGATCATTCCCACAGAGAGCTGTGTAATTGATAAGTTATTTGAAATAGCAAGATAATGTAAATAACAAAGGGGGTTTTGGTTGTAAGATAATCATAAAGACAATAATAAAGAAAAGTGATTAAGGAATCCTTCGCTGTTACCAAGCGTTAACAGGATTAGAATACTTATTTATTGTTCGTAAGAACCATTCATCACCAACCGTAGAATAACAGCTAGAGCAGTGTTATCCCCAAAGCTCCTTATGTAACTTGATACCGAAGCGTTCACATATCAAGTTCTATCCAACTAAACCACCAAGTAGTAGCGCACTCAAGGTGTAACCCAATCGGAAGCCTTAAGTTATGTGAACTTAGGTTAATCCGAGCAGTTAGACTCTTAGCGCAAGGTCCACTTACTAGTGTTGTCTTCACACATGATTGCTCCACAGAATCCCTCTGAGAGGTCTCATGTTCTCTACTTGTGTATGGGTTATTCAACAATTACACGGATATCCTAACCCTTTACTAGCAATAGAATGATCAATATATTAATCTAGCGTGCACTCCAAACAATCTAATAAATCAATCATAAACCATAGATATACTGAAGACAAAAGATGGTGATAAAAACTCTCAATAGGTTTGTATTAATAATAAATCTTCACGCTTAGAACATTGAATTCATCCTTAACCAACAAAGGATTTAGCTACTCATGATTACATAATTACCCGGTTTCCCCCTAAAGGGATAAACCCTAAAATATTAATAAAGAACAAAAGTATATTATGAGATTTTATTCGATGATATATGACCTCATACCTTTTTATAGGTTTACATTGCTTGGCCATCAAGTATTTAGTTCGGTTCAAGAACCCGACCCGAAAATACGACATAAACGACTCCAAACGTGCCCTTAGGCCTTCCAAGGTATTAATACACGTTTCCCACTTGCTAAGTTCGCAAACCCAGTCCGCGAACTTCAAAGTCCATCAGAAATTTTCGGAATTAAAGTATGAAACCCGTTCGCGAACTTTACTGTTTTCGGTATTCAATAAAAGCTTGTTTTAACCACAATTTCTTCACTCGAACTCGGAATGACCTCATTCTTTTTGCATTATTTTTATATTTAAATTCTATTAAATATGGTGATAATTTGAATGAGTTAAGATCGGTCTTTGGCCCTTCTCTTGATTTTGAGCGTTTTGCTCCTTTTCGTCGCTTTTCTTCCACTTCTCTTGGACTTCGGCGCTTGGATTCTTGGAATACTTCTCTTCCTAGATATTTTAAGCACTTTGTAGCTCCTTTGTGGATGATTCACCTATTAGAGGCAAATAAGAGAAAACAATAGTAATAATACGAATACATGCAAGAATAATTGCTAAAACAAGTATGGAATGGATGCTAAAATCATATGAATTATGCACTTATCACTAGGATCTTGGGCATTCCAAAAAGTTGTAATGTTGATGCTTCGTCCCTTCTTTGCTAACAAGTCTGCCACCCTATTTGCTCTCCTGTCTACATACTGAAAACTAAAAAAATAAACTAGTTGCTCTGCTAGTAATTTAACTTCTTCTAAGATGGATATGCATTGCCAGTGGACTGTTGATATCTTTCCTTGTAGGTAATTGATTGTTGCCTGGTTGTCACCTTCAATAACCAACTATTGAATGTTGTTTGTAACAGCCCATTGAGTAGCTCTGAGAAGAGCTACAACTTCTGCCTCTTCTGATGAGAAGGTCTTGCAACTCCCCATTGCTGCTGCTTGGAAAGTTCATATCCAATTACGCAATATGAAACCAAACCCATCATTATTAATTTCATACAACCATGAAGCATCACAGTTAATCTTATTTGTATTTGTCGAAGGCAAATTCCATTTAGGATTTATGATACTTTGTTTCCTACTAAGTGCTTTGTTCTGTGTTCTATTTGCTGGATGCCAATAAGAAAAATGTCTGGTGATATCTATTTCTAGTGTTTCTGGTAATCTATTTTTGTTTTCAAAAACTCTAAGGTATCGTTCTTTCCAAATAAACCAACATTTGGTTGCAGCCAAAGCCATAGAGATAGAATGTATGTTTCCTGTTTTCCATGCATTGTAATGATCTAAGAAAGATTTACTGTTAGAGATAAGATGTACTCCCTGTGATGGCATTGGAGATAGATTCCAAACAACTCTTGCATATGCACATTCGAAGAACAAGTGATAAGTAGATTCCTTCTTTGAGTGACAGAAAACACAATTGTTGTCTTAATCTAAAGCTGATTTAATCTTTGTTTTAGTTGGTAGTGCATCTTGCAAGCATTTCCAGATGAAAAGTTTTATTCTTTGAGATGGATCCATACTCCATAAACCTTTCCAGAATCTGTTTGTTTCATTAGAAACCAGAATGAAAGGATAAGGAAGGTTTGCATATAATGACTTGACAGAAAATTCCCCATTTCTGGTTAGTGTCCATCTCAATTTTTCTTTTCTCAGGTTACCAGCTCTTGTAATGAACAACGGATATTGATATGGTCCATTCAACCATATCCCTTCTGATCGCCAACTTAAGGATTAGTTACTTGTTAAGATCTTAAAGGTTATTTCTGTTGATGTACATATAAATTCCAAAAGTCTAAACGATAGTCGTCAAATCAGTTTGTGTTCTCACAATCTCATGACATTGGGTTTAAGATTTAGCCAACAATTAGAAAAGGATTTTTTTTTTTACTTGTTTTTTCTATTTTTTGTACGACTCAGTTTCACACGGTCAATAATTTCATTTCAGTTTTAAAAATTCGGTTTTGGTGGAGTTTTTACTCTGCTTGTTTGTCGAGAAAGACTATTTTTGACTAGTTAACCATAAGAAACAGTAAATTTGTGTTTGGTAAAATAATAAAGAAAATTGTTGAAATCCAACCAGAAAGAACTAAATTAAGCAGTTAAATGGCTTAATCCAACATAAATCCATCCTTTTGGACCTTTGACAATTATTTTAAAGGTGGTGAACTAATTGTAATTTATTAAATAAAAAAAATCAAATAAAAAAAAGTAACTTATTAGATTTCTAATACTCTTGGACCAAAACATAAGGGCATCTCCAACAGAAGGTGTAAAAAATCCTACATGGATTTTTTATTTAGTCCTTTTATTTACGAGAATGATTGCTTCACCGGGAAAATTGCACCGAAGGTGCACCGTGTGAGGGAAAGGGCGGTCCCACATCGGCCCTTCCCAGATCCAAATGTTTAGAATGATAGGTATTGGCCGTGCGATCTAATCTCAGTGCATTCCACGGTTTGTTTTCACGGTGCGTGTATCAAAGCTGTTTTATTTAGAACGCGAAATTGGGGATATAAAAAGGAATTGGGGGATATTGATTACTTCTCCCAACCCATGGTGTGTGTTAAGGGGTGATTTTTGGGTATGAAAATACTAAAATACCCTTTGGCTAATTAAAAAACATTATGAAAAGACTATACTACCCTTTCCCCTAAAACTTAAAATCAAAAACCAAATTCATATATCCCCCATTCTCAATTCAGTACCGGCACTGTCCTAGGGTGTTCTGAATTTTTTTTTTCATCGTTCTTCAATTGTTCTTCGTCGATTAATCGTCGATTAACCAACCCGCATCATAAACAATGCCTCCACGAAAGAAACCAAATGCCCAATCGAACTCAACATCATCGATTGCTCAACAAAAACAGGCAGAAAGAATTTCTAAGATTGCTCAATAGCAAGAGGACGACGAAGCAACGTTCTCGGAAAATCAACTACTCATAAATATGGCTTATGTGAGAAGGTAAGTGATTTAAACTACTTTGTAGGTGTTTCAATCGATCTATAGCAATGGGTTTAGGTTAGAATCGCGAACCCTAACACAAACAGTTAAGTTTCAGAGAGTACCGGGATTGAAATTTGAATGAATACAGTGCCGGTTTATGTGTTCCGGCATTCAATCTAGGATGAATACAATACCGGTTTCCTACCCCAGATTAACCAGAAACTGAATTTTCCCTACCGGCATTCAGTCTAGGATGAATACTGTGCCGGTTTTTAGTACCGGCAGTGTTTGATAATAATTCGTGTATGCCGGTAGTGGACTTAAAACATACAGGAGAGTTTATGAATTTGTCACCAGTACCGGCATAGATTTTTTGTTTCATTATATGCCGGTTTTGGGTACCGTCATTCCTTTTTAATAATTCGACAATGCCGGTAGTGGACTTAAACATACAGGAAAACTGTCAATAATACCGGCATAGATGTTAGGTTGTATTTGTATGCCGGTACTTGGTACAGGCACTATCGATAGTCAATTTTTACTGCCGGAACATTATACCGGCGTGGTTTATTTTATGGTAGTTAATGCTGGTACTAAAACTGAAGGTGAGTTGTCTTATATTCATTGCTTTCCGTGTGCTTACGATATAGGTCAAAAGCAAAGGAAGCCAATAAAAGAAAAAATAAAGATGCAGTCACTAAGAGAAGAAGGAAGGACGATCTTGATACTCCTCAGTCTCCGCCTCCTCGAGGGAGAGATGAAGGCCGTAAGATACGTTTGGGGGTTGGTACAAGAGGGATAATTTGGGAGAGTGGTAGTGGCCGTAGTGGATTTGCGAACCATGAGCACGATGATCAAGATGAACAACATGAAGAGGAAAGTCAATTAGCAAGCCAAAGCGAAGTTGGTGGCCCAAGTCAACAACCAACACAAGGCAATGGCAAGAAGGGCAACGTCAAAGTTAAAGTTAAAGGTTCCCACCTTTCTCATATTAATGACATGATACCTGATCTTGAACGTGGTAGAATTTGGGGCGAAGCTCCGGAACCAAAAATACTATTCGGATACAAGCACTCGTGGGCTCGTACTATCTATCAAACCTATGTAAGCATTTTCTATCTTGTACATATGTATGGTTGTGTATTTATGTAAAATCTCTTAACTGTATTGTCTCTCCTAATTATAGGATCATAAGAAGGCTGTGCGTGTCTGCCGAAACCAAGCCGCGGATGGTTGGGATTTGTCCGAGGAATGTGAAGAGGTCCAAACAATAGTAAAGGATTCTCGGTCTATATGCTTTGGTTGAAAATTATGTGAAGCCCGATTCATTCTTGTCATTTGCTTGTCGAAAGGTATCATGGTGAAACCGATACCATGCACTTCCCTTTTGGGGAGATGACCTTCATCCCTAAAGATGCTCAGAACATTCTAGGCTTGAATGTTATCGGCAAATCAATTGCATATGGTGTTGAGTCTCTGGACCTAGAATGGTCAACGTTGCACGGTCTGACTAACAAGCTGTTTGGTTGGGACTATAAAACTTATGTGGAGAGCTTTTATGAATCCACGTCTGGTAAGACAAAGACAATCAAGTTGACGCTGCTTAATAAGAAATTTGAAAACACAAAGAAAAGAAGTTTGTAGGATGGATGGGACCCTAAACAAATTCGTTATACTGCCGATGCTTACAAGTTATACATCTTGGGCACTAGGGTATTCCCTGACACCAATGGCAACAGGGTTAATGCGAACTACCTTCAGTACTTGGATCCGTTGGAAGATGTCTATGGATATTCTTGGGGCACTACGGTAATGTCACATTTGATGATGGAGATGAGAATGTCCTCTAAGGCTAAAACCAACCAATTTGTCGGGAATTTCACTCTACTGCAGGTAAATTTGTTCTTAAACTTATGTTATTATGTATATTGTTCATATGTACTTTTATCATGAACTTAGAAACAAAACTTATTGCTTCACATTGGAATAGGTGTGGGCTTATGAACACTTCCCAACCTTGTTCAAGGTCTACCCGTCCTTGAAGATCATAGACCTTCCAGAACCCGATACGCCTATAACTAAGAGATACGAGTTCAACAATACTCCAAAGCCCGATAACATAGGTCGACTGATCGATATGAGATTGGCTTTAGACGCAATGAGTACCAAAGATGTTGTGTTCGACCCTTACAAGGAGGCTAGAGGAAACCGCCAGGTTTTGAGGTTTGGTAACGTTGCATTTTACCATGGACCGTTGTTCCACCCAAAAGGATACGTTATGCATAATCCTACGCGTGTGATGCGTCAACTTGGATATAAGAAATTAGCACTCTTCCAGACGGCCTCTTTTCAATGTTTTGATCTCGACCTTTCTCGGTGCTATTCAACTCCAAATCGGTTGCATGTAGAGTATGTTCCAAAACCGGACCCAACAGATTGGAGAGATAGGGAACCACGTCGTTTGGTAGATATTAGTCAGTGGGACAAGTTGGAGATTGCTGAAAACGGTGATGAAGTTGATTCCGACTACATGGAAGATTACCTGCAATGGTCACATCCTTATGTCGTCCGCCCGGATGACGTCCAAGTTCCTCCCCAGAAAAACCCTCCCGTTCCAACTCCCGCACATGCACCACCTACGATGACCCAACTTAATAAGCCGTTAGTTGGATTGCTTGTAAGTATTGTTAATTGCTTCGTCGTTTAATATACACATAATCTTATATGTATACTAATTATGTGTTTGGTATATTAAACTATCAGCGTCGACTTGGAAAGTTAAAGAAGATGTTGGGTTGCAAGTACCAGGAAGGAGAGGTGCTATCCCTTGAAGAAATGAAGGAATTCGAGGAAAAGCTTGATAGAATTGAAGAAACCGACCCTAGTGCAAAATCTTCGTTCGGGGAAACTAAGAACAAGCCGGCCCAAAAGAAGCAAAAGACCTAGTTATTAACTCTTTAGTTGTGTTTCTTTTTTTGGATGGTGGTTGTCACGTCTTGAACAATTCCAAACTTGTTTTCGTTTGTACCTCGTGGTTAACTCTTTAGTTGTTTGGTTTACTTTTGGTTTAGGATACCTGGATTAAGAACATTTGATAGCAGCATCCAGTTATTTGGTTTATGTTGAACATGTTTTGATTTCTAGTGATTCGTTTATGTTGAACATGTTTATCCTTGCAAGATTTATTTGCGACTTTTATCGGCATAGATAAGTTCATGTTAACAGTGCCGGTTTATGTACCGGCAATGTTTAATATTTATACATCAATGCCGGTTCTGGTAACCGGCAATGAAATTGTGTATAAAACCATACCGGAACAAAAAATTAAAAATTCCATGTTCCTGTATAAATATTCGAAGGTACCGGCACAGTAGTATTTTCTAACATCTATGCCGGTTTTATGATATTTTCAAATTTTCATAGTTGTCAGACAACCGGCACTGTAAAATTGAATACTTCCATGCCTGTAGTCTGCTAGTTTTGAATAAAAATCCATTTCGAATACTCTTTTATTTTATTCCTAATTAATCTATTACATTGGATTTGAAACTTTTAATTAAAACATGCTAAAAAACATGGCATGGATTACATTTGGTTAAAGATAATCTATTTCCATCCCTTTTCAACAATTGCGGAACCTTTGAGCCTTTCTCGAACCTCTTCAAGACATCGTCCGGAGGGGGTGTCAAGGATCAGCTTCATTGGTTTTTCTTCTCTTTCAATATATTCCTTTCCCTTCATATAACACCCATCACACCCATCGATTGGCTTGCATTGGCCCTTGTGGTTTTCTCTTGACTCTGGAAGTTAAACAACTTTGTCAAACTATTGAAACTCATCGCACTTTGGGTGATTCAAACACCTTAGAAACATTCTTCCATTTTCAGCATCATCCGTTTTTGCAATCCAAAATCGGCGTGTCCCATCACAGCTTCTACACTTAGAATAAATAAAAGGACAGTCCATGGCTAGATGAGAAGGTGACTTGCAAATTTGACACTTGCAATGATGACTCTGTAAGAGAAGATTATATTAGTCGTGGGTCATAGTAGTGAAGATCATATTGTTAGTAAATCTACTTATTTTGCAAATAGAGGATGATGATGAATCCCCCATCCTTTGTGAAGCTTTAACCGTGCTTGCTTTCTTGAGAGAATGATTTTTGTTATTTGGTTGCTGGTTTGTGTAGAATTTTCCAAAGGAATGAGGGTATTATATAGAGATAAATCTCCAACGGTCTTATTTTTCAAAAAACTAGCCGTTTTTTTTTAATTTATCAACTACCGGCATAGTCGTTATTATAGATTAAATGCCGGTTCCCTATACTGGCGTTTCAAAGTGTTTTGAAACCATGCCGGTATTGGTTGAATATTTGTCCCGATCTCTGTAAAAAAATTTCCTAGTACCGGCATTGTAAGCTTGTCAAAAAGCGTGCCGGAATCATATGCCGGCATCCTATTTCACAATTACTACAATGCCGGTTGTGGCGATTTTCAAAAAAACTAGTCGTTGACGTTTTTCTCTATATAAAGAGAGCTAATTCTTGGACCCAAAAGCCAAAACTCGTTTTCTTATATATCTCCTTGAGCCTCTTAACTTTGAAACCCTAAACCCTAGAATAATTATCAATAAATAGCTTAGTATAGTACCTAATCCACCATACAACCGATGGCATCGTTTGACTCGGAGGAAGATTTAGCAATCACCCAAGCATGGTACGCTGAAACTTGTCCTTCAACTATAGATAGCAGCACGCGGGATTCCATGTGGTTGAAGATTTTTAACAAACTTATTCACGATTACGGTAACCCGAAAGGAAGATCTGCTCAACAAATCGAGAAACGACACGACATCATCATAAATGATGTGGTTGAGTATCTAAAAATGAAACACCGGATCGAGCACGCTATCCACAATAGATTGTCCCCTCAACAACTCGTAAGTATCTTTATGATTATTTGGACACAATCTACTCTTTTTCAAATTTTATGTAACAAACAAAGTTTGTGTGTTGTTTTTGTAGCATGAAGCCGTGAAAACGCGTTACTTACAAGAAAAGGGAGAACCATTCATGTTTGAAGCCAACGTGAACCATATTATAATCAAAGTCACAGAGTACCACCAGTTGGGTGAATCGGAAACGGATTCTTCTTAAGAAGATTGATAGTTTAGTGTTATTTGCTTAGGTTTTTAGGGTATCCAGTTAGGTATTTCGTAAGGTTTTGTAGGCATATCTCTATGTAAGCCCTCACGAGACTATAACTCGTCCACTTGGGCCACCGAGTGGTTTAAAGGCTTGATGCACGTGCTAAGTGCATTCGTTGTTCCGTCGACAAGGATTACGTTCGAAATAAATTATAGTTCCGACTTAGTATGTAAACATATTTCAATTGCCTAATGGTTCCGGCGTGCAATGTAGTATATTAATCTATGCCGGTAATACGTGCCGGCATATAGGTTAACCTTATACCAATGCCGGATCGTTCAAAATTCAATGCCCAACAGCTATTTTTTTTAAACCATAAACCGGCTTTATAGTGCCGGCGTTGATTTTACTTCACTGACAATGCCGACACTAAATAGCCGTTGTGCAATCATCTATATAATGCAATTAATTCACCCATTTCACTTTATACCTCCAATGGCAAATCCATCAGCAACTACCGATTTCATCATTGCCATGGAAAAAGACAAACTTAGGAAAAACAAACTATCCACTCAGATGGGAAATCAATTATCATCCTCCATCAACTCAAATCCATCAACAAAAACCGATTTCATCATTTTCATGGAAAAAGAAAAACTCAAGAAAAACAAACTATCCACTCCGTTGGGAAATCAATTATCAACCACCAACTCAGTTTCACTTATACTAGGAAAACTAAAAAGGAAGGGAGAAACCACGAAGTCAATTGCCGCAATGGAAGAAGAGATACTTAAGAGGAAAAGAGAAGAAGAAGAGGAAGCAAAGCTTGAACATTATCGCAAAGAAGCTAAAGAAATCCTTGAACGTCAAAAACAATCAAAGATAGAAGCGGATGTGGAGGAAGAAACCAAGTGGATTAAAAATTACTACATAGTATCGGATTTCCAGGAAGATCACCGCCCTTCGAATCTTTTTTGGGGTCTTGTTAGGACTGGTCCTTACATGAATAACTACTTGGAAGGTAAGAAAGGACGAATTGATACGGTGATCTCTATGTACAAAATCGAACAATTGCACTCATAAAGTTATGTCACAAATACAACGAGTTTCTTGCAAGATACAGAGGGAATATGTTTCAAGCTCAGGACGCATATACCAAGTGGAGAAAGGAGCCTTTTAGGCATTTTGAAGCTGTTTTGCTTATTGAATCTCGTTCCAAGAAATGATGTTAGTTGCAATTGGTTTGAGTTAATGTTTTTAAGTTTATTTCCTTAAGATTATGTGGTTAATGTTATTTATTTCATCAATTTTCTTTCCTTTACCGGCATTGAAAAATACACCAAATACTATACCGTTACCCGTGCCTCCGTTGAATTCTGCTCACCAAATACTTATTGTCAGAATACCGGCATTGAATCGTTCAATTTTTCAATGCCGGCATTCTGACGGTTACAAATACAAGTTATGTGGCAGTTAAAAACTCATTCATTCCACTTATTTGACGATTACAAACTATTTTATCCCACTTATTTGACGGTTACAAAATCCATAATACCAGTTTATGCGTCGGTTACAAACTCCTTCATTCTATTTAAGTGACGGTTATAGAAAGGAAATCATTCATTCTCCATTTTTATTCAATCTCCCTTTTTGTTTCATCTTCTATATCAAAGACAATGGGTCGTCGCAAACCTCGTGAAAAACCCATACCCAATCCTGAAGAATCTGTTAATGAAGGTGGTAAATCGAAATCAAAAGCGCAAGAACTGCCTGAAGAGTCTGATGGTGAGGCGAGAATAACAACTTTGCTTAGGTAAGTGATGTATATGTTGAATTGAATTTTTTTACTTTTAGGGTTTATCCCATAGTAGAAAACACAAAGTGAAATTATGTTGTTTAATCTTTCTACTACACTAAAAGTAATTTTTAAAATTCCAATTTGAAGCTCAGTTGCATGTTTGATTCGCGGTAGAATACAATTTGAAAATCATGCCAAATTATATGTCTTGAATCCCGATTTTATTGCATGCGTTTACCGGCATACATATTTAGTTGAATACCATGCCGGTTCCCTTTCCGGCTTTGTATATTTCATCAATACTATGCCGTTTTCATTAGCCTATTTTGTTAAAATCTCTGTACTAAAATCCCACAGTACCGACATTTAAGATTTCTATCAAACAATGTCGGTTCTCAATGCCGGCAGTGTCTATATGTTAACTTACTATGCCGGTTTTCTGTTGCAAAAAATGTTCATTCTATGTCTAAAATTCAAAGACAACCGGCATGGTATTTTAATTGATTAGAATGCCGGCACAGATGTTAAGTTCGATTTCTATGCCGGTTGTCATTATATAACTCAGTTTGCATATTGGAATATAGGTCTAAAGCAGCAGAAAAGAACAAAGGAAAAGGCAAAGTTGTTTTAGAAGCAAAACGTTAGTCTTCTCGACGTAGCCGTCCTGATCCGGCTACTGCTAAGGTCACAATTCGAGATCAACCTATAAGCTACCCAACCAGCATTGATGATGATGATGAGTGGGAAACATATCATGTACCCGAACGAGCAGGTGGCTCATCCTCACAAGCAGGTGGCTTAGGACAGACTGATGTCGGAGTTGAAGCCCCTAAGGATAATGAAAAGGCACCCCCAGCCCACTTTCCTGATAAGTATGACATGATTCGAGACCGCGATGATGGCAAACATTGGGGTGAACCGATAAACCCGCAACTCTTATTTGCCTACAAACACTCTTGGCCTCGCTGGATTTATCAAACTTATGTAATACGTTTGCATCTTGTTATTATATTATTTATTTGTGATCAAGTGAATTTAATTTACTTTGGTGTGTTTTAATAGGACCACAAGAACGCCTTCCATGTTAGCCGCCATCAACAATCAGATGTATGGCCTTTGAAGCTTGAGTGTGACGCTGTTAAAGCAGTAGTCAAAGCATCTTGGTTGTATCCCGCCATAAAAAATTATGTGGCCACTGATACCGTCACGGCGAACTGTTTTTTGGAGAGGTTTTTTGGTGAAACTGATACCATGCATTTTCCTTTTGGCGAGATGATCATCATCCCTGAAGATGTCCAAAGGATAATAGGTCTTGAGGTTCTTGGGAAAGCCGTTAAGGTAGGAGATGACTCTAAGGACTTGGAATGGGACAAGATCTATGAGCTGACTAAAAAGTTATTTGGATGGGACAAGGAAACCACTTTGGCAAATATGTACAAGACAAGGCGTTCTCAGACAAAGACTATCACATTCGTCAAACAAGTTGAATTGTTTGGGAACACGAAAAATAAGGAATTAAATCCCGAACAAGTCCAGCAAACTGCCGCGGCTTATCTGTTTTTCATCTTGGGCTCAGCTATATTCCATGATGCTAATGGTAATAGGGTGCATATGAACAACCTAAAATACTTGGATCCGTTGGAAAAGGTTCATGAGTATTCATGGGGCACTACTTTCTTGGCACATTTTTTGGCAGAAATGCGTCGAGCATCTAAGGCGAACGCCCGTCAATTTAATGGGAATTTCACTGTACTTCAGGTATAGTTAACTACTTATTTTTTTATTGTTTCCATTAAATTTGTTAGTTTCCAATTATTTATTTTCTTATACATTTCATTGGAACGATCTTTCATTGGCGTAGGTGTGGGCTTATGAACACTTCACAAAATTGTTCATACGGTATAAAGGATTGAAGATTTTCACTGAATATCAAGAGAATAGTCCTCTAGGTCAGAAATACTACTTCGACAATACCCAAGGCCCAATAAAAAAAACGGTTATTAGCAATGAGATTGGCTTTGGACTCGGTGGATGTCCAAGATGTTGTGTTTGATCCATATAGGAATGCCAGAGGAGTTCACTTGCAAAGGCGTGACAATGTTTCATTTTACAACAGACCGTTATTTCATCCAAAAGGATTTGTTATGCACAACCCTCGCTGTGTAATGCGCCAACTTGGGTACAAGCATAAATATCTCACGGATACATCTTATCAGAAATTCTCTCATGACTTTCCTCAATTCCAATCAAATGAGAACCATACTCTCGTGGTTTACGACCCAAAACCTATTCTTGCACATTGGAGTGAAAGGGAAGAAAAAGGACTTGTGTTGGATATGGCTGATTGGGAATTGGCTGAGAACAGTTATGAGAGTGAACCGACCTTCCTAAGAGGACATCGGAAGTTCACGCATCCTTATGTTGTACGCCCGGATATCGTAGTTGTTCCTCCACCACCAACACGTCCCTCCACAACTCCAGAAAGTGTACCCGCACTTGTACAGCTCGTTACGTTGTTGGTACGTACGTCTTGTTCATTTCTGTTCTTTTAATCTATGTCTATGAACTTATACAATTGAACATACTAAGTACATGTTTAAAATTTCCTTAACAGCGTCAGCGGATTGGAAATTTGTTAAAGTTCTTTAAGAAAAAGAACAAGAAAGGAGAGGTGCTGACCCAGAAAGAAATGGAGAACTTCGAGCAAAAGATGCACAAAATTGAAGATCCGAAGGCAAAAGACTTGTGGGGAGAAAGGAAGAAGAGGGTACACAAGAATCCAAGAACCAAGTGATCGTGTGTTTATTCTATAGTATTAGTTTGGTTTGAACAATCTAGTGTTGGTTTATGTTTGTTTGTGAGTCTTGAACAATGTGTTTGTTTGTGTGTCTTGCTAAACTCTTTGCTTGACTTGGTTTATGTTTAATTTGTTTTCAGTTTGGAACCACAAAACTTTTGAGTTTGTTGTTTTATTTTGATAAACTTGTGTCAAATTACCTCATTTACAGAGATTGAATGTGCCCAGATCACTTAAATTTCTAAGTTTTTCATCCTAACTGGCATGCTCGAGAACAGTAACAACAATGCTGGTTCTCTAAATGACAGTGTTCCGGTATTTATTTATGTTTGGATACTATGCCGGTTTCCGTAATCTCCATGACAAATATGATTTTTACAGAAAACCGGCACAATAATGGGGTTAATTTCAATGCCGGATATGTCACTGATTTCTCTGGAAGTTTTTTTTGCATTTCCGGCATGGGTTCAAACAAAATTCTACGCCGTACACAAGTTCCGGAGTTATAAATTTAAAACACAACTATGCTGGCATGACCATCAAAATATGATTTAATGTTTACAATTCAGGCTTACAAAAAAACAAAATGTTGCGTACTACTGAACCACATAAATCCAAATTACTCATCGTCGCCTCCACACGTAATGGGTTGCATCTTCTCCTCTTGGAGCGATTTTTTTTGATAAGGCCAACGCATACCAAAATTGGTGATTCTCCTCATACGATGCCATCCATCCCTTCCAGATATTAGGATCTAGACCCTTGTTTTTAATCATGCCACAGATAGGTGGCAATGGACAATTTTCTTTGAGTTTTAGAATAACGAAATGATTACCGTTCACGAACGCCAAAACAAATCTTCTCTTCTAAAGGGATCCTTCGCATTTTTGCCACTTTGGGGTAAATGTTACTTCTACGGTGGGGGTAAAATAATGAACAACACATCTAAATGTATCCGCCACTAGATGCCCACAAAGCGGCATTCTCATCCAATATTCAGAAGGAAGAAAGTTCATCTGTTGTTCGGGCCCCAATACTTTAGCATGCATATCATCAAACCCCTCGCCTACACCAACCAATTGCTCATAAAAGCTCCTTTTGTTCACAAGTTGTTCGGCCATCCTCATCCTAGCTTATTGGCATGGTGTCATACCTCTACTAATCGCTATGTCAAAGATTCCTAATTGTTCAGTCACAGCATGATAGCCACAATTTCCATCTCCGTCGACATCATCCGTATATAAAATATACTCGCGAATAACCTCAGGAAGTTGGTCTATGTAAGAGTGTATCTTGGTATGATAACTTCTAATTGTCCTACCTGTTCTGGGATCCTTATACATCTTCATATTACCCTTTTGTAACAATAATATATCCAAACCATCCTCTGCAATCTCTACACTTGCAATGTCTTCGATATGTGATGGGAGTCCGTACTTCCTTGGCCTACCCCTTCCCCTTCGAAATAAAACCACGTCAACTTTGCTATAACTTTGGTTTTTCACCACCTTAGCCTCGTCACCTTGTTGTTCTTTGTCACTGGATGATGATACCTTTGGCGGCCTACCCATCTTCTTTGGAACCTCCGCTAGATCGACTATGGGTATGGCTTGAATGCTCACATTGTTGTTCTTTGACACTTGATGTTGATACCTTTGGCGGCCTACCCCTCTTCTTTGGAACCTACGATAGATCGACTATGGGTATGGCTTCGGAATGCTCACATTGTTGTTTTTTTGACACTTGATGTTGATACCTTTGGCGGCCTACCCCTGTTCTTTGGAACCTCCGCTAGATCGACTATGGGTATGGCTTCGGAATGCTCACATTGTTGTTCTTTGACACTTGATGTTGATACCTTTGGCGGCTACCCGTCTTCTTTGGAACCTCCGATAGATTGACTATGGGTATGGCTTCGGAATGCTCACATTGTTGTTCTTTGACACTTGATGTTGATACCTTTGGCGGCCTACCCCTCTTCTTTGGAACCTCCGATGAGTTGGCTTTTGGTGTGGATACAGATTCCTTCGTTTGTTGTTAACTTAGCGGTTCCTTCATCGGCCTACCTTTTTTGTTTGGAACATGCGCTTCCATGAACCTTTGTTCTGAAATCTCACATGCAGTTAGATCTCGTTTCTTACTTGTCTCGAGTTCTTCTTCACGTTGAGTCATTTCTTTCAATTCTACCCTTTGTTTTTTCCTTTTTGTTTTAGTTTGTGGTCTTCCTGTTGGATCTCTCTTTCTTGGCTCTTCGCTTTGTGCGATCCATGGACGAGTAATTAGCCTTAGTTGGCTCAACAAGACTTGTCGGCTAACCGAGGTGCCACGTGAGTAAGCTTTGAAGAATTACTTTGCTTCGTTCGTATCCCATGGAGATTGCCGGGGATCTCCCGAAGGGGACGGTCGAAAGATAGTTGCTTCCAAAACGGATCAATAACCTCAATAGGTATCAGTTCTTCATACTTCACAAGCATATGACGACACGGAAGCCCCAATGAAGACATGTCGGTACAAATAAACACATCACCCGGTTTTCCGTAATTTTTCTCATATTCCATTTGTCTTATCATATGTTTTATTGCCCAATGAGAGACGTTGAATTCTATTCCTTGGAGAAACTTACCATAACGAAGAAATGGAGTCATCCTTTCCATTGAGCTTTTCTCAAAAGCCTCCTTGATCCTATTGATATCTTGCTTAAAGTATTGCTCCATTGCCTCGGTGACCGTAACCACATTGCCTTGACCGGACTGGATGAGATCTTTAAATCTCTCATGAGCGGCCTCAGCTGCACTAGTTGCTTCAGTCTTGAAGTGTTTATACCGGTTTGTCCATGCACGTATAAATTTTTCCTTGAACTTATCCAACCATTGAGTCCGACAATACCAGACGGCAGTCGGATAAACTTCGTTCCAATCGGCAATAAACTTCTCTAATCTCTTTTCGTACATAACCTCGGTAAGAGACCAATAAACTTTCTCTCAATCTCTTAGAAATTCCAACCACTTTTTATGATTTTCCGCATGTTCTTTGTCCACTCGCTCCTTTATCTTGCCTCTCTCATCTTCTTCTTCTTCGAGGGATAGTTTGTTCTTTCGAACATCTTCCTCTAGTTGTACCATCATTCTCTTCTTAATATCCGCCTTTGCGGGTTCAAACAAGGCATGGCAAGTTTTTATCACATTATTACGTATATGATATGTACATAGAAAATTTTGTGCGTCCGGGAAGACGTCGGATATTGCTTTCATTAATGCGTCATCGTTATCAGTTACGATGACCCTCGGAAGTTGATTTTCCCGGAAGAACAATTTCAATTATCGTAATGCCAAATGATAATTATAGTCCCTCTCGTTTTCCATTAAACACCAAGCCAATGTGAATGTTACCTTTTCCGAGGTTTGCCCCACGATGTTGAACAACGACATATTGTATTTGTTTGTCTTGTAGGTGCAATCCATCAAAAGAACACCACAACATGTATTTGCCAACTGTGAAAGCAAAGGATGCGAAATGAATATTTGAAGGGGCTTCTCGTCCGGTCCTCTTTTAATGATACGCGTGTAGTTGTGATCCCAAACTATCTTCTCAAATTCTTGCATAACGCTCCTCCCTTCCCATTCCACCCTTCTAATAGTTGCTTGTGCGGCATAAATTGTACGTAGAGAAGACACGTTAGTATCGTCCTTTTCCTTGAAGCCTCTGAGAATTTGTCTCGGTTTGATAAGTGCTTTGGTCAATCTCTTTACATCCTCGAACTCGTCAGGTTTTAGCTTCGCAACTAAGGAGTGACCAACAAAATCTTTCGGATCCCGGTGGTTATGATAGCCACACAAAACCTCACAATCCCATTTGTTCATGTCATTTAAACGGAATACAAGCTTAAACGGGCAATTATTCTTCCTCGTACGATTCTTGTATACCCTATTAGTCTTCTTTGGATATACATAATCCTTTCTCTTGTGGCTATTCTTCTCCTTGTATTTCCCACTTCTCTCGCAATCCATCTCAAAACGCCTCTTCGAACCTTCGGTATTCCTCACCAACACACACATGTTCTTAATGGCAGTCTCTTTTGCCCAAGCGATTGCTTCCTTTCGATCTGTTATTCCCTACATAAGAACAATTTCGCATTCATTAGAAGGTTCATTACTAGCAATCCATTAGTAATGTTCAAGATACTAGGTGAAAAGTATTCTTTGGTTACATACTGGAGGGATTTTATAGTATTCCGACGTATCCCGATAAAGCGACTCTGCATTTGTTGGATTAATATATGGCACCACCTAAAGATCGAATGCAAATTAGTTCCAAACACAATTACAACACTATGCCGGAAACCCGTACCGGCATGCTCGACCATTGTTAGGCATAGTCTAAGTTAACCAAAACGGAAGACCAAATTTGAAACCTATTCCAGCATATGTGTTTCATAAGAAAACAACGCCAGGAAGCAAGGATGCCGGCATTATCGTAACCTATTGTTCCAAGTAGAATTTTACACGATTAGGCATTGAAAATAATTGATATTGAATGCCGGAATTTAGCTTTGGAAAACATTTATTCTCGCATGTTTTTTTTGTATGTGCTAGGCATTGTAAAGTTGTAAATCGAACAACGCCGGTTTTGTGCCGCCATTATCGATATTGATGATACCACGTCGGGGTACCCATTTCCGCGCCGATGTTTTTAAAGTTTCAATGCCGGTTTTTGGTTTGAGATGGAATTGTTTCTGTATGTTTTTCATTCAAGATCAGACATGGTAACCGATCAATGAAACCATGCCGGTTAAATATTCCATAGTATATTCCTTGTTAGGTAAAAAGGTTAACTATGTGTACTAAGCATAGTTTTTGGTAGAATTCTATAGGTTTATTATTCAAAATAGGGGATATCGGTTCTCAAGCATGGTCGTAGTATGAATACAATGCCGGTACGGTGACTACCGGCATGGTATTCATACAACTACCATGCCAAAGATCGAGGTTTTTCGGTTGAAAAAATGGCGGGTATAAAGAAAAATTCGATTTTTCCTCATCTTAAGCGACTTTACTGTGTGTTGGGGATGCTAATATGTTGTGCAAGTTTACTTTCTTGTGTTGGTTCTTCAAGAAACTCTCCATACTCGTCAAAATCATCATTTAAGGGTGTTGGCTCAACAAAGAGTTGCAATTGTGAGTTGTTGTCGTTAGCTGAAAATTCAAGATATGATCCTTGTTGTAGTTGAGCTAAAGATTCAGCAGCAGCAATTCTCTCTTCACAATCATCCTCCATTTTCCCCCAAAAAAGTTCCCTCTCAAATACTTTTTCTCTCCTTCTACTCTCTAACTCACTCACCCAAAATCAAATAAAACACACACTAATCATTTATAAAAAATCTTATGATTTTACTAATTATTATTAATCACTAATCCTGATTAGTGAGGGGTAGATTAGGATTTTAAAAAATACTTAGATAAGGGGTGACCCCGAATTGATATCTGGATCCAGTTTTTGTCCTTTTCTTATATCCCCCAATTCCTTTTTATATCCCCCAATTTCGCGTTCTTTATTTATGGGGTCTATACATAGAGTAAATATAGGACCTCATATCTAAAAAACTATCTCCAACAATGAGAATTTTAACCCGTCGAGATTGGGGTATACCCAGATTAATTGGGGTATACCCAATAAGACAAAATATGGTCATTTTGAAGTAAAAGAGGCCACCCCTTAACCATATATTTTCTAAATGGCTAATATACCCTTGTTTAATTAACACTAAAAAATCTGATTAGCTTAATTAATTGAGTTTAGACTGATTAATTGAGTAGATTAAAACTTACGAAATGAAATTTTGTTTTTGATTGAGCTTATTTGGGAAGATTTTTGAGGAAAAAAAATTGTTTTGAGAAAATCTTTTGCAACGGAAATGAAAGCACACTACCCAAACACTTCTAAAAAGGGGATTGCAAAGCTGTTGTATGAAATCATACTCAAAATTAGATCGAGAAATCAACACTTTCGATTTTGAAAGTATGAAAAGCCTCGCAGGTCGACGGATGAAGAACATGCCGATTATATCTGGCCGGCAAGGTCTGCGGATGAAGAACATGCCTACAACTTATGGCCGGCAAGGTCGGTGAATGAAGAAGATGCCGACTTTATTATTTTTGACACACAGGAGACTGTTGTAAATGCTTCACTAGTCGGCATCTTATTGATTTCTAACCTTGCCGGCCACCTTATAGTCGGCAAGGTCGATAAAAAAATACCCTGCCGACTATAGGATTTTTGACATACAGAGAGGTGTTACAAATGCATGATTAGTTGGCAAGGTATTAATTTCATAACCTGCCGACTAAACTATAGTCGACAAGGTATAATGATGAATATCGTGCCGACTAAACATGGTATAAGGTTGAATACCGTGCCGACCCTATAACTACTGATTTCAGAGATGAAAAGTCAGCACGGTAAAAACCTTATACCCTGCCGACTATATTTTAGTCGGCAAGGTCGACAAAAAAAACCTTGCCGACTTACGATCCGTTTTGATTCTTCGTCGTTTTTTTTTTTTTTTTTTTTTTTTTTTTTTGATCTCATCATGTATGGTTAGAGTTTTGAAGAAAGATTTTGAAATTTTTTTGAATATATTTTAGTCGGCATGGTTTTTTAGTATGGGCAATTTGGTCTTTTAACACCTTTTAGACACCCCTTAGCATACTAGTTTGGATGGTAATAAAATGGGTATACCCCAATTAATCTGGGTATACCCCAATCTCGGCAGGAATTTTTATCCTTAGAATTAAAAGAAAATTGGTTAAAAACATGACGTGGAGGTGCAACCGGAGGTGTAGATAACACTTTATTGAACACCTTCATATTTAGTAATTGGTCCCTCCTAACTTGTAGGACCCTACTGTTAGAGATGGATTTATGTCAAAAAGGGGTTTAAAATCCTATGTGTCACTAAAAATAAATAGATCCACCCTCTCTTGGAGATGCTCTAACAACTTGTCTTCCTAAGGCTAACCCTTATGCGCTAGATTGAACTGCTAGATTGGCCAAAAAGTGTTGCAAATAAAAAAAAAAATAATTGTGAGAAAAAAAGTTAACACTACTTCTGTCTACTTCTCTCTCCTAGCATTTGCTCGCAGCTCAAGTAGCAGCGAGATTGAAACGCTAAATGATTCAGCGCTCAAAAAGTGGTCTAAACGTTGAACGATTCAGCGTTTTGGAAATATGATGGAAAAGTGATCTAAATTTCCGTTTCTTTTAATTATTAATCAGAATTAAATTATGATGGAAAGGGAGAAAAGTGTGATGGAGAGAGAAGGATGTGATGGAGAGAGAGGGATGTGATAGGGTAGTTATTGTTTTTTGGGTATTTATATATAGTAGAAGAGAAAGAAAATGCGAGATTTTGATGAAGAGAGAGAAAAACGTGGAAGGGTGTGATAGGATATGAGGAAAGAGAGAAAAGAAGGAAATGTCTAAGAACATTAACCATTTGTCTTGTCATTATCTTTTAGATTTGTTTAAACTTAGAGCAACAAGCGCCTAAATATTAACTTTTTTCTTCTTATATATATTTGATTTTCCTGGCTAAATTGGGGCATATACCACTTAATTGGGGCCTATCAAAATTTCATTCCCACACCACCAAATTACTATAGGCACCCAAACTTCTAACAAATACTAATTTACATCCACATTAATTCCTAAACCTCTCTCATATAAATTCTAATATTTCCATTTTCAGTAAATCCAAAAACTAAAAAACCTAAACCTAAAAAAAAAATTCTATTTGCATAATAAACTTTCCAAATTCTCAAAACCCTAATCAAAAAAAAAAAAAAATTCATCTTCTTATCAGACGATCTTCGATCCAACCAAGAAGAAGGTAAATATCCATCAACCCATTCTATGGTTCTTCTTATCTTATTGATTTACATGTTTAAATCTTCGTTTTTGACAAATCAAAACTCTGATTACACCCAGAATCGGTTTTTATTGACCTATCGAATAAACCGATTCTGGGTTTTGTTCTCGACCATGAAGAGCATGCACAGTAATCGGTTTACATGATGATTAACATAGCCCGATTCTGAGGTAGAAATTAAATATAAAAATTCATCACCAGAATCGGTTTATATATGTAATATGTATAATCCGATTAATATAGTCTTTTCATCTTCCTATTCGCAATCGGGTTTTATACATGCACCACATAACCCGATTTTTGTTGTCTCCCCAGAATCGGATTACTTATGTTTGTATATGTACTGATTTCTTACTTGATTTTTGTTTATCTTTTATGCAGAATGGACTTCGGACACCTACCATTTTACAATCGAGAGTTAATCTTGGAGGATATTATGAAGAAACCATAAAGAGTTCCAGTATGTGGAGAAACATTATTTTAGATGGTAGGAATGCCCACCAAGAATTGGAAGGTATGTTTGAAGAAATGGTTGAATTTATGGCCATGGATGATGCAGAAGTTGCTGCTCTTGATGATGTCTTCTGGCTGGTGGTCTGCAGCCGCTGCCCTCGTCGGTTTGGTCGCAAATGCTCCCGATCCGCTGGTGCCGCAAATGCCCCGGTGCTCCTTCAATTTTCTAGTTTAAATTTTAACTTTTAAATACTAAAACTTAAAGTTTATAAGACTTGTGGTTGTTTTAAGTCTTTTGGGATGGTTGATGTTTGTATTTTGGATGATATTTGTGTGGTTGATGTTTTTATTTTGGATGATCTTGTGTTGAACTTAATGCACTTAATGTTTAAAATTTTTCTAGCCTGACATGCCAACAATCGGTTACTCGAAATGGCCACATAAACCGATTGTGCAAGCCATTCTTCCTGGATGTTTTTAAGCCAAGCTAGAATCGGATCACATATGGAAATATATAAACCGATTTGTGTCGGTGAAAATTTAAAATTTAAACTGTCTTTAATCGGTTTACATTGGTCGCAAGAAAGACCTATTCCTTGTTCCATGTAAATACCATCGGGTTTTACAATCCTTCTAAAAGACCGATTATTTCAAATTATTTCACGTTTTTCAAAAAAAATAGTCGTTTGAGACTTTCTCTATGAATAGAGACCTCACCCTTGGACCCCATTTGCCCCAAAATTGATCATTTTATTCCCCCACTCCATATACTCCACAACTACTCATTTCATACATACATATACATACAAGAAATGGCATCATTCGAATCCGTGGAAGATTTGGCAATCACCAAAGCTTGGTAAGCGGAAAAACGACTTAGACGTCAATCCTTCGAAAGGGTGGATTCCACAACCTTTTGGGCTAGGGTACACAACAAATTTAGCCAAGAGTTTGGGAATCATAACGCAAGAAGTGTTCAACAAGTGCACGCTAGGCACCTAGTAATCAAAAATGCGATACTTGTTTTTTTAGCTCTCCAACCTCGGATTTTTAACACTCGCCCCTTCACCTTGTCCATTGCACAATTTGTAAGTAATTTTGTGGTTTATTTTACGTAACCCATGTTGTTTTATCTTCCAATGAAACACCACTAACAAATGTAAGTTTGTTTTTGTGTTTTTGTAGCACGAAGTCGTGAAAGCGCTACTTGGAGGAAAAGGGGAAGCATTCGCATTTGATGCAAGCTATCACTTCTTGGCGTAAAGAACCCAGAGGATAACCGGAATACTTGGATGTTGTATCGTCTTCGTCGGAGGAAGATTGATGGCTTTAGAAGTTTTTGTATAGGTATTGTGGGTAGACCTCTATGTAAACCCTCACGAGACTATAACTCGTCCACTAGGGTCGCCTAGGGGTTTAAAGGCTTGATACATGTGCTAAATGCATTCTACAATAATGAAAATGAATGAAAAAAGATTTCTTATGAAAGTAAATAATCGGTTTATATATGTCACATAAAACCCCAATTATCCTAATCGGATTTTACATATGTCAAAGTCAACCGATTTTGGAAGTCATCTGATAATTCTGAAACACCAACCCAGAATCGGTTTATGAGTGCATGAACGTAAAAAGATTCTGGGTACTGTTCACGAAAAAAAAAATCAAAAAATTTAAGTTGTTTGATTTTTTGATGAAATCTCAAACATTAGTTAATCTCACATCCAAAACAAAATTAACCCCTAATAAGATTAATTAATACTAATTAATCAGGGGTAAAATAAGAAATTAGGTAATTATTTTGATAAGGGGTGGTGTGTAGGTGATTTCTAATGATCTTTTTTGTCATCTAGCTATAGGCCCCGATTAAGTGGTATAGACCCAATTTAGCTAGGTTGATTTCAGGTGGATTTGTTGTTAAACTTTTCACAGCTTTTTTCCTCCTTCCACGCCCTAAAATGGTGATGTATTTTTTGGATGTTTATTCATTATCATTACGTGGATCGAATAGAAGTAGTTAGCTTTAGCCACTTCTAGACAGATATTGTCATATTGACATCTTGTTATCCTTGCTTCTTGGAAGTCACTATTTTTGCCACAATTTGTGGTCGTATGACTCAAATCAATCACTGCAGGGTCTATCCCATTCTCATTCATTCATTTATGTGAATTTAAAGCATAGAATCCATAAGAATCCAAAAAGATGTGTGTTTGTTCTTATCAGCGGCTCTTTCGCTCTCCCTATCCTCCATTTTATGGGTTATCCTCACGGACCCGGATGAGTCATATAAATTTGTAATTAGTCAAATTATTAATGTTACCATAGTACAGTGGTAAAGCCGTTGAGTGATAATACCATTATCAATCTACCAAAATAAAATACTAAGGCTGGTAAAATCTATGTCTGTAAAACTGGTAAAAGAATTGGCAGCATAAGATGTACTCATGATTTTATTATATCAACAACCATAGGCAAGATCAAAATTGCAAGAAAGAATAGAACACTTTTACAAAGGAGATGGATATACTCATATTTACATATGAAAAGGCATAGCTGAGTTTCACACTTTCATGTCCCGAGAGAATCGACACAGTGCCAATAAAAATTAATGGGCCGGGTCGATTAACTCGGTACACAAGAGTATGAGTTTGTCTTCTTTTTACAGAGAGGAGGAGTTCATTACTAGTGTATTGAGTTTATATAACCTACAATCACTAACAAAACACTCTTAAGGGTAAACTTGAAACGCGAATAAAACTCCATATACCAGTTTCTTCATTTTCGTGAGCCTAAAAAACTGGTATATAGGGACGAAAATGAAGAAACTATGACAGAATATTCATCCCCCGTGTACTGTAGTACTTCATGTCATCAAGAACAAGGGTAAAAGTAAGTTGTCGGATTCATCTAAACAATTTACAATATAACTTCTCTGTCTGACATGAATTTCACAACGCACATGAGCTGTAAAGGAAACAGTTACAAACCGCAAAACTGCCTAAAACTATAGTGAAGTGCAAACTGGAAAGCAAGGTATGATTGAGTAATAAGCTTGAAAATGGGAGCAGTTATCATCAACAAATAACTATATACATTCCTTGTCAGTTATTTAAAGCACGGAAATTCTGCTACTAAACATGTGCAAAAATAGGCTTCAAGCTTGTTAATGAAAGATTTTCCATCCATAGTAGCTTTCGTTTGGTCTGTATTGGATACCATAAAATGAGAAGTTTCATCCAATTTGTTCCAGTACATTGATTGACGGTAATCATGTTTCATATACTTTGAGAATCCGCAACCATATCGTCAAACATTCTATCCAACCGCGCCGAACTGCAGTCGTCCTCATTGCCAAGTGACATTTGCAGAACATCCATGTCATCCTTAAGCATTGATTGAACTCCTGCAACACAACGAAACACATATGGGTTAAACCAAGAGATACTGCACTTGACTTCCGTAGATGCGGAGGAATTCGATAAAAGACCTGGAGAGTCAACTACTGAAGTAGATGATGATCTGGTAAACACTGCACCAGTCGAGAATGTAAATGCAGATGCGGCCTGGAGAGTCTTTTGCAGTCCAATTACAAGGTGGTGAGGCGACCAGCTGACATGGGTCATGGGTGGTTTTGGTGGCATGGATGGGGATGGCCCTTCAATGGGTTGCTGGTAGTGGTGCAGGTCCTGCAGGACCTAAACTCACCGTGGGCCGGGCTGGTAGTGGAACAAAGCTCTCTCCTTTTACTTCACTCTTTTCCACGGACAGAGAAAAACCTCTCCATTTTTTTCGATGGTTGCAATACCAGTTTCTTAACCCCTAATAAATCTCTATTTTCTCGATCTATAAAGATTAAAGGGTTTTTCCATTAATCATGGAGTTTTTCAATTTTCTACCCAAAGAGATTACATATTTGATTGCAAATTAGATTGGGATAATGTTTTTCATCATCTAAAATCACCTTTTTGCTCATTCTGATAATTTGGGTTATCTCAACATTTCCGACACCAAAGCTTCTTGCTGAATTTCAGGAATGCATCCATGAAGTATCCCCTCACAAGAACACCCTGGTTTCGTAGAAAGAATTTTATGGGAAGAGCCGCACAAAGCCATGATCAGCCTTTCAACCAGCTGTTGGAGGATGTAACCCTGGCTAGATACCTACTTATAAACTGCTCAGGTAATCTTTGTTTGCTTTCATTTCGAAATTAGATAATAAGTAGTTACATTTATGCGAACCAAGTACAATAGAGTTATTACAATAGAGTTATTATAATAGAGTTACATTTATCGAAATTAGATAATAAACTGCTCAGGTAATCTCGTCATTCATTATGTACAAGTACAATAGAGTTAACTAGGCAGCTTTCTCCGTGACTGTGAGGAGTAAAGGAACCTTGCAGATTACTACTAGGATTTTAAATAATGCTTTTCTTTCTACCTCACACAATTCATGCCTGCTTCCACAGTTGTATGAATTTTCCAATTGCTTAACTTTGATTCAGATGAACGGACCCAAGTTGCATCAATAGCTACCATTTAGTTGCTTTATGCTATTTCTCTTAAAAAAAATACTAGCTTAGTTGATCTTATCTGGGAAATTAGCATATAAGAGATCGCAATGGTATCTGCTTGTCTTTTGTCATATTTCCGTTTGACTTTTTAACCCTGCAATGGATTTTATTTCGCTTGTGAATCACTGTTCTACTTTTGGCGGGTTTCAAACCCCTTTAATACAAACACTTTTGCAAGTGTGTCCTTCACGGATTTGCATTGCCATCCCCACAAGGTCCTATTGGCATCCTTTCTGATTTTGAAAACCACTGTCTTCAACATGTCATGGCAGAAACAAACTTAGTTTCAGGATTCATGTTGAGAACAAGTTTCAAAACGTTTTGAGATTTTTGCAATATATGTTGAACCATCTGGTAAACACTTTGCCACTAAACTGAACCCAAGGAAAATCTTGAACAGGATGACTAAATGTTGAGTTATACGATTGTGTCTGACTCAAGTGTAACTGAGTCTGTTGGGAAGTTATTAGATTGAACAGCGTGCATGTTTGTGTAATTTGAATACGAATTGTCTAGACGGACCCGCCGATTTGAATCGAACGAGATGGATTCTGTTTGCATAATGTAGAGCTTAGTGGCCTAAGTCTTCTATCTTTGGATACTGAGTCAGACTTTGGACAAGTTGGCTTGATTGGAACAAAATGTAAACATTTGACCTTGTTCAAAATGTATTCATCTCTGTACTGAATCTGACTCAGTTGAATCAGATTGTGTTCCACGATCCGGCAAAGGAGTTGCCACCAATTTGCACTATTGTCTACGAATTATTGTGAGTGTTTGTACTGAACTTTCTGGTTTCTGGTATTTGTAGATGCAAAGCGTTTGATTGGGAGAAGGGGTGCAAATCCATCAATTCAGCTGATATGAAGCTATGGCCTTTCAAGGTTATTGCTGGGCAAGATGAAAAACCCATGATTATGGTCACATACAATGGCGATGAAAAGCAATTTGCATCTGGAGAAATATCATCTATGGTTCTTATCAAAATGCACGAGATTGAGGAAGCTTATCTCGGTTCTTCTATAAAGAATGCTGTTGTTACTGTCCCTACATACTTCAACAATTAGCAGCGTCAAGCTACGAAGGATGCTGGTGCGGTCATAATTTGATGCGAGTTATTGATGAATCAACTGCGGCTGCAATTGCATATGGTCTTGATAAGAAGGCGTCCAGTACCGAAAAGAATGTTGTTATTTTTGACCTTGATGGTGGCACATTTGATGTTTACTTAGATTTTCGAAGTGAAGTCTACTGCTGGAGATACCCATCTAGGAGGAGAAGATTTCGATAACAGGTTGGTGAATCACTTCGTGCAAGAGTTTAAGAGGAAAGAAAAGGACATCAGTGGAAATCCTAGAGCATTAAGAAGGTTGAGAACATTGTGTGAGAGGGCGAAGACTCTTTCGTCCACTGCCCAGACTGCAACTGAAATTGATTCTTTATATTAAGTTGTCGATTTCTACACATCTATTACTCTTGCAAGATTTGAAGAGATGAACATGGATCTTTTTAGGAAGTGTATGGAGCCTGTTGAGAAGTGTTTGAGGGAAAAACAGTGTGCATGATGTTGTTCTAGTTGGTGGATCAACTAGGATTCCGAAAGTACAGCAGTTGTTGCAGGAGTTCTTTAATGGGAAAGAACTCTGCAAGAGTATTAATCTCGATGAAGCTGTGGCATATGGAGCGGCTGCCAGGCTGCAATTTTGAGTGGTGAAGTTAATCGGTACTTGGATTGATTGTTGCTTTAGTGCTGTAGGATGTTACTCCTCTCTCCCCTGGGATTGAGACAGTCTGGAGGGGTACTGACTACATTGATTCCAAGAAACACCACTACTCCTACCAAGAAAGAGCAACTTTTCTCTACCTACTCAGACAGCCAACCTGGAGTTTTCATTCAGGTGTACGAAGGAGAGAGGGCAAGCTTAGCTGTGTATGGTATTACAAGCTTAGCTGATCCCTGCTCTTTACCAATTGCTGCCAAAATGAAAGGAGTGAGTGACAAGGAAAGACTCTTTTATGTACCAATGTCTGGTCTTTGGGATCTTCTCCATGACAAGGATGCAGAATATCTGGATAAACTCAACGATATTGACGAGGTAATTAACCTGATCGGAGGTCGAGGGTTTCAGAGCAGAAATTTATTTAAAGTTGGGGGTTTGTGATGTCGCTTTTTTCCACTATATAAGATGACAAAAATGTGTGTTTAAGTTCGTACTGCGTATCCTTGATTTCCTGCGGGTACTGGCCAAAACTGAGAAAAAGCTAATTACTATGTACTTCCTGAGACATATACCTTACGTTTCATGGTAATATTATTACGCCTACCTGTCCAATAAATATTTATTTATTTCTTCTGAAGAAGAGGATATCCCTAAATTTTCTAAATGTAAGAATGTGGGGTGGAGATGCTACACCACTGTTGTTGATTTGTTTGTATGTTTGAGTTCTATTTTGTTGTTGATTGATTCCCCAGGCTGCATTTTCGGATTTCAGCAATGGGTGTCATACTTGACTTTACCCAGGCTGCAGAGATAGTTGCAAAAATAGGGAAGGGCGCAAACAGGTTGGGACTCCTCTCAAGACCTTCAAGACCTTCAAGAAAACTGCTCTCATCAAAGACATGTTTACATCTTGAAACTGATTGGTTTGAAGGCGCAGCAATTCAGACTGCAAGAGGAGTTCGAGGGAACGTTAATAAGGTATTGTTGCCATGTGCCAAAACTAATTTGGCCGTGCTGTATTTCCTCTTTCGTGTTTTTATTTATGTGCTCCAACGAGTGTCTGGATTCAGCTTGTGATCCATTTGCTGTCGTGATGCTGTAGTGTATGGATGAACAAATTTTCTGTGATCGCCATGTGGTCCACAACTAACTCGTGTGTTTTCAGACCTAAATTAGTTTTCTATAAAGTTGGCAATATTTGTCCTCCTAGTGAATGTCCAAGTTGCACACACGTTTCTGTTGAAATCTCATGTGGTATCAGGGGATCTAGCATTCTTGTGAAGTTCTTGTTTCTTTTGTTTACTAATTGTATTGTTATTGGGCAGGCTGCTAAAAAAAAGCTAGTTAGTAAACTTTTAAGGAAGGGAGATCAGCGTAGAGAAGGGATTGCTAGTTGCTCATTTCAGCACAAAGTTTCTATGTGCCGTAAAGTTTTCATGCGTGTGTGGAAACAAGTAGGTGAACCGAAGGATTCAAGCGACTGTATTGGACTGGGGCATGGATTCAGTAGGTGAACTACAGGATTCTCTCAACAAGGTAATCTTCTATTCCGGATTCAATCATGATTCAACTTGTATTTGTTCCTCGAGCTCACCGTACCTTTAGTTGTAAGCGATAGTTTACGACTTATTCTGTAACAACTTGGACTAACAACTTAGACCATGTTATTCAAGGAAAACAGTTGTAAATTGGTCTTACTCACGTATGAGATATCCTTCTTTGTATCTATCCTTATCTACTTAGTTTGAAAGAAGAAAGTACGCAGTTCAAAAACCATTAAATTCAGAAATTCTTTAGACACCAATTATGTGGATCAGGTTGTCCTCGATCAGTTTAAGTGCTCTGGAAGATGAAATTTCTGGTGCCCGTACGACAACTACAGCATTGTTGCACTCAAAATACTCTCTTATCTATCAATTACAAGACATTGCCTATGCGTTAATGTGTGGGGTACCTGCAGCCTCGCCTCACATTCCATAACAAACAACATTTGGAACAGAAATCAACCAATAAATCATGAACGGAAGTTAAATGCTTAGCTCCAGATTCTCAGAGCAGTTAGTCATAAAAATGCGGAGGGGACTAGATGATCTAGTTCAATATGAGAGCAAATTGAACGCAGAATCACAAGTTGCTCAAAACCGAGAATCAGCATCGGGTTTTGGTTCATGATGGGTAAGCTAAGGCCTGCTGCTTGTCTGTCTTTCTGAACTGATTGCCACTTTTTAAAAGTAGCTCCCGACAAAAAAGGGCATGAGAAGTCAAACTGAAGAACTGAAAAAACTGCCAAAATTTGTTGCGAGAGTATGATGGGATTATACTGACAAAATTTGTTTTGAGTTTGAATCTGAGACTTGTGAGAAAAAGCTAGAACCTAAAATTCTATATGCATGAATCAACTTGAAAAAACATCTTTTGTACTAGTACTTATGACTGAGAAATTTATTTTTTATTTTATTTTTTTCTCTCGAAAAGAAGGATCAGATCCTCATTCATTCATTGAAATAGAACCCTGCTGCAAATCATGGCTGGGATATCGGTTACATTGGTAGTTCCAAAATTGGAATTGTAAATTGTTCATTAGGGTTCTAAAGTTTTCCCCGGACCAATACTTCTTGAGCCCATGACAGTTACAAAAATTGGATAAATGAGCTGCCTCAATTATATGACTGAGAAATTTTAAAAAGCCTTAACATTGAAATTTGGAAGAAAAAAAGGTTGCACTATTGAAAACCTTCTTAAATTGGGGCCTATGCCACTTAATTGGGGCCTACATGACAAAATAGGGTCACTAACAAGTAATTTCTAGAAACCCCTTAACCACTATTTATGTTAATACCTAATATACCCTTATTAAATTAGTGATGATTAATTAAGTTTGTATTAGTTAAATTAATTAGTGTTTGAATTTGATTATAGTGTTAGGATTAGAGTAGAAATTCGTTTCCTCTTTTAAGGTTTGGAGGGAAAGTAGAAGTAGAGGGAAAAAAGAAAAAACTAGGGTTTGTGATTTTCTTAGCAAAAATAAAATTTTATAGTGATGATGAAGACTCTAGTAGTGATGAAGAAGTGGGTGCATCCGATTATAATGATTTCGATCCTACCGAATTGGATAATTTGTTGAAAGAAGAAGAGGATGTCAACCAAAGAATGCTTGAGGATATTATTCAAGCACAAGAACAATATCGTCAGGATGAAGAAGGTGATGATGCTTCTAATAAACAGGTATGAGTTGTAACGATCTACAAACATGTATTTGCACGTCTCGATCGCCCAAAAAGGAAAAAAAAATCAAAATCTTTTTCCAGAATCGGTTTATTCGATATCACCAACCGATTGTGGAAAAAATCCCCAAATTGGGTATCATAATCGGTTGTTGTTCATCACCATATAATCCGGTTGTAGTAAATTTTTGGCACGATGGGTACGTGACCAAAATCGGTTTATGTTGGTGATGTGCATATGCCGATTCCTTAACTTGAATAATCACGTAGAATACCCGAAGTTGACAATCGGTTTATTTACATGTATATGTAACCCGATTTTGGGAAAAAAAAGTTACAGGAGAAATGTGAACGAAAATCGGATTACATGATACGAGACATGAACCAATTGTAAACTTTGAAATTTTTTCTTCAAGTCCTTGATCGGACTTTATAGTTGCACATATAAACCGATTATTGACAATCGGTTGTCTCGACTGTAACATATAAACCGATTTTAAATCCTCAACTTATTGATATTTTGTTGTAGATTGTTGCGGCGTTCGACGAAGATCAGCCCAAACCCGTATCTCTATTAGGTGTTGATACCTCTGCCCACAATTTCACCGATTTGGAATGGAAAGAAAGAAAGGATTCAAAGCAATGGTTTATAGACAAGGGAATAAAGATCAAATGCGCTTTGGTTTTAGGCCGTCATTCAAGTGAAGATCGTTTGGAAATTGTTTGTGAGATAGGTGGAAAGCAAGAAAGTCACTGGGCAAAGGACAGAAAGTACGTGAAGAAGACGACAAAGGATTACATTACTAAATCAAAGAAGTTTTGGTTACCCGTTTAAGATTATAGTTCGCATAGACCCGAAGGAACCAAGGGTAAGGTATACAAGCTCTCTAAAGTGATGAATGGTTGTCATAACCATGATGATCCGGAATCTCTTATTGGACACGCGGCCGTTTGTGGGTTGAAACCACATCAATTGGAAACGGTGAGGTCGATGAAAGCGTGTAAACCAAGTGACATCCTTAGGAAGATTAAGGAGGACGATAAGGATAACTTGTCCACTTTGAGGAAAATTTACACGACAAGAGCAGCCTTCAGGAAGAGGGAATGGGATGGTAGAGCGGTTATGGAACAATCTCAGTGGTTAGCCGATCAAAACGGATACACAATGAGGAAGCAGGTATTAGAAGGCAAAGTGACTCGTATTTTCTCGGCGCATCCGGAGATGATCAAGTTGGCCCAATGCTTCTATCAAATTTTGTTAATATATTGTCCACACAAGACCAACAAGCACAACATGCCATTGTTAAACATTGCTTGCCATACTTCCGACAAGCAAACTTTCACGGTAGCATGGGGGTTTATGGATCGGGAGAATGATGTGAGTTTTACTTCGATGCTAGAGACCTTGAAGGAGATATACCGTGGCGATCAAACTCCGAGGATCATAGTAACGGATAAGGACCAAGCACTAATGAATGCCATAGGAGTGGTCTTTCCGGACGCTAAGAATTTTCTTTGCACGTGGCACATACAATGCAATATTAGAAGTAATTGTAGAGGTCATATCCAAAATCCAAAGACACAAAAAGATACCGCTCGTGAAAAGGCCGAAGATGAGCATCTTCAAAAACTGACTCCGGAACAACGAGAGGAGGACAAGAACAAAAATAAAGCGGAGTATGAAGCGAATTGGTTACTATGGAAGGGTTTTCAACATCATTGGGATTTAATGGTACACTCAATGTCCGTGGCCGAGTTCGAATCTTATTTGGAGAGCTTTATTGGGCTATGGAAGAAGGATTACGAGAAATGTGTGGTTTATTGCATGAAGGAATTGTTGGATCCATACAAGGAAAAATTTGTGTATGCTTACACCTACCAACACATGCATTACAAGAATGAGGCGACAAGTATCGTGGAAGGATCTCATGGACGTTTGAAAAGCTTGCTCCGAGGGAGCCAAAACACTGTGGTTACGGTACAAGTAGCCATCCATGAATACACCAATGCTGATATCATCAAGATAACCACGCAAATGGAAGAGAGTAGGATGAAAATCATCACAAGCTACAAGGATTACCATTGGTTGATTAGACATTTAAACTATAGGGTGTCTCATTGGGAAATCATTTCTATGATGAAGGATTACAAATATTATATGGAAAAAGAGATGGGGATAAGAAGAATTGTATGTTCATGTATGACGATGACGGCCATCGGATTTCCGTGTCGTCACATGATTGCGAGGTACCAACAAAGAATTCCTTTTGAAATCATTGATCCGTTTTGGAAGCAACTAACTTTCAAACCACCCCCAACCGAAGAACCACTCGAATCCTTTGTGGACACGGATATTGGAAGAGAACTCATCGAGAAATTCGCAAAAAAGGATGGTTTGGGGCGAAAAGTTTTCGATGATGAAGGAAGGAAAAAAAGACAAGACACAGAAGTGATTTTTGAAAAACTTGTTGCTAGAGTACAAGGGCCAAAGGGGAATAGAACAATTACCCGACAGTTTTGGATGCGTATACCTCTATGTGGTCATCTCTTGGCGGAAACGTGGAGTTGCGTTGTTCATCTATTTGGTAAGGGATCATGCTACACATACGCACCAAAATACACCATTTGGGATGGATCGCTTAAGGATCGGAGAATTGTTTTATTCAACAATAACAACATGCATTATACCAGTCTTAGATTACGTGATGACTGTCCACTACCACCGGTAGATGGGTTTCATGAGGTCTCGGAGGTCACCAAGGAGTGGCTAAAAAAATACGATCCCAACATGAGGCGATGGGAGGAATTGATCATGCCGGACCAATTCGAAGGTCTACATTTGTTGGAATGAGTATTTTCCTTATGTTAAAAACTTGATCTATCGGATACTTATATTTTGTCGCTTTCTTATATTGTATTTTGCAAACTTGAACCGGAGCTTAATGAATGAAAGTGATTTTTCTTTTTTGGGTACGTTGGACTCATGAAATTTGGTACATAATCGGTCTTCTAATACGTTTATAAAGTCCAATTGTGTATTTAGTTTGCTGCAGCTTTTCCAGATTTGGTTTATATTGCAACTTTTATAAACCGATTCTGACTTCTAAAAGGAATCGGTTTACTAAGGAACTAGTATAAACCGATTCTCGAACAAAACTTGTTTGGGATTATTTCAGAATCGGTCCTTATGTACGACAATATAATCCGATTTTGGGAAGAAAAAGTTACAGAAAAACATAACTAGATAATCGGATTACATATGGTCTAACATAATCCGATTGTGGACCATTTCCACTTTTCATTAACTCTTAACATTGGAACTAGCACAGTTCTATTTCTTAGTGTGAGCTTCAACTATCAATGCCGCTTCGAAATGATAAAACTGCTCTCCTCTCCAAGCTTTATATGCATCTTATGCAGCGAACATGTCCCCTCTGTACCTATCAAGAAACTCATTGTACGTATGCTATCCTATTTATATACACAAAGTACCAACTGCTATAATTTCAAATTCAAAAAATAATCGTTAACAGTCACAATCGGATTATATGTATGCACTAATAATCCGATTCTTGATTTGTCTACAAATCCGAAAATCCACCCAGAATCGGTTTATACGTGCATTAACTTAAACCGCGATTGATGTTGATGTTCACCCAGAATCCGGTTATGTTGGTATATAATAAAAACCGATTGCTACCACAATCGGACTAGTATAGTGCACACATAAACCGATTCTGGGTGGATTTTTAGAAAATTTGATGAGTGAATTTCAAATATTTAGAGGTAAATCATTGTAGAGTACCTCTTAGAAGGAATGGATTAAAGGGATTTAACTCAATCACAAGAATTGTTTGTTTTTGAATTTTTTTTCCAAATCCCAAAATGAAATTAGATTTCAATTGTTGTTTTGGATTGATTAGGATTTAGTATTGATGGAAATTGAAAATGAGTTTTGATTAATGATTTTTGTATTTATTAATAAAGTGATTATGATTTTGTATTTGAATTTGTGTTAGAATAATTAAATTTTCTTTAAGGGTTAATTTAGTATTTTACCATCTTTTAGACACCTCATATCCTTTTCTTTAGGTTGGTTGAAGTAATTCATAGTCAGGATTGAAAAGTTAGCTTCGAATGACTTTACCTTTGGTGTTGGCGATATAGAAACACGATGATGCTTAATTAACTAAGTTATTTTTTTAGTACACTTTTAAGTTAAGACCCACCCACGCCAACAGAAGCTTTAGGCTGAGTTTGGTAATGCTTATTTTTTTCAAAAACACTTTTAAAACCTATATATGTCAATAAATTTTGAAGTTGGTGTTTGGTAAAAAAAAAACTAAAGTGCTTTTATCTAAAGACTTCCCAAATTCCTCAATTTTTAAAAGGGAGGAGGAGGAGGAGCTTTTAAAAGCTACAAAAGCATAAGCTGTGGTCCCACATAAATTTAATCCTTGATTTATCTTTTTTATCCCTACTTTATTTTATAAATGACAAATGTTACCCTTAAATTTATATGCAATCAATTTTTTACTATTTCTTATATTGCATTCTTTAAATATTATTATTTTTTATTATTTCGAACTATTTTATATACCATTTATTTAATTTGTCAACAGTAGAAATAAAAACAAATATTAAATAATTACTTAATTTTAGTTTCATTTTTTGCTTGAATAATTACTTAATTTGTCAACAGTAAAAATAAAAAAAAATTATTAAATAATTACTTAATTGTTAAGTAAAATAATTTCTTAACAATCGTAATGATAGTGGTAAATAGTATGAACACTAATATTATATAGTAAAAATAATTAATTATTTTTAAACCCAATAAAATTGAATAAAACTACCATGAGTGATATGTCTGTTTATGTCATTTGTTACAACAACAATGGTTGAATCTGAAATTTTACCAAACACATTTTGATTGCTTTTTTAATCAGCTTCAACTTATATTAATACTGCTTTTTTCTCACAGCACAGCACAACAACGCACAGCAGAAAAGTGCTTTTACAAAAGCCTGCAGCAATACCAAACTAAGCCTTAGCCTTCTTATACTGGCCCGGCCGAATCAGGCCCCGGCTCTTTTTTCTTTTTCTCGACTGAAGGGGTCTCTCGTGTGCCCTAACTAGTTTCTCCACCCCTTTCACCTTTCAGCAGCTTCACTTTTCTGGGATCCCCTCTTGATCGCCCCACTAATTAAGGTATAACCCTTTCGATCGCCCCACTAATTAAGGTATAATTTTCGTATTCTGCCCTTGTTAGTTAATTTTCTATATTCTATGATTAGCTTTCGTTGTTTCAAATTGACTACTAGCAGTTGGTTATCAATAGATGGAATTTGATATTAACAAAATTTGGTAGAAATTCAGACCAAGGTAGACTTATCTGTTGCTTTATTTCACAGTTTGTGATCTATGTTTTTCTTCTTTTCAGTGACACTACTTATATGGATCGAGATAGGTTTGAACCGATAAAGAAGGAGAAGGGAAGATTAGAAAGATTAAGAGCCAAAAGGGAAAGCGAGAGAAGTGAAAGAGAAAAAAGACATGCCATCAACCGGAAAAATGACGAAGATTTGGTCAGATTTTACAAGGCTGCAACAGGGAAATCAAATAAAATTGTTAAAACAAGAGTTCTAAGGTGATGATCTAACCCTAAAAAATGAGACATTATTCAGATAAGATACACCGAGTAATTGGACAATTATCTTTATTTCACAAAGTAGTTTCTGATAAATTGCTTGTTCTTTTCAGTTACACTTTTGATGACACTCATGATGATACGGAGGAAGGTGGTAGCAGCAGTCTTGGTCCTTTGTCTTCTTCCCCCAGCAAACAAACTGTTTTGCTCCCTCAAAATTATGAAGAGAATTGGAGGTACAACGAATATGTTGAAGATATGGATGGGTATGCAATCAGGATTAATCATCTTCCCGAAGACGAAGAATCTGGTGATGATGATGATGCTAAGAAGACATCTGCAACTTCAACAACATCTCCTTCAATTGGTATTCTACTGCCTTTACATGACACGAAAGGTGTATATCTGCTCACTTTTGATGGTTGTTATCACAACCAAGGAGAGAATGGAGGCTACGGGGCATTGTTGCGTTGTGGGGATGGTACTCCTGTTGCTGCTGTTGCCGGAGGATCCAAAGTTTGCATTTCAGCATACTTTCACACTTTGGAGGGACTCCAAAGTGGTTTGGATCTTGCCATCTCTCGTGATATTGAGGCAGTCTACTGTGTCTGCAATTCACAAAGGGTTTGCGAGACACTCCGAGATTGTTTTATCAACAATGATGAAGGTGAGTGTCTCTATCACCCCGACGATGAATTTGATTTAATCTGCCGCCCTTGTCTGAAGAATAGTTTGAGGAAAGATGAGCCGTTTGATCTTGTATTTGAAATGGTGAGCAAAATAGTGCTAAAGGGACAACGCTATTACCGCCGGCGTGAAGGTTTGGTGGAAGCTCATGTAAAGGAATGGAACGAATCAGCAGACTTCCTTGCCAAATTTGAGCGTCGCCCTGGAGTGGAGACGGAGCTTGCACCAGATGAGTTCCCGAATGACTTGAAGGATGTTGTTTACCAACACGGAGGACGTAACCCTTTTATCTACAACTAGTTGTTTAGTAGTTCTTAAAGTGTCTGTCTGAACTAGGTTTTTATTTTCCATCAGTTGTTTCGTAATTGAATTTATGTTTATTTGAAGTTTGAACTACTTTCTCCTTTGGAGATGCCTTTTTATTTCTGTCAGTAACAACAATAGGATTCTTCTGGTTTATGAATTAAACAACAATGCCTTGTGTTTGTTAGTGCTTATATTGAATTACTCTTGTTTATGAATTACTGTGAGTGTTTGTACTATATTTTCTGGTTTCTGGCATTTGTAGATGCAAAGCGTTTGATTGGGAGAAGGGTTTCGCATCCATCAGTTCATGCTGATATGGAGCAATGGCCATTCAAGGTTCTTGCTGGACCGGGTGAAAAACCCATTATTAACGTCACATTCAAAGGCGAAGAGAAGCAATTTTCAGCTGAAGAAATATCATCAATGGCTCTTATCAAAATGTGCGAGATTGCGGAACCTTATCTTGGTTCTTCTATAAAGAATGCTTTGTTACTGGATGTGCATACTTCAATGATTCGCAGCTTCCAGCAACAAAGGATGCTAGTGTCGTTATCATCAATGAACCAACTGCTGCTGCAATTGCGTATGGTCTTGATAAGAAGGCGTCAAGCACTGGGTAAAAGAATGTTGTTATTTTTGAACTTGGTGGTGGCGCATTTGATGTTTCGTTGCTGACTATTGAAGAGGGTGTTTTTGAACTCAAGGCTACTACCCATCTAGGAGGAGAAGATTTCGAAAACAGGATGGTGAATCACTTTGTACAAGAGTATTAATCCCAATGAAGCTGTTGCTTACGGAGCGGCTGTGCAGGATGCGATTTTGAGTGGGGAAGGTCATAGGGAGTAGGGACTAGGATTGATTGTTGCTGTTTGATGTTACTCCTCTCCCTTGGGCTTGAGACAGCTGGAGGGATAATGACTACGTTGATTCCAAGAAACACCACTATTCCCTCCAAGAAGGAGCAAGTTTTCTCTACCTACTCAGACAGCCAACCTGGAGTTTTCATTCAGGTGTACGAAGGCGCGAGGGCAAGAACCAAGGATAACAAATTGCTTGGTAAAATCGAGTTGTATGGAATTCCGCCTGCGCCCGGTGGTGTCCCTCAGATCACTGTTCGCTTCAACATTAATGCGTATGGTTTTCGGAATGTGTCTGCTGAGGATAAAACTACATGGCAGAAGAACAAGATTACAATCACTAATGAGAAAGGAAGGTTGTTGAAGGAGGAGATTGAGAAGATCGTGCAAGAGGCAGAGAAGTACAAGACAGAGGATGAACAGCACAAGCAGAAGATTCGGTCAAACAATGGTTTGGAGAATTATGCTTATAATGTGAGAAATTGCTGGGAAGTTAGCACCAGCTGACAATAAGAAATTGAGGCTATTGAATTTGCTATTCAATGGCTTGACACCAACCAGCTCGCAGAGGCGGATGATTTTGACGACAAGATGCAAGAGCTGGAGAGTCTTTGCTACCCAATTATTGCTAAGATGTATCAAGGTGGTGGAGCTGAAGCGGATACAAAGCCATGATCAGCCTTTCAACCAACTTTAGGAGGATGAGACCCTGGCTGGATACCTACTTATAAACTGCTCAGGTAATCTTCGTTTGCTTTCATTTTGAAATTAGATAATAAGTAACATTCATGTGAACCGAAATGCTATTTCCATTGTCATGGTGAGCACTACTGTAATTCTGTCTTTATATACCATCGATCCAACTTTATGGGAATGTTTTTCAAGATGCTTGGACATGGGTCTCCTCCAAAGACCTCAGGAGCTACAGATACTGAGCATCATTGCTGACCAATGGATGTTTTTTTTTAGTTTTAAAATATTGTGCCTCTTCTTGTGTTTGTTAGTGCTTATATTGAATTACTCTTGCTTATTCTAACTATTTGTACTGATTTTTTCTGGTTTCTGTCATTTGTAGATTCAAAGCATTTGATTAGGAGAAGGGTTTCGGATCCATCAGTTCAAAGCTGATATAAAGCTATGGCCTTTTAAGGTTAATGCTGGATCAGATGAAAAACCCATGATTATGGTCGCATACAAAGGTGAAGAGAAGCAATTTGCAGCTGAAGAAATATCATCTATGGTTCTTATCTCTGTTCTTCTATAAAAAAATGCTGTTGTTACTGTCCCTGCATACTTGAACAATTAGCAGCCTCAAGCTACAAAGGATGCTGGTGTCATTGCTGGTCTTAATGTGATGCCTATTATTAATGAATCAACTGCGACTGCAATTGCTTATGGTCTTGACAAGAAGGCGTCCATTACTAGGCTCAAGAATGTTGTTACTTTTGATTTCGGTGGTGGCACATTTGATGTAACACTACTGACTATTGAAGAGGGTGTTTTAGAAGTGAAGGCTGCTGCTGGAGATGCCCATCTAGGAGGAGAAGATTTTGATAACAGGATGGTGAATCACTTTGTGCAAGAGTTGAAGAGGAAGCAAAACAAGGACATCAGTGGAAATCTAGGGCATTAAGATGGTTGCGAACATCTTGTGAGAGGGGGAAGAGTACCCTAACAAAAATAACAAAAGGCAACACCTTTGAAGGTTTTTCAATTACACTTTCTATCAGTATTTGATGAAAATACCTTAAAAACACTGTTTTTTGATGATTGAAGATGATAATAATTGTTCTTGTTACGTGAAAATGAAGCCCAAGTTGAGGAAATGGAAGATGGAACAGAGGATAGTAAATTTGACCTAATTGCTGGAGTTTTGGCGGGAAGGACCATTGAAATTCTGAAGCTTTTTGTTTTTCTTGTGTGTTTATTTAGAATCCATTTAGATTTTGTCCGTATAATTTCATTGCTTCCCCATTTGAGCAAAATGAAGTTGATGGCTAAAAAGACATTACAGGTTTAACATTTAAGCATGTATATTTTCTCCTGAACACAAGTGAAAAGCATTACTGAAATCATTTTGCGCATTAGTTTTCAGCGCACTGCACTACGGCAGCACTGTATATGGAATATCAGAATTGTAAAGAAAATTTTGATGAACATCTGAAGAAAACTACACATACTTCTTTGGTTTTGTGAGATTGTGCATTTGTTAAGCGTTTTTAACTAAAGTAGCTCGGGGTATGATCAGCACTCCTGGGCCTGAGGCAATATGGGTTCAAAAATCTAATGGCCAAAGATTTTCATTATTGTAATCCGTTCTGAAGACTAGACTATCTAATGGCCAAAGATTTTCATTATTGTAATCCGTTCTGAAGACTAGACTATGGCACAGCATTTAAAGAGTTTTATAACGGGTTCAGTTCTATGTTCGGGAAATTGGTGATGGTAGTGGTACTCATTTCTAGCTAATACTACTTCAACAACCCAAACTTCTGCTTTGACAAATACCGAGCTTTTATTGATAATTTTCGCTCTTCGAAACCATGATGCTCTTCGACATTAATTACTTCTCCCTTGCACAAGTTCGGGCTATTACTTCCATTCATTTACCTGTCACTGATCAAGATACCCTTTAGATGGTCTTTAACCAACAGTAGTGACTTTACTTTGCGGTCCATTTATAGGGCCATACTAAGTACATACCCTTTCTCTTCTTCCTCCTCCAGAACATTTTTGGTCAAGTCTTTGGCATCTTCATGTTCCTTACAAATGTCAGCTGTTCATATGGAAATTAGCACCTCAGGTTCTTCCAGTCCTTCATGCTCTTGCTCTGCACATGCATATTCAGGATACTTAAATGTTACTTTTGTCATGATCATGAGGAAACGACTACTCATTTATATTTGCAATGCCTCTTCGGTGCTGCTATTTGGTCTCACCAGTCTCACCTGCTACGAGATTGGTCGTCAATGGTTACCTCTTTGCCTTCTGTTAATGTTTGTCTAAGAGATTGGACAAATCCTGATAGCATCTTCAACTTCAAGGCTCATCAAACACTAGATATGTTGTAGTTGTTATGTGGCGCATTTGGAAAGCTCGCTGCACTCTTGTTTTTGCACGGACCCAACAGACCACACTAGTATACCGTACATAGTGGTCAGGAAAGGTTCCTTTTTTAGGGTACTCCCGAGAACAGATCCTGTGGAGACGGGTGGGGCCTGTAGCTTAGAGGATTAGAGCACGTGGCTACGAACCACGGTATCGGGTTCGAATCCCTCCTCGCCCACAACCGGCCCAAAAGGGAAAATGCTATTTTGGAATTTTATCAATGTTATAAATCAAATATCTATTTACTAAGATGCCCTTCGTGTCTAAAATTAGGGTTTACATATCTTGGGAACCAAGTCTTCTATCTATATAAAAAGAGGCTTAACTCATTGGATTTCTATTTCGAATAAGTTGATCTTCCTTGCTTCTCTATATTTTTCATTGAGAAAGAAGAAAATAAATCCATCGAAAGATGGCTTACAATTTCTATTCTTTTAATGAAATTGTAATCACCAAAATTGGTGTTATCAGTAATTAATCACGTGCATGGTTAAAAAACCTACGGCCAATGAAGTTTGGTATCTTCTTCCATTGGAGGAAGATCATGTGATTTTTTATAAATTGTTTCTATTCGTTTACAAGAAACTATCCGTGACCATAAAATGGATTTTCCATATGTGATGACTAAACGATTTTCTTTTTCCCTATGGTTAAACGAATTTGGCACATCGTTTAACCGTTTGGTATAGATTTGGTATCTCAATTATGTGAGTAAAATTGGCATTCCCAAATTAATTTTTCTCTTGGCCAATTTGATATGTTTCGTCGATTCTAAAATAACGACGCAGAACATAGGTTTATAAGAAACCTTTATCGACGAATATGGTTTTATCTCATAATAAACCACTAATTTTTATTCCTTCAAAGGAAATTGTTCATCAACCATTAAGTGGATATTTCTCTTCAAATGATGTGATTTCTTCATTTTTCTTAAATTGAAATCTATAACCAACTAGATTTGGTTTTCCCTACTGATTTTAGAGGGATAAAGTATCGTTATTATGGTCCAATTGCAAATACCAGCGAATAAAAAAATTGTAATATCCTTAGGATATTGGGAAAATTAAATTTTTCTTCCTACTAATAATCTCCGAAATTTTGGACTGTTCCACTTGTAGTTGGAACACGAAAGGACACGAAAGATCAAAGGGTGCGCACCCAGCTTGTTAGCCAATATCATTAGTCCTTGAGCGACTTAATTGATCTTTCTATAAATTTCTTTTGCTAATATAAGTGTCCATAATTTTACTCTCATTTTATTTTTTGGGGAGTACATTTTTTGGGGAGTACGCATATTTTATATGCTTTTACACCAATTAATTTTGGTTCCAAACGTAACACATGGTTGATGTTAAATATGTATGTCTATTAAGACTACAATTTTTTATGTCGAAAGATATATTTTATAATAAGTATATGTCTCGAATTAATCGGATAATACTTTATGAAACTTATTTTCGTATATGAGATGAAAGTATTTTCGCCACAACCAGGGGGGAGACCATACACTACCGGAGGTTGGTGTTCATTAACTTAAAAGTTATATTAATTTCTCTCCCATCACTCAAATCGATTAAGGCTATCATTATATAATTGGCGTGAAATTTTTCTCATTTTGCTTTTATATAAGCTTTGCCTCTTAAGAGGAAATCCAGTCACATCTAGCAAAATAAGTAGCGTTCTATAAAAGGCTACAGGTAGTGCTCCAATTCAGTGTACCAAAATCACATTCTCAAATATAATAATATCTTCTCACATGAAAACGAGGAGATAATAATGCCCGCGGGTGCTGGTACCTGTAAAATTTAAAATTTTCAAAGTATGCATACATTTGGGAATTGTGTGAGCTCGTAGTAAGCTAATTTTTTTGTCGAATATTACAGTAGCTACTAAAATAATAAAGATTGTGGTTGTTAACCCCTCTGCAGAGGAATATCGACAATGTGATTGGTTGGCATATATTCCAAATTAGATTGGATTAATTTCTTGATTAGCGTGATTTTGGATCCAAGACTTAACAATTTAAATTGCCAAGCCTATTAATTAAAGGTTGGAGTAGTCGTATTGCGTATTAAGAGAAATAAGTCGTTTTAAGAGCGATTGAGGGTTATAAGTTCAAACTCGATGATTGGTTCAATAATATATCGTTCTTCCTATATGATGCATTTTGCGTGGTATCTTGAAGGACTCGTATTGCATTCACACAAGTGATTTTCTTGGAGAACATATTCAAATTTGTATTCTTTGGAGGATTCAAATTATATTCAGGCAGCCACTTGACTCGATTATGTCAGGTTTAACAATCTTGTATGTGTTTTTAGAAGTTTGGTACCAAACTGAAAATCCGGATTAATTAGTTGATGATACCATCTTTATATATAGGTCTCTTGAGGAGTCCATAAAAACACAAAAATCCACGCTTTAGCTGCATATATTCTATTTATTTCCCCTTAAATCTGCAGTTAGAATTATGCTAGCTTAAACTCTTATTCAAGATGGACTAGAGTTATTTTTTTGATGCTTGTCTTCTGTAAAACTCATATAGTTGGGTTAACATCAATATTTACGTCAAAAGTTGTACTCTTTTTCCTTCGTTCAAGTTTTGTCCCATGTGGTTTTCTTGACAAGGTTTTAACGAGGCAACTTCTTGTTAACATTTGATTTTCATTTAAAATGTTGATACTATGCTCTTTTTCCTGCGTCCAAATTTTTCCCTATTAGGTTTTATTGGCAAGGTTTTAGTGAAGCAATTTAATTCAACATGATGGTCATCCAAGGGGGAGTCGTATCAATTTTGGTTGTTTAGTGGATGCCCACATTTGATTAAACCAAATCAACTTAATCATCTCCTAAGAATTTGGATTTCCTTCTCACAAATACGGGTTTTGTTCCCGTATGATAAGGTATCTTGTCACTTTATTGAAGAAACTACATCAACTATTTCTGCAAATCATCTCCGGGAATCTAGCAACCCAAGACACAAGTCGTCAATGTTTTTAAAGAACCATAGAGACTCGAGAAAACTACTACTAGAAGACTAACACAAAAGAAGACTTCATCAAGTAGCAATTTTGTTGACGAAAGAAGAAGAATCTTCTGCATTCAAGAAATCTGTTCATCAAATTGGGAAGTCACGACTCAGAGATTTGCAAGCCAAGATTTAACTGAAGTACTCATCAGGGGGAGCGACACCATCATCAAAGGTGTATTTACTGGACTTATCGAGTTGTACTATTTTCCCTTCGTCAAGGTTTTGTGCCACTGGGTTTTCCTTGTCAAGGTTTTAACGAGGAAATATATGCGTGTCCAACACTGTCAGAGTCTTTACATGCTCATGCAATATCAGGTTTTTCTCTTTTGAGTTTTCCTGGTACTTTTGTAATGACTTAGCCACAGTGGTCATCAGGAGGAGTGTTATAAACCAAATATCTATTTACTAAGATGCCCTTCGTGTCTAAGATTAGGGTTTACATATCTTGGGAACCAAGTCTTCTATCTATATAAAAAGAGGCTTAACCCATTGGATTTCTATTTCGAATAAGTTGATCTTACTTGCTTCTCTATATTTTTCATTGAGAACGAAGAAAATAAATCCATCGAAAGATGGCTTACAATTTCTATTCTTTTAATGAAATTGTAATCACCAAAATTGGTGTTATCAGTAATTAATCACGTGCATGGTTAAAAAACCTACGGCCAATGAAGTTTGGTATCTTCTTCCATTGGAGGAAGATCATGTGATTTTTTATAAATTGTTTCTATTCGTTTACAAGAAACTATCCGTGACCATAAAATGGATTTTCCATATGTGATGACTAAACGATTTTCTTTTTCCCTATGGTTAAACGAATTTGGCACATCGTTTAACCGTTTGGTATAGATTTGGTATCTCAATTATGTGAGTAAAATTGGCATTCCCAAATTAATTTTTCTCTTGGCCAATTTGATATGTTTCGTCGATTCTAAAATAACGACGCACAACATAGGTTTATAAGAAACCTTTATCGACGAATATGGTTTTATCTCATAATAAACCACTAATTTTTATTCCTTCAAAGGAAATTGTTCATCAACCATTAAGTGGATATTTCTCTTCAAATGATGTGATTTCTTCATTTTTCTTAAATTGAAATCTATAACCAACTAGATTTGGTTTTCCCTACTGATTTTAGAGGGATAAAGTATCGTTATTATGGTCCAATTGCAAATACCAGCGAATAAAAAAATTGTAATATCCTTAGGATATTGGGAAAATTAAATTTTTCTTCCTACTAATAATCTCCGAAATTTTGGACTGTTCCACTTATAGTTGGAACACGAAAGGACACAAAAGATCAAAGGGTGCGCACCCAGCTTGTTAGCCAATATCATTAGTCCTTGAGCGACTTAATTGATCTTTCTATAAATTTCTTTTGCTAACATAAGTGTCCATAATTTTATTCTCATTTTATTTTTTGGGAGTACATTTTTTTTGGGAGTACGCATATTTTATATGCTTTTACACCAATTCATTTTGGTTCCAAACGTAACACATGGTTGATGTTAAATATGTATGTCTATTAAGACTACATTTTTTTATGTCGAAAGATATATTTTATAATAAGTATATGTCTCGAATTAATCGGATAATACTTTATGAAACTTATTTTCGTATATGAGATGAAAGTATTTTCGCCACAACCAGGGGGAGACCATACACTACCGGAGGTTGGTGTTCATTAACTTAAAAGTTATATTAATTTCTCTCCCATCACTCAAAAAGATTAAGTCTATCATTATATAATTGGCGTGAAATTTTTCTCATTTTGCTTTTATATAAGCTTTGCCTCTTAAGAGGAAATCCAGTCACATCTAGCAAAATAAGTAGCGTTCTATAAAAGGCTACAGGTAGTGCTCCAATTCAGTGTACCAAAATCACATTCTCAAATATAATAATATCTTCTCACATGAAAACGAGGAGATAATAATGCCCGCGGGTGCTGGTACCTGTAAATTTTAAAATTTTCAAAGTATGCATACATTTGGGAATTGTGTGAGCTCGTAGTAAGCTAATTTTTTTGTCGAATATTACAGTAGCTACTAAAATAATAAAGATTGTGGTTGTTAACCCATCTGCAGAGGAATATCGACAATGTGATTGGTTGGCATATATTCCAAATTAGATTGGATTAATTTCTTGATTAATGTGATTTTGGATCCAAGACTTAACAATTTAAATTGCCAAGCCTATTAATTAAAGGTTGGTGTAGTCGTATTGCGTATTAAGCGAAATAAGTCGTTTTAAGAGCGATTGAGGGTTATAAGTTCAAACCCGATGATTGGTTCAATAATATATCGTTCTTCCTATATGATGCATTTTGCGTGGTAGTCTTGAAGGGCTCGTATTGCATCACACAAGTGATTTTCTTGGAGAACATATTCAAATTTGTATCCTTTGGAGGATTCAAATTATATTCAGGCAGCCACTTGACTCTATTATGTCAGGTTTAACAATCTTGTATGAGTTTTTAGAAGTTTGGTACCAAACTGAAAATCCGGATTAATTAGTTGATGATACCATCTTTATATATAGGTCTCTTGAGGAGTCCATAAAAACACAAAAATCCACGCTTTAGGTGCATATATTCTATTTATTTCCCCTTAAATATGCAGTTAGAATTATGCTAGCTTAAACTCTTATTCAAGATGGACTAGAGTTATTTTTTTGATGCTTGTCATCTGTAAAACTCATATAGTTGGGTTAACATCAATATTTACGTCAAAAGTTGTACTCTTTTTCCTTCGTTCAAGTTTTGTCCCATGTGGTTTTCTTGACAAGGTTTTAACGAGGCAACTGGCAGGCCTGGTAATGTGTATTTATTTTGATGCCTACATGTTAAACTGCAAGTGCACAGCGTCTATCGGAGACGTGGCAAGTACAGGTCGATCCCACAAGGACTTGTGGTGCTATGGTTGATCAAGGGCTTACTTAAGCTGAGTTTCTAAGAAATTTAACACAATATGGGGATTTTGTTGCCGATACGGCTGAGATGTTATTGTGACAGTGAACTGAAGTAGTAAAATGAGATGTAACTAGTGACAGTGGGGATACTAAGGGTACTAGGGTCTTCACATTCATCTCTAATTCCTATTATGAGTTCAACTAAGTTGAGCTTTCTTGTCCTGTGACTAATAAGGGAAGGGTGTCAATTCCACCACCTATCTAAGGAGTTTCTCCTTGTAATGCTTCAAATAACAGCTAAAGTACTAACCCAGAGCACTAGTTGTCTAATTAAGTACAACTAGTCAATGAAATTAGCAATTATGTCTAAGGTATGAGCTGCAGTACTCTCAATGCAGTTGTAACCTAACTACAATGGATACAAGGCATCCATTGTGAGAGAAAAACACTGGTACTCTAATTGAAGATATGTTTATAGTTTAAGCATGCAAGAACACTTAAGCAAAGTTGAATTCATAATAGTTGAATTAGGGTTTCAGTGAAACCCTAACAAACTAAATTAGAACATCAAATGAATAATTAAACTACAAATTAAACCTAAATTGCTGCTCTGGCTAATCCAGGCATGAAGTTTTTCGCACACCCCTCAATTCTATTTATACATGCAAGAAATTCCCAAAAACCTCAAACCCTAAAAATAAAAATTAAATTAAAAATCTCTCACCCATGTTAAGCTCAATCCGCTCTCTCTTCCGTCAATCGCTCCATGCTTCCATAGTTGGTGAAACCCTAGTTTTAGTTTTCTCTAAGTTAGCTTCTAGGGTTGGAGAAGCTAAGTGAGAGAAAACTAAACCTAGAGAAGTGGTGCGGTTGCTGGAGTTGTTGGCTGATGTCAGGAGAGGTGATGATGGAGATGGTGAGGTGGTGGTATTGACAGGAGATAGGGTGGTGGCGAAGGTGGCTCTGTCAGGGAGAGGGAGGAGGTGAAGAAGAGCAGAGCTCTGCTCTGTCGGGTGAGGGGAAGAGAGGAAGAAAGAGAAAATGAAGTAGGGTTTGGTTAAAGGGTAGGGTATATAGGTATTGTGGTGTTGAGCGGGTGCATCAGGATTCATGGGAAGGACGGAGCGAGCGTAGGATGTGGCGAGTGAAGATCTTAACGGCTCAGGGTGATTTGGAGTGATCTGGTGTTGCACGGGAGCATCGAACTTCAATGCGCGTGGAGGCAGCGACCGTTGGATGCGGAAGATAGAAATCTCAACGGCTTGGAGTGGACGGGCTCGGATCGGGTCGCGGGTCGGGTCTAGCTCAAGCCCATGTTGTAGATGAGTTGCTACTTGTTGGGTTGCAAAGCATTGCGCGCGGGCTTGGGCTATCTGCTCCATAGACGCTTGTCTCCAATTCTTCGCTCTTTTGGCTCCTCGGATTCTCTCGAGCTTTATTTATTACCTAAAAACACAAAATTAATTAATACAAATATTTATTCTTGAAAACAAAGAAAACACGAACTGGGATAATATCTCGATTTCTAAGTGCAAAAGATGAGTAAAATGCCAATAAAAGGTGTATAAATATGCACTATTTGGCACTCATCAAATACCCCCAAACCCGAATTTTACTTGTCCTCAAGTGAAATGAAATGAAGAAATCCTAACTATACCCCGTCGCAGGTCTCGAATGCATTTAGCGTATGCACTAAGCCTTTAAACCCTAGGTGTCCCTAGTGGACGAGTTGTAGTCTCGTGAGGGTTTACAAGAGGTGTACCCACAAAACCTTCTCCAACTTCGAGAGTGTAAAGAGTCTCAAGCATCCAAGGATCTATGAGGACATAGAGTTTCTGCATGCTAGTAACAAGAAGTTAGAACTATCGAAGAACGCATTCTCATCCTTAAGTCTTTGAGCGAGAAGTAACCATACCATATGAAAGAATTCGGATTCGATTGTGATCATAAGCCTCGACTTCTGCCTCACCATTAGGGTTTTATGATAATTGCACTCAAAAAGATCGCTTTTTAGTCTCTCATGTGTGCGAGGCGGGAATAAAGAGAGAAATCCCACACACGTTGTAGGTAAGAAGGATAACCTTCCGAAATAAGATCGGAAACTCCACAGAAGTGTGGACAAAAACAATCTTTTTCTGATGATCTCTAAGAAAGGAAATCAACCATTAGCAAGGATGGGAGTACTCACTTACCTTCTCACCCGATCGGCAATTAATATCACTCTCTCATAAGAACCATAGAAACGTCTTCAATCTTCGGTCTTCAACTGTAGATGACGAACTTCTGAACTTTACAAAAACTTGACAATTTTTTTTTTTTTTTTTTTTTTTTTTTTTTTTTGTTAATAATAAGTACATGAAATGAAAATAATAATACAACACATTTTTTTTTTTTAAACTTACAATAAAACAATAAAACTCAATTTTTCACAAACTTCATTAATTCTCATCTTATTTTCTTTTCTTTTTCTTTGTTGCACATAAACCTTGGACTATATCAACTTTTCTTTCAATATTCTGATGATGCTCCGTTTGCTGACGATGATGTGTTTCTATGGGTCTGTTGATTGAGAGAGAGAGTGATGCTAACGCAGATCGATATTTAGAAGGAGTTTTCTTCTTTAAACGTCACCCTCATGATTGACAAAAACTAGCACTCAAGAGATCAAAAGTAGTGCTGAAATTGGTGCGAAGTTGGGTAGCTCACCATTCCTACCCGGAATTGACGTACGGTGACACACACTCTAACAACTTTTCTAGAAAGTTGCAAAAAATTGAAGGTTGGTGCCTCACTTGATGTAAAATGGGTAGTCTCCACTATGGGTGATCACAATTCTACTACCGAATATCTAAAACAAAGACCTAATTCGCTCTCCGGTATGGTTAAATCCAACTTTAACGCTCTAATCAACTAAGAAAACCGATTGTGTTCTCCGGTACTTCTAACTTCTGTTATTTCGGTCAGATTCTCTATGTAAACATAGCTAGAAGCATGCTAGTGACTCTAAAATCTCTAAAAGTTGGAGGTTTTTACAAAAAAAAGTTTTTTTTTTTTTTTTTTTTTTTTTTTGGAATAAAAGATTAAAAAGACTAAAAACTCTAAATGCAAATGCACCCCCAAACCACAATCAAACATTGTCCTCAATGTGTCAACAGATAGGAAAAATTTAAACAGTCACATACCAAGAACTATGCTGATAAGAGAAAAGGGAAGAGATTACCGGATGTCGGCGGGAGCAAGGTTAGAGCTTCACTAGTCAAGGCTAGAATCCAACATTCTCAGCGGAGATCATATCGGATTAGCACAATATATGCACAAGAAGACTCAACCGATTCAAGAAAGAAAATATTAACAAGTCCTACTGGATTATATACAAGGTAAATTCACCATATACCAACAATCTAAAGAGTTGAGGATCAACCCAATAAAAAATATGTACAAACATCAACAGCCTTACACAAATATAATATGAGAGTGCAAGTAAGACTGTGTATGTGAATGAGTTTCCCCCAAACCTAAACTTGTCAATAGGTGCGGTTTTGAGCACAAAATCTTGCAAATTTAAAGGTACATCATGCACAAGGTCTAACTCAAAATGAGTTTTGCTAAGAACAGGCAGACATACATATTCCAACTGTGGTTCCCTAAAGGTGTTATACTTTGATGCAAAATAGTCCAAGAGGACTTGGGAAGCACAAAGCTCTAGGCCTAGATTAGGCATTTTCAGAAAAGTTGGTTTTGCAATTTTGTGACAAACTACACCTAGGTTGGGTGGAAGAGTTTCAATTTGTGACTTAGGAGAGAAATTAGGTACATCTAAGTTGTTTTCATTTATAAAATCATTTGCACCATCACACACTTTCCTAAAGTCAGAAGAGGGTAAATCATGTTCACCTGCATAGAACAATTCATCAATCTCCAGGTCATACTCATCATCATTCTCATGTATAACATAACCAGGAGAGATATCATGTTGTAGCCTAGGCATGGAGTTAGGCACATGCATTGAATCATCCGTGTCAACAGACAATTCAGCTATTCCTAGGTCACAAACAGGTGGTATAGCATGCTCATTTTCACGGGACAATTCCACGGGTTCCAAATCAGCATCACATGTATGAATATTAGAAGAAGCATCATTCATAGGGTTCACAGAAGAGACGCCTAACGTCTCTGAACCAAAAGATTCTACTACATTTTCGAAATACGCATGCTCTTCATATTCATCATCATCATCATAACAAAAATTCATCTCCCCATTCAAAATTTGAGTTCCAGTGATACTCATCTACCTCTAGATTAGGTTCAATTGAAGGAGAATTTTCACTAGTGGGTATGCATGTATCATATGAATGATCATTACATGGGTGTGCACATGGTTCACTAGAGAAGGAAATTCGGACATGTTGCTATATGGATGGTCGTGTATTGCATTCAGTTCAAGCCTAGCATTTTTTCTCCATGAGCGTTTCCATTACCGATTGCAAACACGGAGTTGGGTGAGTATAACATTGTTCAACTTCCCATGATGATGGATGATGCATGTGTGCATGGTCATAGTCACTTCTAGACAATTCGTACATTTGATTATCATGGCTTTCCCTAGACTGCCTAAACTCATGTAAAATTTTGCGGTTCTCGGCGGGGTGGTCTAAGCTACCACATAAGGTACAAGTATACATTGCATAGTGCCTAGGGGATTAGATTTGACAGATTGCTCATGTAATTGCCTTTCTAAAGCGAAACTTGAGCTTCTAATTGATCTAGAAGTGATGACTTGGTATGAGGAAAGTGTTCATTCTCAACTTTGTGGTGGATGATACATGTGCTCATAATGATTAGGGTATGTGAGGTCAGGGCCCTGAGAAGGCTCATAATAATTCCTAAAATCACTATAGCATGTGGGGAGTTCATACTGTGAAGCATGCCCATAAGCAAGCTCTCTAATGGATTTGTTCGTATCCCCAGTTGCAGACCAAAATCCTGACATGATTTATCAACTCAAATTGAACTCAAAGCCCAGTTGTAGTGGACTTAGTTTGGTTTGTGTGGGCTTTGGTTTTGTGTGGGATTTGGTTTATTTGGGTTTTGGTTTATGTGGGCTTTGGTTTGTGCAAATATCTTATGCACAGGACAAGTTTGTACACAACCCAGAGAGATACAACCCACAAAAGAAAATGACACGTGATTCTAAGTGTAAGCCCAAAAGGTTGCTTTGTGGTGCAGTGGGCTTCAGATTTGGTTTTGTGGGCTTGTAATTTAGTTTTTGTGGGCTTCTTTGGTTGCAGCCCAGGTTATGTAAAACTGTACAGCCCAGTGAAAAGGCACAGCTTAGTGGTTGGGCTTCAGGTTTGGTTACAGCCCTGGTCTTGTGCAAATGCACAGATCAAGTTATTCCAGAGCCCAGTTGTTGGACAGCCTAGTTATGTGGGCTTCAGCTGGTATGCAAAGCTGTAAAGTCAATTGGTTCAGCAAACTTAGTTGCAGCTCAGCCTATGCACAGGTTGTCACAGCACAGCACAGCTTGGTCAGGCCAAGCAAAGATTGTGCACCGATTATGCACAGAACAACACAGAGCAAGACAAACAAGACCTGGGTGAGAAGCACTAAGTAGCTCAAGATTTCAGCAGGGCTAACAACAAGCTGTGCACATGAGAATGCACCAAAAGTGCACCAAAAGTGCAAGGTTCAAGATACAGCACAAGGTCAAGGTGCACTCACACAAGGCTTCCTAGAATTGTTTAACAGAGAGGAGCTTGCTGAAGTACAGGGCTATATGCTAATGAGCTATTCAGGCAAGAAATTTTCAGCACTCCTACAACATTCTTGTCATGAAGCAGATGCAGGCTATGACTCACAACTCAACAAGATCACATGATTACAGGATTACAACAAGTTGTATCAGATTCAGAGGTCTGGCAACATTTGGCTTGCAGCTAGTTTGGCTATTCAAGTTCAACCTCACAGCTACAGGGGCTTGAGGTCAAGACAGGGAAAATGCAGCCAGCCCAGCCAATGGTTCAACAGGGTCTTGCTCAAGCTCACAGCTTCAGGGGCTGGAGGTCAGGGCACATGGTTATGCTCAGGGTATGCAAAGCTCAGCAGATATCATGTATGAGGTCAACGATCAAGGAACCATTCACATGAACATTAAAAACAGCAAGGGAGGCTCATGGCACTACAATATGCTTGTACAGGCTAACCTCAAAATCTCATGTGACAAGGCAATACACTCTGCTTATTGTGGCTCACAAGGTCTGTGAAGTCAAGTCACTCAGCTAACTTCCACTTGGTCTTCACAGGCTAGGCTTAAATTCACATGTGACAGGAAATACACTATGCTTGTTGTGGCTCATAGGTGCACAGGCAAAGATGCTCAGCAGAATAACTAGCTTATCTGGTGAACCAGGCTACAGATTGTCACAGGATTGGCTAGCCTTAGTGTTCACAGAGCATGCTCAAGTTGCAGCAGACTTGGGTATTTCAGTTGTAGCTTAAACTCACAGCTTCAGGGGGCTGGAGTTCAATATCTCACAGAAAAAAAATGCGGCTAGTTCAGCCAATTTCCAATGCACAGAGTACACTAGGAAACTCACTCAGATGAGGTTTAATTTTCACAGGTTATGCCTAGGTTCCACACAAGCACAAGTTCTAGATTTACCACAGTTATTCAAGGTATCCAATTTGTCATGCAAGCATGTCAACAGATGCATATACAAAGATGGTTTTAATTCAACTTTCTCAGGAGTAAGTTTATAGGAATTCAAAACGGCTTGAGAGATTGTCCACATAGTTTCAAGGTAACATGCTAATTCACAAGGCAGAATTGCACAGATCAGTGAGACAAGGCTCATGGAAGTGGAGACAATTTCACACATATGCACAGATTGATACAATTCAGCTCAAAGATATAGCTATTTCAGCTAGCAAATATGTTTAGCATGCATTCATGGAGTATCACCCATACATTTATCAATCACAGAGCAGAGATAAGGATGATATTACCAGTGTTAACTGGGTTTAGGCACTCCACAGTGGTCTGCTCCTCTACTTGTCTTTCTTGTAATGTACAGCAGCTCCACAAGTACCTGTTAGCTCAACAAAGTACTTCAGATTCTCAAAATTGCACACTTTAAGCAAGAGAGCTATAATGCTACAATGACAAAGATCAGAGCTATGCCTAAAGCAAGAATCAAGCTACAGGATAACAATACTTTCAACAAGTTTCAGTGATGTTATGGAGCTGAGCTGACAAACATTAGGATACAGTTCATGTGAATGCAAGTGCAAGTGCTAGTGCACAGCTGAAGATACAATTAAAAGACAACAACTATGTTACACTATCAAAAGATTAAAAACAAAGATACAAAGGACATATTAAGTTATACTACTACAGGACTACAAGGAATAATACAGAGTGACTATATACAGGGTTGAGTGAATCTCAGTAAAGACAGGCCAATGATCAACAGGGCACACGCCAAGTCCCCGGCAGCGGAGCCAAAAACTTGGTAGGCCTGGTAATGTGTATTTATTTTGATGCCTACATGTTAAACTGCAAGTGCACAGCGTCTATCGGAGACGTGGCAAGTACAGGTCGATCCCACAAGGACTTGTGGTGCTATGGTTGATCAAGGGCTTACTTAAGCTGAGTTTCTAAGAAATGTAACACAATATGGGGATTTTGTTGCCGATACGGCTGAGATGTTATTGTGACAGTGAACTGAAGTAGTAAAATGAGATGTAACTAGTGACAGTGGGGATACTAAGGGTACTAGGGTCTTCACATTCACCTCTAATTCCTATTATGAGTTCAACTAAGTTGAGCTTTCTTGTCTGTATTGATAAGGGCGGTGTCAATTCCACCACCTATCTAAGGAGTTTCTCCTTGTAATGCTTCAAATAACACTAAAGTACTAACTTGAGCACTAGTTGTATAATTAAGTACAACTAGTCAATGGAATTAGCAATTATGTCTAAGGTATGAGCTGCAGTACTCTCAATGCGGTTGTAACCTAACTACAATGGATACAAGGCATCCATTGTGAGAGAAAAACACTGGGTACTCTAATTGAAGATATGTTTATAGTTTAAGCATGCAAGAACACTTAAGCAAAGTTGAATTCATAACAGTGAATTAGGGTTTCAGTGAAACCCTAACAAACTAAATTAGAACATCAAATGAATAATTAAACTACAAATTAAACCTAAATTGCTCCTCTGGCTAATCCAGGCATGAAGTTTTTCGCACACCCCTCAATTCTATTTATACATGCAAGAAATTCCCAAAAACCTCAAACCCTAAAAATAAAAATTAAATTAAAAATCTCTCACCCACGTCGCTCAATCCGCTCTCTCTTCTGTCAATCGCTCCATGCTTCCATAGTTGGTGAAACCCTAGTTTTAGTTTTCTCTAAGTTAGCTTTTAGGGTTGGAGAAGCTAAGTGAGAGAAAACTAAACCTAGAGAAGTGGTGCGGCTGCTGGAGTTGTTGGCTGATGTCAGGAGAGGTGATGGTGTTGACAGGAGATAGGGTGATGACTAAACGATTTTCTTTTTCCCTATCGTTAAACGAATTTGGCACATCGTTTAACCGTTTGGTATAGATTTGGTATCTCAATTATGTGAGTAAAATTGGTATTCCCAAATTAATTTTTCTCTTGGCCAATTTGATATGTTTCGTCGATTCTAAAATAACGATGCAGAACATAGGTTTATAAGAAACCTTTATCGACGAATATGGTTTTATCTCATAATAAACCACTAATTTTTATTCCTTCAAAGGAAATTGTTCATCAACCATTAAGTGGATATTTCTCTTCAAATGATGTGATTTCTTCATTTTTCTTAAATTGAAATCTATAACCAACTAGATTTGGTTTTCCCTACTGATTTTAGAGGGATAAAGTATCGTTATTATGGTCCAATTGCAAATACCAGCGAATAACAAAATTGTAATATCCTTGGGATATTGGGAAAATTAAATTTTTCTTCCTACTAATAATCTCCGAAATTTTGGACTGTTCCACTAGTAGTTGGAACACGAAAGGACACAAAAGATCAAAGGGTGCGCACCCAGCTTGTTAGCCAATATCATTAGTCCTTGAGCGACTTAATTGATCTTTCTATAAATTTCTTTTGCTAACATAAGTGTCCATAATTTTATTCTCATTTTATTTTTTGGGGAGTACGCATATTTTATATGCTTTTACACCAATTAATTTTGGTTCCAAACGTAACACATGGTTGATGTTAAATATGTATGTCTATTAAGACTACATTTTTTTATGTCGAAAGATATATTTTATAATAAGTATATGTCTCGAATTAATCGGATAATACTTTATGAAACTTATTTTCGTACATGAGATGAAAGTATTTTTGCCACAACCAGGGGGAGACCATACACTACCGAAGGTTGGTGTTCATTAACTTAAAAGTTATATTAATTTCTCTCCCATCACTCAAATCGATTAAAATTTGTCATTATATAATTGGCGTGAAATTTTTCTCATTTTGCTTTTATATAAGCTTTGCCTCTTAAGAGGAAATCCAGTCACATCTAGCAAAATAAGTAGCGTTCTATAAAAGGCTACAGGTAGTGCTCCAATTCAGTGTACCAAAATCACATTCTCAAATATAATAATATCTTCTCACATGAAAACGAGGAGATAATAATGCCCGCGGGTGCTGGTACCTGTAAATTTTAAAATTTTCAAAGTATGCATACATTTGGGAATTGTGTGAGCTCGTAGTAAGCTAATTTTTTTGTCGAATATTACAGTAGCTACAAAAATAATAAAGATTGTGGTTGTTAACCCCTCTGCAGAGGAATATCGACAATGTGATTGGTTGGCATATATTCCAAATTAGATTGGACTAATTTCTTGATTAGCGTGGTTTTGGATCCAAGACTTAACAATTTAAATTGCCAAGCCTATTAATTAAAGGTTGGTGTAGTCGTATTGCGTATTAAGAGAAATAAGTCGTTTTAAGAGCGATTGAGGGTTATAAGTTCAAACTCGATGATTGGTTCAATAATATATCGTTCTTCCTATATGATGCATTTTGCGTGGTATCTTGAAGGACTCGTATTGCATTCACACAAGTGATTTTCTTGGAGAACATATTCAAATTTGTATTCTTTGGAGGATTCAAATTATATTGAGCGACCACTTGACTCGATTATGTCGAGTTTAACAATCTTGTATGTGTTTTTAGAAGTTTGGTACCAAACCGAAAATCCGGATTAATTAGTTGATGATACCATCTTTATATATAGGTCTCTTGAGGAGTCCATAAAAACACAAAAATCCACGCTTTAGCTGCATATATTCTATTTATTTCCCCTTAAATCTGTAGTTAGAATTATGCTAGCTTAAACTCTTATTCAAGATGGAGTAGAGTTATTTTTTTGATGCTTGTCTTCTGTAAAACTCATATAGTTGGGTTAGCATCAATATTTACGTCAAAAGTTGTACTCTTTTTCCTTCGTTCAAGTTTTGTCCCATGTGGTTTTCTTGACAAGGTTTTAACGAGGCAACTTCTTGTTGACATTTGATTTTCATTTAAAATGTTGATACTGTGCTCTTTTTCCTTCGTCCAAATTTTTCCCTATTAGGTTTTATTGGCAAGGTTTTAGTGAAGCAATTTAATTCAACATGATGGTCATCCAAGGGGGAGTCGTATCAATTTTGGTTGTTTAGTGGATGCCCACATTTGATTAAACCAAATCAACTTAATCATCTCCTAAGAATTTGGATTTCCTTCTCACAAATACGGGTTTTGTTCCCGTATGATAAGGTATCTTGTCACTTTATTGAAGAAACTACATCAACTATTTCTGCAAATCATCTCCAGGAATCTAGCATCCCAAGACACAAGTCGTCAATGTTTTTAAAGAAGCATAGACACTCGAGAAAACTACTACTAGAAGACTAACACAAAAGAAGACTTCATCAAGTAGCAATTTTGTTGACGAAAGAAGAAGAATCTTCTGCATTCAAGAAATCTGTTCATCAAATTGGGAAGTCACGACTCAGAGATTTGCAAGCCAAGATTTAACTGAAGTACTCATCAGGGGGAGCGGCACCATCATCAAAGGTGCATTTACTGGACTTATCGAGTTGTACTCTTTTTCCTTCGTCAAGGTTTTGTCCCACTGGGTTTTCCTTGCCAAGGTTTTAACGAGGCAATATATGCGTGTCCAACACTGTCAGAGTCTTTACATGCTCATGCAATTTCAGGTTTTTCTCTTTTGAGTTTTCCTGGTATTTTTGTAATGACATAGCCACAGTGGTCATCAGGGGGGAGTGTTATAAACCAAATATCTATTTACTAAGATGCCCTTCGTGTCTAAGATTAGGGTTTACATATCTTGGGAACCAAGTCTTCTATCTATATAAAAAGAGGCTTAACCCATTGGATTTATATTTCGAATAAGTTGATCTTACTTGCTTCTCTATATTTTTCATTGAGAACGAAGAAAATAAATCCATCGAAAGATGGCTTACAATTTCTATTCTTTTAATGAAATTGTAATCACCAAAATTGGTGTTATCAGTAATTAATCACGTGCATGGTTGAAAAACCTACGGCCAATGAAGTTTGGTATCTTCTTCCATTGGAGGAAGATCATGTGATTTTTTATAAATTGTTTCTATTCGTTTACAAGAAACTATCCGTGACCATAAAATGGATTTTCCATATGTGATGACTAAACGATTTTCTTTTTCCCTATCGTTAAACGAATTTGGCACATCGTTTAACCGTTTGGTATAGATTTGGTATCTCAATTATGTGAGTAAAATTGGTATTCCCAAATTAATTTTTCTCTTGGCCAATTTGATATGTTTCGTCGATTCTAAAATAACGACGCATAACATAGGTTTATAAGAAACCTTTATCGACGAATATGGTTGTATCTCATAATAAACCACTAATTTTTATTCCTTCAAAGGAAATTGTTCATCAACCATTAAGTGGATATTTCTCTTCAAATGATGTGATTTCTTCATTTTTCTTAAATTGAAATCTATAACCAACTAGATTTGGTTTTCCCTACTGATTTTAGAGGGATAAAGTATCGTTATTATGGTCCAATTGCAAATACCAGCGAATAACAAAATTGTAATATCCTTGGGATATTGGGAAAATTAAATTTTTCTTCCTACTAATAATCTCCGAAATTTTGGACTGTTCCACTTATAGTTGGAACACGAAAGGACACAAAAGATCAAAGGGTGCGCACCCAGCTTGTTAGCCAATATCATTAGTCCTTGAGCGACTTAATTGATCTTTCTATAAATTTATTTTTCTAACATAAGTGTCCATAATTTTATTCTCATTTTATTTTTTGGGGAGTACATTTTTTGGGGAGTACGCATATTTTATATGCTTTTACACCAATTAATTTTGGTTCCAAACGTAACACATGGTTGATGTTAAATATGTATGTCTATTAAGACTACAATTTTTTATGTCGAAAGATATATTTTATAATAAGTATATGTCTCGAATTAATCGGATAATACTTTATGAAACTTATTTTCGTATATGAGATGAAAGTATTTTCGCCACAACCAGGGGGAGACCATACACTACCGGAGGTTGGTGTTCATTAACTTAAAAGTTATATTAATTTCTCTCCCATCACTCAAAAAGATTAAGGCTGTCATTATATAATTGGCGTGAAATTTTTCTCATTTTGCTTTTATATAAGCTTTGCCTCTTAAGAGGAAATCCAGTCACATCTAGCAAAATAAGTAGCGTTCTATAAAAGGCTACAGGTAGTGCTCAATTCAAAGTGTACCAAAATCACATTCTCAAATATAATAATATCTTCTCACATGAAAACGAGGAGATAATAATGCCCACAGGTCTTTGGTACTGTAAATTTTAAAATTTTCAAAGTATGCATACATTTGGGAATTGTGTGAGCTCGTAGTAAGCTAATTTTTTTGTCGAATATTACAGTAGCTACTAAAATAATAAATATTGTGGTTGTTAACCCCTCTCTTTGAGGAATATCGACAATGTGATTGGTTGGCATATATTCCAAATTAGATTGGATTAATTTCTTGATTAACGTGATTTTGGATCCAAGACTTAACAATTTAAATTGCCAAGCCTATTAATTAAAGGTTGGTGTAGTCGTATTACGTATTAAGAGAAATAAGTCGTTTTAAGAGCGATTGAGGGTTATAAGTTCAAACCCGATGATTGGTTCAATAATATATTGTTCGTCCTATATGATGCATTTTGCGTGGTAGTCTTGAAGGAATCGTATTGCATTCACACAAGTGATTTTCTTGGAGAACATATTCAAATTTGTATTCTTTGGAGGATTCAAATTATATTCAGGCAGCCACTTGACTCGATTATGTCAGGTTTAACAATCTTGTATATGATTTTAGAAGTTTGGTACCAAACTGAAAATCTGGATTAATTAGTTGATGATACCATCTTTATATATAGGTCTCTTGAGGAGTCCATAAAAACACAAAAATCCACGCTTTAGCTGCATATATTTTATTTATTTTCCCTTAAATCTGCAGTTAGAATTATGCTAGCTTAAACTCTTATTCAAGATGGACTAGAGTTATTTTTTTGATGCTTGTCTTCTGTAAAACTCATATAGTTGGGTTAGCATCAATATTTACGTCAAAAGTTGTACTCTTTTTCCTTCGTTCAAGTTTTGTCCCATGTGGTTTTCTTGACAAGGTTTTAACGAGGCAACTTCTTGTTGACATTTGATTTTCATTTAAAATGTTGATACTGTGCTCTTTTTCCTTCGTCCAAATTTTTCCCTATTAGGTTTTATTGGCAAGGTTTTAGTGAAGCAATTTAATTCAACATGATGGTCATCCAAGGGGGAGTCGTATCAATTTTGGTTGTTTAGTGGATGCCCACATTTGATTAAACCAAATCAACTTAATCATCTCCTAAGAATTTGGATTTACTTCTCACAAATACTGGTTTTGTTCCCGTATGATAAGGTATCTTGTCACTTTATTGAAGAAACTACATCAACTATTTCTGCAAATCATCTCCAGGAATCTAGCAACCCAAGACACAAGTCGTCAATGTTTTTAAAGAAGCATAGAGACTCGAGAAAACTACTACTAGAAGACTAACACAAAAGAAGACTTCATCAAGTAGCAATTTTGTTGACGAAAGAAGAAGAATCTTCTGCATTCAAGAAATCTTTTCATCAAATTGGGAAGTCACGACTCAGAGATTTGCAAGCCAAGATTTAACTGAAGTACTCATCAGGGGGAGCGGCGCCATCATCAAAGGTGCATTTACTGGACTTATTGAGTTGTACTCTATTCCCTTCGTCAAGGTTTTTTCCCACTGGGTTTTCCTTGTCAAGGTTTTAACGAGGAAATATATGTGTGTCCAACACTGTCAGAGTCTTTACATGCTCATGCAATTTCAGGTTTTTCTCTTTTGAGTTTTCCTGGTATTTTTGTAATGACTTAGCCACAGTGGTCATCAGGGGGAGTGTTATAAACCAAATATATATTTACTAAGATGCCCTTCGTGTCTAAGATTAGGGTTTACATATCTTGGGAACCAAGTCTTCTATCTATATAAAAAGAGGCTTAACCCATTGTAATTCTACACACATTAATAGAAATCTCCCTCTTCTTCCCTTACTTTGTATATCCTTCTCTATTTTACAACAATCAACAGTTTGTTTGTGTCGGCGAGGATCCAGTATTTTCTAAGTCCTTATGAAAGGAATTACAAAAAACAAAAAATTCAACAAAGATGTGAATTAGGAAGGATTGGTCGACGAAATATGAACCGGAGACTTAATCTTGATATACCTCAGAACAATACATTTTTGTTACCACGATATGTATTGGCAGTGGCGGATCATTTGATCGGAATGAAATTTGGAATCCTTTGACTGCTCCCCCAGTGGCCTTTTCGATACAACATTCTTCCACTAATCTTAGACCGTTAACTACGTCGTATATTGATACCAACAGATTCAATGTTGAATGTGGATCGATCTTACCAAATTCTCATATCGCAAGTACTGCCTTTATTCTTGGGAAAATTGGGGATATACCTCAAAATCGACTATCATCTTGGGGATATGCCCCAGGATTCCAGCTTCTGGGAATATGCCCCAAAGTAACGGTTTCCGTCAAGGAACCGTTAAATAGTCAATTTATCGTAAATGTGTTTCAACTTTCTCTCTAATTTCTTCGGGATTTTTCATGTCTAAACATGTTCATGAACTTTGTAAAGGTGTTAGTATATAGTATATCTGTTTTTCAATTCGTATATGTAATCCTAAGTGTGTGCGAATATTGACTACTTAACGGTTTTGGATGGAATTTTATATTCCCGAAAACTGGAATCCTGGGGCATATCCCCAAGATGACTAGAGGTGGGACTTGGGTTGGGTCAACCCACCCCACCCATGCCCAACCCGAACGTTGGGCGGGCATGGGCAATCTATTTTAAAAGTTTGGGCAAGTTCGGGTACAATTTTAATAAACCCGAGTTAAATTTGGGCAAGCATGGGCACAAATATTTCTAACCCGAGCAACCCACCCAACCCGAGGAACTATAATATAATTATATAAATTATTTTTATAATTGGTAGTATTATCTATTAAAAGCAATTTTAGCCATTATCTTCAAACCTAATAATGAAAATATAAATCATATCTATCTCATTATTAATTCAATATGAAAAAATTTATATTATTATCAATAATCATAAGTTATTTGGAAATTTAAGCTAAATACAATAATCAAATCTTATAATTACTAAAATTTGTTATTATCTTACTAATAAAAAATAAATTTAAGACTTAAATTAAGGTCATTAGGGTTTATATGTGTGTGTGTATATATATATATATGAGTCTACTAACTAACCCCATTCTATGTCCACAATTTTTATGTTGTAAAGTATTAGCATGGGTCAACCCAAGGAACCCGGGGAACCCGAGGAATATAACTTGGGCGAGACTTGGGCAACACCTCCACGGGTTTCACGGGTTCCATGGGCAATCTGGGCAAAGAATTTCTACCTCCGGTCTGCCTCGGCCAAGCCTTCCAACCCGACCAACCAACCCAAGTCCCACCCCTAAAGATGACAGTCGATTTTGGGGTATATCCCCAATTTTCCCTTTATTCTTAGTAAACAATAGATGAGTAATAGCTTCAGTGTTTTTGTAAATCTTAATACCTTGAACTAGGCAACTCTAATGCAAGCAAAAAATGCTTCGGAACAAAATGTAGAGGTATGAGGATAGAAAATACCCTTGTCTCAAACCTCTTTGGGGTTTTATAAGGGTAAGACACGGTAAACAGACATTGAATTATCAAAGAAATCTGATCATCAGATAGACCAAGTTTCCTGAACATTGACTTGCATTGACTGTTATGATCAGCCTTTACTTAATTTTATAAAATAAAAATATTTTTTAAAATTACTAGTTTACAAATGTACCCCTTGAATTATATCTAGGATCCGACGGTTACAATCTAAACGTTTTAGCCGACGGTCTTGATTTGCACCATTAATTAACCCTAATTATGTATTTTTCTTCCTCCATTCTATCATATTAGCAGCTTATTCTCTGATTCAACCTTCATCCTCTCGACAAACCTACTTACCTACTTCAACTCAATTCAATTCAATCCAACACCCATTATCAACACCAAGATTTCCTCTCTTTGATTCAAGCTCTTTGATTTATTCTTTCCAACTGCACCGAATTTTTCTTCACGACATATCCCAACTCTTCACATTTCCTCATTTCATTACCATGAACGACGTACAATCAACCCATTACTCCTCCCTGTTTAAAACCCTAATTTCACCATCTTTATAACCCAAAATTAACCCAACATACTATTTTGATCTGTCTGTACCATTCACAAATTTATTTTAAATATTTATGAAATAAAAAAGAACTTCAAACTTTTGTACCAAAAAATGGTCGATCAGGAGATTAGGGATTAGGAGATGCACTTGATAACAATACGGGAAGACGATTAAGGTTCATCTTAATATATTCACGTTTGGTCCAACATGTCCAACATACTGTAGTATTGCTGCTTTATCAGCCAAACACAAACTAAAAGAGAACTGAGGGCCATGTCATCCTAAAGGAAAGCCGTTTGGTTGAAAATTTTTGTTAAAATCCTTTGTCAAAATCATTTGTTGAGGGATCCCAATGAATGAAACCTTTGAAACACACCTTTTCATAAATACTGACTGGTCATATTTTTCCTCACAATATGTAGCATCACGGTTTCAGAAATGAATATCGTGAAAATGTTGTTCCAAAAAGACGTGTGCGACATGGCATGATCCCTATTAATGTTTCATTTGTTATGAAAAACATAGGCTTTACAAATAGCTAAATCCTCTTCTTGGGTATATTTAGGATCACGAGTTTCTACAAATTTTTCGGTAAGATATTTTTCTACGGGTTAATAGATTATGAGTTTGAAAAAGAAATATTAAGATGGAAGTGAAATTATAAGAATTTGCAGGTGTAAAATTTATTGAATTTATAGGGAGTGGAGTAAGAGTCATTGAATGGGATTAGCCGTTGTCGGCTCAAACTAGGTTGGTCGTCTCAGTGTGAGATGCTTCTCGTCTCTATTTATAATGGCTTTATTATAACATTTATATCTTTATTTTCTTATATAAGTCGTACATTGTAACCAATATTTTCCAAACATATCCATAAACATTCTCAACCAAAACCTTTCTCGACCAACACCATGTATTCTAAAAGCAAAGAAAAACAAATGTTATGTATGGAAGAAAGATGTTAGTCCATTATGTTTCATGGATGACTATAGTCTGATGCAATACCTTTGGATGTATTCAAAGTGTCCACAAGAAGGTTGTTCACGCATCAGGATGGTCATGAATCACAACCGAAAAAGCTCAGGTATATGCAATGCCAAGATCCTAACTGTCCCGAGGAACCATATATGCTACATGATGCTATGAAGGACAAAGAAGAAGAAGAGAAGTTTGCAGCATTGTACAAAACTTCAAACTTAAAGACAAATTGAAGAAGAAGTTGTTAAAGCATGGCTCGATTGAACCCACCAAGCGTTGGTATGTCAAGTTTGGTTGTCATATTTTAGTGAATCAAAACTCATGTTAATAGTCGCTTGATTATGTACTAGAGTCAACTTCGTATAGGTTAGCTTGAAAGTATTAGGATATGATACATTACAAGTATTGCGAAGTCTTGAAGATGTGAAGAAACAAGGAGCTACAACGACAACAATCATCCTTCCACTCGAGGTTTGTGATATTTGACTTGAACTGTTTCATTCCCTAACACATCTTTCAAGTCGTGCATATTGTGTGCAGCATATTTGAATTCTAGATAGACATAATATTAAGGAATACAATACGAGGTTAATTGCTTAACCATTAAACTTTGTAGATAAGACATCGCCATAATCATTTGAATGTTATTGTGATTATGTATGGGTATGAGGTGAGGATTTCATCCTAGGGAACAATGTTTACATGTGTTCTAAGGAAGTAAGTTCATAAACTTGTTTGTGAACCGAAAAGAAAATTTCCAGGTGTTATTGGTTTTGTTATTCATTGCATATCTTATGAACAACCAATATGTGTGATTGAGTATAACCACTCACAACTTGTTTGTGTTCTTGGTAGAACTATTCACAAAGTCCTGACTTATGTATTGGTATGACTTTTATTAGTGAAACCCATCTTAAGTAATCACCTGAGATGGTATGATCGGGTTTGTGATTTTCTATCTGACCAATTATGGGAAAGGGGAACCGATCCTATGGAGAGGTACAGTACATCACAAAGGGGAACCGATCCTTGTATGGGGTGCATCAAGGTTTATAGCAGAAAGGGGAACCGATCCTATGGACATGTGCAACATGTTTTTAGGCAAAGGGGAACCGATACTATGGACATGTGCAACCCATATAAGTTAGATACCATATATATGTGGGGAACAGATCCTAGTACCTAGTCAACCGAATTTTGGAAAGCTAGTGTGACTATGCACAACACTCACATGGAAGGTAGAAGCAGAAACTTGTTTTGGTAGAACCGTTAAACCCATGATTGTGATTGAATGTTCGTTTGATCAATCACATAGTTTTTGAAAGTCAGATGAACCAATTCTAAACTTGTTTGGAAGTGTGGCAAATCGGTTTCAAGGTTGTAAGTGTGAAAGAGAACTTACAAAGTAAGGATGTCGACATACTTTGAACACGTGCTATGAATGTTTATTTCTTTAATTGTTCAAAGTTATTCCTTAATAGCTAAGGGAAGAGAATCCCAGGATCGAAACATAAGTAAGTTAAGAATCTTTTAATTAAGGTTATTAATTTCATTTTGTAGGGAAATATAAGAATTAGAATGTGCATTTACTAATGAGATTTTCCGAGAGATTTCGATCATTACTTTTGGACAGAGCATTTCCAGGAATTATGGAAACCGAATTTGTGCTTTAATGAATATCTTGAGAATATTTTTGTTTTTGGAAATTCCTTGGTGTCCAAACTTCCTTGTCTATAAATACTTGAAGTTTTCCTTTCTAGCAAACTAATCCTTCGTAACAATGAGACTTCCTCTTTTGTTGTTATTCTTTGGTGTAGCCGCCTATTCGGAGAGGAGAGTAACCTAATTAGGCGAAATCTCTTACGACCGCTCAGTTTAAAGTCTTATTTAGGATTGAGAAGCTCTAGCGTGTACCGTTGGTGGGAAACTAGATAATTGCTGTCTTTTGTTTTCAATTGATTTGATTGACTAACGGTGGTTGAAATATGATTGCACCTAGTTTGTTTATTCTTTAGAATCTTCTCTTCTGATATAAGATTCACTCAAACTAGTTCAGAGTTTCGACAGGGATCTTTATACTATTTTTAGTTCTAAAGAGGATCTTGTGATAATCCATTGTTAACAGACTCCGTTCTGTGCGTAATTTATCACAATAGATTCAAGTGGTTGTGTGCAAGTTTTTATTGAAGATTTAAGAAGATTTGAAGACAAGAAGATATTGAAGATCTGACTTGGGTTTTATAATCTTTGGTGTGCACAATACTTGTTTTGGTAAAAGACACTAGTACAAAAATCAACATTGGTGACATTTCAGAACTGTCATGGTATCTGTATGATGACGGTTTTGGTGAAATATAGAAGTGTCACCAAAGCCGGTTGTCATAGTAGGGGTCACTTTATGATGATGATTACGAGCTGTCATCACATAAAATCACAATTAACTCACTAAAACTGTTATCTTACGTATAAAACTGTCATTATAAGTTACATCTACTATGGTTTCTCATTGAAAGCGCCTCCTTAACAGCGTTATGGTGGCAGTTTACCCAAATAAACGTCAGCATAAGAAGGATTTGGGACGGTTGATTATAGAAACCGTCAAGTTAGTTTATCATTATGTAACACTTCTCTTTACAAACCGCCACCTTAAGAATGGTCAAATAATACCAATTTATCGATTTTTCTCGTGATTTAAAATTTTAACTGGAACAAAATATGAAACCAAATTAACAACATAAGACTTGTATATATTATATTAATGACTTCAATTTACAATCTCATATTATCCATAAAAAACATTACATTTCAACATTAAAATTCAGTATACAAATTTTATTGTGCATCCGACCAACGCCTATCAGTACTGCAAATTTCGCAGCTCTGATACATCATATATATGCAAACTTGGGTTTGGTGGAGGATCTTGAAGCTGATTGATCAATAAAGCTGGAAATAAGCTACAATCTTCCATGAAATACACCACTACTGCAAAATGAATTAGCAAACCATCAATTCTCTCAATACGATCAATAACCATTGATTTTAATCATGGAAAGAATACACTTTACTCTTTTCTTTATAATTGAAACAACCAGAACGAACAAAAAGAATCAATTCATATGAGAAACCTTACTTTTTATCTTCTTCTCACCTGGAGTAAATACGATCTGCAAAAGACACTTAAAACATTATATAACTGTACAAATTAAGCGATAAATTGAAAGAAAGAAAGAATCAGATGGTGGTATAATTGATAAGGTCCTTTAATTAAATATGACACATTTCCTGTATCGGGTTATTTAGGAAAATCAATCACTCCTGAATGGGGATTAACTAAGATGATGTCCACACACAAATGCAATTTTCGTTTACCTCTCAAGTCTCAGGATTTGTGAGCATGGCCATTGCTACAGCATCCGCTCAGTATCCTCTTTTCGACCCTTGGTTTCAGATTTTCCTAAGTTGAGATTCAATTCCAAGATGTGAATCAAAAATAATTAATATTTCACATCCTTTTGTTTTTCGTTTGCAAATCTTAAAGTAGGAGATTCATGATAAGTTTAGAAAGAATGAGGGAAGAAAGACCACGAAGTGTTTGCGCATCTGTGCTCTTTCTCAGCAAAATTGAGGAAGAAGGTGAAGGAGGAAGAGATAGGCAGAAGAGAGTGCGGCGGAGAATGACAAATTAGAGTTTAGGGTTTTCTTTTTTGTAGAAAGCACGTTGAAGATGCTACGATATAGGGTACAGATTCCTGATCGTGCGTTTTGCACGTGATCTTTTTTTTTGTTCGGATACATACCCGCTCTTCTCTTCTGTTTTATCATGTACCGGCCGGTCTAACAAGTTTTTCTTTACGAGAGAAAAATACTTCAATAAGTGTCGTGTCATGTGTCTACTCACCGTACTTTAAACGTGCTCCACAAAACAGACTTAAAAATATAAACGGCTGTGCTAGACACACCGCAAAGAAAATTCGGTGATATCACCCACAGAAACAAACCCCTGGGACCCATAGGAGAAAAGGGGGGTGTTTTTCAGTTTTTTTATATTTCATGGGCCCCACTTTTTTTCATTCTGTTCCTTGTTGTGATTCCACCGTGAATAAATCACGGTGGATCTAGCATTTTCGAAAGATAAATGCCTATTTTTACACACGCACTAGTGCCAACGGATCCACTATCAAACAAAATAAGTTTAAAATGTATACATTGTGGAACCGCACTTATTTATTATTATTGGTGTTTGATGACATATACATCCTATGGGCTAGATATCTAGCTGCTAGATTGGCCATCCACGTCAGCCTGGGCAACCTCCTAAGTATTATGGGCTAGATATCTAGCTGCTAGATTGACCATCCACGTCATCTGTGAGCGCCGAACCATTCGGCGTTTTGGTTATTTTTTGAGCGCCGAACCATTCGGCGTTTAAATCTCAGCCGTTAGATTTTTGTGATTTTTGTGAGCGCTGAACCATTCGACGTTTTGAGCACTTTTTGAGCGCCGCACCATTCAGCGTTTCAATCTCGCTAATAGTTCGACTGCGAGCAAATGCTAGGAGAGAGAAGTATCCAGATTGAGTGTTAACTTTTTTCCCACACTTTTTTCATGATTTGCAACACTTTTTGGCCAATCTAGCAGTCCAATCTAGCCCATAAGACTTAGCCTAATAACCAATGATAAATGATTCTTGGAGTTTATTAATAATGAGTTATTGTGATGGTTGGTCACATAAATGTCAATATATATTATCATTATCATCTACTGTAATGCTTGATGACCTGCCCGTCATTTATTTATGAACTATGATGACGGTTGTCTATCTTGACTGCCATCTAAGTTAACCCATGTGCTAACTTAATAGTTCAATGAAAAACCGTCATTGTACATCAGAAATATGTGACAGTTCGTAAATGTCACCATATAATAAGCTTATCCTAACAGTTTTTACCTTTAACCGTCACAGTAATTTGTTTCAGTGACAGTTTATCCAACTGTCACTATCTAGAACAACAAGTAATGACGGTTTTCCACGTCAACTGTCACCTATACTTGACCAGCAATCTATGGTGACGCTTTGGGTTAAAACCGTCATGGTATTAAATTTCAAACCGTCAGCAGATCCCACATTTGGCCTAGTGAAAGGATCCAATTAATAATCGGTTTATCCTTGTGGTAGATTGGATTGATTAATTGAGTATATCAGCATCAACACAATTCTTTGGATTAAGAGTGTTGTTGGCTTAATCTTAAACAATTACTTCGGTAATTGAACATAAGATAGATCTAAGGACCTAACGAAGGAGTTTATGTTAAGATAAACAGAAGAGCCTTTGTTTGACTCATATCACTTGGTTGAAGAGAGTTGATACCAAACAGATTTGTTGTTCCTTTACTGTTTGGAATATGAACCAAAGAAATTGTTCCAAGTACGTGACTTATTTATAAGTTGGAGGCGTTGGAATACAGACGGAACTAGGTGAACTATAGGTTTAGTTTCTTGGTCTCAACTATACGAAGTTAGGTGTAATTTTGTGTAGCGGCTTAATCCTGAGAATATCAATTCTAGACAAGGTCCCAGGGTTTTTTTGCATTTGCGGTTTCCTCGTTAACAAAATCTTGCTGTGTCATTTACTTTATATTTCCGCATTATAATTGTTTTATTATAATTAAAGTAAATTACACAAACGTTAATTCCTATTTACTTGATAAGCAATCCTATTGTGTTCGAACCTTTGTATCAAGTAAACATACTTCGTTGTTGTATTGTTTCGATCTCGTATCCATAGACGATTACACGAAGTGTGAACCGATTAGTTGTATTGTCTCGACTTAATCCATAGACAATCACTTTCGGAGAAAGGACTTATAGGTAGGAAAAGTTTTAGATTGAGGTATATTTGGGTACCCTCGCCTTTTTAGAAGTTATCACAGTGTGAGTACTGTGGAGATGGAGATCACAAATACAAACATAGTCCATGGAGAATTAGTGTATGCTCAAATCCCGGTTGTAGGACTTTTATACACTCTATACTTCTATAGAAGAAGACACATACAGAAAGCACTTCTGGAAATGTCCTATGTGTTTTTCGGTGGAGTGGAATGATTAAGTGTACGAACTAATTGGTTCACTGTCGTTTTAGTTTTATGTTGTATTATTTTATTTAATTAATGGAAATTTCTTTGTATTTGCACCATAAATATCCTAATTAAATTTAAACTCTCTTATTTCAAAATAAACTACATTAAATTAGAGCAAACTACTTAAAACTCTTTAATCTATATTGGATTAGAGCAAACTACATTGGATAAAAGCAATGTAGGATTAAAACTATTCTATCATTCTATTAAAACTAAGTTACAAAATACGTTCACTAACATCCTCGTTCTGTGGCCTAGTGGTGGAGCATCCAGGCTGCAGAAGGGGTTGTATTTGTGGAATCCTCTAAGAATTTTGAAACAAGCTTCATGAACGAAAGATATTCCGTTAGATGACTTCCATGTCGCTAAAGTTCTTTGTATCAATTCAACTTCAGTTTTACCTTTCCTTCTATTGAGGTTAAGCTGCATTACAATTCTTAAAAATTGAATGACATCGCGACATATTACTTGAAAACGGTGGGATAATCCATGAGCTCATGCTTTATCGTGTTTTCCATTTCTTCTGCAAACTTTGTAAAATATTCTGCCATACACAACCAGCCAACATATTTTGATGACCATAAACACTTTTTCTTGTTCTAAAAACATAAGCTCTACAAAAGCTAAATCCTCTTCTTGAGTATACTTAGAACCACGGACTCTAACTCTGGGAGACACTCATATTATTTAGAGTGAGATTAGCTATAAATGGACGAGAAATTATAAAAAAAATTTGGACTAAGAAGGTGTGATATTGGTATTGAAAGTGATTAAATTTATAAGCAGCGAGATTATGGATGTTGGATAAACATAGCTGTTACGAAGCTATCTGAACCGATCGTCTCGATATAAGACGAGGCGTGTCTCAACAAGAGTCGTGGCTCGGCCTATACTGCAACGACCGTCTCAAACTGAACTGTTCGTATCTTGTGGAAATGCTCGGCTCAATCTGAGACGGGATGGACAAACTCCCTAATCAAGCATTTTCCCATCCATTTCCTTAATTTGTCTATTCTACCATATAGGGTGGGAATGGACAAATCTGCTCATTTGCCAATCCGATTGTCTTTATCCTAAGGCCCCCAATTTACTTATTTATTACAGTAGCACTCTATGGTAATAACGGTTTGAGTGTCTACTAGAGTGGTAACGGTTTGAGTGTCTACTAAATTATTATAGAGATATCTACCCCTATGGTAGTCGCATTTCTCCACCTTGGAGAGAGAGCCACGAAATCGACGTCATAGTGCTTGCTCTGACTCTTGGAATGAAAGTTTTTACACGTAACTAACGAGGATTACCCTACTTGGTGACAATAATGCTTGGTGTACCGGGAGATAATTTCGTGGTGGATACCGAGTGAGAGTAAAAAAAAGGTGGACCCATCCTTAACAGCCCCCTTGAAAATTTCCATGTGCCCCCACCAAAGTTTCTCTCTACCGGGAGAATCCACGAGATTGTCTCCCGGTATGTGTAGCATTACTCACTTGGTGAAAACTCCCTAATTACAGGATAATTAATAGGGGGAAAGCCACTTTTACTGAAGGAAAGACTATTTTGGGGTGTATTAATAAAAACATAATTAATAGGGGAAAGACAATGTGCTTTATATATAAACATCAATGCCAGAACATAACGAGAAAAAGTTTCTTGCCTTGATCGACTTTTTGCATTCCCAAAGGGTGCACACGTGAATAGTGGTGGTGAAGTTTCAGTTTAATTGGGGGCCATGGTTTTTAATTGGGGGCCTAGACATTTTATTTGCGACCCAAATTTTTGAGGGCGTATTAAACCGACAGTGAAAATACTATTTTACCCTTTACTAAATCTAAATCTTAAAAATCAGTTAACTCTAATTAATAATCTTAATTAGGCCCCCAATTCATATACCCTAAACCAAAAGAGAAAATCAGTTTCTCTTTCTTCTTTTCATCTTTCTCTCCACAACCACCATTAACGACTCCTCCGAAAAACTTTTTTTTCTTCACATGATTAATCGCGTAATCGTCGATGATAAAACTTTAATCGACGATTAACTTCTTCTACAAACATGGCTCATACAAAACAGATCGCTAGAGAAGCTATTCAAATCCCTAATCTCGTAGATACCGTAAAAGCCAAGGTATACGAGAGAAGTACTCTCAAACCAAAAAAATTGAAACCCAAGAAAGATATGGCTCCAATTAGAAGGTATGTGAACTAAAACCCACCTTCTATTCGCTTTTTTGTTGTGTTTTGGTTGTGAAACTGAGTTTGGTAACTGAAAATTAGCAGTTTCAGTGTAAGAGTCGTTAGTTTCTAAATTGAAACCCCTAACGACTTTTCATTTGCATGCGGATTATATGAAAAATCGTTAGTGTATTAGGTTCAAGATGACAACCCTAACTCTACTACTTTAACAATTTTTTCCCTAGAATAGAGTCATTAATGCATTAGGTTGAAGATGACGACTCTCTATTACCGACCCTTATTTATTTCTTAACGACTCTAGATGGAACTCGAACAACCTTTTGTTTCAAAAATTGATAGTGTCGTCATCTTGGGTGGCATATAGTTTTCATTTAGCTATATGCCCGATAGTCGTCAACTTAAATTGTAGGATCGTCATTGCCTTTTTTACGACCCATTGTTACACCATAACGACCCTGTAAGAAAACAAATTCACCCTCTCTGTCCAAATATTTGGAAGGGTCGTCATTATATATATTTGAGTCGTCACCTTTTATTGAATGGTCGTTTGCTTTATAGGTCATACTACTGACGACCCTTTAACTGATACCATAAAATTGATATGTTATTTTTTTTTTGTGTGTGTATGTTTGGAATATAGTATCAAGAAGACCAAAGACAAGGTTCCAATGATGATAACTCCTCCTTGCAAAGCTCCCCGCCACGATAAATACTTACTTGTCGGTCCATTACGCGGAAAAAAGCCGAGTGAGGTAGCATTTTCTATCACCGAACCAAGAGACAAAGGTAATGGGTTGTCGGATTCGTTGGGATCATCCTCTCATGTTATTTTCGCTAATGGTAGCGAAGATGAAGAAGAAGAGATACAAGAGATACAAAAAGATCCTTCTGTACGAGGTGAAGAAGAGGAAGAATAGGAAGAAGACGGTGATAATGATGATGAAGACAGTGGTAGTGGTGATGATTCTGATAATGGTAATGGTGGTGATAATGAGGAGGAAGGGGATGAAGGTAATAATGGTGGTGATAAGGAGGATGAAGAGGATGAAGGTAATGATGCTGGTGATAAGGTTGATGAAAAGGATGAAGGCAATGACGCTAGTGATAAGGAGGAGAAAGAGAATGAAAAGCCGAAGCCGACAAAGAGGGTAAAGAAGGATGGAACGGATATTGCACCCAGCGTGAAACACGTTCTTGCTACTCATTTGCTGATGGAACCTCTTCGCAGTGGTAAACCTAGAGGAGAACCTAGAGATGGCTGCGAAGTTCTATTTGGATATCCCGGATCGTGGGCTCATACCATCTATGAGACAATCGTAAGAATACAAACTTTGCTATTTTCTGATTAGCCGATGTTAAGTTTTTATTTATTTATTATTATTTTTTTAATATTTACATGTTTTTGTTTTTTAGGATCATAAGAATGCCGCACGTCTTTTCATGCACCAATCTTCTTTTAAGAAAATGGAGCTGTGGCCGCTAGAAAGTGAATGTGCAAGAGTTAGAGAGTATGTTGAAAACTCCGGTTTATATAATGTCGTTCTGAACTCTGTGATTGCGTACGACAAGGTCGCAGTATCTAGTTGTTGATGGTGGTTTTTAGATTAGGTTTGAAATCGTAAAACCTTACATCTGATGTGACGTCACTCTGTAAGGGAAACGATGCCGTGAGTGCTAACCTTTCCACCGGCATATTTATTGAGCCGTTCAATATACTTACATGAAATTTATCCAGACTGGCGAATGTAGCAACCATCCCAGATGTTCTGTAAATTTCGGCGCGTCACCTATATTCACTTAATATAAGTTCCTTTGAATGCCTTCTATGCTATGTTCTCGGCTGAACCCTTAATGTTGATATGGCATGACGATTTGTGTTCACTCGCAGCAGAGTAACACGAATTTCCAAGTATCAAGGATAAGGTCTTTGCATAAGGTATTCAATCAAAAAAAGCATGCTGCTATCTAGAAATAAACTTAAAAGAACTCTATGTCAACACATAGAATTCAATCAATTGACCTGAATAACTTGCAGAAGTTAGGGTTTTGCGCCTCGCGCAGTATATCATACCTTGCTTGTCGAAATTAAACATAGGCAAACTAGGTAATTAATTGTGATGGACCGGAAAATTACGCCTTTGGCGTGTTGCCCCGCAAGCCGTAACTTCCCCGATGCGCCATGATGAAGCTACGATCCGGGCCTCAAAGCTAGGAAAATGCACGTTCAATTGCCCTTGCAAGCATGCTCGTAGAGCATGATGCATCTAACTTAGCTTCCACACCATTCCAACTTACCCTTGTTCCGCAAAGGGTTTATTAAGGAAAGCAAAAACTTCCTTAATACGGCAAAAACGGCCTTTTGAGGCCCTAAACGATGGAATTTGGCTAACTTCTGGTGACCATGTGGATCTAAATCAACATGTCTTGATCTTTGGGCCGTTTCCCATCAAAATGGACTCCTCTTGAGCTAAATTACGACACTCGGGTTTTTAGCCTATGTCGAACGCCTTGATAGGAAGTATGAGCATCCAAGGAATGGAATGCAACTAGCCTCATCAAGTATGGCCACAATCATCTCTTGCATAGAGTTACCGATCCAAATGATATGAGAGGCCAAAGTGCCGCAATCATCTCTAAATGAGATGATATGAGCGACAACGTCTTTGGGCCAAGCAATCTTTGTAACTCATTGCGGCTGCCTACGTACCCTTCCCTACTCTAAAGGGATCAAGCACAGACCGTAGTTCATCCTCGAAGGGACAAGTAACTTATTCTAACTCGTTTTCTAGGACGTGGCCAAGCAACAGTGGTAATGGCCTAGTCCGTATAGGTCGTTCTGTCAAATACATCTAAGTGATGCATCATCGAGTCCGTGGAATGGAATAGTGATGCCTCAGCATCATATGCTCCATTCGTAAGGCTGCGCGACTAAGAATGAGGCCAAGCTATAAAGCTTACTTGGTACATAGTCCGCATATGCACCTTCAACCAACTACCCCTCCCTATATATGTCTTAATGGAATTTCTACAAGCATGGAAAGGGGACCAAAAATATTTCATCAACTCCCCGTTTACTATTCATGGTCGTTCCCATGTATTTTCCTGAATAACCGGCCAAGATGGTTGTTCACTACCAATGCCAACTCCAATGTACGGCCATGTTGTCCGTCCACTACCAACCCGATATCCGGCCATGTTGGCCGTCCTCTGCCAACCCGATGTCCGGCCATGTTGGTCGTCCAATGTCAACACATTGGCCAAGGGCCAATGTTCCTTTTCCTACGCAATGGAAGCTTTGGATGAAGCTTCATCGCATGCCATGGCGCATCTTTTAGCATGCGCCATGCTAAAAACACGGGGTGTTACATTAATCCTCCATGGATTAGCAGGTGCAAAACCTTGCTCAGAATCAGAAAACAGGGAGCCGCAATAGCAAAGGGAGGCGTGGCCATGCCTTAGGCCAACTGGCGTCACTTGACATTGGCCACGCCCCTTCCTAAACCGGCCATATTTCTCTCGACCAATCGTGTCGCCTCAAATTAGCCACGCACATAAGTTGTGGCTAGGCCCATACTTGCCGTCCCCACTTGGCATCGACCAATCAGGTCGCTCTAAAGCCGCCACACTCTCACCAAAAGTGTAGCCGTGCCTTATGTTTGGCCGCCCCCTTTTCTTGGCCAATCAAGTCGCTTTAAACGTGCCACAACACATTAAAGGCCAAACGCACCCTGTCGCGCCACCATACTAACTGGCAAGACAAACGCGTCTTACCACAACAACATATTGATCGGCATGCCAACATGCCACTCTGCCGCGGTAACATGCCACCCTAGCCTTGGCCACGCCGCCAAGCCCTAATTCTTACCACGACGCCAAATCCTAGCGTTGGACACGCTGCCAAGCCCTAATTCTTACCACGACGCCAAATCCTAGCCTTGGCCACGCTGCCAAGCCCTAATTCTTACTACAGCGCCAAATCCTAGCCTTGTCCACGCCTCCAAGCCCTAATTCTTACCACAGCGCCAAATCCTAGCCTTGGCCACGCCGCCAATCCCTAATTTTTACCACGGTGCCAAGCCCTAATTTTGGCCACGGAGTCAAACCTTAGCTTTAGCCATGCTACAACGCCACAGGCGTGGCCATGCCACAACGCCACTGGCATGCCGCCATGCCACGGCTACTAGCATGCCGCTATGCCATGGATACTAGCATGCCTCTATGCCGCGGCTACGCCATTAGCATCCCGCTATGCCATGGATCCACCAGGCGCTACTATTCCAATGGCGCCACTTCGCTATACAATAAGATGCGGCCATAATCAATGGCCACTCTTCCTCATGAGATGCAATCTCAGCCATCTAAGTTCGCCACTGAACTGACAGACTTACGGCAAGTCCCGGCAACCCGCTACGTCACGGCTACGCATGGTACCACTATGCTAATGGCGCCACTTGGTTACACAACAAAGATGTGGCCATAATAAACGACTACCCTTTCTCATGAGATGTAATCTCAACCATTCAAGTTCGCCACCAAACCGACGGACTTGTGGCAAGTTTTAGGTGGCAAGTTTTAGGCGGCCGACCAAGGCAAGCCTAATAGCATCACATGCTATTTTCCTATGGCAAAGTCTCTCGACTTTGACTTGCCACACATAGCAACCTGCTACACGTTTTTCACGAAAACATTCGAGACATCAAACATATCTCAAACTGGGGGATACTCATCAGGGTATTGGTCTGGCAGTTTACAGCGTGCGGCGTGCAATGCGCCCGTTACAAGAAAGTGTCATGAAGTAGGACAATTAGTGGTGGTGAAAAGTAACGGTGTAAACAATTCATTTCCTCCATCATGGAAGCGTAATGGTCGACTGGTTACACGAATTCACTTCCCTCATCATGGAAGCATAACGTCTGACGGTTACATGTTACTCTATTCTTCCACCACTCAATAGTTTCCACTTCCTACGAGACCATGGTACGTTTCAATATTACTTGTATAAATAGGCTTCACATATTTTCACCAAACAAGAAGTTTGGGTCGACAACAATACATTATCTGAAAATCACCTGGTAGCTTTCCATTCTGCTAACCAGCTCTACTTCCGATACAAGTCATAAAACAAACCACACCTTCAGAATCAACTATTCTGGTCTAAACACTCTCTTCGCTTCCCTCCCTAAGACCAACCCTTCTCCTTCACTTTGTGATTGAAGCAAGCTTGGAACAGCCATTTCTTAGTTTAGGCCAGGATTGTATAGATTGATCTCTCGAATCAAAAGTACTCTCATGCAGTATATTGTTTAGGTTTAGATTTGTTTCTCATCCACACACCCAAATCACCAAAATCAACAGAAACAGTTTTCACCCACAAACACTAGTTTCTGTGAAAGGTATTACGGTAAAGTTGACACATTCCAACTCCCTTTTGGCGAGATGGCAGTGACTGCTCATGATGCCGAACATATATTAGGGATGCAAGTCGAAGGTAAATCAACCAATGACAAGTTCAAGAAAAGGCTTAGTTGGGATGAAATTTATGCATTGACCAGTAAGTTGTTTGGGTGGGATAAAGAGAAGACTGATGGGCTTTTCGTGCGGAGAACTAAATACCTGAAGAAAGAGTTCAAACTTGTAGATATTAGGGACATATTTTCTGACACATTAACCAAAGAAAAAGATGGTCTCTCTGATATGGAATGTCATTATGCGACAGCTGGGTATTTGTTGTACGTCCTTGCGTCGGTTATATTTCCCGACAGCAAAGGTAATAGGGTCAGCGCCAACCTTCTTCATCTTTTGGATCCCTTGAAAGATGTGAACAAGTACTCCTGGGGGACTTCCATAGTAGCACATTTGAATGGTCAGCTTACCCGGGGATCTTGCGAATGAACTTCTCAAATTAATGGGAATTTGGCTCTAGTCCAGGTGTTGATGGGTGAAAACTACTCCTGCCGAATTTGGTAATTTGGGGTGTGGATGAGGAATGAATCTAAACCTTCAACAAATGCCTTTGCGCGGTGAGTGCTTATAGATTCGAGAGATCAATCTGTGCAAGTCCGGCCTAAACCAAGAAATGGCCGTTCCGGACTTGTTTCGGTCACAAAGTGAAGGAGATGGGGTTGATCTTAGGGAGGAATCGAAGAAGGTGTTGAGATTGTGAAGGTGTTGGCTTGCTATGACTTGTAACGAGAAAATGGTTGAATGTGACGGTATCAACACTTGGTTTCTGTCGACTGAACTTGTGTTGTTCTGTCTCCTTTTTTTTCTCCTGTTGTTGGAAAATAGGGCGGAGAACCTATTTATACAAGTCATTGAGCCTCATTCACGTTTCTCGTGGGAAGTGGAGGTAGTGGAATGATGGAGTAGTGGAGTTGTGTGTCGGTAACACACGACCGGTCTTGCCCACTTTTCTGTTCATCTCTAACCGTCCATGACTTCCTAACACGTTCTTGTGATGGCGCGTTGCACGCCGCACGCTGTAAACCGCCAGACCAATACCCCGATATGTATCCCCGATTTGTGACATGATTGATGTGGAATGTGAATCGTGGATCCACGAAAGATAGCATGTAATGCTGAATTGAATAACTGCGTTATTGAAAGTCGATACTTGTGAAGTATCGTGTGTATTTTATGCGGTACCGCATTGTGGTGTGGTAAAGTGATGGGTAATGACGCCTCACTAACCAAATAACTCGACCGGGGTTGTATAACCATCTTTGGTGAAGTTGGACGGATGAGATGGTCTTTGAGACACTCATCTGCGGCCGTTAATGAATATTGGGGTTTTTGAAGAGGTGCGCAAGCATCACTCTTGACTTGGTCGAAACCAAGCATGGGAAGAGCTTTGGGAAGGCAGAAGCTAGGGCATGTGTGTAGACGGCATGCTTGGCGTGCATGTCCATATCTTACTTTCAGAAGGCGCGATCTAGGCCACTCAAATTGGCCAGGCAAAGTTGAGTGGTTGAGATCGATTTGCGGCAATCCATTGCGAAGTAAAGGAGTTGGAAACTGCATGTCGTCCCAAGTTTGGGCGCGCGTCCCAAGACGACCCATCTTGGTCGGTCTTGGTCGATCATATTACCGTGTAGGTGGTAGGTTGGTGTTCACACCTATACCTGATTATCCCATGAAAACGTGATCTAAGCCACTCAAATCATCCAGGTGAAGTTGAGCGGTCGAGATCGGTTAGGATTTGGGAGTGTAACGCAAGAGTTTGGGCGTGCGTTTTGGGTTGGTAGGGAATGATGTGCCTTGGCCGACCGCGTGAGGAGGTAGATGGGCCCACGGTGGTCATCTTTGGTATAACCGGACTGCTTAATCTAATCTGTGACCCTCCATTCGTGCCGGGAGAAGATGGACGCGCGTGATGGCTTGAACCCTAATTTTGGATTTCAAAGCGACGCGACCATGCCATTTCAAAGCGGACGAATGTGTTGTAACCAACCATGGTTGGTTTTGACCGATTGGTCAAGTGTGTAGGCGGTCACATGGTGATTGTGTCGACATGCTCCAGGGCCCTTTGAGTCTACATCTACACCCTCCATCTATACTGCGAAGATGGATGGTTGAGACCGTTTTGTGGCACATGTAATATCACGCAAACCCTAATTTAGGGTTTTCCGCCCATAATGCTTGGTATGGACGGTTTCTTGGCAAGCAAAGGCCAATGGTCGACCATGCGGGGTCGCATTTGTGTGTATTCCATACACCGCAGGGGTGATGGAATTGATCTTGGGTCATCCAATCATGCTTGTGGAGTTGGATGACTGCGATCGAATCATATCCGGGTGATATGGTCGGTCTTGGGATGCTCAATCGGGCTAGTATAACACACCGAGAGGGGCTCAATCGGGCTAGTATAACACACCGAGAGGGCTCGGGCTAGTATAACACAGAGAATCGGCTGTACGGGTATTTCGTACATGGTTTCATTATAGTGCTTGGAGGTTCGTGTTACTGCAGAAGAGTAACACTCGGTCGTCATGCCACTTTGATAATGAGTCTTTGGAAATACAAGGCTGATATGAAATTCACAGGAAGGGATTGTTGCTACATGCTCCAACCTGGAGGAATTTCATGTATTCACAGAATGGGATTGTTGCTACATGATCCATTCTTGGTGAATTAAGTGAGGGAATATCCAACACTTATAAATGGCTTTATCTTTTACAAGATGTCAGCGCATGATTTTTCTGGTTTTTTACAAATTTAACCTTGAACGAAAATCCACCATCAACACCAGGTATTTGGATTGATGAAAGTTGTCTTCTTTGTGTACGTTTTTTCCATTAATGTTTTTATGTTTATTTGATTGTTTTAAACTTATAAAATGCGCTTGTTATAGGTGTGGATTTATGATCATTTCTCCTCACAGTTCAAAGATAATGAAGACGTGGAACTCAACCCAGGATGGAGCGAAGGTAGTCCAACATGAACCTGATACTTGTTCACTGATTCTCAGGATAAGGAACGAACTGATGCGTTGATAGAAATGCGCCAAAAATTGGACAACATCACGGTGAAAGAGGTAATTTTTAATCTGTATAAGGAGGGTAGAGTTGGCGCAATGGAAGATGTCGTGTATTACCATGGCCCTTTGTTTCACCCATACGGTTTTTCAATGTATAATCCGATGAGAATCATGCGTCAACTTGGGTTTATTCAAGATTCACCCAATGACGACTATGTACCTCCGTTCAAGCACAAGTTGGACAAATACGAGGCTGAAGTGTCGGACATAAAGGTGGTTTACGAACCTGAACCTGATACCAAGCATTGGAATACTAGACACTCTAGGCTAGTATACATCACAGATTTGGTGCATGTCAATGAAGGTCACGAGGCAACAAAATATTACTATCAATGGTACGAAGGCTTCTCCCACGGTCGGGTGATATGGATAGATTAGACTATGGGTAGGAGGACCAACAGAGTATCCACCTCTGCTTCTCAAGCTAACACTAGAGATGATACTACCATTCTTAAACTAGTGGTGAGTATTTATTTTTATAATTATGTTATTCATCTACATATAAACATAAGTTAGTTAATGTGAATTGGTATTTGAATGCATATAGAGGGAACGAATGAAGATTTTTGTCAAGGGAATGTGTTGCTCGGCTGACAAAGGGGAAGTGTTTTATCATGTGAAGTAACGTCGGTAAGCTGATTACTGTAGGCACGTTGAAAATCCCAATGCAAAGAAGATGTTCGCTGAGCTGGCTAAGGAAGGTAAGAGGACCCGGAAAACAAGTAGCCAGCTAACACCAGAACTTGCTAAACAGAGACAATGTAGCCAACCTCATGATAAACAAGGTGCTAGAGAAGATGGTGGTTCCCAAGGGGGCGGTGCAACTCAGGTTCCTCCTAAGAGAAGCCGGAGAGTTTTCAGGTCAGGGAGGTAAAGAGGAGGTCGAGATGGTGGTCTTGAGTGAGGAGATGTTACCGTCGACTTGAATTTATGTTTCATTTTACTGTTGACTTGAACTTATGTTTCTTAAATTTTGTTAGATGAAACTTATGTGTTTGGTTTGGATGGTTTGTTGAAACAACTTATGTGTTTGGTTTGTTGAAACTACTTTGTTTTCATAAGATTTTAGAAGGATATTTACTCTAAAGCAGACAAGATTACACACTATGTAGAGTAGGGGTCGTCAGCTTTAAATCTAGCAGAATAACGACCCTAAATGTGATGAGATGGATTTTACCATCTCAGCCAAAGAGTCGTTCACTCTATTTTTATCAAGCTGACGACTCTAAACCTAAATTTTAATTTTTTTTTAAGACCAACAGTCTTCATCTTGATATTTAGATCCAAATAACGACTCTTTCATAGGAAAACTTCCAGGAGATTGCTTAAAAAATTTAGTGAAGGGGTCGTCAATGTATTAGTTTTAAGTGAACGACTATACCTTTCACAACAGGGTCGTCAATAAGTACACTTAAGAGACTAACGACTCTTTGTAGAAACTTTGAACTAATAGGAGAAAGGCCATGGATTTCAATAACAAGATAACATTACATAAATCTAGCATTATAGAAGAGCTAGTAAGGGTAATCAAGAATCTGACGCATCAAATGTTCGTCAATGAACCTTCTTGCTCGTCGATATAACGTTGTATATTCTTTATGGTGAATGAACTTAGTTTCCCCATTACGTATTGTCCATAACCCATTGAAACGTTCCAGCTGAAATTAAACGAGGAATTTTATACGTTAGTAACTTTGAACCATGAGAAAAGTATTAATATTATCGGATTACTCACATTTTCCCTAAGAAGAGCTCGTGGATGATGGTCATACACCATATTTCTAACTTTTACGTACGCTCGCATTGCACCTTTAATGTAGTTGAATCGAAATTCCAAATCCCTTTATTTGCGGTTATTAGGATTCGATACGCCCATAGAAGAACTCCTTAACTCTCTTCCAAAACATTGAATAGATTTCATTTGGACGTTCACGAAACGTATTAGCAAACGATTTAACGAGACCAAATCTTCATACGGTTCCCATTCCGCCATTGCCACTAAAAGTTTAAGTATTTTGGTAGAAAATGGAATGTTTTGTGCCATTTTCTCAAGAGGAGGGGGTGTATTTTATAGAAGGAAACCCCAACGGTCGGATTTTTTGAAATCCACAAAAAGGGTCATTAGGATACAAACAAATATATTGACAACTCTAGAGTCATCAGTTTGGAACTTCTAGGTGGATATCGACCCTTATTCAGAATGAAGAGAAATTACATTTATTCAGAATAATTGTAAACTCAATTTAGTTGAAACTACAATACATCAAGTCTATCATAAATCTTACTCAACAAATTATATGTTACTCATTTCTCGGTGCGAGATTGAACTACCACAGCGGCCGATGTGATAAAATGGCCCTCCTCTCCATTTGGTATATGCAGCCTAGGCGCACGCCTATCCCGTTTGTGCCTCGCGAGAAACTCGTTGTACTTGGTGCACAATCTCATAACGTGAATCGTCCTATAACGAATGTGGGACGGTTCATAATCATAGCGTAGTTTCTTGTTGTAATTAACGAAAGGACTCCAACCAACTTGACTTCAAAATATACTCTTATGTTGATGTTCTTCGGGAAGATCCTTGACGATGTAATAATTTTTAACCCATTCGGTCTCTTCCTCGACTTGCTTGAATATTTCCCGGAGATGGGCTTGTTTTTTGCCTCATTTTTTGGACTCGCGCATCTCCTCTTCTTCCTTCGTAGGATATGACGATGGAGTGAATGTTTTTTTAGTAGGTCACATGGTTCTTTTGCATATCTCTTCTTCTATTGCCAATATTGATTTGGTTGGTCGTTTGCATCTTCTAAGTATGTTTTCAATTGAATTGTTAGTTGATGACGGAGTTGCTATTGAAAAATATATTTTGTGAGGTTGTTTTCAATTGAATTTGGTAGTCGATGGGTTCCTTTATATATAGAAAATATCCCAACAGCTATTTTTTTGGGAAAAAGTGTATACAAAAAGAGATGTTGAGGGAATTATTCAGAGGGTCGTCATTCTATAAATAATAAATCGAACGACCCTTACTTATTTTTAAGAGGACACCAGTATTCGTATCACTATATTCGTTATGGTATAAAGTGATGTAATGACGACTCTAAATGGCAAAAACATACAGGAGAACACCAAAAATTTTCCATTAAAGTCGTTAGGGTACATAGTGGGGTAATGACGACTCTAAATGGCAAAAACATACAGGAGAACACAAAAATATTTACCATTAGAGTCGTAAGGGTACATAGTGGGGCAATGACGACTCTAAATGGCAAAAACATACAGGAGAACTCCAATTTTATTACCATTAGAGTCGTTATGGTGTTAAAGGTATCCAATGACGACTCTAGATGTTTAAAACATACAGGAGAACACCAAAATTGTAACCTTAAGGGTCGTTAAGCTATAGAGGGATTCAATGACGACTCTAGCAGACTAAAACATACAAGAGAACACAAAAATTTATACCATAAGAGTCGTTATGGTATATGGTTATCGAGGCAAACGACACTAAATTTTCACTAAATGGCAGCTATGTATCGTTAGGGTATAAAGGGATTGAATGACGACGCTATATGGCATAAACATACATGAGAGCATCAAAATTGTAACCATAAGAGTCGACATGGTATATGGTTATCTTGGATGACGACTCTATAAGATAAATCAAATCGACCATGAGGGTCTTTGGTATTTCAATCCATATAGGATAACGACTCTAACTTAAAAAAACGATCAAAAGAAACGATCCATATTGGGGAAACACATTTATGCCACAAGATAAAACACATTGTATTCATTAAGCATTTTTCAATATATAAATATCTGGGTTAAGGATACAACCATTGTCAAAAAGTATGCTTAAAAATGCAATGTAAAGTTCAAAATGAACTTCTTCTCTCACGATTCATCGCCCATGTCTAAGTAAATATGGGTTGGGTTCGTATCATTCCAAATGTTCATTCCATACTCATACTGGTTTGTCCACTCCTTGGTGTTCTCTCCCCAATCACCATAGACCCGTGGTAGAGGACATTCTTCGGAAATCTTTAAGCCTATGTAATGGTTATGGTTGACATGTGCCATTACAATTCTTCTTTTCTTTATCGTCGCCTCACACCTAGTTTTTGAGGGTACGTACATACAAGATGCTCCGGGGAAGCCTTTGCTGAATACAATTACAAAAAAAGTGAATGTGTCCGTTAAAAGTTTACCACCAAAAGGCATTTGCATCCAAAACATATATCCGGCCTTCTTCGACCCTTTCCTCTATTTCACGTTTGAAACCAACTCCATAAACTTCAATTCCCTCTCTTTTGGATCACCTTCCATGAGCATTGTAAAATAGAGTTTCTTGTCCTCAACGAGTTTTTCTGCCATTTTTTTTCTTGCATATTCGATTTGGGTGAGCTTAAGTTCGGCGGCCTCGTCGAAATACCCTAATTGTTCCGTTGCAAAATGGTAACCACAATTTCCATCACCGTCAACGTCGTCGGTGGATATAAGGTGATCCAAGATGACGTGAGGAGGTTGATCGGTATACTCTTTATACAAAGTGTAGAAACACGATGTGGTCTTCCTTGGGAATCTCTAGGGGTGCGCGGATTACCCTTTATTCCTCTTATTGTTATCATTCCGCTCGTTTGGCTTTGCTGGGTACCGACCACATGCTCTTCATCCATGTCTGCCTTCTATTTCACTTCTATTTCACTTTGGATAAAATCTTGCTTTTTTGTCCGACCCCTTGCCTTGGGGAGGAAAGAGTTCTGATACTCCGTATATTGTGCCTAGACATACTCATGACGTGATGGGTCACTTGTGCAGCTCTTGTCCGCATTCACAGTTTCTCTAAATGAATTTTTAGTTGTTGGTCTACCCGGTGGTTTTTGTTTGATTGGCTCTTCTTCTACTCCCAAGCTCTTACGGGCAGCCAACTACAAATTAGAAACCAATATTTGTCTTCCTATGTAATTCATTTTTCGATATTTCTCATTGATGTACTTGCCAATCTCCAAGTCTCCAAATCGCTCATCAGCGGCTCTTGTGGGATTTGGGCTTAATGAAAGTTGCTTCCAAAATGGATCGATATCTTCAAGAGGAATTATCACCTTGTACCCACCAATCTTATGTTTACATGGGACACCAAGCCACGTCTTGGTTGTACAATTACATTTAATCACTTTTCCATTGGAAGCTTTCGCTCGAAATTTGTTAAGTTCAATCATCATATGCTTTATTGCCCACCATGATACTTGGTGTGCAACCCCCCGTAACAATTCTTTGTCTTCTATGTATTGCATCAGAAAACGGTCTTTACTATACTCCATCTGAGTCACTATCTTTCTTAGATCATTCTCGGCGTGCTCCTGAATAGCTTCTTGTACCGTAACTACCCCACCAGTGTTTTCTTCAAGATTTTTTTTCAAACGTCAGTGGGACTGCTCTGCAATACTCGTGGATTCATTTTGGAAGTGCATGCTTGTACTTATTGGTCCATGCATAAAAAAACTTCTCCTTCCAAGGATTCAACCATGTATCCAGGCAATAATCAACCACATTCTTATGATTCGTACTCCAATCATCAATAAACTTCTGCAAATTAGCATAATACTTTACTTCGGTCTTCGAATGAGCCAAATGGTCCCAATCTTTGCAGAAATCCTTCCATAGATCCTCTTCTTCATCATATTTTCCCTTATCTTTCCTTTCTCTTCCGCTCTCTCTTTTTTTGAAAGTTGACTTAGATGCTCGTCTTCCTCCTTGGAACGTTGATTACCCTTTGCAGGTTTGATCTTTTGGATATGATTCTTGCAATTAGAAAAAAGATTCATTTGGATGTGCCACATACAAAGGAAATGTTGAGCAAGTGGAAAAACTTGACGTACGACACTCATAACTGCAAAATCCCTATCCGTAAATATAACCTGCGGTGTCTCTACACCACGGTAAATCAACCTCACTTGTTGCAACGCCCAAACATAGTCCTCTATTTATTATTTTTCCATAAAGCACCATGCAACGACGAATGATTGTTTATCCAAAGTATGACTAACCACGTTCAACATAGGCATGTTATACTTGTTAGTATTATAGGTGCAATTTACGAACAAGACTTGATAAAAACACTGAGCCAAATCCACCATCTTAGGATGGGTAAGAAAAATATGAGTCACTTTGTCGCCCGGACCCACCCTTGTTTGCATGGCGTAGTTAAGTTTTTCTGCCAACCACTCTGATTTTTGCATAATTAATCTACCATCCCATTCGGTTCTCTTGATAGTTGCTTTGGCAGCGTAGATTGTGGAAATAATAGACAAGTTTGTCTTATCTTCCGCCCTTATTGCATTTAGGATCTTAAGGGGCCTACATCCCTTCATATTCCGGACCTTTTCCATTTGATGAGGTTTCAATTGGGCATATGATGGGTGTCTGTTGATGGGTGAAAACTACTCCTGCCGAATTTGGTAATTTGGGGTGTGGATGAGGAATGAATCTAAACCTTCAACAAATGCCTTTGCGCGGTGAGTGCTTATAGATTCGAGAGATCAACGTGCAAGTCCGCCCTAAACCAAGAAATGGCCGTTCCGGACTTGTTTCGGTCACAAAGTGAAGGAGATGGGGTTGATCTTAGGGAGGGAAGCGAAGAAGGTGTTGAGATTGTGAAGGTGTTGGCTTGCTATGACTTGTAACAGAAAATGGTTGAATGTGACGGTATCAACACTTGGTTTCTGTCGACTGAACTTGTGTTGTTCTGTCTCCTTTTTTTCTCCTGTTGTTGGAAAATAGGGCGGAGAACCTATTTATACAAGTCATTGAGCCTCATTCACGTTTCTCGTGGGAAGTGGAGGTAGTGGAATGATGGAGTAGTGGAGTTGTGTGTCGGTAACACACGACCGGTCTTGCCCACTTTTCTGTTCATCTCTAACCGTCCATGACTTCCTAACACGTTCTTGTGATGAGCGCGTTGCACGCTGTGTAAACCGCCGGACCAATACCCCGATATGTATCCCCCGGTTGTGACATGATTGATGTCCGGAATGTGAATCGTGGATCCACGAAAGATAGCATGTAATGCTTGAATTGAATAACTGCGTTATTCAGAAAGTCGATACTTGTGAAGTATCGTGTGTATTTTATGCGGGTACCGCATTGTGGTGTGGTAAAGTGATGGGTAATGACGCCTCACTAACCAAATAACTCCTGACCATGGTTGTATAACCATCTTTGGTGAGATTGGACGGATGAGATGGTCTTTGAGACACTCATCTGCGGCCGTTAATGAATATTGGGGTTTTTTGAAGAGGTGCGCAAGCATCACTCTTGACTTAGTGAAAACCAAGCATGGGAAGAGCTTTGGAGAGAACCGACCAGGGCATGTGTAGACGGCATGGCGTGCATGTCCATATCTTACTTTCCCGAGAAGGCGCGATCTAGGCCACTCAAATTGACCGGCAAAGTTGAGTGGTTGAGATCGATTTGCGCAAATCCATTGCCGTAAAGGAGTTGGAAAGCGCATGTCGTCCCAAGTTTGGGCGCGCGTCCCAAGACGACCCATCTTGGTCGGTCTTGGTCGATCATATTACCGTGTAGGTGGTAGGTTGGTGTTCACACCTATACCGATTATCCCATGAAAACGTGATCTAAGCCACTCAAATCATCCAGGTGAAGTTGAGCGGTCGAGATCGGTTTAGGATTTGGGAGTGTAACCGCACGAGTTTGGGCGTGCGTTTTGGGTTGGCCGGGAATGATGTGCCTTGGCCGACCAGCGTGAGGAGGTAGATGGGCCCACGGTGGTCATCTTTGGTATAACCTTAGGACTGCTTAATCTAATCGTGACCCTCCATTCGTGTAGGAGAAGATGGACGCGCGTGATGGCTTGAACCCTAATTTTGGCTTTCAAAGTCGCGCGACCATGCCATTTCGGGCGGACGAATGTGTTGTAACCAACCATGGTTGGTTTTGACCGATTGGTCAAGTGTGTAGGCGGTCACATGGTGATTGTGTCGACATGCTCAGGGCCCTTTGAGTCTACATCTACACCCTCCATCTATACTGCGAAGATGGATGGTTGAGACCGTTTTGCGGCACATGTAATATGCCGCAAACCCTAATTTAGGGTTTTCCGCCCATAATGCTTGGTATGGACGGTTTCTTGGCAAGCAAAGGCCAATGGTCGACCATGCGGGGTCGGTTTGTGTGTATTCCATACCGCTTGGGGGTGATGGAATTGATGCGGGGTCATCCAATCATGCTTGTGGAGTTGGATGGCTGCGATCGAGATCATATCCGGACTGATATGGTCGGTGCGGATGCTCAATCGGGCTAGTATAACACAGAGAGGGGCTCAATCGGGCTAGTATAACACACCGAGAGGGCTCGGGCTAGTATAACACAGAGAATCGGCACATACGGGTATTTCGTACATGGTTTCATTATAGTGCTTGGAGGTTCGTGTTACTCTGTAAGAGTAACACTCGATCGTCATGCCACATCGATAATGATCATTATAGTGCTTGGAGGTTCGTGTTACTCTGTAAGAGTAACACTCGGTCGTCATGCCACACCGATAATGAGCACTTTGGAAATACAAAGGCCGATATGAAATTCACGAAGGGATTGTTGCTACATGCTCCAACGGAGGAATTTCATGTATTCACGAGAATGGGATTGTTTCTACATGATCCATTCTTGGTGAATTAAGTGAGGGAATATCCAACACTTATAAATGGCTTTATCTTTTACAAGATGTCGGCGCATGATTTTTCCGGTTTTTACAAATTTAACCTTGAACGAAAATCCACCATCAACATTAAGTCCCCTCGCACTATCACACAATGGTTACACTATTGTGTGGTAGGCATGAGATGGTGACAGTTAAAGATAAAACTTATGAGACAAAGTTAGATGTTACCAGGAGAGACGGGTCGTCCTGTCCTTCGAGCATGTCATGTTCAAGAGACGTCCAGGAAAGTGTTCCCCTAGCATGATGTCGGTCTTGCACTGCTTGACCGACCTTGCTATGATTTTGCCGGTCGAGGGGCTATTGCGCCGCTTGCGTTCAATCGTGGGGATGTGCCTAATCGACCGATCATTGCGCCCGCTTCGTTCGTGGGGTTCTTGCGCCCGCTTGATCGAACGTGGGCTTGTTGTGTCTGCTTAGGTTGAAAGTGGGTCCACTTTGTGTACATGCTTCAAACGTCGGCCATGTGCTTCGATCGAAACCGTCCCTGCTTGTGTGCGCCTATTATACCAGCCTTATGTCATGATTAACACCAGCCTTTGCGACTTGAGCAATAATTTTTGACTTGAGCAATACCCGGACTTGAGACTTGAGCAATACCGGTCTTGAAACTTATACCGGAGTGAAATCAATACTAGACAGACTTGAACGATGTTTGCACCGGCCATTGTGTGCTCCGATGTGAGTTGTGTCTTGCCGTGTGTGACTACACTTCTCATGTGCTTTCATACAAGTTCTAACTCTGTCTTTTATTTCATTGCGGTAGAAAGAAAAGAACTCCCGTTGACATGTCTTGAAGATAATCTTTGGTGGAAGTGTTGATGGCTTCAAATACATGCCGAACATTGATGATGAGTTGTTCACCGCGCCCTCTCAACTATATGAAAATATTCGTTCCACGGGATAACTTGAGTGTTGAAATGACTCGAGAGGATGTTAAAGTGGCTTACGGTGCGAACGTTGAGGTAGATCTGGAGAGAGTGTTGAAGCGGGATTACGAAGTGAACAGGGGTCCCGGAGAGAGCATTGAGGCGGCTCTTGGATAGACCATTGAAGCAGCTTTCTGCTGGAGGAAGCGTTGAAGCGGAGAGGCTCTTCAGTTCGATTTACCCTTGCGAATTCCATGATTCTTGACTGACCATCTTTCTCGTGTTGAAGAAGTCTTTGACTGAAGGCGAAGGAACTTCATGTCGAGCCTCGGTACCCAAGCGTGGTTTACATGGTTTGTTCGTAGTGGTCGTTGTCGAGCCAGATATGGAATATCTTGGACATTGCTTCATCATTTTGGGAGTCGTGCATGTGGTACTGGAGTTGGAGTCGGCGGACGCGCAGGATGTTGTATCTCGGTAGTTTTCCTCTTGGTGCTTCGAGTAAGCGCTTTAAGGTCAAGGTTGTATCGCATGTTGGTGAGATATATGCCCTACGAACATTATGAGGCTCTTCATTGCAAGCGGCAGGCCTAGTTCTTTCTATCGGGGCATATGTTGTTGTAGATGAGCGTCCAACAGCTCCGGAGGATGAACAAAAGCGCAGATTCTCCAATATAGCATGATAGATGTGTACCAACGTCTGATAAGGTGACTCGCCCGGATCTTGCTCGATATGACGCGTGGACATCATTATCTCCTTGAGGCTGTTCCCTTGAGGTATCGATTCCAGTAGAAGATTGCCAGAGCGTTTGATACGTTGCACCGGCATTCTTTAAACTAAATGGCAGTATGGTATAAATAAAAACTTCCGAGAGGAGTTCGAAAAGCCATCTTACTTGCATCATGCTCGTACATCCTTATCTGGTTGTAGCCGCTACATCCATCCATGGAGGAGAACATGCCGTTTCCGTTGGTTGCGTCTACTAACATGTCGATGTTAGGTTGAGGAGGATCGTTTTTGGAACAGCATCTGTTCAAGCCTCTGAAGTCTATGCAGCACGTGATCTATCCATTTTCCTAACTGCAACTCCAAGCGAATACGTCCTGGTATTCTTTGAGAAGTTCCCCGAGCTTCGTGCGTTTATCCTACACAAGGTTGAGCTGATGGAGATAGGCCTAGGAGATTCCTCAACGATTTCCATCTCATCGGTTGTGGAGTTGGTGCCCTATTGCAGCGGTTGTGGAGCATCTAGCACTTGCTCTTGTGGTTTGTTCTTTGTTGTAGCATTCCATTAGGTGGAGAGACTGGGTAACGATCTCCCTGCTAATTGATAATGGCGTGTCGGTATACCGTTTTCCCTTTCTCGGTCACGACTCGCCATAAAAGTTCGTTCCCTCTTCGTGTGAACGTGGGCCGTGGCTTCACGGGATGGAGAAGAATGCTTCGTCGGCAAATATGCATCGTGGGTACTAGCCCTCAATGATGCAAGTCGGTCTTCTTCTGAATTGACGCCCACGTGGGGAGTGGGATGCAACGAACTTGTTCGATTCTTTCGCGGAGCTTCTCCCGTATGTCTTTGGTTTGGTTTCCCTCGAAGTCTGTCATAGTGGTAGGCTTCCGTACGACCTTTCTGGGAGAAACTTGGATGTCTTGAGAGTCTTGAAAGTAATCACATTCGAAGACGCACGTGTAGATAAGGGCCGTCTTGAACTACGAATCCTTGATGCGTGCGGTGATATGTAGGTCACGGTTGTGACCTTCCTCTGGTTGATTGCAGCAAAATGTCTCCATGCGCTGATTCTTCGATAGGTGTGAAAGTTCGCATAAATTTTCCACTAGAGAAAACGCTTCTCGATCCACCGGCCTCTGGTTCATAGTGAAACTATTGACTTGAGGAGGATCGTTGTGAGGATCAGTCCCAGTGTAGGAGTCTCCATGACAAGACCGCTCATATACGGGGTGTCGCTTCTTTTATCAGGTACATAGAGGTCCGCGCCGCTGAAGTACCTTCTCCGGGTGCGTTGCATGCGTTCCTTGTTGGCTCCAGTGGACGTCGCGGCTCTTGTGGAAATCGATCAGCTAAAGTTTTTAGGAAAGTGAGTACCTTTTTTTGAGTTGCGGCCATATCCATTTGAGTCTTGCCAAGAACTTCACCTTTTCCATCAAGTCCCCTCCGACTCCACGTCCCGATGAAGGAGTGGAAGTTGTTGCTACGGTGACTACTGAGGTGTTACACTTGATGAGATGCCGGGATTTGCGGCTACTCGGCTCGGTGATGGGAGGTGTTGTAATATCACCGCCGAGTGATCGAATTTGAACGTTCCCATCCTCTCGTACTCACGTGTTCCTTGATCGATCTCTCCTTCCTCAAGCATTTCTTCACGGCTTCAACAAGGGTCTTGAGATATAATCTTCCAAAGCATGGATCCGTAAGCTGCAGGCTCCATTTCTTTATCCGGTAGACGTTGTGGTACCTAGGACAAGTCTTTTCCTCTCGGAGTTGCCTCGAGTCTTCGTTGTCAGCTGGACCATGTTGTTCATCTCTCCCGAGTCCCCCTGTGTTTGCGCGCTCTTTTCGCATCTCCACTTTGGTAAAGGTGTGACTCCTGGATAAGGATTCGCCGTTTCTTGCACTGTCTGAGTTGATGCCCGTCGACCCTTCTTGTAATTGTGCTGCCATATCATTCAAAAGGCGAAATGTCTCGCTCTGCCTTCTGGTGATACCAGCTTGATTTGCCAAGACATCCTCCAGCATTCTGGATACACTTCCCATGATATCCCGAACCACCCGTGGTCTCTGGTGAGGATACATCGCGAGATGAAAACCGAAAAATTGATGATTCAATTTTTGCAACCGATAGATCAACCTCCCACTTTGTGGTCGCCAATTGTTGATGGGTGAAAACTACTCGCCGAATTTGGTAATTTGGGGTGTGGATGAGGAATGAATCTAAACCTTCAACAAATGCCTGCGCGGTGAGTGCTTATAGATTCGAGAGATCAATCTGTGCAAGTCCCGCCTAAACCAAGAAATAGCCGTTTCCGGACTTGTTTCGGTCACAAAGTGAAGGAGATGGGGTTGATCTTAGGGAGGGAAGCGAAGAAGGTGTTGAGATTGTGAAGGTGTTGGCTTGCTATGACTTGTACAGAGAAAATGGTTGAATGTGACGGTATCAACACTTGGTTTCTGTCGACTGAACTTGTGTTGTTCTGTCTCCTTTTTTTCTCCTGTTGTTGGAAAATAGGGCGGAGAACCTATTTATACAAGTCATTGAGCCTCATTCACGTTTCTCGTGGGAAGTGGAGGTAGTGGAATGATGGAGTAGTGGAGTTGTGTGTCGGTAACACACGACCAGTCTTGCCCACTTTTCTGTTCATCTCTAACCGTCCATGACTTCCTAACACGTTCTTGTGATGGCGCGTTGCACGCCGCACGTTTGTAAACCGAGACCAATACCCCCGGTATGTATCCCCGGTTTGTGACATGATTGATGTCTGGAATGTGAATCGTGGATCCACGAAAGATAGCATGTAATGCTGAATTGAATAACTGCGTTATTCGGAAAGTCGATACTTGTGAAGTATCGTGTGTATTTTATGCGGTACCGCATTGTGGTGTGGTAAAGTGATGGGTAATGACGCCTCACTAACCAAATAACTCTGACCGAGGTTGTATAACCATGCTGGTGAAGTTGGACGGATGAGATGGTCTTTGAGACACTCATCTGCGACCGTTAATGAATATTGGGGTTTTTTGAAGAGGTGCGCAAGCATCACTCTTCAGCTTGGTCGAAACCAAGCATGGGAAGAGCTTTGGAGAGAACCGACCGGGCATGTGTGTAGACAGCATGCCGGCGTGCATGTCCATATCTTACTTTCCCGAGAAGGCGCGATCTAGGCCACTCAAATTGACCGGCAAAGTTGAGTGGTTGAGATCGATTTGCGTTGCAATCCATTGTAAAGGAGTTGAAGCGCATGTCGTCCCAAGTTTGGGCGCGCGTCCCAAGACGACCCATCTTGGTCGGTCTTGGTCGATCATATTACCGTGTAGGTGGTAGGTTGGTGTTCACACCTATACCTGATTATCCCATGAAAACGTGATCTAAGCCACTCAAATCATCCGGTGAAGTTGAGCGGTCGAGATCAGTTTAGGATTTGGGAGTGTAACCGCACGAGTTTGGGCGTGCGTTTTGGGTTGGCCGGGAATGATGTGCCTTGGCCGACCGCATGAGGAGGTAGATGGGCCCACGGTGGTCATCTTTGGTATAAGGACTGCTTAATCTAATCTGTGACCCTCCATTCGTGCTTAGGAGAAGATGGACGCGCGTGATGGCTTGAACCCTAATTTTGGCTTTCAAAGCCGCGCGACCATGCCATTTCGGGCGGACGAATGTGTTGTAACCAACCATGGTTGGTTTTGACCGGTGGTCAAGTGTGTGGCGGTCACATGGTGATTGTGTCGACATGCTCGGGCCCTTTGAGTCTACATCTACACCTCCATCTATACTGCGAAGATGGATGGTTGAGACCGTTTTTGCGGCACATGTAATATGCCGCAAACCCTAATTTAGGGTTTTCCGCCCATAATGCTTGGTATGGACGGTTTCTTGGCAAGCAAAGGCCAATGGTCGACCATGCGGGGTCGGCTGTGTGTATTTCATACCTGCTTGGGGGTGATGGAATTGATCTGGGGTCATCCAATCATGCTTGTGGAGTTGGATGACTGCGATCAGATCATATCCGGACTGATATGGTCAGTGCCGGATGCTCAATCGGGATAGTATAACACACCGAGAGGGGCTCAATCTGGCTAGTATAACACACCGAGAGGGCTCGGGCTAGTATAACACACCGAGAATCGGCACATGCGGGTATTTCGTACATGGTTTCATTATAGTGCTTGGAGGTTCGTGTTACTCAGTAAGAGTAACACTCGGTCGTCATGCCACACTTGATAATGATCATTATAGTGCTTGGAGGTTCGTGTTACTCTGTAAGAGTAACACTCGATCGTCATGCCACACCGATAATGAGTCTTTGAAATACAAGGCTGATATGAAATTCACGGGAAGGGATTGTTGCTACATGCTCCAACTGGAGGAATTTCATGTATTCACAGAATGGGATTGTTGCTACATGATCCATTCTTGGTGAATTAAGTGAGGGAATATCCAACACTTATAAATGGCTTTATCTTTTACAAGATGTCAGCGCATGATTTTTCTGGTTTTTTACAAATTTAACCTTGAACGAAAATCCACCATCAACAGTGTCCTAAAAGACTTTAGGTGGAGGATGGTTGTGACGACCATCCGATATACTATACAAACTCCATAGATGAGTTTCATGATGCCTTTTGAAAACAATCTTGAACGGGCATTGAACCTTCGTCGACGAAGTTTTGTAGACCCTCATCGTCTTCTTCTCATACTTGTAATTCTTCCCTTTGTGACTTTCTTCCTTATTCCCCGCTCTCTCGCATACCATCTCCATTTGCTTAAAATCGACGTGTTTGCTTTGAACAACTATGCACATCTTCTCTTTTGCCTTGGAAATAATCCATTCCTTGACCTCAGCCTTAATTTTCCACGTCTACATTGAACGAATAACACGGTATTCAGAACACTAATTCACCAATTTTCAAAACGATATACATCGATTCAAAAAAGTACCAAATCGGTTGTATAGTGTTGGGAGGTATCCGGAACGACAGTGAAGACGGGTTCAAGTTGAGAGCTCGTCTGTACAACCAACTACAGAAAAAGTAAAAATTTGTCATTACATAATCGTCAATTTATAAGATGTTAAAATAACGACTCCTTTTTTTTCCGTTAAAGGGTCGTCAACTTTACATTTGCAGAACGACGACCCCCAAAGTCGTCACCTTATTGTACAGGTTAACGACTTATTTGACTGAAACTCTGATATTGAGTCGTCATGGTGTGTTTTAGCATAACAACGACCCTTTTTCGAAAACAGACGACCCAACTTAAACGATGACGACTCTACATTGACAAATATACACCATTTTGTTCAGTTTTCAACTTAAGTCGTTACTGTATATATATCTAACATGACGACTCTATACGAAGTTATTGCAAATTTGGTAAAGCAACGACAACTTTGACTAATACGAGTAGTTATTGCGGAGTTGGAAAAAAGGTAACCGTTTTTTTTTTAAATTAGCCGTTAGGTATTTTTTTCCTATAAAAGGAGACCTATCCCTTTCAAAGTTATTCATCCATCACTTTCAATCTTCCCAAATCAGTAACCCATCACTTTCAAACACCAAAAATGGCTCCAGCTCAGTTCAATAATATGGAAGATGTTTTCTATTGTTAGAGCACACACCACGGTCACGAAGCACGACTTTGAAAGAGGGCAATGGATCGCCAGTAACCACGACCCAACTAGAGATCCGTACCTTAACATGGATCAAACATCCAATGCTTGGTGGAAACGTGTATTTAAGGTTTTTAAAGCACTAAACGGAAATCGTTATAGAAGGATGCTCCAACGAAGCTCGGGCTGAAGCTCTTCCCAACGAAGCTCGAATGGATAGAGTAAGTTTGTGAATCAATTGGTCGTTCATCAAAACTTATTTCTTTGGTTATTTGTATTCAACAAAACTAACTTATAAAAAAAATTGTTTTTCCAGTACTCTTTGGGTCGCATCCAATACGAATTAAAGTACGACCATGAGTTTTTGCACGAGGACTGTTATAGTCTCTTGGAGGAAAGCGAATTGAAATTCGCCGCATATAATTAAACCCATTTAGGTTTTCAAGCGAAATGTATTGAACTATTCTATGTCTTTTCCTTCTATTTTATTTCATAGTACATGTACGTTTTTTTTCAATTCAATAAAACGAGTTCAAATATTTGTTCAGTAAATATTCCCAACAAGGGTCGTCAGGGGTTTTAGATATACCAATGAAGACTCTAATATTTATTTGAAATATTTGGTATGAGTCGTCATTTTTGGTGAAAGTCATATTAACGACTCTAAATGTCACTTAACACAGAGACTCTTTGATAGTAGAGTCGTCAGCCAATAAACATAACGGAAAGACGACTGTTTTGATGTGCAAGAGTCATCACTTTATTAATATATCATGTAACGACCCATTTAGCAGTTAATGTGAATTTTGAATTCACCCAATGTGGTTGAGTCGGGCAACGGTTAAAAATTCAAAAAAATGCATGTTGGGGCATTAATTTTTATAAATAGAGACCCATATCTCACCCCTTCTTCACTCAAACCTTAATTCTCAACCTTCACATTCATTCTCATTCATTTATCATCTAAAAGCAAAAAAAAAAAAAAGGAAACACCATGGCTACTCTCTACACTTCCGAAGAGAATTGCGTCATTGTGAGATCTTGGTTGACATACACAAACCACTTTGAAGATCTAGGAAAAGACATTTATCAAACATCGATTCTTGGTGGAACCGTGTTTTTATCATTTTTGTGGCGTTAGATGGAAATTGTAACTCAAGGTCTTTGAAACTCGTCAAGGAACGGTTCGAGGAGATAAAATTGGAATGTGAAGCCTTCAAAAGAGAAATGAAGGCCGTAAGGGAAGCCTTACCCAATATGTTGGGTTCTATAAGAGTAAGTATTTAAACAAGAGGTCAAAATTATCGAAAGCTTTTAACAATACTAACTAAGTTTTTGTTTTGCGTTTTCAGTTGGGGAAGGCGTATGACCGATACGAGGTGCTTCGTGGAAAAAAGTTTGAGCTCGACGATTGCTACCTCATCTTGGAAGGCACTACCTTTAACTACAATTTCTATGGTTAAGTGTTTAAGTTCAATGTTATTATCTATTGTATTTTATTTCCTTCAATGTATCGCTATGAAAGATGTATGCCTTTTACGATTCAATGAAATCAAAAATCTTAAAAATTAACAGTCTGGGTCATTAAGGTATATAAATATTGAAAATGACGACTCTAAATAAAATTATTAATGGTTGGTTAGGGTCGTCGGTATATCACAATATCCATATGACGACTCAAAAACACAAAAACTTGCGTTTTTTACAGAGAGTTTGGCTTCGAGAGTCGTCCAGGTATTAAACGAATCAACTAACGACTCTAGGTGAACTACTAAAAATAGTCGTCATTGTTTAACACACCACCTTGACGATTTTTCATCACCATTAAAAGTTGCAAGTTAGAGTCATCTCCGTGAGTGTCAACAGACTGACGATTCTTTAGGGTCGTTAGTGTATACAACACACGACTATAACGACTCTCACTCTGAGTAATTCCATAGTGACCATGAATCGACCACTTGGAGCAACATTCAGACGATTTGAAGAGTATTGGAAGTTTACCTGATTATTTTGAGCTTCGAGTTCTTCATTTCGAGGATTGGTTCCTTCATTTTGAGCAATGGGTTCTTCATTTGCACCATTATTCATGGCTTCCTCTATTAACATAACATCTCTTCATCAAACATCCAATCCATAGGATTATTAGAGACAATCTTACCATCAACACAATCATGGTTGTTATTTGAACCTTCACCAACCTCATTCGCTCCACTTGAATCCCTCATTTCTAAAAACCCTAGTTTTTCCTCTCAAAACTCCTCTTCTTCTTCTCAACACATAAAAACTCAAAAATATAATCTCCCCAAATTTTTATCCCAAAATAAGATTTTAATCTAAACACAATTACCACACTAATTAATTTAATTAATACTAATCATTCAGGGGCATTTTAGCCATTTAAAAATTATTTTGATAAGGGGTGACCAAAATTAGGGTGGGGTGACCTTTTTTTGTCCTCTAGTGAATGGCCCCCAATTAATCCAGGATAAATTGCTTTCTTCACAATTTTGTGGCAAATGGATGATTCTCCGAAGATCTATTGAAGGTTTTAGTTTTGCACATGTAACCACAAAAGGAAGACATGCTTATGTCATGAGCAACTGCGTAAAAATTAGTTTGAAACTAAGTCGACGAGAAAGAAGAAGAAGAGGCACGCCTGATTCAGTGTGTTAAAGTTTTACAAAATTAGAATATCGACCTCTGTAGTGTAGCTTGTCATGGTCCTGCAAGTCTGGTATCTGATGACACGTCAACGTGTCCTCAACCAGCATAGAAGTTCCAACCACCCCATTGGGAGACCTATAAGAGCATCTCCAACAGAGGGTGGAGGTTTTATTTTTTCATGACACATAGGATTTTAGACCCTTATTTACATTAAATTCATCTCCAACAGTGGGTCATAGAAAATAGGAAGGGTGTTAAAATAAATATGAAGGTCTTGGAGAAGGTCTTATTTAGACCTTGGGAATGACCTCCACATCATCATTTTAACTATATTTTAATCTTTTAATTTTTAAATAAATTGTTATGAACCAATAAGAAAGAGGGAATCAATTTTGTCATTATCCAAAATAACAAATTTTAAAAATAAGACCCCATACTATTGGAGATGGTTCATGAGCAAAACACTATTATTTTTGCCACATACATATGACCCCATAAATAAGGATCTAAATAAAAATTCCACATAGGATTTTTAACACCCACTGTTGGAGATGCTCTAAATGATTATTGGGGAAATTTTTTTCTTCAAAATCCACCCAAAAACCGGCTTTACTACAGCAGTAGAAGTGGCTTTCCCTCTAAGGCCTATTCCTATGCACATGCCAAAACATGATATTTGGCATATATGCACCCATTATGGGCATGCCAAACTGCCAAACTCATATGCCAATATGTTTTTCCTGGCATATAGGCATACACGACAGAGTTTCCATCGAGCGATAGAGTCTCGGTCGCTCGATGGTCAATTAATCTCTCGATGGTCATTAAACCGACAACGACAGTCAAGCTGTCGCTCGCTTCTATGATAGTCGCTTATCAGCTCTTCATCCAACGACTACAATTTCCCCCCTATAAATACCTGATTTCAATCCCATTTAACTCACACCAAAATTTCTAAATCTCTCTAGAATTTCTCAATCCCCAATTCTTTTCTGATCTTCTAATTCCTCATAGAGCATGGCTGATAATGCGAGCATGGCTGATTTCATAGCAAACCAACATGCTGCGGAAAATCAAAGAGTTCAAATTAGGAGAAGAGTACCAAAATTTACAATTGCGGAAGATGAATGTATTTGCAGAAGTTATGTTCATTGTATTGAGACTTTATTCGCGAAGAATCTCGTCAAGTTATTTTTTGGGATAGGGTTTTGAGGAGATTTAAAGAACAAACAATGAACCCCAACCAACGTGATGTTAAAGGGTTGAGTAATCGCTTCACTATAATCAGTCGTGATGTTACTAAGTATCTTGTTTTACTTCAGCAAGAAGGTCCAAATCTTAGGAGTGGTTGAAACCTATTTGGAACTTAAACAAAGGTGTCGTGCGGAATATCGTCGCATCTACGAACATGACTTCGAATATGGAAGTTGTTTCGAGATTTTAAGTTGCTTGCCCAGATATTTTCCAATTTATATGTGGTAGAAGTTATTTGTAAAATTTCTTAATCATGTCCTAAAAGTTTTAATATTTTAACTCTAATTAAAGTTCAAGATTGGATTACGAATAGAATTAAGCTTAATTTTCAACAATACTCAAATTTTCAAATTCAAATTTCAAACTTCAAATTCAAATTTCTTAATAGTAATTTTTACAAGACATAAAAACTAGACTTTAAAAATAAAAATTGGGGACAATGTTCTTCATCTTGTTAATCTTCTTCATTTCACCAAATTTCCAATCAATGCGCTCATGAACTGAGTCTCCTTTGTTTATCTTCTTCTTTGGCTTCAAATTTGTTTTGCCTTGATTTTCCTTGCCTATAACTTCTTTGCCTTCTCTTAGTTGCGGTTTTGACTTGGTTGATATCCAAAACTTGGAGACTTCTTTGCTTCTTACTTATTTCTTTAAATCTATCACATATCTTCTCAACGGCATCTTCAAGCATTACTCCAGAAAAATCAAGTTAGTTATGACTTAGAATCAAGTTGGGTTAATTGTGCCATTTGGAGAAAATAGAAGAAATAAATTAGATTGAGAAATAGAGAATAGATTGAGAAGAAGAGAAACTTTTTGTGTAAAAAATTTGGGGTAAATTTTGAGTTTGAAAGTTACATATTTATTAGCGATGAAGAACTAGCCATTGGCGCTAAAGTTAATAGCGCTGGCGACATAATTATTATCTCCGACGATAAAATCATTATCGCCAACGATATTGTGAATATCGCTCGCTAGAAAGTCCGTCGCTTATTGGTTTTCCCATAGTGAAGCAAATGGTTTGCCATGCCACCTGGCATGCCAAACACCATTTTTTTGGCACGTGCATACTGCATAGGAATAGGCCTAGCAATTATCAATTACAGGTATAAAGATAGGAAAAAGTTTTGAACTCGCGGTGCGAGTTCAAATAGCGAATTCGCAGCATCACAGGTCATTGGATGTTGCAGATATGACATCATGACTTGACCACAGTTATGAACTTATGTCATATCTACAACATCCGACGACTGTGATGTCATATCTACAACATCCAACGCATGTGATGCTGCGAATTCGTTTTTGAACTTATGTCATAATAAAATAAAACGCTCACGCGAGTCGACATCGTCACATGATTACTGGGAAACGGTGTTTTAGCTTTTTTTATTTTTTATTTTTACAGAGAGAAATATCTAGGAGCAGGACTAGTAGATTAAACCTTTTTTTTCTTCTTCTTCTTCTTCACACCACACCAAATTTTAATCCCTCCCCTTCTTCTAAATCAACCAAAATCAATCAAACTCAAGCTTCAAACCAACCCACAAACTCCATGAAGAAAAGCAGCTTTAATCCAAATCTTACTTTCACCAAATCTCATCACTCTGTAAACAAAGTCAAATTAAAGAAGCCATTACTCTCCTCACTGAAATGGACTTCAAAAATGTTCAAATTGGTCCGGAAATTTTTGGAGAGATTCTCCAGGGTTGTGTTTATGAGCGTGATGCTAGAATACTTAAAAATGGTGGGTTTTCTATGCGAAATGTGATCTTTTGAATGTTGCAAATCAATTTTTTGATAAACTTGAGAAGAAGAATGTATTCTCTCGGGCTGCTATGATTGGATTATGTTGTAGAATGGGTTCTCATGAAAAGGCTTTATTGGGGTTTAATGAAATGCATGAAAATGGGTTTTTTCCTGATAATTTTGTTATACCCAGTGCTTTAAAAACTTTTTCTGCTTCACAGATGATTGGATTTGGGAAAGGGGTTCATGGGTATGCTTTGAAAATGGGGTATAACTCTTGTGTATTTGTTTCAAGTAGTCTTGTTGATATGTATGGGAAATGTGGTTTATTAGATGATGCAAAGAAGGTGTTTGATGAAATAGTTGATAGAAATGTAGTTACATGGAATTCGATGATTGTTAGTTATGCTCAGAATGGGATGGATGAGGAAGCTTTGAAGGTGTTTTATTGTATGAGAATGGTGGATGTTGAACCTACTAGAGTTACAGGTGCTAGCTTTCTTTCGGCAGCTGCTAATGTAGATGCCGTTGATTAGGGTAGGCAAGGTCATGCTATAGCCATTTTAAGCTGTTTAGAGTTGGATAGTATCTTGGGAAGTTCTCTTATTAACTTCTATTCCAAAATTGGCTGTATTGAAGATGCAGAGCTTGTATTTGCAATATGGTCAAGGATGCTTTAGATTCATGCCGTCTAATGAGATCAGAGAATTTTGGATTTGACTCAGTAACTCTAACAACCATATTGTCTGCATCTACTGAAGTAAGAAATTTGGAGCTTGGTAAAGAGTGTCATGGTTACTGTATTAGAAATAACTTTGACTCTGATGTGGTGGTTGCAAATAGCATTATAGAGATGTATGGAAAATGTGAGAATACTGATAAGGCTAGACGAGTCTTTGAGAAAACAATACAAAAGGATCTCACATTGTGGAATACGTTAATTGCTGCTTATGCAGAATCAGGTCTGAGCGGTGAGGCCTTGAAGCTGTTTTACCAGATGCAGTTAGAAGGTGTACCTCCAAATGTAGTTTCATGGAACTCGGTCATTTTGGGATTCCTTAGAAATGGGCAAGTAACTGAAGCTGAAACCATCTTCTCAGAGATGCAATGTATGAAAATCCGATCTAATCTGATCACTTGGACTTCTCTCATATCTGGTTTGGCTCAAAATGGACACGGAGATAGGGCCATTCGTTATTTTAAAGAGATGCAAATTCGTGGGCTACAACCTAATACTGTAAGCATAATTTCTTTGCTATCAGCTTGCATAAATATATAATCATTAGAATTCGGCAAGTCCATTCATGGGTACATAATACTGCGTCAACTTTTCTCATCGCTTTCCATTGTAACCTCTCTTGTAGATATGTATGCAAAATGTGGGAATTTATACCTAGCAAGGAAGTTTTATGACATGGTTAATTACAAGGAGTTGCCTATTTACAGCGCAATGATATCTGGGTATTCATCACATGGCCAATCTGGGGAAGCTTTTGAAGTATTTAAAAGAATGCAGAATGAAAAAATTAAACCAGATGAAATCACGTTCACTGGTCTCTTGTCAGCATGTGACCATGCGGGGTTGGTAGAAAAAGGTTTGAAAGTGTTTAATGATATGATCTCTGAATACCGAATGAAGCCAAGTATGCACCACTACGGTTGTATGGTGAGTCTACTTTCTCGCTGTGGAAGATTTTTCCTGGAAATGCCACTTGAGCCTGATGCCCAGATATCAGGATCAATTCTTTCTGCATGTAAAGAACAAAACAAGGTTGAGTTAGGAGAGTACTTGTCCCAATACTTATTCAAGTTGGAACCAGATAATTCGGGAAATTATGTTGCACTTTCAATTACTAATGCAACGGCAGGAAGATGGGATGGGATGAAGTGTTGAAGCTGAGGAGAGAAAAAAAGCTAAGGAACAAGCCAGGCTGCAGTTGGACTCAAATCGGAACAGAACTCCATGTGTTTGTTGCAGGCGATAAGTCACACTCGCAAACAAAGGTTATATATGAGACATTAGCTTGGTTAGAAAAGGAGATGAGGTTTGTGCACCAGCTTAACATGTATGATTAATAACAATAATATTCCAAGTTCTTAAGAAAATGTATATGTCTGGGACCAAGTAAAAAAACGGATCCGAAGCAGATGGAATTAGATGGCTAATTTGGCAATGTACCCATTCATGGTGATTTGGGAATTCAACCAGAGAAACTGGGAAAAAAAGTAGAACGTAGAACTGCTGGATTATTGACCTGCAAGGCAGTGGTGGAGTCGCTTACAGACAAGGCACAGCGCGTACTGAGATGCCCTTCACTCCACAGTTCCAACTTTACTCCTCTTCAGGACAAGTATGTTTTGCTCCATTCATCCTATAAGTTTCGAGTTGCTTTAAAGAATGAAGACTTTAATATTAATATTTTCCAGTCATTACACGAAAAGTTACTTAATGACGAACTTTGCATGTTATCCACTGCTTTATTAGAGAACCTTGACCTCAGATATGAGAACTGACCAACTTCTTAATCGTTTGTCTAGAGTTTAAGTACAAGTAAGCACTACTTGACTAGTTTTTGGGACGCTAGTGCCTATTGTTTTGGGATTATGAAAAACTGTACGAGGATCCCCTTGTGTTGGGACGCTTGTGCCTAGTTAAGCTATTGTTCCAACTTCCGACAGGTTAGTTCTGTCTGTAACTAGTTTTTCCTGATCAAACGATTGATTCAAATAATCTCTGGTTAAAATTATAAAGTTGAAGCCTTCCACTCCTTGTTTTTTTTCTCCTTTTCACATTAATTGATTTTGATTTTGATAGAATTGAACCTAAGACCCCAACTCCTCTCTCGTTATATCTATTGATTTTAGATAATCTAGGGTTCTTTTTGAGATATATGGGGTTTTCTGCAGAAATGGCGTTGACATCTAGGCTTTTCTCTTGGGCGTTTCCATTGCTAGGAAAAGGGATGAACTCGCAATGCTTCGTGCAGAGCGTGTAAAGTTGAACAGTGTGCTTTCGACTGCTAGGAAATGGGATAAACTCGCAATTATTCATGCAGAAATGGACCGTCAGCGTGTAATGTTGAACAGTGCGTTTCCCACTCCTAGGAAATGGGATGAACTCGCAATTCTTTGTGCAGAAATGGAGCGTATAAAGTTGAACAGAATTGTGAGTGAACCTCATTAATTTCTTAGTTTACCTTTCTGCCTTATTATTACTCCCTGTAGAAAAATATGATTGCTGAGAAATTCGTAACTGGGGCTACTCAATGGTTTTTGGTGATAGCAATTTCGTTTCTCCTGTGCACATCTGCGACTAGAATGATCTGTTGGATTTTGGAAAAGTATTATATGTTTGAATTGCCGAACTGCAGGTATAGGATGTAAAATTTTCCAAACCCTAATATGGTTGCAAATGAAGTAGGGAATCTCTTAATACTTCAGTAGAACTGGTATTTTACGTTCAATTTCTCACAGATCAGTTACTGAGACATATATTCGTGTTAGGGTGATCTTAGACTCTTAGTTTTGCTACTACAGATAAAATTCGTTTGGATTTTAGGATGTTCTTTCGCGACTATATTTCTTCATGCGTGCTTCAGTTCACATAAGTTGAGTGATCGGTATGGAACAGGAGTACCGTAAGATTAGTGTTTGTTATCATGATCTTGAGCTCCACTCTAAAGTTAAACAATGTGTAAGAATAAGTAGGATATGTTGAGAAAATTGTGAGAGAAGTAGAGCTACTCGATATTATTCCCTGTCCCAGTGAGCAGATTAGTTAACTCTGAATGAGCGAGAGGGAGCACTAAAGATGTTTCCATTCCAACAGCTACATGTCCTGAAATGTATTACCGAAAAGGAAAATTTTGACTCAGGAGATAATTTCTACCCACGTGCACTACTTGGCCAATGGATACTGTATAGATGTATGCGTGGAATCACCTTGGCTGTGTCCGGGGTAAGCCTGTTAACAGCTCCGTGCCTGGTACATGGATCAACAGGGATATGGGGCTATAATTTTCTCCCGCTGAGTAGTTGTGTTCGAAGAAAAATAAAAAAAGGGGTCGACTCCTGCAATGGAAGTATAAATTGTATAAGACGCGACTCTCCTGCTCCCTGCATAAGAGTATCATCATGAACTGTAGAAATTTTAAAAGTAGGAATGAAAACAACCTATCTTGCTGGAAATGTCTGTCAACAGTTGTATACTTAGATTCTCTTTCCTCCAAACCACTTGCTAAAACTATTTGTATGAACTTGCCTGTTTTTGTCAAAATATAAATAAATACTTGCCAATCTTTGTTTCTGAAATTGAGCTTCTTGTTTGCAGGACTTAGATGCTAAAGTAGATTATAAGACATATCTTGTTTCAGGAGTGGTGACTGCAGTAGTTAGTGCAGTAATTTGGATGCCTAGCTAATGGAAAAAGACATGGGCTCAAGTCACGCTGCTTAGCTAATGCTGCCTATTAGAATGCTTCATTTTAAACTATAGGGTAAGTTCCTTTCATAATCATTCTTAAATTTAAACTTACACCTTTCAGTTGAGATTTTTTATTCAGACTGTTCTTCATTTTCTTTTGAATCAAAATAAAAGAAACATCCAATAAAATCTCTTTATTAGTTGTTGAAATGCAATTGAATGCTTCTAACTAGGTTTTGCTACATATTTGGTATCTTATAAAGTTAGAGCTTTGTAGGTTGTACTATAATATTTGTAGTAATACCATACACGATGTTGACATTAAGAAATTTGATTTCCTTCTTTTTCTTATGCTTAAAGGTGATTGATTGCCCATTCCTTTAAGGAATGCTTAGGACTAGGAGACATGCAACTTCTCTTTTGCTATATTTGATTGGCCAAGCACATAAGTACACTCGGGGAGTCTATTTATAAATAAGATAAAGTGTAGCACTTTGCTGCTCTCCTCTAGCATTTCTACCCTATGTGTGGATTTTTTTTGGATAGTCTAGGGTTCTTTTTGAAATATATGGAGTTTTCTGGAGAAATGGCGGTGAAATCTAGGCTTTTCTCTAGGGCGTTTTCCACTGCTAGGAAATGGGATGAACTCGTAATTCTTTGTGCAGAAATGGAACGTGTATAGTTGAACAATGCGTTTTCCACTGCTAGGAAATGAGATGAACTCGCAATTCCTCGTGCAGAAATGGAGCGTATAAAGTTGAACAATATTGTGAGTGTAACACGAAATATAACTCGTTAAGTCTTAGTTAACCTTTCTGCCTTGTTATTACTCTCCGTAGGAAAATATGAAATGTTGCTGAGAAATGTATTTGGGGCTACTCGATGGTTTTTGGTGACAGAAAACTCGTTTATTATGTGCACAACCGCAACTAGAATGATCTGTTGAAAAATGGAGGAGGGAATCATTTAACACTTTAGGAGAACTGGTTATGGTTTAACTGGTGTTTTATCTTCCACGTGCACTTCTTGGCCAATGAGTATTCATCAAATTAGTGTGCAACTGAAGTGGATTCACCTTGACTGTATCCTGGGTGTGTGTGTTTACAGCTCCGTCCCTGTGATAAGGATCAACAGGGGTACGAGGCTATAATTTTCTCCTACTTAGTAGTTGTGTTTAAATAAAGAATAATAAAAAAAAGGGGGGCTGACTCCTGCAATGGAACTTTTGAAACCTTTGTGATAGCTACAGCATCCACCATATGGGCAAGGAATGTAATGCACGTTGAAATGCAAGCCTTATATCAAGCGATTCGTTGGCTATCCACTTCTCAGTTTTATTTTCTTTTTGTTTTTCTTTCTTTTTTTCGGATTGACAGGTTGTTGTTGTTAGTGTTCGAGTATAGTTTGTCAGTTACATTCATACGGTCGCTAATAACGCCACTGACACGCTTGCCAAGTTTGCTAGGTCCATTGTTTATAATATATGTAATGGTGGTATCCTCCATCTGTGCTTCTCCAACTGGTATTAGCGAGGCTGTGTAATTTCTGTTTGGTATCAATGAGAGTTTTGTGTTTGTTTTAAAAACACTACTACACCTTAAACTTAAACTTAACGATTGATGCTCCAAGGGGAATTCATGAGAACCCAGAACTTGGTTATTGAAGAAGCTAAAACTAGCAAATTTCTTGAGAAATGACAAGGTATTCTGCATCATCCAGTTGTAACTAATTGAAAATAAAAACGCAATCTCCAAACGATAAGCAGTTCAAACATACATAAATTGATAATTACTAAAATACTAATTATAAATAAAAAGGGTTAAGTCCTCCATGCTGATTAACAAGAGCCCGCAAGTCATCAGTAAGAGGCAGTTGATTGTCCATCCTTGGGCATAGGTAGCTGCCTCTCAGTCTTCTTAGCATCATCATCATCATCACCACCAGATTCTTCAGATACCTCGCCTTCTCCAAAATGATTAATCCGAATTGCATACCCATGCATATCGGTAACATATTTATTGTACCTAATATTCTCTTCATAATTTTGAGGATGGTAAGTAGTTTGTTTGCCGGAGGAAGCAGACAAAGGAACAAGACTGCTGCTACCACCACCACCCTTCAAATCTTCAGTGTCGACATTTGACTCCCCTAATTCCCCAGACGCCCTTAATTCCCTGAATAATTTGGTCAGAACTTCGTAAGCTCTTTTGTTGGCGGCAGCTCTTTCTTTTTTCTCTATTTCTTGTTTCTCTCTTTCTTTTTCAGCTCTATCTATTTCTCTTTTGGCTTTATCTCTTTCTCTTTTGGCCTTCTTTTTGGCCTTCTTTTTGGCTTTTTTCAGAGACAAATCACCCTCTTCCATATCTCTAGTGTCACTGAAAAGAAGAAAAACATAAATCAGAAACCGTAAATTGAAATGAAGGATTTAAGAGACTAATTCATTAGATCATCATCATTACTTAAAATGAAGCTATAAATAAATAAAGAATATCAAGGAAAGAAGATGAATAATGATGAAAATAAGTTAAGTCTACCTTGGCTTGAATTTCTATCAAATTTGTTAAGATTAATAATAAGAAGATCTATTTATGAAACAAAACAAAGATCTATGTATGAAACAAAAGCTAATCATAAGCGGAATAGAAATTATAATATAAAAATCTCCTTCCTTAACTTAACTAACAGGGGATCGGAAACTCCGTAGACGGGATTTAGAAGCAAACCTTAGCAAAAGGGGCAGGGAATAGAGATCAACAATAAGAAGATCTGGAAGATGAGCTGCTCAAAAGCTAAAGGTAGAAGTTGCTAGGAGGGTATACAATTGAATCGAGGGATGTTCTCGATTATTGAATTGGTGATTTAGGCATGTCTGCTGCTAATAGGGTGTACCGATTCACTACGGGGCATCCAATGCCTAAGGATTAAATGCCTATGGTTAACCTATTGATCAAATTTTCTAGGATTCTTTTTGATCTCTAAATCGGAAAATATTTAGCAACCAAAGAAGCTGTAACTTAAATTGGGATCTTATTTTAGCTAGGAAGTCTCTTAGGCTTTCATGTTAGCGGGCTCTACTCAGGCTGTAAACAAGTTTGTAACTCCCTAAGTTTGAGGGTTTAATATATCACTCACTCCTTTTGAAAGTGGTTCTCATGACACTTTTCAATAAAAAAAAAAGTGAAGTAAAATGATCCCCATAACACGAAGTAACCACGTGATACTTGTCATCAAAAGAAGCTAAGAGAAAAGTGGTCCCAGAAAACTAAAATAACATTTGACTTTTCCAATTAAGAAACCAGCCTATTTTTTTGAAACATCTAAACCAACCTAATATTTAGGAACAGAGGGAGTATCAATTTGCAAAAAACTTGATATAACCTTTCAAAAAAAAAAAAACGAAAACGGTATCATCACTGTAAACAACAAAATTAAATTTATAAATCAAACATGTTATAATGTTGTCCAATCATTGTATTACAACCCCAAGTATGATGAGGTGCTTAAGGTCACTAAGCATCAGTTGGATGAGTCTACATGATTCATGAACTTCACAAACAATATTGCATCAACAATGATGAATTTTGTAACAAAGATACAAAGAGAGAATTAAAGAAGCCAGAGGACGACAGGCAAAATATTTATTCAGCCAACTCTATGACTGCTAATAAGGATAGTATGCAAAAGCTAGACAACAAAATACAAAATCAGTGCAGAGTTTGGCTAAAACATTAAATTTGATATAAATTTTATACAGTAGCTAAGAACACTCTAATTTAATTATGCGATCTCAAGTTATTTGTGCATCAAAGATAATGTGTTTTGTATAACAAATATGCTATTTAACACTACTGGTTAGACTATTTTAACTCTCCAAAGCAAAGATACTTTGGGGAAAAAGAAAATCTATCTGTTATCCTCTTTATATAAATTTTTTGGAAAAATAAATAAATTTCTATTCATACTTACATGAATTGATCGGCAACCAAAAATATCTCTTCTTGTCTTCTCGAATCTCTATCCCTTCTTGTGTCCTTTCAAATCCTCTATTTATACACGAAATATTGAACACTTACCTAATTTCCCATCATTAAAATTAGGAAACCCTTATTTTAATAAGAAAGGATAATCAATTATAACTTAAAAAAAGAGTTGTATCTAGAGAAATTTTAACCAATTAGGAATGGTGCACTTTTTTCACTATAATTACAAAACTATCCCACAAAACACGTTTCCATATCGTTGTCTTTAAAGGGTGGCAGAAAAGCGAAATGCCACGTATCCGCCGTTGTAATTACCTTGGGACCCTAGTTAACAATTCGGAGGAAGGTTGGTTGATCACTTGATCGGAGGTTTTTCAAATCTCTCTCTCTCCACAGCTTGTTTTTGCGAAATATTTTTTCGGACCTCTTGTTCTTGCGATTCTTTTTTTTCTATTTTCGCGAAATATTCTTTCGCACCTTGTCTTGGATTTTATTTTTTTAAATGGTGCGCGGGTTATAAACCCAAAGGGGTTATAATCCATCCACAAAAAACCGGTCCAAACAAATATGACACAAAAACCCCAAATATCATAAACTGTCAAAACTACCCCAACCAAAAAAAAAAAACTGACAAAAATCACCTCCATTCATTATTGCTTATAACGTTTCATAACGGACAAAAAACACAAAAACCTCCGCTCTCATCAGTATCTCCTTCAAAACGAACCCAGAAAATTATCAGATCTAAAAAAAAAGTTTCATCCCGTAGCGAAACTCATATCTGATTGTCGATTTCACCTTCATCTCTTCTTCAATGGTTACGCATTTCAACCATTGAAGCAAAATCTGACCTAACTAGATTCATTTTTCTGACCTAAAACAACAAAAATGGCGAAGAAAAAAAAAAATCGGGAGAAAAAGAAAGATGATAAGCTTAGGAAAACTCACAAACCAAAGAACAAAAGGTAAGAAATCTCATCATTATTCTTCAATTATTTGATGTAACCAGATTTTTTTGGTTTAGGTTTCATTTGTTTTTTTTGGGTTTTCAGTTTAATTTTAGGTTTCGTCATTTTTTTTTGGCTTTTCATGGTTGATTTTAGGTTTCATTTGTTAGGTTTAGGTTTCAATTGAAAACTAATTTCAATTTTGGGTGTGTTTATTTCTTGTGTATGCTGTCGGCCTTGTTTATTTCTTTTTTTTTTTTTTGATGAAACCAAATTCGAGTTACATCATCTTCAGTTACTGGCAAAAAATCGGTTTGCTATTGTTGTTGGAGTAAATAGATGTTTGATGAAACCACATTTCATTTCTGTTTCTTGATGAAACCGAATTAGGTTTCATCATTTTTTAGTTGTTGGTTTACTTCTAGAGTTATTGTTTGTGGACCTAATTATGCTTATGGTTTCATCACCTATAAATGATTATGGTTTCATCATTTTTCAAGTGTATATCTTATGGTTTCACCACTTTTCAATTATGCACAGTTTCATCACTTTGTTCGTGCTTATGGTTTCATCATTACGAGTGCATTTCTTATGGTTTCATCACTTTTCAATTATGCACAGTTTCATCACTTTGTTCGTGCTTATGGTTTTATAATTTTTCAAGTGCAATCTTATGGTTTCATCATTATTATTTGTTTATTATTCTCTTATGGTTTACTTTTGGTTTCACAATAGGTAAAAAAAGAGAGACAGAACCGTTCATGTGTTCATTGCATCATTTGTTGCAGTGGAAATTAAGGCGTTGATACAAAACAAGCAACTGCATTTGGAAGCTCTTAAATCATGTCCGTTCTGGCGCTTCTTTGAGCCGTTCTATGATGGCGTAATGAACGAAGAAGAGCTCATCAAAAAAACAAAAGCAATAATTATGATTTTAAGTGCAATTGAAAACAGACATGATGGTAAGCGTCCGTTTTGTTTCAAAGTAACAAGATCAAGGGAAATGACTCTGCGGACCATTCCCGAACATTTTTTGTGACTTTTGGTCTGCAAATGGTGAATTATGTAGAAGCAGACGACATTGATGAAGAGCTGCTCAAAAAGGTGAACGTCTTCATGGCCACGTATTTTAAGGGGAATAAGAAGACAAACAAAGGCGATATTAAACGTTGTATGTTGGAAGCCGCAAAGGATGAAACCAAAGCAGATGACTTTGTCAAGCTTTTCGTAATGTTTCTTTTGGTTTCGGTATTTGTCCCTAAAAAATGTGGGAAAACTCTAGCAGCAAAGTACTTGTACATGGTGTTTGATATGAATAAGGTGTGTTGGCCCGAAGTCTTTCATGACTATCTACTTGATTCGATAATGAAAAACAGAAAAGACGTATAAAACGTAGTTGGTTGCGTCATTTACCCGCTGGTAAGTTAAGATTTCTTCTTTTTGATTCGTAAGTTAAAGTATTTTTAAAATGTTTTTGATGATTAATTTGAATATTGGTTGTTGTTTCTTTTTTCAGTATTGGTTGGCAGGGGTGACAAAGATAGCACAAAGAAAGGATGGGTTCCACAAGTATCTGAGGTTTGCTAGATGGAACCTTAGCAACATCTGCCAACAAGTATTGGCTAACTTCGAGGATCTTGTCGATAAAAAAGAACTTTTGTCCGAGGTAAATATTTACTTGGAAGATTTACTTTTTCGATGAAACAAAATTTGGTTAGTATAGTTTATGATGGTTGCAATGTAGCGCAAAGATATATTATGACTCACCAATCATCCACCACTCAACCTACAAAATTTTCACCGATGAAACCAGTTTTGGATTTACTTTTTGATGAAACCAGTTTTGGATTCATCAAAATTTTTAATTAAACCATTTTTTCTTGTGTACTGCAGAGAATATTGGTCACCGAAAGGGATCATTCTTGCTTCAAAGATGACGAAACCGAAATGCGCTTGGTCGAGCTTTGTAGATGAAGTGGAAATTTTTGCTAAAGACGATGTTCAACTTTGAAGTGTCGGTTGGTGATAATGAAAATCAAGTGCCTAGGTTCAAGTGCCGGATGAAGAAAATGAAGTGCCGTTGAAGAAAATATTGCTTCTAGCAAATGAAGCTAACTCCTACAAAGCCAAATACCAATTTGTGCGAGCCTTGATTGAAAAGCTTAGGACTAATGCTACAAATGTTCTTTCCGAAGAAGAAGAATCACTCACTGGCAAAATATGATACTCGAGGACGGGGAACAACAACCAAGACAGAGCACTTATTTGAGACGTAAAAGAAAACAAACAGATGTTCCAATAGTACTCCGAAGCGGTTTCGAATGAGGTAATATGTTAGATCTAGTTTTATTAGGTTGCTTTGTGCGTTGTTTGCTATGAAAATTCTTTTTTTTGATGGAAAAGAAATGGTTTCATTGCCTATGAATAACATTGTTGACTTTTAAATTTAAGAAACTTGTATGAGTTAAATTGAGGAGACAATTTAAATTTCTAACTTCTTTCTTAAATTTCAGTTTATTGGTAGTCTTTCATAAACTTCTTTCTTAAATTTCAGTTTATTGGTAGTCTTTCATATATGGTTTCTGCCAGATTTGTTTTATTGTCGCCAGATTTGGTTTCATCAGTTCAAGTTGATGTTTGTTTCAAACTCATTTTTTTTGATGCAACCAGATTTGGTTTCATCATTTTGTTGATGTAACCAATTTTGGGTTCATCATTTTTTGATGAAACCAGATTTGGTTTCATCATTTAAAGTTAATGATGAATTGGCCTGTTGTTTCTTTTCTTTCAGAAGTTTTAGATTTTACAGCTGTAGTTGCAGGAAATCCCACAATACACCCCTCACTATAATTCACTTAACTAATCCATTGAAAGATGAATAACTAAAAATATTTATTAATTATTTTCTTAAAGTCACTACACAGGAAGATAAAATTACACTTAAGGATTACAAACACTCTCCAAGTTTCTCTCTCCTAATGACTTAATTTCCAATTCAAAAGAATCTCCCCCCTTTACAACAGACTTCTCATCCCTTTATATAGGGTAATACATAGTGAATGACAGCTAGGCTGTCCTTTATTTTCGGGAATGTCTCGCGAAGTGTCGCGAATGTATAAGTACTCACACTCGCGACACTTCCTAACCCTCGTCAGATTTCATATCTTCCTGTCGTCATCCAATGCGTCATTCCTTTTGATTCCTTGCGACTCCCTCGCAGAGTCGCTGCGTTTATTATCCTCGCGAGTTTTGTATGTTGCGATATAATGATCCTACATCTTGCCTCTTTTTCCTTGAATATTGCTTGAAGAGCATTCTTTAAGGAAAAATCCGTTGTTGATGTAATCTTTGATCTTTGTTTGATGAAGGAACGAGCGAAAGAATATTTTTCTTGAAAAGTACGTACTTGCCTCTATTCTTTGGCGATGTTCCGAAGCTTTGAGAAGTACACATGAAGTATCATTTTTTGCCTCAGGTGTTATGAAAGTGATAAATTTCGCGAGATCATCTCGCAAGTTAAAAAGAGTGATGAATCATGAGAATTTATGCCTCTTGAACTGTCGCGATTGTTCGTTTTCCACTAAAAATCTTCTTTGCATAATTCCGTGAATTTAGTAATGACCGTTTACACGTGTTTAAAACTACCCTTTTTACCGGTATATTTAATGTTATCCGGTCATAACGTTTTCTTGTCTATTTATAGGAGGATCTTTTGTGAAGAACACTTGTTTTCTTTTACTTCATCTCTTTCATCGTCTGTAAATTGTCTTTTCTCTTTGTTTTTTCTTCATCGTCTTCTTCACCGTTTTTCTACTACTTCCTATCTCGCTATTACTTCCATGGCATCCAGGTTTGCTATTCTTGCTAAACTCGATCGATTTGTGATTGATTGATTTTGTGATTGATTGATCTTGTTGAAATTATTTTATTCTGATTTCTCTTTTAACCTCTTTCTGCCATTTTTGCTTCAGCAAGAACAAACCCGGCACCAAGTTCACCGTGAAGAACCCCATTCTTTCTTTGGGTTCGCAGTCGAAACCCACTTCTCAACAGGAACCCGTTCTGCAACCAAAGTCCTCTTTGCAAGCAAAATCTACCGCTTCTAAAAGAAAGCCTGCGAATGACAAGGTATTTAAGAAATATTTACCTTTTTTAATAACAATATTGTTGCCTCTGTTTCTTACTTAACTTGTCATTCGCAGGATGATAAAACTATTGATAGAACTCCCAAAAGATCTCGCCAACCTAAACCCATGACTCCTGATGTTCCTTTTCCCTCCTTTACGCCTTCGTCTCCTGTTGCGAAACTATCGCAGGATAATTTTATCACTAATGACAATATTCCTTTGCCTCAACTCCTCATAGACCAAGTTCCTCATAATAGTCCTACTACAAATGACCTTATTCCTTCTCCTATCATCGATGCCCCGTCATTCCTCCGATCACTACCTTTCCCGAAATCTCCTCTTCCCATGATGTTCCCTTGGCGAAGAATGATTCGTCTCTACCTTCTTCAACCGAGCAAATTCCTCTTCTCGAGAAAATTTGGAAGGGATAGATGTGGCTTTCAAAGTTCTCTCGGACCTTGTAGATGACGCCAAGAAGACTTCAGCACGACCACTGTCAAATCCAATGTATGCGAGATTTTAAGTAAACATCTTGGTCCCGATAAGATCTCGCAAGCATCCTTAGTTCAAGAAATTAATGTGTTGAAGAGTGATCTCCAAGCTATGATGCGAGATGCAATAATCTCCATTTTGAAAATCAAAAATTTCACAACATCTCGCTAGATCGTGATAATCTTCGCAGGAAGAATGAGGAATTAAAAGGTAGACTCTCGCAACCCTCTTTTTTTGTTTTTTTTTTTTACGACTTAAGCTCTTGTTCGCCCTTCAAGCTTTAAATCAGAAACGAATAATGGAGATATATCAGTTGGAATCAATTGTTGAAGAAGTTCGAGTTGAAAGAGATGCTTGGATGGAGCAATATAATCTTTTAGATAATCTTCATACATATGTCTTTGATCAAATAAATAATTTGTCTAAAGAAAATTTTGATTTAGCTCAAAGATCAAGACTCATTAAGTAATGACTTATCTCGCCTCTCTTATTCTTTAACTAAAGCTAATTTGGAGTTGGAAACTTTATCAGATGAGAATAGAACTCTTTCTCAAGAGAAGCGTTCTCTGTTAAACAAGGTGGCGATCTGTTCGCAACAGTATGATGCTTGTCAAAAATTATGTGAAGGACAAGAACAATCTATTCACACCCTGAGAAATCAGCTTGAAGAAGTTACTGCTGAGAGAGATAAACTTATTCAGGGTAGGATAACCTTTAGTTTAAAAGCAAGCCAATTCAAGGATCAATGTGCCAAATTAGAAAAATCCAACTCTTCTCTTGCGACCGAGAATTCCATACTTGTTTCTAATGAAAAAAGCTTTGCGATCTCGTTTGAAAGGCTTAGTTGGAAATACATTTGATGATGCCATGGACTGTTTGGGGAATAATTTTGCGGCTTTAATTCAAAGATCTTACTTCTCAAAAGGAAGGTAGTCATAATGTTTGACTACCTTAATTCATTTATGTATTTGAACATTCCAAAGATCTTCTGTAAGAGTCTCCTTTAATCTTTTCATATGTATTTGTGATGCGATTCTCGAGAGAAAGCTTCGCTCCGTTATGTCTACCCTCAAGTCGATTATACTAAAGTTCGCAAAGACAATGGGTTACTGTTTGCTTCCTCGTGCGTTCTCGCGAGCGTGCAAAAAGAAGATTTGAGTACATGTCTGATTGTAAAGACATAGATAGTAAAAATCGTCAAAAGGCGCTCGTCGTCAATTTCCCCTCAAAGTCAAGTCCTCGTGAATGAAATTTTATTGTCTAAATCTCTTGAACCTATTCATGTTGACCCTTTGGAAGTAAGTGATGATGAAATCCCCAACTCCCCGATAGTGATTATGACTATGAAAGTTGCGAAGATATCGCTAACATCGAAGTTGTCAACAAAGATCCTGGTCGATAAAACTTCGATGAAAATCCGCCAACCGGCGAAGGTGAATCTATTTGAAAGAGTATCCGAACGAGAGTCTACCGATTGGTGAAGGTGGAGCTGATAAAGATATTGAAAAATCTCTACCAACACGTAATCGATGATGTTGATGTAGAGAATTAAACTGCTTTTGTTGCTTCGTCGAAATTTTCTTTTTGCTTGAAAAGATTAAATCTTTTGTTGAGTAATTCCCTTATTGTCTCCTTCTTCCTTATTTAAAGAATTTTGGATATAATCTTGCAAGCATGTTCGCTTACATTTTTGTGTGATCATTTATGTTCCCAATTAAGGGCCTTACTTTGTCTCTTCTTGTTGCGACAAGATCGCAGGACGCCTTTGCATTTTCATGCAATGGCCCATTGACCTTGCCTTATCATTTTTGGTGGTCTTCTAAGTAAGACCTTCCTAATTAAAGGTCTTACTCGCCACCCTTTATTGCGACAAGGTCGCAGGACGTCTTTACACTTGCGTGTAAAAACCCATTGACCTTGACTTATCATTTTTCAAGTATTTTTGCCTCTGCAGGATATTTTGCTTGCGACAATATGATAGGCCTAAACTTTCTTACGAAAATAAAGCCCCATGACATTGTCGTCTTGCGACGAAATCGCAGGACGTCCGCACACTTTCATGTGTAATGACCCATTGATCTCGCCTTACCCTCGCGTTAGTATTGTTGCCTCTTCAGGATCATTGCACAAATATGACAAGCCTAAGTTTCCTTACGAAAACAGAGCCTCATGACATTTGCGTCTGCTTTGACACTCTCCCTAATGGAGGGTGTCGCCTTATCATCTCCCCGGTTGCCCCTTCAAGGAGGCGTACATCGCCATACAAGGCTAGCTCCTCCCATCCGGTCTTAACAACAACCCGGTTGTTTTCGCGCCTCTTATCCCTTATACCTATAGGGTTTATGGTTACAAGGCTGCACCCTAAGTGGAGTTTTCTTCAAGCGAGTGCAAAGATGCGCCAAGACTTGTGAAGAGTGGTAAGGAAGTTCCATGCTCCCCGCACTCTTGACTCAACCGTGTACCTCGGCGCCTTGATCATATGCTGACTCCTTGGAAGAGACCCTCGGTCGCCCAACCAGGGTATAACCTTATATATATATATAGTTGGGAATCCAAGGTACCTCTTAGGATAGGCTTTCATGGGCCCCAAGTCTACATGACCCAGTTCCGGGGCGGTGTAACCCTTTCCCTGAGCCATGTTAAGAGATACCCCCTTATATGACGCACTTTAGGTCTTACATTTGCCTCTTACGAAATATCATTCGCGAACTAGGGTGTACGCCATAAAGGTTCGTCCCATTCATTCATTCTTTCAATTATGTTTATTCATTCGATCGTTCAATTTTTCTTACTATTCTTCTTGCGAGATATTCGCTGATTTTCTCTGCATTTTATTGAATTTCGCAAATACCTTGCATTGAAATATTTCATCTTGATTCATCTCATCTCACCCCTTTTTTATGGGTAATATTTCTGTAGATACAATCTATTCCATGGTCTGCTCAATCTTTGTCCCATATCTTTGCCTTCGGGGTCCATCAATCTATATGCCCCTGTACCAACTACTTCTTTGATAATATAAGGTCCATCCCATTTTCTCGCCAGCTTGCCTCCATTTTCTCGCTGATAAATTGGTGTTTCTCGCAGCACCAAGTCTCCTGGTTGAAACTCACGTATTTTAACACACTTGTTATATTCTCTAGCCAATCTTCGATAATTTTCCATATGTCGTAATGCCTTTTCCCTTTTTTCCTCTAATTCGTCCAACTTAATTAGAATATTACCCGCACTAATATTTTTCTCCCAAACCTCTTTTTTTGGTTGTTGGGATCACTACCTCTGTTGGGAGCACATGACTTCAACTCCATATGTTAAGCAAAAGGGTGACATTCCTGTAGCCTCTCTTCTAGTTGTATTATATGCCCACACCGCTTTGGGTACTTGTTCGCACCATCCCTTATTGTGTCCTTCTAATTTCTTCTTCAATATATCTGCTATTGTTTTGTTTGTTGCCTCCGCTCGACCATTAGCTTGTGGATATAATGGAGTTGATTTTCCACACCTTATCGGAATGCATTAAGTATGTGAGTTCTATATTTTTCCCTTCAAATTGTTTCCCATTATCGATACCAACTGTATGGGGATCCCAAACCTGCATATAATATTCTCAAATATGAAAGTAAATACGTCTTTGTCGCGGATGTGTTGTACCGCTTTCACTTCTGCCCATTTTGTGAAATAATCCGTTGCGACAATTAAGTATCTTCTTTGTCCTGTTCCCGGTAAAAATGGTCCCACAATATCTAAACCCCATTTTTCAAAAGGCCACACACTTTTCGAAGAACTTAACGGTGCTACTGGTGCATGTATCTTCTTCCCATGTCTTTGACAATCTTCGCAGCGCCTTGATATTGCTTTTCCGTCCTCATGCATATATGGCCAGTAATATCCTTGCGTTTTTGCTTTATATGCTAAAGATCTTCCGCCGCTATGATTTCCAAAGATTCCACCGTGCAACATCTTCAATATGGTTTCTCCCTCTTCCCTTGTTAAGCATCGAAGTGAAGGTCCATCAAAAGATCGCCGATAAAGTACACCATCTCTCAATTCATAATTCGTCACACGACTTTTCAATTTGTGTGCCTCTAACCTATTTCTTGGTACTTCCCCTTTCATCAAGTATGCTTGAAGTTCTGCTCTCCAGTCTTTATCGCGACATTGCGGTATGTCTTCTACCAACATTGCATCTCGCTTCTTGCTCTTCCTCTTTATTTATTGATGGTGCGTAGTGTTTGTATTTTGATATTCCTCGCAGTTGGAGTCTGTCATCATACTTGATATAAAGGCAAAAGCGTCTCCCGAGTCGTTATTTCTCCTTGATATGTGCCTCCATTTCATTTTTGGATTCTGTGCTGACAATTCTTCGACCAGTTTCCTGTAGTTTTGCAAAGATGGCTCATTCGTAGCGTACTTCTCTGTTATCTGGCGAATTGCTAATTGCGAGTCACTTGTAATCCTCACATTTTCCAGTTTCATTTCTATTGCGAATCGCAAAGCATGTATTATAGCTTCATACTCCGTTTCGTTATTGGTGGATTCAAACTCCAACCTAAAAGAGAAAGCTAATTTATTTCCTTCGCGAAATCACAACAATTCCCACTCCATTACCTTCTCCATTTGATGATCCATCCACTAATATTTCCCACAATCCGCTCGGTTAGCAGATCTTTTAGGTCTCCATGCTCTTCTTCTACATCCATCATTTCATCCACTCGCTTCATCTTCCTCCAAGGGAAATTTCGCCCAAAAAATCTGCGACAACCTCGTGACTTGGTTGAAGATAATATTTCATATTTGAGTTTACAATGGCTTATTTGAGCATTCCATCTTTCAACTCTTCCCGATCTCTTTGAATTTTTCATTATCGACTCGATTGGTATTTTTGTTACTACCCCCGACAAGTATGTGCTTGAAAATATATGCGAAGCTTAAACGTTGCATAGACTAACGCCAGGATTAGTTTTTCAATCTTTGAATAGTTCCTTTCTGCGGCATTAAAAGTTTTACTGATGTAATAAAGCTGGTTTTTCGACTCCTGCATCCATTCGCAGCAATACTGCGCTCAATGCGTGCGAAGTTGTCGCAAGGTATATTAACAATTCCTCTCCTGGTTCTCTTTTTGCATAATGGATATTTCCATTAGATGTTCTTTAATTCCTTGTAAAGCCTTCTCACATTCGTCTGTCCATTTAAACTTCGATCCTTTTTCGGGACGCTGAAAAAAATGTTTGCACTTATCGAGATGATCGCGAAATGAATCTTCCTAGTGATGCTAACAACCCATTTAGCTTTTGAACATCTTTTACCGTCGCAGTGTAGGCATATCGCGAATCGCTTTCACTTTTTCTCGGGTCGACTTGTATCCCTTCTTTTGATACGATGTAACCCAAAAACTTTCCCGATGCAACTCCGAAGGTACATTTTTCTGGATTTACTTTGATGTTGAAACGCCTCATCTGTTCAAAGATTTCTTTTAGATCTCGTACATGATCTTCTGCTTTCTTACTTTTTACGAGCATGTTATCTACATATACTTCTAGTGTTTTATGTATCCATTCTGCGAACACTTCTTCCACCATTCTTTGATATGTGGCTCCAAAGATTTCGTAGAACCGAATGGCATTTTTGTATAGCAATATAACCCTCTTGGAGCGAAGAAAGTAAAGATGCTCTTGATCTTCCTCTGCATGAGAGGAATCGGTTGTAACCTTTATATCCATCCAAGGATGATATTCTTTCATTTCCCGCTGCTGATTCGACCAGTTGTGGAATATCTGGCAATGGAAAACTATCTTTAGGACAAGCTTTGTTTAAATCAGTAAAATCTATGCAAATTCTTATTCCCTTTTTCTTCTTTGGGATTATAACCATATTTGCTATCCATTCAGGATACTTTGCTGGCCTAATGATCCCTGCATCTAGCATTTTCTGCAATTCTTCCTCTATTTGGGGATGATACGCTGTTGCGATCTTTCTAATTCTCTGCTTGAATGGCTTCACCCTTTTGTATATCTCTAATTTGTGCAAGCTATCGATGGGTCTATACCAGGCATATCATCCATATTCCACGCGAAGATATCTTTATAGTCTCGCAAAGACAAATCAACGATCCTCTTTTCCTCATCCGCTTCCATACTGGTCCCAATTTTTAGCATCTTGGGCTCTTAGCTGGTTCCGATGTTCACTTCTTTCATCTGCTCCGCCGTGACATAACTAGCCTTCGGTTCTCCCATTGGGGTCGGTCCTTTCAGCTCTTTCGCGAGTTCATTTTCTTCTTCCGAGATCTCGCTAGGTATCCCTCTTCCTTCCTTTGCTCTTATCATGTAAATTCGAAATTCTTCTTCTTTTCTAACTGCTTTTGCCATTTTTCTGCGGTACTTTCTCTTTTTTGCTTGCTCTTCATAATATTTCACCTCAATTTGATAACATATTCTTCCTTTATCAACATCCCCTCTAATCTCGCCAATTCCACTTGGTGTAGGAAATTTGATACATTGATGAAATATTGATGCTACTGCTTTTATCGCATGTACCCATGGTCTTCCTAGCAATACGTTGTATGGCGACTCCATGTCCACTACACACAATGTTACCGTGTCTCGATTTCTCCTAACGCATTCGCATCTTTACCTCTCCTTTAACTTTGGTTATGGATTTACCAAAACCATGGATATTGTATGCCGTGGAAATCATCTCTTCATCTTTGTATCCCATCTTCTTGTAAGCATGATAAAACATGATGTTCACCAAGCTTCAAGATCGATTAAGGTCCATTTTACCGTCCATATTCTCTTTTCCTTTGCTAATTCTTCTCCTTTGCACATATTTACCGTGATTACCGGTGGAGATGTGTGATTCAAATTTTCCTTAGATATTTCTTCTTGTGAATGTTATCTTTTGCTTTTCCCATTCTTCTAAAGGTAATGTCACCTCTCTATCTGTAATTTTCTTTCCTTCAAAATCCCGCTTGTGTATTCTTCCATTGATATTTTCATGAAACTCATTAATCATTGCCTTTGTGACCGAACTGTACTCCATATCTTTCTCCTCTCCCTCATCTAATTTAACATTTTCTTTTCTCATTTTCTTGATTTGAATGATTTCGATTGCAATCTTCTTTTCTTCATCCCTGTTTCTAGCGCCAATATGTAGTTGCAGGAAATCCCACAATACACCCCTCACTATAATTCACTTAACTAATCCATTGAAAGATGAATAACTAAAAATGTTTATTAATTATTTTCTTAAAGTCACTACACAGGAAGATAGAATTACACTTAAGGATTACAAACACTCTCCAAGTTTCTCTCTCCTAATGACTGAATTTCCAATTCAAAAGAATCTCCCCCCTTTACAACAGACTTCTCATCCCTTTATATAGGGTAATACATAGTGAATGACAGCTAGGCTGTACTTTATTTTCGGGAATGTCTCGCGAAGTGTCGCGAATGTATAAGTACTCACACTCGCGACACTTCCTAACCCTCGTCAGATTTCATATCTTCCTGTCGTCATCCAATGCGTCATTCCTTTTGATTCCTTGCGACTCCCTCGCAGAGCTGTCGTTTATTATCCTCGCGAGTTTTGTACGTTGCGATATAATGATCCTACAACAGCATTAGGTTTTCAAACACATGAAGATTAAAAAAAATGACTTAGATATCTTAATATTGCAGGTAACAAGGGATGTTAACATGATAGATGCAGCGATGGTAGATCGCGTGATTGAACAAGAAACAGTTTCGCTGTCTGGAGAAAGGCTACCACATGATCACAATGCTGTGATGGAACAAGGTGGGGTTTTGCTACCTGGAGAAAAGGTTTTGATGTTACTCAATAATGTTGTAGTAAAAAGGTTCGTTGAGACTTGTGAAAGCAAAAGATTTTAGACTTATAAAACTTAAAAACAAACAAAACTTAGCTCAAATTGATTCAAGATATGAGAAAATAACCAAGACACTGATTCCACTATTACACATGAATAATTTATGGTGAATAACACAAAACTCTAATTATCTTTTTTTTTTTAGATCCCTTGTTTCTTAATTCACAAATAATCAGACAAATTCTCAAAAATTAATTGTATCCCTAAGCATAGATTATCTTAATACAAAGCATAACCTATCTAATTGAATCACAACTAATGAAAAGAATTTTGCGAACAATTTAAAACTCTGCAAAAGCAGTGATCGAGTGAATTATAAATTATAAATTAGAGCAAATAAGATAGTTACCAATTATTCATGCGTAAATAGCTTCCTCATTGGCTTGGTTGTGGGAGAATTAGCCTCTCATCATGTTGGAAACACGCTCAAAACTCAATTTATTACTCGAAGGAGGTGTACAAATGATGAAATGGAGTAAATTGGTGAAAATCGGGTGTTTTCAACGATTTTAATTGTTGCAAACACTGTTACAAAAGAACGATAAAGATAAACTGTTCATGTTGTTTTAAAACTGCCTTCCGTATTACGACCCCCTGTCTCTGTGTCGTTAACACTGTTGATAAACGACGGTCTTCAGAAGTGTAATGTTCTTCGTGTTCTTCCTTCACAACAGCAGCAGAAGAATTCTGTAACTTGATTTCTATTGCTCTGTTCTTCTCCCAAACTCTCACCAACTCCCCCAATCTCTCCCACATGCCTTTTTATAGTCACAAGACCCCTAAAATCCTCGAGTTAATGCCAAAATATTTTGTTTTAAAGTCTTGATATTTTTTATCTTCTTTCCTTCCTTGCAGAGATTTTATTTCCTTCTTGAACCGTCTGATGATGTCGACACATTCCCAATGGGCTGAGATGACATTTACTTAAGGAAAGAATCAGTCAATCCACACGCCATCCACCATAATTACCACAATGAACACGGGAAAACAAAGTTGCGCCCCCGATATTCTTGTATCTCCTATTCCACGTAAATCTCCTTTCTTCTCGAGTCTAACTGAAGTACCAGCTCCGTTTTGCCTTAACAGGCCATTCCCAGTCCAAAGCCAAGCAATAAGTCCGTCGAAAACTCAATAGAACCCGATCTAGGAATTCATGCAGCAGCAAAAATATTTTCCCGCCAAAAGTTCATATTTGAATGGGGAAGATGGTGTCCCCTTAACCAGCTGCGGGGTGCGACTAGCAGGTGCGCCCTGGGGTGCCCCTTAGCAATTGGGTTACCCCTTATCCAAAGACGAGAGTCCGAATAACACGTGTCCTCCGGAGGTGCTCCGAGCAACTTTTAGAGCCGAATTTTCCAACAAAATTTATTTCCAAAAAATACCTACAAACACACAAAATACTATAATAAGGACAAAAACGAGTACTAACAATGCGAAACATTGAGAACAAATTAGACACATAAATGCGTCTATAAAATACCCCCAAACTTATTATTTGCTAATCCTCGAGCAAATTTATTCTAAAATATAAAAATCATTTGAACCCCTAGGTGGCCCTAGTGGCGGAGTGTTGTCTTCAGAGGGTTTACCAGAGGTGTACCCACAAAACCTTTACTCCGGACCCTAGCTATCTACGCAGAACCTTGGAAGGCACTAAAGAATCTCCTTGGTTGGCATACTTATTGATTACAAGAGGAAGTACACCGATGCGAAATTCCAATTGTTGTACACGAGTTTGCACTCAAGCATACTAAAATTCATATAAAGTGACAGAGCTCTACTCAGATAGTTTCTGGACATCATAAACCGGAGTCGACCAATCACATGGAAAGATTATGAAGATGGATGTAGAAAAATATGGATGATGTTGACTAAGGTGAACCTATCCTAATGGACTCGAGATATTGGTCCGGACTAATATCAACACACTGGCATATACAAGGGGACCAGTGATCGATAATCCTAACTTTAGGTCAACTCAGCTGGCATATACAAGGGTACCAGTGATCGACTTTATTGTATTTATTCCAGTTGGTCTAGTGGTCTGGTCTTAATTTTCTTTTTTTTTTTTTTTTTTTTTTGGGTATCTCAGTCACTCTATTTCACCCTAGCAATGATAAAGAGAAAAATAAAAGAAGTGATCAGGATTCTTTCGATGTTTCCATCACGAGGATATGGCGAAACTACCATGTTTTCTTTTTCTAACACCCGAGCTCGTGCTTTTATGAATAGACTCTTTAGATGTTTCCATCTAATCAGATTGGTTCCTCAACTCCTACAACCAAAATGCTTCCATCCACTTAGATTGGTTAGTGCCATCCTTAATAAACATAAATTTCTAGGCTCTGGAGTTTATTTATTGCAACTAAAAACTAACAAGAAGTTTCTTCCCCACCCCCAAACTTAAATCTAACATTGTCCTCAATGTTTCTAATGAAAGAGCAATACCAAAATGTAAAGTAACATGAGGAATCAGTAAAGAGAGAAGTCGGAAAGATAGTACCTGGGTGAAGAGAGAAATCAAAAATTCATATACAACATACAATCGCCTCGATGGTCAATCAAGGGTAAACAGGGTCCTCCAGAGGGACCTCCTCAACATCACCTGTAGGAAAGGTTTCTAAAAAGGGTTTCAATCTCTGACCGTTAACCTTCGAAGAACTACTACCATCCGGTGTCTCGATCTCAACAGCTCCATGAGGAAAGACAGTGCGAACAATAAAAGGACCAGATCCACCGAGAACATAACTTCCCGGGAAAAGATGCAAGGGGTATCATACGTAAGAACTTTTTGACCGGAGAAAATGACTTCCGCAAAATATTTCTATCATGCACAAGTTTCATTTTGTTCTTATACTCTTTCGCACTATCGTAAGCATCTATACGAATCTCGTCCAACTCATTGAGCTGGAGTTTCCTATGGGCTCCTGCCTTGTCAAGTGAAAAATTTAGCTGCTTAACAACCCAATAAGCTCTATGTTCTAACTCAACGGGTAAATGACATGCCTTGCCATAAACAAGCCGATAAGGCGACATTCCAATAGGGTTTTAAACGCGAGACGGTAAGCCCATAAGGCATCGTAAGCCTAGACGACCAGTCTTTCCGATTAGGATTAACTCGTTTTCTCTAATATACGTTTTATCTCCCTATTAGAAACCTCTACTTGACCACTAGTCTGCGGATGATACGGGGTAGCTACCTTATGTGTAATACCATATTTCTTCATCGAAGCCTAAAAGGTCCATTACAAAAGTGCGACCCTCCATCACTAATTATAGCTCGCGGTGTACCAAAACGTGTAAGTATATTATTTTTCAAGAACTCAATCACAACCCTATGGTCATTGGTTTTACACGCAACCGCCTCAATCCACTTAGAGACATAGTCTACGGCGACAAGGATGTATAGGTTACCAAAGGAATTAGGAAACGGGCCCATAAAGTCAATACCCCACACATCAAAGACCTCAACGATTAAAATAGGGTTCAAGGGAATCATGTTCCTACGGGAAATGGTTCCTAATTTCCGGGCAACGTTCACAAGTAACACAAGAATGTGGGAGTCTTTAAACAACGAAGGCCAATAGAATCCACTTTGCAATATCTTAGCAAAAGATTCTTCTTAGCACTAAAGTGACCCCCACAAGCATTATTATGACAAAAGGAAATAATACTGGACTGGTCACTCTCAGGTATACATCTCCTAATAATCTGGTCTGGACAATACTTAAACAAATAAGGATCATCCCAAAAGAAGTGCTTAATTAACCTTGGCTAAAAACCTAGAACGATCTTGTTTACCCCAATGTTGGGGCATTCGACCAGTAACAAGATAATTCACTATATTCGCATACCAAGGTGATTGGGAAACAGAAAACAATTGTTCATCAGAAAGTTATCCCTTATATGAAGGGAATCATTAGGGGAACTAACAACTTGACCTAGACAAGTGGTCCGCTACTACATTTTCTCGCACCCTTTTGTCTCTAATGTCCTGGAAAAAATTCTTGTAATAAAAGGATCCATCTAATCAATCTAGGTTTGGTATCCTTCTTAGACAAAAAGGTATTTCAAAGCAGCATGATCAGTATAGATTACGATCTTAGAACCTAAGAGATAGGGTCTAAACTTGTCTAAGGCAAACACAATGGCCAACAGTTTCCTTCTCTCGTAGTGGTATAGTTCAATCTGGGCATCATTCGAGTTTTGCTAGCATAGTAAATCACATGAAGTAATTTGTTATCTCGCTGACCTAGCACAACACCAATAGCATAATCTAAAGCATCGCACATGATCTCAAAGGGTAGGTTCAAAGTTAGGTGCCTGGACTATGGGGGCGAGTAGTGAGTAAAGTCTTAAGCTTCTCAAAAGCCTCTAAACAAGCATCATCAAAGACAAACTTAACATCTTTTGCAAGAAAATTGCAAAGAGGTCTAGAAATCAAGCTAAAATCCTTAATGAATCGACGATAAAAACCTGCATGCCCCAAGAATGACCTAATATCTTTTACGGTTTTTGGGACCTATAAAGTCTTAATAAGGTCAACTTTGGCTTTATCTACCTCTATACCCTTATAAGATACGATATGCCCTAAAAAAATTCCTTATTGAACCATGAAATGACATTTCTCCCAATTAAGCACTAGATTCTTTTCCTTACATCTAGTCAACACTAATGACAAATGATGCAAGCACTCATCGAAAGATAAACCAAACACTGAAAAATCATCCATAAAGACCTCCAAGAACCGCTCTACCATATCTCGAAAATATGCTCATCATGCAAATCGAAAAGTCGCAGGGCGTTACATAGACCGAAAGGCATGCGTCTATACGCAAAGGTACCAAAGGGATAGGTAAAAGTGGTTTTATCCCCGGTCTTTTGGGGGCAATAACGATCCGATTATAGCCGTAGAGTAGCCATCTAAAAGCATGAATGACTATGTCCGGCTAATCTCTCAGCATCCGGTCGATGAAGGGAAGGGAAAGTGGTCCTTCCTAGTGACCTTGTTCAATTTCCTATAGTCAATACAAACACGCCAACCCGTGGTCACTCGGGTAGGGATTAACTCATTGTTATCATTCTCGGACTACAAAGAATACAGATTTCTTGGGAACAACCGAACGGGGCTGACCCACTTACCGTCCGAAATGGGGTAGATAATGCCTGCATCTAATAGCTTAAGAACTTCGGTTCGAACTACTTCTTTCATATTAGGGTTTAGTCTTCGTTGTATCTCTCTAGAAGGTTTGGTATCTTCCTCTAAATAGATCTGATGCATACAAATAGTAGGACTTATACCCTTAATGTCTGCTATGGTCCACCCTAAAGCTTCCTTGTTGTTTTGAAGGACGGTTACTAGCCTACTTTCCAGATCACTATCCAAGTCGGAAGCAATAATCACATGTAAAGTCTCAGAAGGGCCTAAAAACACATACTTTAGGGTATCTGGTAATGGTTTTAGGTCCAACTTAGGAGGCTCTTCTAACGAAGGGACTAGGGTAGACTTAGAAACGGGTAGAGGTTCGAACTTGGTTTTCCAGCCATTACTAGTGTCTATCAAAGGGGTTGAATCTAACAAGGCATTCACCTCATTAATCACATCATCATCATCAAAATCAATCCCAAAGTGAGCTAGGCATTTCTCTAATGGATCTTCTAACAAAGTGTTTGGTAATGACTCCTCGACTAATGTTCCTATCATGTTCACCTCTTCTATGCTTGAGTCATCTAGTTAGGAGGGTAGCTTACTAATATGAAAGACGTTCAGCTCAATAGTCATATTACCAAAAGATAAATTCATAATACCAGTTCGACAGTTAATGATCTCATTGGATGTAGCTAAAAATAGGCGACCTAAAATTACCGGATCTCGGTTCTCTCGGGTCGGGACAGGTTGGGCATCTAGGATAACAAAATCCACCAGATAAATAAACTTGTCGACCTCTATGAGAACATCCTCAATCACACCCCGAGGAATTTTAACGGACCTATCAGCCTAATCGAAGAGTCATCCGGGTAAGTTTCATCTCACCAAGTCCTAGCTTAAGGTACACATGGTATGGGAGTAAGTTCACACGGCTCCTAAGTCAAGCAAAGCTTTCTCAAACACGGTATTTACCTATTGTGCAAGAAATAGTAGGGGACCTTGGGTCCTTATACTTAGGAGTAGTGGTATTCGAATAATAGAACTCACGTGACTAGCTAGGAAGGCTTTCTTCTGAACACTAAGCTTACGCTTTCGTGTACACAAGTCCTTAAGAAACTTGGCATAAGCGGGAATCGCTTAATCGCATCCAACAATGGTAGGTTGATAGTTACCCGCTTAAAACCTCCAATATATCATTAAAGTTGGACTCCCTCTTAGTTGGAACTAGCAGCTGGGGGAACGGGGCTCTAGGAACAAAGCATGGCTCAATATGACCCTCATTGGTCTCATTAAAGACTCTATCAGTCTCCTCATTTTTTGGCTCAGAAGGGTGAACTACATCATGTTCACTTTCAGGCATGGCGACCTTATTGTCAACTTTCTTCCAATCCTAAGGGTTGTAATAGAATTCACATGATTGTACAATTTCTCTCCTTTAGGGTTAGGATCAGTATGACTAGGGAACCTTCCATCTTCTCTCTCACTAAGGAACTTAGCTATTTGGCCGACTTGAAGTTCTAATTTAGCAAGAGACTGGGAATTATTCTTAAAATTCTGCTTGTTTCCTCTTGAAAATTACCACGGCTATTTACTAACATTTCTGGCTCTGTGTTAACATATCCCGGCTCTTTTTTAGTATACTAAAAGATTCCTCTAAGCCGGTCATTCTATTCTCGAAGGGTTAAGAACCAGGGTTGACTCGAAGAGTTCTTAGCATAACCAAAACCCGGGGAAGCTGAAAATTACTAGATCGACTTTGATTTTGGCCCTTAGACCAAGAGAAGTTAGGATGGTTTCTCCAACCGGGGTTGTAGGTCTCGAGTATGGGTCATACTTCCGACGGTTCTCAAACCTAGCATTGTTATAGACGCATGAGCTTGCTCTTCACTAACCTGACCTTCCCAAAATGAGTTATCGGGTTCTATTCCACAACTAGATACTTGAGAGGTTCTATTAGGTTCACCAAGGGACCTATTTTTAGACTGACCCATTTCCAAAGCTTCTAACCTTCCGGACAAAGCAACAAACTTAGCATCCGATTCTAAGCTTGTATCTACCACATTGGTGTTACTTCTATTGACCAAGAGTCTTTTAGGGGCTCAACACAAGACTCCCACTGTTGGGATTTCTCAAAGCAACAACTCCCAAGAAGGTAAAGGCATCCTCAAGCACTTTTATTAGTAAACTCACAAAGACACATAGACTCGACCATGGCTTTGGTCGAATACTCTAAACCATCATAAATAATCCCTACAAGTTTCATCTTATCAAATCCATGGTGAGGACACTGAGATAGGAGATCATTGAATATCTCTAAAAACCTATAAAGTGACTCTCCCTCTTGTTGCACACTAGCACTAATTTTCTGCCCAATAGTTACAGTTTTATGCTTAGGGTAGAATTTCATATAGAAAGCAGTAATAAGTTCCTGCCATGTTTCAATGGATCCAGATAGTAGGTTGTTTAGCTAGGTATTGGCTTTATCTTTTAAGGAAAATGGGAACATCTTAAGTTTCAAAACTTCATCAGTAAGGTCTTTTATTCTAACTGTCCCACAAATTTCCTCAAAGTCCCTTATATGAAAATAAGGGTTCTCATCATCTTTTCCTAAGAATATAGGGATCATCTGAAGAATACTAGCTTTTATCTCGAAGTTAGCCGTGTTGGCTGGCAATTTAATGCATGAAGCTTGGTTGGTCCCAGTTGGGAACATGTAATCTTTCAAAGTTGCCATCGTTGGCACAACTGAAGTACTAGGGGTACTATTCTCACTAAGAGACAGATTCTCAAAACTGAAGTTTCCAAAAACGGGGCTCTCAAAAGAAGAGTCTTCGAGTTCCCCGTCTTCACAAGAAGAACTACTAGGTTTGTCACTAATCAAACGACCTAGAGTGTTTATTTTCCAAGCCCGTTCTTTAATGACCTCGGGCATACACTAGAAAAATAAAACAAAAGAAAAAGAAAATTCCTAAAAGGAAGGGAATAACTATGCAAACACAAACAAGGCTGACTCCACCACAACAAACCTAATGATATCTAGCAAACAAAAAGCATGATGGATCCACTTAGATTGTTTTCTAGACCAGCTTATAAACCTTCGAAAGGGAATTCGTTACAATTTAAGCAAACCCCTCTGGAATCAATCCGAGTTTAAGTAAGTTGAATAGAGGCGAGAGAAGCTGCGTGGAGCTTTGATACCCAAGGCCTCACCGCATTACAAGGCGGCGCAGTCACGCATTCAACTTACAGAAACCATCATGAACTTCGAAGAATGCTTAAAGAGTAACCAATATTTTTCGAATGACTTTCCTATTAAGCTCGTTACCCTATCGGTCTAGTCAAAATTTTAGGCTTAGGTTCGTGTTTGGTTTCGTTTTCCTAAGGCGGGCAAGAAGAGAACGGTGATGAAATCCGAACTCTTATCTTGTATGGCCAGTCCTTGCCCTTTACTAGGAAATTAAAGCAGCCGGATTCAGTTCCTCGACATATATTCACACGAAATCATCCAGTAAACCTGCTGACAGGGGATTCGCGGGTGTTTAGAATCCTTACCTCCCGTTCCAGATGGGGTATGAACCGTTGAAGTCGACTCGGGCCACGACTCCTATGTCGTGTACGAACCCGAGGGGCCGAGACAAGAGATCATAATCGTCGTCCTTCCTGTGCAGTTTATATTCAAAATAACCCTTCCTTAGGGTTTTAAAAATGATGTCCAAAGAAAGTCCCAAGAAAATAAAGTCCAAAAAGAATGTCCAAAAATAAAAGATTACAAATATATAGCCCTAATTAAAGTTTCTAAAAACATAAAGAAAATAAAAAAATATCTAATAAAAATAAATTAACTATATACAAAAATATTCTTCTTTACTCCTTTGGATTTCTTTTTTCTTTCCTTCTTTGGCTTCGCTTTACTTTTCAACACTTTTTTTTTTTTAGCGCAGCTCCAAGTCTGAAAGCAAATAGAAATACCAAAACGCATAAAAAAGAACAAAAATAATAAAAATAAAAATAAAACCTAAAAACAAATCTATACACAAGTCCGCGTCGGCGGCGCCAAAAATTGATGTTACTCAATAATGTTGTAGTAAAAAGGTTCGTTGAGACTTGTGAAAGCAAAAGATTTTAGACTTATAAAACTTAAAAACAAACAGAACTTAGCTCAAAATTGATTCAAGATATGAGAAAATAACCAAGACACTGATTCCACTATTACACATGAATAATTTATGGTGAATAACACAAAACTCTAATTATCTTTTTTTTTTAGATCCCTTGTTTCTTAATTCACAAATAATCAGACAAATTCTCAAAAATTAATTGTATCCCTAAGCATAGATTATCTTAATACAAAGCAAACCTATCTAATTGAATCACAACTAATGAAAAGAATTTTGCGAACAATTTAAAACTCTGCAAAAGAGTGATCGAGTGAATTATAAATTATAAATTAGAGCAAATAAGATAGTTACCAATTATTCATGCGTAAATAGCTTCCTCATTGCCTTGGTTGTGGGATAATTAGCCTCTCATCATGTTGGAAACACACTCAAAACTCATTGTATTACTCGAAGGAGGTGTACAAATGATGAAATGGAGTAAATTGGTGAAAATCGGGTGTTTGCAACGATTATAATTGTTGCAAACACTGTTACAAAAGAACGATAAAGATAAACTGTTCCTGTTGTTTTAAGACTGCCTTCCGTATTACGACCCTCGTCTACGTATCGTTAACACCTGATGATAAACGCGGTCTTGAAGTGTAATGTTCTTCGTGTTCTTCCTTCATTGAAAGAAAGGAAGAAGTGTAACTTGATTTCTATTGCTCTGTTCTTCTCCCAAACTCTCACCAACTCCCCCAATCTCTCCCCAGGCCTTTTTATAGTCACAAGACCCTAAAATCCTCGAGTTAATGCCAAAATATTTTGTTTTAAAGTCTTGATATTTTTATCTTCTTTCATTCCTTGCAGAGATTTTATTTCCTTCTTGAACCGTCTGATGATGTCGACACACTCCCAATGGGCTGAGATGACATTTACTTAAGGAAAGAATCAGTCAATCCACACACCATCCACCATAATTACCACAATGAACACGGGAAAACAGAGTTGCGCCCCAGATATTCTTGTGTCTCCTATTCCACGTAAATCTCCTTTCTTCTCGAGTCTAACTGAAGTACCAGCTCCATTTTGCCTTAACAGGCCATTCCCAGTCTAAAGCCAAGCAATAAGTCCGTCTAAAACTCAATAGAACCCGATCCAGGAATTCATGCAGCAGCAAAAATATTTTCCCGCCAAAAGTTCATATTTGAATGGGGAAGATGGTGTCCCCTTAACCAGCTGCGGGGTGCGACTAGCAGGTGCTCCCTGGGGTGCCCCTTAGCAATTGGGTTACCCCTTATCCAAAGACGAGAGTCCGAATAACACGTGTCCTCCGGAGGTGCTCCGAGCAACTTTTCGAGCCGAATTTTCCAACAAAATTTATTTCCAAAAAATACCTACAAACACACAAAATACTATAATAAGGAAAAAAACGAGTACTAACAATGCGAAACATTGTGAACAAATTAGACACATAAATGCGTCTATCAGGTTTCAAGTTTTGAAACATGGGAAGATGCGTCTGAAAATCTTGAAGATTTTCTGATGCAACCAGAAAAGGATTTAACAGAAAAGGATTCAACCCATGGAGAAACACCACAAGATGCAGAACATAAACACGAATCTGCAAAAGGTGAAGATCCCGTTACACTAGATAGTGTCTTTTCAGATGTTGACCTTACAAATTTGTTAAACCAAATAGAAGTAGTAGCAAAAGAGTAGGTCATATCTTTTTCGTCAAAGCCAGTGACCGAGGAAGAACAAGAAGGAGATGGTACTGAGTTGACTCCAAATACTGTCGAGGAGATCAAGGCGGCAGAGCAGGTGGAATCTGAAATGGCGAAATCTACTTCGTTGAAGCCAGTGACCAAGGAAGAAAAAGAAGGAGATGCTACTGAGTTGACTCCGAATACTATTGAGGATATCAAGGCGGCAGAGTGGGTCGAATCTGAAATTGAAAGCTACTTCGCCGAAGATAAATATTGAGCAAGAAGACAATGAAACTCAATTTGTAATTGATGAAGATGAAATTTGGAAAATGGAATACGAATACAATAAGAGAAGTTGTTCGTCGTCAAAGCCAAATGTTGGAAGCGTATACTACTATTCGGCCGTAAAAATGGCGAATAATTTACTCGAGTTAGAAAATGAACAACCTGGATTTGATTTAGGGCTGTCGCAGCGTGTGATCAAGAGCAGGACAGGGGAGAACGCAGTGTTGAACGAGAGGATGAGTAACATGGTTACAAGAATGAGGAAGAAAGAAGGAATTTGGGACCACCTATCGGAATGCGGGATTACAACACCGAGTGTGAAAAGAAGAAGAAAGGTTATAGCTAGTAAATGCAAGGATAAGATGGAGGTTCGGGAAGTACGGGGGTGAAGTTCAAACCGGTTGATAACTTGAAGATCTTGAAGGTACTGTGAAATGAGAAACCCCTCGTGACCTTTTTTGAAAGAACAATGAAAGGTAAGTGGGAAATAACTGACGAAACCGAGACTGGTTTCATCAAAATTTGTTCCAAGTTATGCATTGTTTCTCCTTTTATGATGTATCATGGTAGGCTTACAAAGATGCCTACGACTATGTCTACTGCAAGTGCACAGGCCTATTGGAGGCAAGGGAAGCACAGGTCGATCCCACAGAGAAGTGGTGTGTATGTGAGTTGATCTCAAGGCTTTACTTAAACTGATTTCAAGAGAGTGACAGAGTAATAGTTTGTTGTCGAAACAACTAGGTTGGAATGGTGATTGTGACTCTAAACTAAGGTAATGATAAGCACAAAGTGTTGGAACTGATGATTTTGTGACACTAGGGTGATTAAACTCACCACTTAATCCTATACTAAGGTAAACAAATTCTACTTATGCTCTTATCCTTCCCTTGAAGGTTTCGTGTGGAGATTATGTTAATTGCATTCACTAATTAACCCCTAGTATAGAGTGTCTTCTTACAGTACACTCTATCACAAGCTAATTTGCTCAACAATTAGCAAATAACCTAATACAATAAACACATTAAGAAAATAAGATGAATCATGAATTAACTTAACATAGGCTTAAGGGTTTATTCTACACCCTAGCAGAGGTGATTAGAACATTATGCAAAATAATAAAGCTTCAAAGATAAATTGCAAACTCAAAACTAAACCCTAAAATTGACTGTGTTTCTAAAAATGAATAACAACAAATATATATCTCACAATCACTCGAAAATCACAAAAGACGCAAACCCCAAACCTCTTTCCTCCCTTCCTCGTCTCTGAATCGACCATGCTGGGTTGTTAGAGAAAACCCTAATTCCAACTGCCTCAACCCTAGCTTCTAGGGTGGGAGAAGCTAATGGTGGAGATAGTGTGAACTAGGGAATGGAGGAGATGGCTGCTGTCAGGTGACGGAGGTGGTGATGATGGAGAGGTGATGGCTCTGCCATGGTATGGGTGAAGGAAGGGTGAAGAGATAGGTTTTCTCTGATTCAAGTCGTGGGAGAAGAAAGAGAAATGGAAGAAGAGAAATGGGTTTGGTCGATGGGGTATAGGTTTAGGTGGATGTGGTGTGAAGCGGTTGCAGCGAGAAACAGATGAGAAGGATGGAGCGAGCGTTGGATGCATAAGATGGAGATCTCAACGGCTCAGGGTGATGTGAGCCGATGCGTGCGCGGGCTTTGGCTTTTTGCGCCATAGACGCTTGTCTCCACTTTTCTGCTCTTTTGGCTCCTCAATTTCTCGAGCTTTATTTAATACCTAAAAACACAAAATTAATTAGTACAAATATTTATTCTTGAAAACAAGAAAAAATAGAATATGGGATAATATCTGATTTCTGAGTACAAAAGATGAGCTAAATGCCAATAAATAGATGTAGAAATATGCAATATTTGGCACTCATCAAATACCCCCAAACCTGAATTTTACTTGTCCTCAAGTGAAACGTAAATTTGGAAATCCTAACTATACCCCGTCGCAGAGTTTCTCGAATGCATTTAGCGTATGCACTAAGCCTTTAAACCCCTAGGTGTCCCTAGTGGACGAGTTGTAGTCTCGTGAGGGTTTACCAGAGGTGTACCCACAAAACCTTCTCCAACTTCAAAGCGTAAAAGAGTCTCAAGCATCCAAGGATCTATGAGGACATAGAGTTTTTGCATGCTAGTAACAAGAAGTTAGAACTACCAAAGAACGCATTCTCATCCTTAAGTGCTGAGCGAGAAATAACCATACCATATGAAAGAATTCGGGTTCGATTGTGATCATAAGCCTCGACTTACGCCTCACTAATAGGGTTTTATGATAATTGCACTCAAAAGATCGCTTTTAGTCTCTCATTTGTGCAGGCAGGAATAAAGAGAGAAATCCCTGCACACGTTGAAGGTAAGAAGGATAACCTTCAGAAATAATTTACGGAGACTCCACGAGTTGTGGACAAAAAGAATCTTTTTCGATGATCTCTAAGAAAGGAAATCAACCATTAGCAAGGGTGGGAGTACTCACTTACCTTCTCACCCGATCGGCAATTAATATCACTCTCTCAGCATTCATAGAAACGTCTTCAATCTTCGGTCTTCGGTCTTCAATAGCTGATGATGAACTTCTGAACTTCACAAGAACTTGACAAACATTTTTTTTTTTTTTTTTTGAACATTCATGAAATGAAAATAACAATAAAACTTGTATTGTCTTGATTTCATAAACTTCACTAATTCTCATCCTATTTTCTTTTCTTTTCCTTGTTGCACGTAAACCTTGGACTATTTCAACTTTTCTTCAAATATTCGGATGGTGCTCCGCTTGATGACGATGATGTGTTTCTATGAATCTGTTGATGTTGTTGAGAGGGAGAGAGTGATGCTAACTGCAAATCGGTATTTAGAAGAAGTTTTCATCTTTAAACGTCACCCTCATGATTGACGGAATTAGCACTCAAGAGATCAAAAATAATGAAAGTGGTGCGAAGTTGGGTAGCTCACCATTCCTACCCGGAATTGACGTACGGTGACACACACTCTAACAGCTTTTCTAGAAAGTCACAAAGATTGAAGGTTGGTGCCTCACTTGATGTAAAATGGGTAGTCTCCACTATGGGTGATCACAATTCTACCACCGAATATCTAAACATCACCTAATTCGCCCTCCGACATGGTTAAATCCAACTTTAACGCTCTAATCAACTAAGGAACCCGATTGTGTTCTCCAGTACTTCCAAGTTCTGTTATTTCGGTCAGACTCTCTATGTAAACATAGCTAGAAGCATGCTAGTGACTCTAAGATCTCTAAAAGTTGGAGGGTTTTATGCAAGTATGTACAAAGAGTTTTTTTTTTTTTTTTTTTTTTTTTAAGTAAAAGAAAGACTAAAAACTCTATATGCAAATGCAAATGCACCCCCAAACCGAAATCAAACATTATCCTCAATGTGTCAACAGATGATAAAATTTTAAACAGTCACATACCCAGAGAACTATGTTGAGTAAAGAAAAGGGAAGAGATTACCGGATGTACAAGAGTGTTGCTAAACCAAGGGAGGATGAATGCTTTGAAAGCAAACACCCAAGGGGCAAGACAAAAGTTTGGTTAGCACACATAAAACTTATGCAAAAAGAAAAAGAAAAAGGGAAATAAGATGGATTTTTAGTCCATATGTATGTACACAAGTGAACTAGATCAGTCCACGTAGATGGGGTCTTCCAAGTCAACGGTCTCAACTTCGGTGGAAGATGCTCCGAGAAATGGTTTTGATCTCGACCATTGACCTTGAAAATGTTCTTGGTTGCTGGGTTTTCAACTTCTACAGACTCCATGGGGAAAGACAGTGACGTACCAAGAATGGTCGACCATCTAGAACGTAACTTCCCTGGAAACAAATGCAAACGAGTGTTGTACGGTAAAACTTTTTGGCCAGGTGTGAAAGACTTGCGCAGAATGCGCTTGTCGTGAAACACTTTCATTCTTTGTTTGTACAATTTGGCACTATCATATGCATCATTTCTCAACTCTTCTAACTCATTGAGTTGAAGTTTTCTATGGGTTCCAGCCTTATCAAGATCAAAGTTCAACTTCTTCACAACCCAATATGCACGGTGTTCTAACTCAACAGGGAGATGACATGCTTTTCCGTACACAAGTTTGTAAGGAGACATCCCAATGGGAGTCTTGTATGCAGTTCTATAGGCCCACAAAGCATCGTTTAAGCGCAAAGACCAATCTTTCCTAGAAGGATTGACAGTCTTCTCAAGGATATGCTTAATTTCCCTATTAGAAACTTCTACTTGGCCACTGGTTTGAGGATGGTACGGTGTTGCGACCTTATGAGTGATTCCATACTTGCGCACTAGTGATTCAAAGGGTCTATTGCAAAAATGACTACCTCCATCACCGATTATTGCTCTAGGGGTTCCAAAACGGGAGAAAATGTTTTCCTTAAGAAAAGAAAGAACAACTTTATGATCATTTGTTTTGGATGCAATAGACTCTACCCACTTAGAGACATAATCAACAGCAACAAGAATGTATAACTTACCTTCAGAGTTAGGAAATGGACCCATGAAATCAATACCCCAAACATCAAACAGCTCAACAATCAAAATGGGTTGTAAGGGCATCATGTTTCTCCTAGAGATACTTCTAATTTACGGCATCGGTCACAAGAAACACAAAAGCATGGCAATCCTTAAACAAGTGTTGGCCAATAGAAACCGCTTTGCAAGATCTTTGCAGCAGTTTTCTTGGCACTAAAGTGGCCTCCACATGTATGGTCATGATGAGAAAGAGATGACGTCCCTTTGTTCAGAATTGGGGACACATCTCCTAATGATTTGGTCTTGGCAGTACTTAAACAGATATGGGTCATCCCAAAGGAAATGTTTAACTTCAGCCAAGAACTTAGAACAGTCTTGTTTAGACCAATGCAAGGGCATTCTACCTGTAGCAAGGTAGTTCACAATATCGCAAACCATGGCATTTCAGACACAAGAATCAATTGCTCATCAGGGAATGATTCCCTAATCAACACAGATTCATCAGCAGCTTCAACATTCAACCTAGACAAGTGATCAGCAATAACATTTTCTGACCCTTTCTTATCTCGAATTTCGAGGTTAAACTCTAGTAGCAAGAGTATCCATCGAATTAGACGAGCCTTAGCATCTTTCTTAGATTTAAGATATCTCAATGCAGCATGGTCGAATAAATGATGACCTTAGACCCTATCAAATAAGATCTAAACTTATCTAATGCAAACATGACAGCTAGCAACTCTTTCTCAGTGGTGGAATAATTTAATTGAGCATCATTAAGTGTTTTACTAGCATAGTAGATCACATAAGGAAGTTTGTCTACTCGCTAGCCTAAAACAGCTCCTACAGCATAGTCAGACGCATCACACATAATCTCAAATGGTAATGTCCAATCGGAGAGGTCGACTATAGGGCAGATGTAAGGAGAGCCTTGAGTTGCTCCCATGCTTCCTTACATGCATCATCAAAGACAAATGCAACATCTTTTGCAAGAAGATTGCACAAAGGTCGTGAAATTTTCTTGAAGTCTTTGATGAATCGGCGGTAAAAACCCGCATGGCCTAAGAATGATCTGATGTCCCTCACAGAACGAGGTTGAGGCAAGTGTTGAATGAGATCTACCTTGGCTTTGTCTACTTCTATGCCTTTTTCCGAGATAATATGCCCTAAAAAAATGCCTGAGTTAACCATGAAATGACATTTTTCCCAATTCAAGACCAAATTCTTTTCCTTACACCTAATCAGCACACAAGTGAGGTGATGCAAACACTCATCAAAAGAAGAACCAAACACAGAAAAATCATCCATAAAAATCTCAAGAAACTTATCTACCATGTCAGAAAATATGCTCATCATGCAACGTTGAAAAGTAGCGGGTGCATTGCACAGCCCAAAAGGCATACGACGGTAAGCAAATGTTCCATAGGGACATGTAAACGTGGTTTTTTGTTGGTCTTCGGGTGCTATGTGAATTTGGTTGTAGCTTAGAATAGCCATCTAAGAAACAAAGAGTGACTATGTTTTGCTAACCTTTCCAGCATTTGGTCAATGAAGGGAAGGGGAAAATGGTCTTTCTTGGTTACTGTGTTCAGTTTCCTATAATCAATGCAGACTCGCCACCCTGTGGTCACACGGGTGGGAACGAGCTCATTCATCTCATTTTGAACTACAGTAATGCCAGACTTCTTGGGTACTACCTAAATGGGACTGACCCACTGGCTATCTGGAACTGGGTAAATGATACCCGCATCAAGCAGTTTCAAGATCTCACCCTTGACAACATCTCTCATGTTGGGGTTAAGTCTCCTTTGCATTTCCCTAGATGGTTTAGTGTTCTCCTCAAGGTTTATGTGATGCATGAAAATTGTGGGACTTATACCCTTAAGATCTGAGATGGTCCAACCTAAGGCTCCTTTCCTGTTCTGTGTCTAAACATGATGCACTAATCACAGGTAAAGTGTAAGAAGGACCTAAGAAAGCATACTTCAAAGTATCAGGTAATGGTTTCAAATCAAGCTTAGGTGGTGTATCAAGAGGTGGGGCAGATTTGGAATCAGAGAGTGGAAGTGGTTCCACTGCATTACGCCACTTAGCAATATCCATGGGTGGAACGATTCAAGCAAAGAGTGAATTTCACCAATGTACTTAGACTCGAAGAGATCTAAGTCAAAGTTATCTAAACATGCTTGTAAAGGGTCCACTGACAAAATGTCGGTCAAAGAGTCTTGTATCAGACTCTCAATCATGTTAATCTCATGCAAATCAGTATCATCACAATCAATGGGTTGTTGACTAGTGTTAAAAACATTCAGCTCTACGGTCATGTTACCAAAAGACAATTTCAACACACCATTACGACAATTGATGATGGCATTGGACGTCGCCGAGGAAAGGACGTCCTAAAATCACGAGGATGTGATTACTTGGGTTTTGCACTTTGGTTGAGTATCTAAGACGATGAAGTCCACGGGGAAAGAAAAATTTATCAACCTTGATTAACACATCTTCAACAATACCACGGGGGATTTTCACAGATCTGTCCGCTAATTGTAGCGTAACGGTGTGGGCTTCGGCTCCCCAAGGCCCAGTTGCACATACACAGAGTATGGCAAAAGATTCACACTTGCTCCTAAGTCTAGCAACGCCTTTTCGACCACATGGTCACCTATGGTGCATATAATTGTTAGACTACCTGGGTCTCTAAACTTAGTGGGAATCTTGTTTTGGATTATGGAGCTCACTTGCTCAAAGTGAGAAAGGCACGCTTATGCACATGAAGCTTTCGCTTTTGTGTGCACAAGTCCTTCAAAACTTAGCATAGGTGGGTATTTGTCGATTGCTTCGAGAAATGGAATGTTTATGTTAACTCTCTTGAACATTTCCAAAATCTCATTGTATTGGTTACCCCCTTCTCGTTGCACCAACCGTTGTGGAAATGGAGCAACAGGTAAATGACTTGGCAAAGGAACATCTATATCAGTAGGACTCTTGGTCTTATCAACAGGCTCAGATTCTTTCTCTACATTAGATGTTTTCTGCGGTGTTGTGTGTACTGGTGAGTCTGATATAGACTCGATTGACGGTGGTACACCTACATGGTTCTCAACAACTCTACCACTACGGAGAGTGGTGACAGCATTCACATGACTATGTGGAGTTTCATTGCAGGTAGAGGAGCCTGCTTGAAACACATTCTTTGGATTTTGTTGGGGTTGACTAGGGAATTTGCCTTTATCTCTCTCATTCAATGCATCAGATTTGACCCATTTTAAGTTCTAGACTTGTGAAACGCTGGTCGGTAGTTTTCGAAGTTGTGAAAGATTTTGGGTTAACAGATCGACCACGATCTTCAAAGCTAGTCTTTTTCTCTGTGGTGCGAGGGTGTGGTTGTACTTGGGGGTTTCTAGGATATGAGTATCCTTGGTTGTTATTTGTTGGTCCCCTTTGTACTGGCCCTTTGGACCAAGAGAAGTTAGGGTGATTCCTCCACCCTGGGTTGTAGGTTTGAGAATAAGGGTTGTTCTCTTGCCTATGGTATAATGCATTGGCTTGCTCGGTTTTGGACTCTTGAAATGCGTGCAAGTCTGGACAGATGTCCACTAAGTGGTCAGAACTATGGCATGCGGCACAAGTGGCCATTTCAATTTGGTCACGGAGAGTAGGGGCATTAGGTTTTACATTTTTCTCGCAATTCAAGCATTTCTATTCTCTAGGGCCAAAGATGCCATTTTTGCATTTCCCTCAAAGTCGACTCGATTCTATGAACATTGTTTTGCGGGGATAGTCCTTTTCGGTTCGGATGGACTCCCCACTTTGTTGAGTCTTTTCAGCGACTTCGATTAAGAAAGTCCAAGCCTCATCAGCACTCTTGTCAATAAATGCACCATTGCACATTGACTCGACTGTGGTTCGGGTTCTAACATCTAGACCCTCATACAATATTTGCACGAGTCTCTATTTTTCAAAACCATGGTGGGGACATTGGAGTAGTAATTTATTGAATCTCTCCAAGTACTTTGCTAGAGTTTCGTCTTCTAATTACACAAAACCATTTAGACTTTGGCGAATTGTTGCCGTCTTATGGTTTGGGAAAAACTTTTTGAAAAACTCTTTTTTAAGGTCATCCCATGTTCTAATGGACTGTGGTTGTAGGGCATGAAGCCAAGACTTGGCTTTGTCTTTCAGAGAAAAAGGAAACAATATCAGTTTGAGGGACTCCTCTGGCATTTGGTTAAAATGCAGAGTCCCACAAATATCCTCAAAATCTCTCATGTGATGGTAGGGGTTTTCAGCATTGACCCCTCTAAACACGGGTAGCATGTGAATGGTGCTTGCTTTGATTCAAGCCCGACCAAGCATAATTTGTGAGAATGATGCAAGAGGGCTGGCTTTCCCTAGTTGGGTACATGTAGTCCTTGAGACTACGGGGTTGGTTTTGTTCATCACCCATGGTTTCTGTTTCGGATAGGTGCGGGCTTGGGCTTTGTTGAAGAACCGGGTATGCTTACGATTTCGTCCGGGCGGATTCTAACTAGTCGATTTTTTTGGTCTCTAAAAGACACAATCATAGCCTAGCTAGCGCATCTAGCATGTTAACATACAATCAAGTTCAACACAGAAAAGCAAAAACTCAAAAATGGCCCACCAATACAAGACTTAAGCCCAAAAGATGGCTTTTTTATGTTGTAAGGCCCAGCTGTGTGGGTGGGTTTCAGTTTGGTTTAGTTTGGTTATGTGGGCTTTAGCTGTGTGTAGAGCCCAGGTTGGGTGACAGTGCACAGCCCAGTGAAAAGGCACAGCCCAGTAGTTGGGCTTTCTGTGAAACACATAGCAAAAATTGCACAATTTCTAGCACACAGGGGTGGGTTGGAGAGTGCACAGCACAGCACAAGTTTTGTGCTCAGCACAGCTTAGCAAATGTACACACACAGGCCTTTGTGCAGCATCAGCTTATGCACTGGTTGGCAGCTCAAGCAAAACTTGTACACAGCACAGCTGTTGCTATGTGCACAGAGCAAAGCAAACTCACAGGAAAAAAAAATTGACACAGCACAGCCCAGATTGGCAGGTGCACAAGAAAATGAACAAAAATGTGTGAGGTGCACAGGGGAATGGTTGTGCTCACTCAAGGTGAAGCATGTGCTGGGTTGTGTATTTGAAAAACAGGCTAGTTGCTAATGCAACTCTGCTACTCAACAACTCACTCCAATACCAAAGGTTCACACATACATTGCAGAGATTGCAAGAGTTTGTTGCTCACAGGGTATCAACAGATGCACAAATTGAACATTTTACAGCACAAGATATCAACAGCAGGGTATATCATTCATACATTCATCACAGATTAGCACAATGTAGATATAGACTTCACAGATGGTGCAAATGAACAACAGATAAGCAATGCTAGCATTCTACAGCATGATCAGAGTGTGTCAACTTGCTTGGTTGACTTCAAATTTTTTCAGAGGTTACACACAAGTTGCAGCAGATGCAGGGGTCTGGCAACAACTTGGTTCACCAGGTCTCACACCAGCACAGGTTCAGATGGAAACAATTTTATTCAAATGTCACAGAGCCAAGCAAAAATCCTAGAGATTGAGCAATATTTAGTAAGGTGTCTAGCTTATCATGCAAAGGGACCAGAGATGATGGTTACAGGTAAGCTCAGGGTTGACAGAGTAAACCTTGCTGAAGTCCAAGGCTGCCAGCTAACCAATCTTAACCAGGTTGCTACTCAAGCTCAACAGCTTCAGGGGCTGGAGCTGAGCACAGGGCAGCTGAAAGATGAGCACAGAGGATGTTGAAGCTAAGGGTTACAGCTCAGAGCACACAAGAACAAAGGTCTCAGGTGTTACAGGGTTGAGCAATGCTTGGGAAGATAGCTAGGTTATCATGCATTCAGGGAGTATTGGCTCAAAGGTGAGTTTGAAACGGTCATCAACAAGCAAACATGCTATCATTCATTCATTCATTCAAGTAAGGATAGAAGATAATACCACTAGTATAAAATTGGGTTTAGGCAAATCCACTAATTGTTCTACTCCTTTGTGTTCTTCTCTTCCTTGGTTGCACAGCAGCACAGCTTGTACCTGTTAACTCAACAGATCAAACTCAGTTCTCAATATTGCACAATTAAGGCAAGAAAGCACTAGTGCTACAATGACAAAGTTCAGAGTTATGCCTAAGGCAGAAGTTGGGCCACAAGATGATATTAGCTGACACAATATTGATGAATACAAATGCAACTAACTTCAAGCAAGTTTGGCAGTGATGCAGTTCATGTTAATGGAGTGACGAAATTGAAAGTGACAGACTAATGAAACCAAGTGCGGATATGCAATGAAAATGAGGATCAAAAGTGAAAACTTAAACTAATAATACAACCACAATGTTAATGATCATGCTACAAATGACTACAGATGGCTATATATATACGGAGATGGTGATGCTACTAGACCATAGATGGACTAACTACAATATAACACAAATTGGCAAGTGCAAGTGAACTCGTATAATGAAACTAAACAATGATGCGATTTATGCAAGACTAAGAGAGACTAACAGATGGACTACCAACCTAGAAATTACAATGACAAGATGTTTTAAAGACATTAAAATGCAGAGTATAAAACAAAATGACTAAGCTAAGTTATACTAGTAACAAAATGCAAACAAAAGAACTTTTAACACATATATACAAAGCTCAGATTGAAAATCAGTAAAGGAAACACTATGAAACTACACAGTGCACTACCAAGTCCCCGGCAGCGGCTCCAAAAACTTGGTAGGCTTACAAAGATGCCTACGACTATTTCTACTGCAAGTGCACAGGCCTATTGGAGGCAAGGGCAAGCACAGTCGATCCCACGAGAGAAGTGGTGTGTATGTGAGTTGATCTCAAGGCTTTACTTAAACTGATTTCAAGAGAGTGACAGAGTAATGGTTTGTTGTCGAAACGACTAGGTTGGAATGGTGCCCGTGACTCTAAACTAAGGTAATGATAAGCACAAAGTGTTGGAACTGATGATTTTGTGACACTAGGGTGATTAAACTCACCACTTAATCATATACTAAGGTAAACAAATTCTACTTATTCTCTTATCCTTCCCTTGAAGGTTTCAGGTGGAGATTATATTAATTGCATTCACTAATTAACCCCTAGTATAGAGTGTCTTCTTACAGTACACTCTATCACAAGCTAATTTGCTCAACAATTAGCAAATAACCTAATACAATAAACACATTAAGAACATAAGATGAATCATGAATTAACTTAACATAGGCTTAAGGGTTTATTCTACACCCTAGCAGAGGTGATTAGAACATTATGCAAAATAATAAAGCTTCAAAGATAAATTGCAAACTCAAAACTAAACCCTAAAATTGACCGTGTTTCTAAAAATGAAGAACAACAAATATATATCTCACAATCACTCGAAAATCACAAAAGACGCAAACCCCAAACCTCTTTCCTCCCTTCCTCGTCTCTGAATCGACCATGCTGGGTTGTTAGAGAAAACCCTAATTTCAACTGCCTCAACCCTAGCTTCTAGGGTGGGAGAAGCTAATGGTGGAGATAGTGTGAACTAGGGAATGAAGGAGATGGCTGCTGTCAGGAGATGGAGGTGGTGATGATGGAGAGGTGATGGCTCTGCCATGGTATGGGTGAAGGAAGGGTGAAGAGATGGGTTTTCTCTGATTCAAGTCGTGGGAGAAGAAAGAGAAATGAAAGAAGAGAAATGGGTTTGGTCGATGGGGTATAGGTGTAGGTGGATGTGGTGTGAAGCGGTTGCAGCGAGAAACAGATGAGAAGGATAGAGCGAGCGTTGGATGCATAAGATGGAGATCTCAACAGCTCAGGGTGATGTGAGCCGATGCGTGCGCGGGCTTTGGCTTTTTGCTCCATAGACGCTTGTCTCCACTTTTCTGCTCTTTTGGCTCCTCAATTTCTCTGAGCTTTATTTAATACCTAAAAACACAAAATTAATTAGTACAAATATTTATTCTTGAAAACAAGGAAAATACAGAATATGGGATAATATCTGATTTCTGAGTACAAAAGATGAGCTAAATGCCAATAAATAGATGTAGAAATATGCAATATTTGGCACTCATCATATCATTGACTAGCTTTTTAAAAATAAAATTAACAGGTCAACGGCGTGGGAGCATTTACATCTTCACTTACATATATCGGGGAAGAATATGGATAGTTTGATGAGAAAAGGTGACGTCGCAAGAGATATCATTGAGTTCTATATTTTGAAGCTGCAAAAAAACATAAAAAAAAATGAGTTGAAGCAAGATGGTTCTACAAAGTACCAGAGAGCTGTGTTTCTAAGCACATTTGCCTATGTAAATTTACTCTGAAATTATTTAATGTAATTTTTTTGGCAGAAAAAATAGTTGTGGAAAACAAAAAATGTTGTTGTCTATATGGTTAATTTTGATGAAACCAAACTTGGTAAACTTATCAAGGAGCTGTTATCTGGTATTCTGTTTCAGACATGTCACTCATTAGGAAAGAAATGTGGTGCTGTAATAGAAGGTTTCATCGACAAAATGGATTATAGCGTGCGATTTTTGTTCGTTCCATTGCTGACACCAATTGGAGATGTAAACCATTGGACGCTTCTTGCTTTTGATTTTGAAACCGGAGTTTTTTATCACTACAACTCCTTGGCTTCCACCGAAGAAGAATGCGGAAAAAGTCTTTGAAAGCATGAGACAACGAATAATATCGGCATTTGCACAAAGACGACCAAAGCTCCCCGTGACGAGCAGACTAGTCAACCAACACCGTACACTCTGCACACCCCTTCATGTTGTCAACAAATGGGGTAAGCTATGTTTTGAAGTTTATTAGTTCACATATGAATATGCTTGAAATCATTACATCACTTGTAAAAAGTTAGAAACCGAATGCTTTACATATAGCTACTAATATCAAAACACTCTCAGCTAGTCACTTTATAACAGTTGAAACATTATTTTGGTTTTTTCAGAACGATTGTGGCCTGCATGTTTGCTATTACATGAAGAGCCTCTTGAAAGTAAACATGTCTCGTGAAGATGATATACGAGAAAAGGTGCATAACATGAGACCAAAGTTGGCGTTGAAGATACTCCTTGACAATATAGAATAATACTCATGTCGTGCTCGTCCTCTTGAACATTCAGTTTAGTTGAAGTTTAAATTACTTTTGAAATGGTTATTATAATGATGATACTCCTTGACATACAGTTCTTCTTGCAGATTCAAGTTTTAGTTGAAGTTAAAGTATTTGTGAAATGGTTACAGTTTATATAAAAAAACAATTTCGTGCGATTTCAGTTGTGTTCCCTTAAAAGCTTATGTCTACAGAAATATGATGTCTCATTTTTATAAAACAGTATCCATAAATGATGTATCATATATTTGGGGCACCAATAAACGATAGACAAAACAACATCTCTTTGTGTTGTTAAAAAATATAGAAGAAAAAGTGTGATAAAACAATGGTGAAACCAAAAAGGGTTTCATCAAAAAAATGATGGAACCTATTCTGGTTTCATCAAAAAATGATGAAACCTAATTGATTTACACCAAACTATAAAGGCCTGCAAAAATTTGACAAACTTAATCAAACAAAAATCGAAAAACTTAATCAAACTTATTTATTCTTAGACAAATTATAAAATGAAAACACCTGCAGACACATTAACTTCTAAAAACAAAAATCTGAAATAGTAGATGAAACACATATTGTTGCCTAAAAACGAAACTAAGAGCGAAATTCGATGACTTGTAGTCGAAATGACTACAAGTTCTCATGAAATCGACTTGAGAAGGGCATGTCCTTTTATTATGGGTGGTCAAAACCTTGCAGGAACCACAGGTTCTCATCTTCTTATTGGGAACTGAACCTGTATTAGGAATCCTCTTCTTCTTCGATGGACGTCCTGCCTGTGGTCCATTATTTGGACCAAAAACCATTGATTTCGGCGACACTGTCACGGGATTTTCAACTGTGGGAACAGGATTGATTGCATGTTTATATGATTATCGATAGAACTTTACTGTAAAGTAGTGTTCAACATACTTGTAAGGATCTTCTCCGTTCACCATGATACAACGGACAACATGGTCACAAGGGAAACCGTCAATACGCCAACGATTGCAAGAACATGTTTTTCTTTTCAAATCGATGCGTGTTAACGAAGCATGAACTTCAAACACATATTCCGACGACTTGGTTCTTGGGTAGTTACTGACCATGAATCTTGTTGTCGTGGAGCAGAACTTCATATTGTGGACATAGAGTTTGACGCCAATTCATTAAGTTAGCATAGTCCTCGCGACGTGTACACATTTGGTCCATAAGCTTCACCCTGATTTCATCAACCATGACGGCTATAGGCTTTTCTCTCTCTTCAACGACCGAACCATTGAAACTCTCAGCAATATTTGAACACAACCTACCATATCGTCGACCCTTGAAGAAAAAACTTGCCCATTTATCAACAGGAGCTCTACTTAGATAGTCTTGTAACTTCTGATTTTCAACCTTCCTCAACTTATCCCAACTCTCTGTAAAATCTTTATGAGTAGAAGCATACGCACATTTCTTAAACGGTCCCAATACATATTTGTTATAAACCTTGCGAGTTCTTTGGTAAGCATATGTTGATATTGCATTCCATATGCCAGTAGCACCAACCATGAAAAGCCTCAGGAAATACAACAGGAATTTGAGTTACCAATCCAATACCTCGATCACTCACAAAAGTAAGCTTTGGTCGCAAAGGAGAAAGGACTTGCTTCAAATTTTCCAAAAACCATTTCCAGTTCGCTTCATTCTCCGATGATACCACAACATAATGATGCGTGTCGTAACCACAACAAATTAATTAATATTTTTCCACCTAATTAACAAGTAATATAGTGTAGTCAAGTTCGTTCCCACGAGGAGCAAGAGATTCTAGTTGTAAAAATTGTCACGAAAAGGGGGGTGTAAAGCAAAAGAAAATAAACAAAGCAATTAAAAGTTAAAGTTGAAATCAATAAGAGAGACAAGATCAAGGAATCCTTCTTCGTTGCAAAACAATGATTCAAGTTATGTTTTTCATCCACATGTTATTAGTCACAGATTATCACCAACCGTAGGTAAAGCGACTAGATCAGTGCTAAACCCCTAAATCCCTTGTATCACGACACGGAAGTTCTCGACTACCGGATTCTATTTACCAAACCACCTAGAAGTAGATCACTCAAGATGTAATTTAAATAAACGCATTAAGATTTATGAACTTATTAGGTTGATATTAGTAGTTAAACTCTTAGATCAAGGTTTACTTGCTAACGTTGTTTTCACACACAATTGCTCCACGGAATCCCTCCGCAAGGTCTTGTGTTTGCTACTTATGTAAAGAGTCAAGAAACGATTACTTATCTCCTAACTTTCACTAGCTTTAGATAAAATTAACAAATCAATTTAGCGTGCACTCCAAACAATCTATCAATCAATCATGAATGAATAAACATTCCTATTAGTAAAAACAATCGATAATCATGTGAAAAACCTCAAGATAGAATTGAAACAAAACTCAAAACATGTTAAGAACTAGGAATTCATCCTCAATCAATAAGAAAATTAGCTACTCATGTTTTTGAAATTCACACAAAATAATTAAAAGGAGAATTTTCAAGTTCACACAAATAATTAAGAAGAAGAATTGAAAGCAAAAACACAAGTGTTGTGTGTGTAGAGAGGTGTGTAAAAGATGATAGAGAACTTCTCTATTTATAGGCTTCAATATTCTCCAAATCTTCCAAGGAATAGAATCCTCATTCCATAATAATTCAATTTCCAAATTCAAGTCTTTTTCATCTTCCATCTTCTCTTTCCAAATTTGAGCCAAATTCTCCATCCAATTCCAAGTCCAAGTCTTCACACCCATGAGAAAAATCCAACACAAAAATATGTAATTTTGGTCGCCGGAAAGCTGGTATTATGGCCGGAATCCAGCCGGAAAAGTCGTCGCCGGTCACCTGAATTCTTCGCCGTCACTGGTATATTCGACGGAATATTCCGTCAGTCCATCGTTAGGACTAACGGTCAAAAAGGTCAAACCGTCAGTCAACGGTCAAGGGAAGAGGTAGTTAGCCGAGACAGCTGGTCTGACTCGTTGGCTTACTCGGCTGAGTTAGGCTGGATCACTGAGCTGGATCGGTTCATCGCCGGTCTGAGTTGACTCGCCGGAATGGAGAACCGGCCGAGTTTCGGCTATTTACAGGACTTCCCGGCCAAGTTCAGGCCTCACTTCTGCTTTATTTCCCTGTTAAGAAACCTATCATACATCTAGTTCATTCACATTTTAAGCATAGCACCACCTTTATCTTCCCTTTGCAGTGTTATTTGTCTCAATCCTGGTTCCAATCTGGCTACAATTCCACCATCAAATCCATCCTTCACAAAGACCCACACTAATTCATCTTCTATCTCATTACTCACCGATGCTCCCCGTTATTCATTCCCAAAGCAGACTTCAATTTCTACCGCATCTTGCAAACTCAATCAATGTGTAACCACAAATCCCTCTTCTAAGTCATCACCAAAACCAACAGCCTCACCTTCTGCTCTTAATTCAACAGAAGCTCAACATTTCTCCCATCCTCTCGATCTCAGAGACCCATTCTCAGAACCTTATCAGTTCCTTATATCCACCACCAGTCATACCAACTTTTCATTAGAAGCATCTCATTCAACAATAGCATCAGCATCGTTCTTGATTCACTACATATCTCATTCTTTCCTATCTGCTTAGCTGCCAGTCTTGTACACCACCTTCATCTGATCTCATGTTCTCCACATTACCATCCATGTTCACTGTAACGAACGACGACCATCTTCTCTTCTCAGATTCGAATCAGCTCGACCACAGACCCATCTGCTTTGCTCGATCTACTGAATCTCGACCACAACATTGATTCGATTGAGAAACAACAAAACCCTGAGTTTCTCTATCTCTATCTTCACAACAATCGATTAAACATTCAGTTCTTAATCTCTGTTCTTTATATCAGCTCTCGGACCAACAACAACAGCTTTAGATCGAAACCCATCTTTTATTCTTCTCAGAAAGCTCAAATCAACCCTCAATCCCATCTGAGTTCATCTTTGAACCCTCAGATTTTATCTCCTTTTTCCGATCTCCATCATCTCGCCTCTGTCGAACTTCAACCAAACCCTTACTGTCGATTTCGTATCCATCTCTCATGAACTAACAGCTTCAATTCAGTCTTCTTCTTCATTCTGCCATTAAATCCCTCAATTTCTCGGAATGTTACTCGATCCCAATAGCAGCAGCCCAACGCTTTTAACTCTTCTCTCTCTTTCAGGTGCAAAAAAATTATTTGAGAAGATAAATATCTGGATTCAGGTTTAGGGTTATAAATTGGGTTTGTTATCCAACACCCGGTCACCTTGATAAGGGATAACTAAGCTGGTTGTCCCTTAACGTCAGCTAGTATATGTTTATTACTCCTCCAAAAAAAGTTGCCCCTTAACCTTGACTGGGCTCCAGATAGTGTTCAGCCTGCGAAATGATAACTTTGCCCTTTTTGACTCAATTTGGGTAATTTCTTCATCTTTTCGTCTGTGCGACTCCATAGTAGCTATAAAACTCGAAACAAGCGTAAAATACATAATTTACAAGAAAAATAGCAAAGAAAGCATAAACTCTATATAGTAAATACGGTGTATTCTACACCTATCAAATTCCCCCACACTTAGACTTTGCTAGTCCTCGAGCAAATCAAACTAAAAACTCACAACTTCAAAGCGTTCAAGCGTCCCAAGCATCCAAAGAGTTATGAGGACATAGAGTTTCTGCATGCTAGTAATAAGAAGTTAGAAATACTAAAGAACATATTCTCATTCTTAAATGTTGAGTGAGAAATAACCACACCATAATGAGAGAATGCGTGTTTGAGAAACGATCAATAAGCATTTCGCCTCGACTTCTGCCTCACCAAAAAGGATTTTATGATAATTGCACTCAAAAAGACGGATTTTTTATGGGTCACACATGTGTGCAGGTAGGAATGAAGAGAGAAATCCTGCGACACGTTGAATGGTGGGAAGGACAACTTCCGAAATATTTTTAAAAACCCACATCTTTTAACATTTTGAAAAACCATTTTTCTGACGATCTCTAAGAAAGGAAATCAACCACTATTATCGAGGATGAGATTACTTACTCACCTTCACATCCGATCGCCAATTATGATAACACCACTCTCACGGCATCCAATAGAAACGTCTTCCTCGTCTTTAACTTCTTGGTCTTCGTCTTCGGTTTCAACTTTTGGTGATAAACTCTCGAATTTCATAAATCCTTGACAATTTGTAACCTTTACCTTAATAATCCTTGTCGCTTGAAACTTCCTTATAGATTTTCCTTCCCCACGGCTTATTAAATAAAAATAAAAACAAAACAAATATTTCTCTTGTTTTTTTTTTTTTTTTTTTTTATCTTTTTTTTTATGAAATTTTTAATTTTTAATTTTTTTTTTTTTTTTTTTTTTTTTTTAATTAAATATAAATTTATTCATCATCAACGGAAAGGAGTTTACAAGAATTGGATGGGAGTCTCGCAACAAGCTGAGCTCCAATCCCTTTTTGAATGACAACACCTAATCTATGGAAAAGGAACTCTCCAACTTTGACATTCGCATCATGACTGGCCATGTAATTACGTAATCTCTTCAGAAAATCTATCGTACCACTGCCCAACTCCCCTAAGGTGGTGAAAGCAAGAACACCAAAACCGAACCCTTGAGCTGAGCACTTTTCGAGATATTTAGCATTTTTATTGGCCACAGCCTTTAGCAATCGCTTGCCCCTGGGAAAAAGCTGATACACCTTTACCTGTGAGAGGAGAAACACCTGTTACATCCAAACACACATTATGCCCATTAACCCAATTATAAACTAGTATATCAGTGGGTGATGTATGTTCTGCATGTGGATGGGAGATGGATGTTTATGGGGATCATGCTGTACACTGCACTAAAGGGATTGGTCTCAAGTTTCGCCATGACCTTATTCGTGACACTTTTGCGGATATGTGTTATCGTGCAGGAGTCCCAACCAGGAAGGAAGTAGGCTTAGGGCTGACATCCGATGATGGCTCGGATTTTTTTTTTTTTTTTTTTTTTTTTTTTTTTGTGAAACAAGAGAAATAAACACTACACCAAATTCTGGGATTAGAAACGGAACCAGGCCGTTACAAAAACGGGTTGTAACGGCCCTACTTTGTTGCAAAAGTGGGTGTTACATTTTTTTAACGGCTTTGTGGTCGTTACGAATTTTTTTTATTGGCCCTCGTAATGTGCTTGAGCCGTTACGAATTTGCCACGTGGTAACAGCTCGGGGTCATTTACGAATTTTTTTTTGCAACAGGGATGTTGTAACGCTCGAGCCGTTACGAACATTTTTGTGTAACAAAAAAATTACCGTGATCAACATTGACGTGGTCAAAATTGGTCAAGTATTGACCAATTTTGACCAGTCAAGGATGACCTATAGATTCATTTTCTCTAGGAAATAGTAGGAATTCAAAAAACAACCTCGCATACACCTTTCATTTCATCCTCCGCAATCAACAATATTTTCTTCAATCAAATTCATCTTACATTCAATCAAATTCTTATCACATTCAAATAGCTTAATACAAAAAAGAACTTAAATTCTTCTAAGTATCAAAATTTTTGTTAAGTATGAAATACTAAGGGGATACTAAGTATCAGTTCATAGAAATTCTTATGTTCACAAATTCATCTAACTTAGAAACACATAGAAACTTACAAAACTTGCATATGCTCTCCAACCTAATGATTGCCTTGTTCTCCAACATTTCTGCTCCAAACTTGCAGCAAAGCATCAATTCAATTAACCTGCAAACACAAAAATATCTATTTAGATGTCGAAAGTATGCACAACAAAACTAGAGGGCAGAAATTATGAGGTTCTCTGCTGCCGGTACTAACGCGGTTAGAAAAGAACATGATATATATAGTTGCGAGTTAGAAGTACTAACTTGACTTGAACATGATATATATGTGTACCTTCCTCACTAAACAAAAACGGCATATCCAAAATGAAATTAAGGATACCATAAGTACAAGTCATTACCAATCTGGTCGTGATTATGAAAAAAAATATATTAAAACCAATCAAAGACCAAACACTTGGGTCAGAATTAAACACTACACCAAATTCTGGGAGTATCCCAATAGCCATGAGAGCTGCTGACTGAGGAAAAAACAATAAGAAGTTTAAAATGATTCAGAAGAGGCAAAACCTATTAGTAAGCTTATCTGAAAAAATTCTCTACACAAATATCATGAAATCAATTGAATTTTATTTTTATCTTCTCTGTAACCAAGGGCACCCCATGATCCTGGTGATAGATGTATACAAGTAAAGAGTGGTGGTAACGCCAAGCATAAGATATTCTTTACCTGCAAAAGTGTTGGCAATTCCAATTCTGGAAAGGTAGATGGATGGCGAGAAGGAATATGAAAATAAAGAGCCTGCAAGGAGACAAGATTATCATGTTCAAGCAAAATATTAACTGGACTTTCACCTTGGAAACATAAAAGACCGCTCTAGAATCAATCATGAGCAAGTTTAAAATAGTAGGAAGAAAACTAAAAGTTTCACCTTGGACCCATTCTAATATATGCCCAAAGTTTAAAACAAGTCAAGAGCACCAAGTTTCAAAACACCGTAAACCACTAAAATTGTAAATCTTTAAATTTATGTGAATCCATGCAGTCCTTCTCTGGATTAGTAAGACTACTTTTATTAATATACCCTAAAGGTAAGGATGCAAAATATATAGAGATCATGTACTATCCTGATAAGTAATCTTATCAATTAAGCTATGAATAGAAACCAACATACATTAACACGAGTATAAAGAGACTATACGAAAGGCTTAACATAGTTTTACCTTAGATACAGTTTGTTTGCATAGTTCCCCTATGGGATCTTTTGCCAAACCAAGCATCAATCCTACAGATCATGCTTTCGTGCTCTCGTTAGTTCTTAAATGAGAAACTCTATATGTTCTATGCATGGAACTTATTTCTTAATAAAACAGAAAAGATTAGAATCGGTAATTAAACGCAAAACAATTAAGTGGAGTACTACACTGTGAGAAATACCGATAAGTGTCGTGTGATTAAAACACGCAACTGTCCATGCAATCCTATGGCAAGGAGCAGTCTGCGTGGGTAACATTTGGCTCCTCGGGTTTGTTATATGTTATCCATGTTCTTGAGATTTTCCCCTGCCAAAAACAGGACCAGATGCATTAGTGGTTCCAGCGTCGATTTACAAAACCTCTCTTATTACATTACACAATGACAAACCTGTAAAGGTGACAGTCTTAACCCAGCAGCAACAACATTATGAAACTCGGGCCAAGTTCTAAGTTCCTGTATATTTCTTATACTTGGATCAAGATTTACCTGTTCGAGGGAAAAACTGATTGATATGAAGACAATAGACTAACTAAAAACTAAGAGGCCAGCATTGTCTAGTAACATTCTGAAACTAGAGAACACAGGAAAGCCGTAAAGATAAATACAATAGACTAACTATAAAACTAAGAGGCCAGCATTGTCTAGTAACATTCTGAAACTAGAGAACACAGGAAAGCCGTAAAGATTTGATGGCAATCATGTAGCCTTACATAATACAATGATCTGCAGGACTTAAATGACATTTTGGTTATTTGTCGAAGCTGAAGCATGAAAAGATAATTAAAACCTCTCAACTCGGTATAAAGATTGGAGCATATTTAATAATTGCAGACTAAAAAGTTTACTTGAAAGAGTAGTTTTAAAAAAATTAATAATCTACTTGAGAGGGTGATTTTTGGAACGATAAAATGCTTGATATTATTATCATCTGCCAAATCTTTTGCGCTCATTAACATATATCGTATCTGCTAAATTACATGACCAAATGTAAGCCTGTCATAATTAAATGGAAACGTGAAAGAACGTACAGTTGTATTTTGCTGGGCGGGCAAGCGACCTGCCAAGACAAGCTTTGGAACCACGAGTGCCTACAGATATCAACACAAGTTTAGAAACAAAATATATATATATATATATATATACATCATAAAGCCTCTAACATTAAAGCAAAATTCACAATGACATAGATTTCTATCTTGATAATGATTTTCAAATACCAAGATGGAGGTACCTCTGTCAAAAGAGTGCAGGTTGTAGCAAGAGTAAATGCTCCACGACCGAATGGGATAGCAGTAGTCCTTTGTGCGAGCTGCCATAGCTGAGCCTTCGAGGAACAAAACAAAAATAAATAAATTTGAAGAACATATATGAGAAAAACTGCAAAATAATGACAACTTCATGGAAATAAGAAGAGACATGTCCATGTCTCTGATCTAATAGCCTAACCATTTTACAAGAAGTAAATGATCCCAAGCACAATGACAATATTTTCAAGGTCAGTTAAAAGTATTTACCTATTGTTGGTCTTGATTAGATGCAGTAGGACTCCCAGATGTTTGCACCGAGACACGCCTTGCCGAGCACAAAAGGCGCCTAACCTGGGGAATCAACAAGTTACATATAATATGTAATTACAGCCAAACTAAAGAAATTGCCTGACTAAAAATGCTCCAGTTACCTCATTTAATCGCAGATCCCGCCCATACCGCAGCTGTGTGCTAGAGTTGAAGATATGCTCCATACCATCTTCTGTCGATCCCTCAAGAGAATCAGCATCTTCAATCGTGAAACCATCTAATCTCGTTGCATCGAAAGCGATGAAGGGGTCGTGACCGGATGTAAATGTAGCATGTACGGAGTAGAAACAGAAATTAAGTTAACGCTTGTTTGGGATTCCAGCTCTTTGGATTTGCTTGAGTGTTACGCACATGACAATGCTAAATCCTCTCGACCAATAAGCACATAAGCAACTGCGAGGCCGGTGTGGGAGGAGATTCTCCGCATTTGTCCAGAGCCTATGTATGCAAAACAAAAGATGTATCTTTAATTAGATGATTAACTAGAAGATGCATAAGGACAGTTTATGAATAACGACTAATGGAACCCACATGTCGCAAAGGAAGTGATACACCAAAGAGCGAGTAGGTCTAGTTGTTGCAACCCAAATTTTTCTGCAACCATTGCCAAGATAGTGAGCTCCTCGGAAGTACGAAGGCTCCGGAGCAATTTCACAATGAACACCAATATATGCCCAAAGTTCCGAGCAATGACACGCAAGACATTATGAAATCGGGGCCTTAATATTGCAAGTCAAAATGAGTCTGTGGGATAGAAAGCTTTAAAGCCGTAACCTCCGATTTTGTCTGTAGGAAGATAAGTGAAAAGATATGATTAAGGACATATTGCAGGGATTAGAATGATTAGAAACTACTTAAACTTTACTTGTCAACATCTTACCTTCAGAAACATCAAAGCTAGAGCAATTATAGCACTAGGTGCAGTTACATCGACATTGACTGCATCCATCATCTAACCATACCAAGAGGGTTAAAAACAAGTCTCCCAAATTAACCTTGAACCGTCAGCACTATATGCCATTGTTGTGCAACAGAGACCGGGGGCATCATAATCCACTCTAGATCCCAATATTGTAAAGCCATTCTTTTATCTTTCCATCCACTGCTGTTGAGAAGATAAACTGCTCATAACACCATTTGAAAGAGACAATAAGAACTAGCAAGGATTTCTATAAAAAGAAGAAAAAAAAAATACAAGAGGCACAAAAGAAAGTATGATTACTCAAACATATTCTAACCTGAATGTTCTCCTTGTATTGAGGGCAGACAAAATAAACAGGAGCCTCATGATTCTTATGTAATGTCAGCATCTGGAATAAAAATATCTTTGTTCAAAAGTTCTTCAAAGTTCCTCAAATCCTAAAATGAAATCAGATTAACAGATTTAGCAAATGATTGGATAAATATATTCACAGATTAACAAATCGCTTTAGAAAAAAAACCCTAAAATCGATTCACATATGAAACCCTAAAAAACAGACGATGAAAACAAACCCTAAAATCGAATGATAAAACACTTACCCAATACGTTAATCGATCCAGCTGATGTTTGAAACCTGAAATTTGTTAATCTCTTTATCGATTCAGCTGATGATTCGAGTGTAAGGGGAGAAGAAGATTTTTTCTTCTGAGGAAAGAGAGACTAAAAAATAAATGAAGAAGAGAAGTTCTAATGTTGAATCGATCGATCGAGTATAAAAGAGGATAAGGGGAGAAACATCCTACAGTCGATTTGGTGTGGGGTGGAAAAAAGTGTCGCGTGTGTGATTCGCACGCCCAAAATCTGCAGGTGTTACGACATAAGTGTGACCAAGCGTGTGAGTGGCACGCCTATTAAAAATTTAGTAACGGCTTGGCCCTGTTACAATTTTTTTAAAATTTAGTAACGGCTACGGCCTGTTACGAATTTTTTTGTAACGGCCATTTGTAACGGGAAATTTGTAACGGCCCATAAGCCGTTACGAATTCCTGTTACTAATCCGGGAATTTGGTGTAGTGAAAATACAAAAAAAAAAATAAACCATGGCCATGGGAGAAGTATTTTACCGTTTGATTCTTCACAACTTATATCGTCTTGAAATCATAAACTTCAAAAATTCTCACCTTTTGATTTTCTTTGCTTTTATAAATAAGTCTTCATACTTGGATATAAAATTACCTCATTGTAGTGTAAGTCTTCAACATATATGTAAAAAATCTTGCTCTTTGTATGTTGCTTTACTTGTATTTGAAATTTGCTCTTTTTTCTCGTTCCGTTGCTTGTAAACCTTGAACTTTTTCCAACTTTCCTTGTAGATTTTGATGTCGCTCCTTGTTGATGATGATGGTGTTTCTATGGACCCGTTTTTGTCGCGAGAGAGAATGGTGCTAACTGCAAATCGAACTACAAGAAGGAGGCTTTCATCTATAGACGTCACCCTTATGATTGACAAAATTAGCACTCAAGAGATCAAAGAGTAGTGCTTCTATTGGTGGGAGGTTGGGTAGCTCACCATTCTACCCGGAATTAACGTATGGTGACACACACTCAAAAGAAGCTCTTTAGTTAGATGGAAAATTTTCTGGTCGGTGCCTCACATGATATGAATACGGGTAGTCTCCACTAATGATTGATCAGCAACTCTAATAATGCATTTCTCCCTGCACCAAATTCGCATCACCGGCATGATTAAATCCATTATTTAACACTATAACAAGCAAGAAATCCGAATGTAGTTCTCTAACATTTCCAAGTTCAATTATGTCGGTCAAAATCTCTATGTAAACATACTTAGAAGTATGCTAGTGACTCTAAAATCTCTAAAAGTTGGAGGTTTTATGTAAAACTTTTTTTTTTTTAAGATTTTTTAAATTTTTTTAAATTCATGCTTAACCACTCCCCCACACTTAAACCTTACATTGTCCTCAATGTAATTGAATCGTCCTAGTAAAGTCAAGGTGGGAAATTTTAACATGATATGGAACAAGAAAAAGAAATAACAAAAAGCAAAAGGATAAGAAATACAAAACCTATGGGTTGCCTCCCATTAAGCGCTTGTTTTAAAGTCGACGGCCCGACTTAGTTCTTGCTGCACATTACTCCTCCAGAGGGAGTGAATCTCCAAATGGAAGTTCATCCAAATTCACATAAGCGATGTTCTCATAGTATGGCTTCAATCTATGGCCGTTGACTTTAGAAACCGAATTGTCTCTAAGACTAGTAATTTCAACTGCACCATGAGGAAAAACATTAGTAACAACATATGGTCCAATCCATCGGGACCGTAACTTTCGGGAAATAGTTCAAGGCGAGAATGATATAAAAGGACTTTTTGTCCCACGATGAAGCTTTTACGAGAAATCATCTTGTCATGAAAAAGCTTGGTCTTTTCCTTGTAAATACGGGCACTCTCGTAAGCATCATTACGTATCTCCTCTAACTCATTTAGTTGTAACTTCCTTTGTTTCCCCGCTTCATCATACTCCATGTTGAATTTCTTTATCGCCCAATAAGCCTTATGTTCAAGTTCAACCGGAAGATGACAAGCCTTGCCATAAACCAACCGATATGGAGACATACCAATCGGTGTCTTATACGCCGTTCTATAAGCCCAAAGTGCATCATTGAGCTTAAAGCTCCAATCTTTCCTTGTGGTATTCACCGTTTTCTCAAGAATGGACTTGATCTCACGATTTGAAATTTCCGCTTGTCCACTAGTTTGCGGATGATAAGGCGTACCAATTTTGTGTGTTATGTTGTACTTCTTGAGGAGAGCATGGAAAGCCTTCTTGAAATGTGAGCCTCCATCGCTTATCACCACTCTTGGTGCACCATGCCTTGTGAATATGTTTTCTCTTACAAAATCACAAACAACTTGAGAGTCATTAGTTTTGGTGGCTCTAGCTTCCACCCATTTCGAAACATAATCTACGGCAAGAAGTATATAAAAGTTCCCATTCGAATTGACAAAAGGGCCCATAAAATCGATACCCCACACATCAAAAATCTCAACGGCGAGAATTGGTGTGAGTGGCATTTGATTTCGAACACCTAGATTGCCCGTTCGTTGACATCTATCACACGATTTACAAAAAACATATGAATCTTCAAACAAGGTGGGACAATAAAATCCACTTTCGAGAACTTTGAGAGCGGTACGTTTAGAACCAAAGTGGCCACCACAAGCAAAAGTGTGGCAAAAGGAGAGGATGGATTGAAATTCGGAGTTAGGTACGCACCTTCGCATTATTTGATCAACGCCATATTTCCATAAGTATGGTTCATCCCACACATATTGCTTAGCTACCTTCTTAAGTTTCATCTTTTGAAATTAGACATTGTACTAGGTACTTTCCTTGTCACCAAGTAATTCACTATATCCGCATACCAAGGTGTTGATTCTTCCATGGAGAAAAGTTGTTCGTCCGGAAAGCGGTCTTGTAATGGAAGTTCTTCTTGAGACATAACAAGTCTACTAAGATGATCCGCAATGGTATTCTCCACACCTCTCTTGTCTCGAATTTCTATGTCGAACTCTTGTAACAATTGATGCGTGTCGTAGGTGCTCAAATTAAATTACTTATTTCCACACAATTAACTGGTAATATAATGGAAGTAAGGATCGTTCCCACGAAGAGCAGGGAGATTTAGTTGTCAAAAGTGTCACAATGGGGGTTTGTTTTTGATTTAAAGTAAATAACAAAGCAATTGAAAATAATTAAGTTGCAAGCAATGGAGAGAAATATGATCAGGGAATCCTTCTTCGTTACTAAACCGTCATCAAGTTATTATATTCATCCATTAATACTATTAATCACAAATTATTACCAACCGTGGAATAACAAACTAGCTCGGTGCTATCCCCTAAATCCCTTAAATCTTTGGGTACCTAAGCTCTCCAATACAGCATTCTATTCTTCGAAACCACCTAGTAGTAGCTCACTCAAGGTGTAATTTGTCCGAATGCTTTATCTTTTGTGAATTATAGATTGATCCTAGTAGTTAGACTCTTAGCTCAAGGTCCACTTTCTAGTGTTGTTCATACACACAATCACTATACAAAATCCCTCGCAAGGTCTTGTGTTCTCTACTTTTGTATGAATCATTCGACTATTACTTATCTCCTAACTCAATACTAGCATTTGATTGAATCAACAAATTAATTCAGTTGGCCACCTAAACAATCTATCAATCAATCATAAATATTCTAATTAGTATAAACAATCAATAATCATGTGAAGAACTTCAAAATAGATTTATATAATAACTCAAATCATGTCTAGAACTTAGAATTCATCCCCAATCACTAAGAAGTTTAGCTACTCATGATACTAATAAAACCCATGAGTTTCATATAAAATAGAAAAGAAATAGTTACGGTGGTAGAAAATAGCTCCAAACCCTAGCTTTTCTTCTCTTGAGTTCTTCTCTCCAATGGCTTGATAAAAGATATAAGATATCTCCCAAAATATTAGAAGTTCTCTTAAATAGGTATCCAAGTTGTTGTCGCATCTGTGTGCGACAAAATCCGATCGAATGGTTGCCAAAACTCGCCAAAATTCCAAATACAACTCACGTCCAAGGCTGGTCGCATGGAAGAAATCAAATAAACAGCTAATGGGTCGCGTATAAGGTCCAGCCCATTTCATTCTTTCATTTGTTACATGGCCTGTCGATTCCATGGAACCGACAGGTAAATTCTCTAGCTTTCATGGAATTCCCTGTGATTACGTACGGTGGGGAAAACTCTACCGTACCTTCAACTGAGTTTCACTACGGCTGGGAAACTCTACCGTATGCCCATCTGTTCTTCCCTACGGTTTGATACCACGCCGTAACCTTCCCTGGGTTTAACTACGGTTGGAAAATACCACCGTATACATCCCTGAATTCCAACATCTTTCACTCCTCCCTGAGATTCCTTAACTTCTCAACTTCTTTGACAGCGAATAACTCAAATCCCCGGCTTCTTATAAACTCGATCATTCACCGAGATACATCACAACACCTGCATGGATCACCACTGACTCTGTCTCCATGATTTGGCTTCCAACTCCGTCGACTGTTAATGTCAGCAACCAAATATTCGTCTTCACAACAGCTATAAGACTTCAACTAATCTTCATGTTCGTGATCAAACTCTGCAGCTCTCGGTCCGTATAACATCTCCTTCCAATCATCCCTGCCGTGTTCTTCATAGCTCCATCACCATTCTCCTTAAATCGATTGCCAATGGCAGCAACGTACTTCCCTGTTACTAAGCCACGTCAATCACCATCTCTTTTCGCTGGCAGCATCTACAGTCAGCTTCATCTTCTCACTGCCGAGTATTGCACCAAGCTAAGCTCAACTCCATTCTTTCCATTCTTTGCCAAACTCGGTTTCAGATTCTTCATCCTCGTCTTGCTCGGTCCCTGTTCTTCTTCATTACCAGCAGCAAGAACAGCAGCTAGCTCAACTTCTCTCGTAGCAACAACTTGCTCATTTGTTCAAAATCCATCTTCTACCATGGCAAAGAACCCATCAAACTCCTCTCTTCCTCACCGCCAATCTCCGGCTCCTTTCCGAGTTCCATCGTCTCTTGTTCATCGCCATCAATGGCGTATCATCTCTGACTCCATGCAACCACCGAGAATCGCCAATGTTTCATCTTTCTGTTGTTTCATTTGGTCGTGAAACGTGTTGAAGAAGAAGGTGGTGTGCCCTGAGTAAAACCAGCAGGTGCTGTCAACACTATTTGATTTCTAGCTTCCCCTCAGTAAATGGCCTAATTGCCTTTAGCAGCTCCTTTGTAAATGGTAACCCCTTAACGGAATGGACGCCCCTTATAAATTCTGTGCGTAAACAATTTCGCAACTTTGCTTTGCTTCAATCGCCCGTAACTTCTTCGTACGACATCGGATTGGCTCCATTCTTTCGCCGTTGGCTTCGTCTTTTCGTCCTCTTCGCGATGATGTCGAGAATTCCTTGATTTGAATGAGTTACACTTGGTCGTTGGCCCTTCTCCGCTTGCGGCTAACTTCTTTTATTGCACAATTAAGTGCCAATTCACTTCTTTTGGATGATTCACCTAGCAAAACACAAATAAAAGAAAACAAACGTAATATACAATAATTTGCAAGAAAATATAGCAAATACTAGCATGGATTCGACACAAAATATATGCAAAATATGCACTTAACAAATTCCCCCACACTTGTCTTTTGCTCGTCCTCGAGCAAACTATCTAAAATACAACAACTCCATGTCGGCGAGGATACGGTTACTCTTAGCATGAATAACAGGCCTTTAAACCCCTAGGTGTCCCTAGTGGACGAGTTATAGTCTCGTGAAGGTTTACAAGAGGTCTACCTACAAAACCTATATTTCAAACTCCGTCTATTTGTGACAAATCAATGAACGAATCCAAAATGACTACAGGAGGAGGTACCTTGCGCAAATTCAGTTCATATTCAAATAAATAAAGCTCTAATTAGATAGTCGAACAAGCCACAATACTCGGAAACTAACAAACCACAATCACAATGAAAAGATTAAGAAGATGAATATAGATGTAGATGTTGGCGAATATTCACAAGTGATCGATGTTTCCCATATCTGTCGAAGGTCACTTTGCTAAGATGAACCTAATCCTATTGGATTGAGCTACTTGGTGCTGAATGCTACATCAAATCAATTGGCATATAAAAGGGAACCAAGTTTTACTTTTTTCAACACAATAATAATTTCTTCTCTTTTTTTTTTTTTTTTTTTTTTATATATGATTGGATCAAACTGGATCCAATTTCTCTTTTTTTTTTTTTAGACGGCATGATTAGATCTTTTGGATCCAAGCGCATGCTTCCTTGTCAACACGTATATGATAGTTGCCTTGGATCCTGCATTCCACGCTTGTTTAGGCGACGGAGACAGGGACTACGTTTCACACATACTGTTATTCCCAAGTGTCTTTCTTATTCCGTTTGGTCTAATTGGTCGGTCTCTTTTTTTTTTTTCTTTTTTTTTCTTTTTTTTTTTTTCAATTTTTTTTTTTTTTTTCTTCTTTTTTTTTTTCTTCTAGTAACTCAATCACTCTATTTCATCCTAGCAGTAATAACACGTCGATGTTTAGTGACCCACCAAAACACTTAGAGAACAATAGATAAATATGAAAAAATAAAAATAGAATGTGATATGGTGATATTCCGAGATATGGTAACAACTATCATATAATTTGTGATTTCTGAGCTATGTGTTCATCCCTTTTAGTTAATTGGTTCCTCAACTCCTGCATTCAAAATGGTTCCATCCACTAATGGTGTCATCCTAAAGGCACAAGTTTCTAGATTTCGGAGTTCAAAAAGCACAATTTTTCTTGGTTTTTTCTATTTTTCTGATTTTTTTTTTTTTTTTTTTAAAGGCATAAAACAAACTAAAACAAACTATACAAACATATAAATGCTCCCCCACACTTAAACTTCACATTGTCCTCAATGTGTAAAACCGAAAGTTCTGAATTCTGACGTAACAGCAGATAAAACGCAAAAACTGTACAAATTGGTAAGGAATTTGGAAAAACTCCATTTCACAAAAGTTGTTCATCTACGTGTTTTCTACACAGTGTCAAAAGGGCACAGTGTTTCGATAAACGGTCTGACAGTTATGGTCTCTGGACTGAACTACGCGCAGTCTGAAGTTTTCTGACGAAAAGGTATTCGTCTATAATTTCTTCTAAAATAGATTCCGGACTCAATGAAATTAAACATGGGGATGCAAATATGATATGAAAACAATAAAAAACAACAATAGAAGGGTTTAAGATACAAAACCTATGGGTTGCCTCCCATTTAGCGCTTGGTTTAAAGTCGTCAGCCCGACTTGGAATTCTCCTTATGCTACTCCTCCGAGAGGAGTAAATCGCGAAGCTCTATCTCGTCCACATTCACATAAGCGATGTTTTCATAATATGGCTTCAATCTATGGCCGTTGACCTTAGAAGTAGTCCCATCTCTAAGACTAGTGATATCAATCCACCATGAGAATAAACATTAGTAACAACATATGGTCCAATCCATCTGGACCTTAGCTTACCAGGAAATAACTTAAGACGAGAATGAAATAAAAGAACTTTCTGTCCCACAACAAAATTCTTCCGAGAAATCATCTTGTCATGGAAAAGCTTAGTCTTCTCCTTGTATATACGAGAACTCTCGTAAGCATCATTACGTATCTCCTCTAGCTCATTGATTTGTAGTTGCCTATGTTCCCCGCTTTATCATACTCCATGTTGCACATCTTTACTGCCCATAAAGCCTTATGCTCAAGTTCAACTGGGAGATGACAAGCTTTGCCATAAACCAACCGATATGGAGACATACCAATCGGTGTCTTATATATTTGTTCTATACGCCCAAAGTGCATCGTTGAGTCTATAACTCCAATCCTTCCGTGTAGTGTTAACGGTTTTCTCAAGGATGGACTTAATCTCACGATTAGAAATTTCAGCTTGCCCACTAGTTTGTGGGTGATATGGCGTACCAATCTTGTGTGTAATGTTGTACTTCTTGAGGAGAGCATGGAAGGATTTCTTGAAGTGCGAGCCTCCATCACTGATAACCACTCTTGGTGTACCATGTCTAGAGAAAATATATTCCTTCACAAACTCACAAACAACTTGAGAATCATTAGTAGGGGTGGCTTTAGCTTCCACCCATTTAGAAACATAATCCACAGCAAGAAGTATATAAAATTTTCCATTCGAATTAACAAAAGGGCCCATAAAATCAATGCCCCACACATCAAAAATCTCGACAGTGAGAATAGGATTGAGTGGCATTTGATTTCGAGCACCTAGATTGCCCGTTCGTTGACATCTATCACAAGATTTGCAAAAAGCATATGCATCCTCAAATAGGGTAGGCCAATAAAAGCCACTCTCAAGGACTTTGAGAGCGGCACGTTTTGCACCAAAGTGACCACCACAAGCATAAGAATGACAAAAAGATAGAATTGATTGAAATTCGAGTTTGGTACGCACTGCGGATAATTTGGTCAGCACCATATTTCCACAAGTAGGGTTCATCCCACACATCTTGCTTGGCTATTTTCTTAAGCTTTAGCTTTTGAAAAGTAGACATTGTACTAGGTACTTGCCTTGTAACCAAATAGTTCACTATATCAGCGTACCAAGGTGTTGATTCTTCAATTGAGAAAAGTTGTTCGTCGGAAAACGATCCTGTAATGGGAGTTCTTCTTGAAACAACAAGTCTACTAAGATGATCAGCAATCGTATTCTCAACACCTTTCTTATCTCTGATTTCCATATTGAATTCTTGCACAAAAGAATCCAACGTATGAGTCTTGGCTTAGCCTCCTTCTTTTTCAATAGATACCGTAGTCTTTGCATGATCAGAATATACAATCACATTAGTACCCACCAAATAAGCTCTAAATTTTTCTAATGCAAATACTATAGCCAACAACTCTTTCTCAAGTAGTGGAATAGTTGATTTGAGCATCATTTAGGGTCCTTGATGCATAATAAATCACATGTGACCTCTTGTCTACTTTTTGACCCAAAACAGACTCTCCATTGCATAATCACTTGCATCACACATTAACTCGAACGGCAAACTCCAGTCGGGTGACTTAATAATTGGTGCAGTAGTCAACAATTCCTTCAATTTATTAAAGGCATCCTTGCACTCTGGTCGAAGTTAAAGGCAACCTCCTTTTGCAATAATTTGCACATTGGCATTGAGATTTTGGAGAAATCTTTGATAAACCTCCTATAAAAACCTGCATGACCAAGAAACGAGCGAATTCCCCTCACCGAAGTGGGGTATTGTAAGTTCCTAATCAAGTCTATCTTTGCCTTGTCTACCTCGAGCCCTTGAGAGGACACGATGTGGCCAAGTACAATTCCATGGTCTACCATAAAGTGGCATTTCTCCCGAGTTTAAAACAAGATTAGTGTCTATGCATCTTTTAAGCACAAGTTCAAGATTATTTAAACAAATATCAAATGAATTACCATAAACACCGAAGTCGTCCATAAATACCTCAATGATGTTTTCCACGTAATCGAGAATATACTAACCATACATCTCTCGAAAAGTGGCGGGCGCATTGCAAAGACCAAATGGCATTCTTCTATATGCGAATGTACCGAAAGGACAAGTGAAAGTAGTCTTCTCTTGATCCTCCGGTGCAATAACAATTTGATTGTAGCCCGAATAACCATCCAAAAAGCAATAATATGAATGTCCCGCTAACCTCTCTAACATCTGATCAATGAAAGGCAAAGGAAAGTGATCCTTGCGGGTTGCCGAATTGAGCTTTCTGTAGTCTATGCACACTCGCCATCTGTTTGAACTCTTGTAGGAACAAGTTCATCATCTTGATTTCTAACAATGATGACACCTGATTTCTTAGGCACCACTTGTACTGGACTAACCCATTTGCTGTCAGAAATTGGGTAAATCACCCCCACACTTAGTAATTTGAGGATCTCTTTCTTCACGACCTCCATCATTGGGGGGGTTAAGCCTACGTTGAGCATCACGTACTGGCTTGATATCATCTTCCATAAGGATTCTATGCATGCACATGGCTGGACTAATGCCTTTGATGTCAGCAATTGTCCACCCAATAGCCGTTTTGTGCTCTTTCGGAACCCTAAGGAGGCGTTCTTCTGTATTCTTTGTGAGATTCTTTGCAATAATGATGGAAGCTCTTCCCCATCACCCAAGTAAGCGTACTTTAAGTGATCGGGTAGAGGTTTGACTCTAATTTAGGTGCCTGCACAACAGAAGGTAAAGGAACTTCATCGATTCTGAGGTAAAGAGATATATGAAATATTACCTCTTCTAACTTCTTGTGATGCTGTTAAAGCACCACATGTCTCAACAAACTCCTTGGAAATATCAACGTCCAAGTTAGGCATGCCATGGACGTCCAAATCAATGTTATTTTGTAACACAGATTCAAGTTCATCTTCTCTATTCAAATCAAACATCTGTTGTGCTAACGAACTAATAACATCAACAGAAAATGCGGAATGGATATCACTTGGATAACGCATGGCTTCAAAAATATTGAAGCGTATAACCTCTTTGTCAAACTCCATAGTGAGTGTCCCAGTATCACAATCAATCTTCGTCTTAGCAGTCTTCATAAATGGTCTCCCAAGAAGTAATGAAGTAGACGAACAATTGTCCCCATCCTGCATATCCACAACAAAGAAATCAACCGGAAAGATTAGTTCATTCACTTGCACTAACACGTCTTCCACGAGTCCCTTAGGATATATGTTAGACTTATTAGCTAATTGAATGATAATCCCTGTCTCCTTTAAAGGTCCGAGATTCAATGAATCATAAACATCGGCTGACATCACGCTTATGGAAGCTCCCAAATCGAGTAAAGCACGCTCGAACCGTTTTTCACCAATAGTAATCGCACTTTGTAAAACCACCGGGATCTTTACACTTTGCAGGCATCTTCTTTAGCAACATAGCTCAAGCACTTTCTCCCACTGAGTGATCTCGTTAGCAATCAACCTCTCCTTCCTTGTACACAAATCCTTCCGAACTTTAGCATACACGGGTACCGTTCGATGGCCTCAATAAATGGAATGTTGATATGCACCTTCTTTGAAAATATCCATAATCTCCTTGTCCAGAGCTTGCTTCTTTGACTTGGCAAAACGACTAGGAAAAGGAGGTGGTGTGGTAAAAGTAGGAACTGTGTCCTTAGGTTGGCCAATTGAGGTTGGCTTTTCCTTTGGAACGGTTTCCACCTCTACTTCCTCTTCCAAGTCGTGACTAACCTGTTCTTGTTGTTTTGGCTCTTCAGTTTGCTTGCCACTTCTTAGAGTCACAGCATTGACGTTTGCTCTTGGATTCACAAAAGGTTGTGATGGCAACTTTGCTGAATTCTGTGCTTTTATTTCATTCATGTCTGTAGCCAATTGTCCCATTTGAAGTTGCAAGTCCTTTATAGCCATGTCTTGTTTCTGCAGGATTGTATCTTGACGCTGAGCATTAGCATCTTGCTTTTGCATCATCATTTTCATCATCTCCTCTAAACTGGAACTCTGAGTCTGTTGTTGAGGCTGAGGTGGAGGTTGTGGTCGGAATTGTGGTTGTTGAAAACCACTCTGTCGCCCATAAGGATTAGGAGCTGTGACTTCTTTGATTTGCATAACCGAAATTTGGGTGATCTTTCCAACTTTGGATTATAAGTATTAGAGTAGGGATCATACCTTGGCCTCGATTCGGGAATACGGCATTCACTGTTCGAGACTCTTCTTCATAAGAAGGAATAATCACTGCTTGCCATTCGTTGTACTACCTTCTCTATGTTGTTCATCCGTTGCTCGATGTGTGGACTCTCCCATCTCACTAACTCTTCGACATTAGAGTCGTTTCGGAATAGAATTGTTGAGCATTGGAAGCCATACTCTCAATCAAACTGGTTGCTGCGAGATTGTCTTCTCTCGTAAGTGAACCACCGGCAGCCGCATCAATCAAATTCCTGCGTTGCGGGAAGTAATCCTTCGTAGAAGTATTGAATGATAAGTATTGAGGATATATTATGGTGTGGGCAGCTTGCCAACAACTTCTTATACCTCTCCCAATATTCATATAGAGACTCCCAGGACATCCGCAGAATGCCGCTAATCTCCTTCCGAACGGATGCCGCTTTGGAAAGGGAAAATATTTCTCTAGAAATAGCTTTTTCATACGAGTCCATGTTGTAACACTCCCGGGAGGAAGACAATACAACCATTCTTCGCTAAGTCTATCAATGAGAACGGAAGGCTTGTAGCATAGCCATATCTCTGCTGCGGTTACATGCCTCGGACTTGTCATTGTGTTCGGAACTGTTGAAGGTGTCGATTTGGATTTTCACCTGGATGTCCCTTGAACTTTGGTAGATGATGAAGTAGATTCGACTTCGACTCACTTTGGGTTAGTGATTGCAATGCACGGTGGTTGCGAATCTAGGCATGGAGATGTCAACTCTCTTAAATTCCTCTCCGGAGGTGGAGGGTCTCTCTCATCGTCCGTATTAACCATCTCTTCGTAGAAGGTTAAGTTTTGCAATGTGGACGTGCTTGTAATCTTGTTCCCTTGCGAGTTTGAATTCCACACCTCGGATATTCCCAATCTTTCGGTGCCGGGGATTAAGTACACGAAACAAAATTCTCAAAAAGCTAAATCAAAAACTAAAAATAAGACTAAAAACAAAAATTAAACAAATAGAAATAACAACTAAAGCTACCGACTGCTCCCCGGCAACGGCGCCAAAATTTGATGCGTGTCGTAGGTGCTCAAATTAAATTACTTATTTCCACACAATTGCTTGGTAATATAATGGAAGTAAGGATCGTTCCCACGAAGAGCGAGGGAGATTTAGTTGTCAAAAGTGTCACAATGGGGGTTTGTTTTTGATTTAAAGTAAATAACAAAGCAATTGAAAATAATTAAGTTGCAAGCAATGGAGAGAAATATGATCAGGGAATCCTTCTTCGTTACTAAACCGTCATCAAGTTATTATATTCATCCATTAATACTATTAATCACAAATTATTACCAACCGTGGAATAACAACTAGCTCGGTGCTATCCCTAAATCCCTTAAATCACCGGGAGTACGGAAGCTCTCCAATACCAGATTCTATTCTTGAAACCACCTAGTAGTAGCTCACTCAAGGTGTAATTTGTCCGAATGCTTTATCTTTTGTGAATTATAGATTGATCCTAGTAGTTAGACTCTTAGCTCAAGGTCCACTTTCTAGTGTTGTTCATACACACAATCACTATACAAAATCCCTCTGCAAGGTCTTGTGTTCTCTACTTTTGTATGAATCATTCGACTATTACTTATCTCCTAACTCAATACTAGCATTTGATTGAATCAACAAAATAATTCGATTGGCCACCTAAACAATCTATCAATCAATCATAAATATTCTAATTAGTATAAACAATCAATAATCATGTGAAGAACTTCAAAATAGATTTATATAATAACTCAAATCATGTCTAGAACTTAGAATTCATCCCCAATCACTAAGAAGTTTAGCTACTCATGATACTAATAAAACCCATGAGTTTCATATAAAATAGAAAAGAAATAGTTACGGTGGTAGAAAATAGCTCCAAACCCTAGCTTTTCTTCTCTTGAGTTCTTCTCTCCAATGGCTTGATAAAAGATATAAGATATCTCCCAAAATATTAGAAGTTCTCTTAAATAGGTATCCAAGTTGTTGTCGTGCCCGTGCGACAAAATCCCGGTCGAATGGTTGCCAAAACTCGCCAAAATTCCAAATACAACTCACGTCCAAGGCTGGTCGCATGGAAGAAATCATATAAACAGCTAATGGGTCGCGTATAAGGTCCAGCCCATTTCATTCTTTCAGCTGTTACATGGCCTGTCAGTTCCATGGAACTGACAGGGTAAATTCTCCTAGCTTTCACGGAATTCCCCTGTGATTACGTACGGTGGGGAAAACTCTACCGTACCTTCAACTGAGTTTCACTACGGCTGGGAAACTCTACCGTATGCCCATCTGTTCTTCCCTACGGTTTGATACCACGCCGTAACCTTCCCTGGGTTTAACTACGGTTGGAAAATACCACCGTATACATCCCTGAATTCCAACATCTTTCACTCCTCCCTGAGATTCCTTAACTTCTCAACTTCTTTGACAGCGAATAACTCAAATCCCCGGCTTCTTATAAACTCGATCATTCACCGAGATACATCACAACACCTGCATGGATCACCACTGACTCTGTCTCCATGATTTGGCTTCCAACTCCGTCGACTGTTAATGTCAGCAACCAAATATTCGTCTTCACAACAGACTATAAGACTTCAACTAACTTCATGTTCGTGATCAAACTCTGCAGCTCTCGGTCCGTATAACATCTCCTTCCAATCATCCCTGCCGTGTTCTTCATAGCTCCATCACCATTCTCCTTAAATCGATTGCCAATGGCAGCAACGTACTTCCCTGTTACTAAGCCACGTCAATCACCATCTCTTTTCGCTGGCAGCATCTACAGTCAGCTTCATCTTCTCACTGCCGAGTATTGCACCAAGCTAAGCTCAACTCCATTCTTTCCATTACTGCCAAACTCGGTTTCAGATTCTTCATCCCTGTCTTGCTCGGTCCCTGTTCTTCTTCATTACCGCCAGCAACAGCAGCTAGCTCAACTTCTCTCGTAAGCAGCAACTTGCTCGCTGTTCAAAATCCATCTTCTACCATGGCAGCAACCCATCAAACTCCTCTCTTCCTCACTGCCAATCTCCAGCTCCTTTCCTGAGTTCCATCGTCTCTTGTTCACTGCCATCAATGGCAGTAATACTGCAGCTCCATGCAACCACCGAGAATCGCCAAATAGTTTCATCTTCTCTGTTTCATTGGTCGTGAAACGTGTTGAAGAAGAAGGTGGTGTGCCCTGAGTAAAACCAGCAGTCTTTGTCAACACTATTTGATTTCTAGCTTCCTCGGTAAATGGCCTAATTGCCTTTAGCAGCTCCTTTGTAAATGGTAACCCCTTAACGGAATGGACGCCCCTTATAAATTACGTGCGTAAACAATTTCGCAACTTTGCTTTGCTTCAATCGCCCGTAACTTCTTAAATGACGACATCGGATTGGCTCCATTCTTTCGCCGTTGGCTTCGTCTTTTCGTCCTCTTCGCGATGATGTCGAGAATTCCTTGATTTGAATGAGTTACACTTGGTCGTTGGCCCCTTCTCGCTTGCGCTAACTTCTTTTATTGCACAATTAAGTGCCAATTCACTTCTTTTGGATGATTCACCTAGCAAAACACAAATAAAAGAAAACAAACGTAATATACAATAATTTGCAAGAAAATATAGCAAATACTAGCATGGATTCGACACAAAATATATGCAAAATATGCACTTAACAACAATAGGATCCACCGGATTAATCTTGGCTTAGCTTCTTTCTTCTTTATTAAGTGTCTTAGTGCGGCATGGTCGGAATACACAATAACCTTTGTACCCACCAAGTATGATCGAAATTTTTCCAACGCAAAAACTATAGCCAATAAATCCTTTTCCGTGGTAGAATAATTGATTTGTGCATCATTAAGGGTCCTAGATGCATAATAGATAACATGGGACAACTTGTCCACACTTTGACCCAAAACGGCTCCAACCGCATAATCACTAGCATCGCACATTAATTCAAATGGAAGATTCCAATCCAGTGATTTGATAATTGGCGCACTTGTCAACATTTCCTACAATTTGTCAAAAGCATCCTTGCACTCCTTGTTGAAGTCAAAAGGTACCTCCTTTTGTAATAACTTGCAGATCGGCATGGAGATTTTGGAGAAATCCTTGATAAACCGCCTATAGAAACCTGCATGGCCAAGAAAAGAACGGATCTCCATCACCGAAGTGGGATATTGTAAGTTTCTTATTAAATCTATCTTTGACTTGTCCACTTCGAGCCCTCGAGAGGACACAATGTGACCAAGTACTATGCCGTGGTTTACCATAAAGTGACATTTCTCCCAATTAAGGACAAGGTTTGTGTCTATGCATCGTTTAAGAACTAGTTCAAGGTTGTTTAAACAACCATCAAAAGAATTGCCATAAACACTAAAGTCGTCCATAAATACCTCGATGATGCGCTCCACATAATCCGAGAATATACTTACCATGCATCTTTGAAAAGTAGCCGGCGCATTGCAAAGGCCAAACGGCATCCGTCTATATGCAAACGTTCCAAACGGACAAGTGAAAGTGGTCTTCTCTTGGTCCTCCGGTGCAATAACAATTTGGTTGTATCCCGAATAGCCATCCAAGAAGCAATAATAAGAATGCCCCGCTAACCGCTCCAACATTTGATCAATGAAAGGTAAAGGAAAGTGATCCTTTCGGGTTGCGGAATTAAGCTTTCTATAGTCAATGCACACTCTCCAACCGGTTTGAACTCTTGTAGGAACAAGTTCATCGTCTTGATTTCGAACAACCGTGACTCCGTATTTCTTTGGTACCACTTGAACCGGACTAACCCACTTGCTATCGGAAATTGGGTAGATTACCCCCACACTTAGCAATTTGAGTATCTCTTTCTTCACAACCTCCATCATGGGTGGATTAAGCCTACGTTGAGCATCACGTACCGGCTTTACGTTCTCTTCCATTAGAATCTTATGCATGCACATGGATGGACTAATGCCTTTGATATCCGCAATTGTCCACCCAATAGCCGTTTTGTGCTCTCTCAAGACTCTAAGCAAACAGTTTTCTTGTACCGGTGTGAGGTTCTTAGAAATAATCACCGGAAGCTCATCTCCATCTCCTAAGAAAGCATACTTCAAATGGTCCGGAAGCGGCTTCAATTCTAATTTAGGCGCCTTCACATAGATGGTACAAGTATTTCATCATTCACGGGTAAAGAAATATATGAAACATTACCCTTTTTAGCTTCTTGTAATGTCGCCAAGGCACCACACATCTCCACCAATTCCTTGGAGATTTCAACATCCAAGTTAGACAAGCCGTGGATGTCCAATTCAATGCTCTTTTGCAACACCACATCAAGTTCATCCTCTTGATTCAATTCCACCATTTGTTGCGCTAATGAATCAACCACATCAATGGAGTAAACGGAATGCACATCACTTGGGTAGCGCATGGCTTCAAATATATTAATGTGTATTATCTCCTTGTCGAACTCCATAGTGAGTGTACCCATATCAACATCAATCTTCGTCTTCGCGGTCTTCATGAATGGCCTCCCAAGAAGTAAAGAAGTAGATGATCGGTTCTCATTATTATCCATATCCACCACAAAGAAGTCCACTGGAAAAATAAGCTCATTTACTTGCACTAGCACGTCTTCTACAAGTCCCTTTGGATATATGTTAGACTTGTTTGCTAATTGGATAATAACTCTTGTCTCTTTCAAAGGTCAAAGATTCAAGGAGTCATATATATCGGCCGACATCACACTAATGGAAGCACCCAAGTCAAGTAAAGCATGTTCAAATCTTTTCTTACCAATAGTAATTGACACCGTGAAACCGCCGGGATCCGTGCACTTTGTTGGCATTTTCTTTAATAGCATAGCCGACGCACTCTCTCCAACTTTAGTAATTTCATTATCAAGCAACCTATCCTTCTTTGTGCATAATTCCTTCATAAACTTAGCATACCGTGGCATTGTCTTGATGGCCTCGATGAATGTGATGTTAATTTCGACCTTCTTGAAAATATCCATGAGTGCCTTGTCTTGAGATTCTTTCTTGGATTTAGCAAAACCACTAGGAAAAGGAGGTGGAGTAGTGAAAGTGGGAACCGGTTCCTTGGATTGGTCGGTTGGTGTTGAATTCTCCTTTGGTGCGGCCTGCTCCTTGTCTTTGACTACCTCTTCACTAGCTTCTTCATGATGACTTAGACCCTCCACTTGTCTTCCACTTCGTAAAGTAACCGCATTAACATTCTCTCTTGGATTCACAAATGGTTGCGAAGGAAGCGTTGTGGAAGCTTGAGATTTCAATAAGTTCACATCGGTCGCCAATTGTCCCATTTGAGTTTGTAAATCCTTGATTGCCGAATCGGTCTTTTGTTGTTGTTGTTGAACCAAAGTGGTGATACCTTGCATACCTTGCATCAATGCATTGAGCTTGTCATCAATTGAAGAATCTCGCTCCTTGACTTGTTGTGGTTGGAATTGTTGTTGAGGTTGGAAGCGTGATTGTTGGAAACCACCTTGTTGTTCATATGGATTAGGAGCCGCCGCTTTCTTGTTCGCATAACTAAAGTTAGGATGATCATTCCACCCGGGATTATAGGTATTGGAGTATGGGTCGTACCTTGGCCTTTGATTTGGAAATAAAGCATTTACTTGTTCGGTCTCACCATCCGGAATAATTACCGCGGCCATCCTTTGAATAATTATCTCCATGTTACTCATCCTTTGATCAAGATGTGATGATGAATCACTAACTTCATGCACTCGCCTAACCATGGGTTCATCTCTTGTGTAGAATTGTTGCGAGTTTGCAGCCATACTTTCAATCAATTCTCTAGCTTGGGTCAAAGTCTTGTTCATTAGTGCACCACCACCCGCGGCGTCAAGAAGAGATCGATCACTTGAGTGGAGTGCTTCATAGAAGTATTGGAGTATCATAGCGTCACTGAATTGGTGGTGAGGACAGCTTGCCACCAATCTCTTGTATCGCTCCCAACATTCATACAATGACTCTCCCACATGTTGCTTCAACCCACAAATCTCCTTGCAAATTTGAGTAGCTTTTTATGCGGGAAAATATCTCTCGAGGAAAAGTTTCTTCATCCCATTCCATGTTGTGATACTTCCGGAAGGCAAATAATATAACCATTCCTTAGCATTGCCCGCCAAAGAAAACGGGAAAGCTTTCAACATTGCTCCATCCGCATTGGTCTCCGGTGGAAGTATGGCCATAACTATGGTATAGAAGTCCATAAGATGTTTGTTTGGGTCTTCATTCACCATGCCATGGAACTTTGGTAACTCTCTAATCAACCCCGGTTTGATCTCAAAAGTTGAGTTAGTTTGGATACACCATTGTTGTGTGTCAAGCTTGTGAGAAGCTAGGTCCTTGAGTGTACGATCAGCCATTGTTTCTTCCTCTTTGTCCGAATCTGTGAATTCACTTGATGAAGAAGGAGGAAGTGGAGTGTTAACCGCTCGAATGAAATCCTTTAGTTGAGTGCCGGATCGAAGACGTATTGGACTCGGTCTTCCCCCTTTAAGCATTCACCAAAGGTATAGCACCTGAAACAAGATTCTCCAAAACTAAGTTAGATACGGTATAAAATCTAATAAAGCAAAAAGAAAAATAAAAACAACTAAAATTGTCCGCTGCTCCCCGGCAGCGGCGCCAAAATTTGATTCGTGTCGTAACCACAACAAATTAATTAATATTTTTCCACCTAATTAACAAGTAATATAGTGTAGTCAAGTTCGTTCCCACGAGGAGCAAGAGATTCTAGTTGTAAAAATTGTCACGAAAAGGGGGTGTAAAGCAAAAGAAAATAAACAAAGCAATTAAAAGTTAAAGTTGAAATCAATAAGAGAGACAAGATCAAGGAATCCTCACTACAAGAAAATGGGCCTTTAGTGACAAATGTTTTCCCATCAAAGTTCTTTTAGTCATGAAACATATTCACTTGTGACCAATATCAAAATTGTTGGTATAAATATTCTTTTTGCGACAAAATATCTTTTTTGTCTTTGCAATTGTCACTAGAAAGCATAGATGACAACCAAAACTTGTCGTGATTTCCTCGTCGGCTGATGATTTGTTCGGCGAGAATTTCACTGATCACCAATTTTACTTATCTTGACAATGATAAATGCTCGTCGCAAAAAAAATAATTTGTAACCACTATTTCGTTTTCTCGTTAAATATATATAGGGTGACAATATCCATCGGTCGTTAGTAACTTTTAAGCTGCGACGGACGAAACTTTGTCGCCATAGTCTTTTGGCGTCTAAAATACTTCGCCACGATATAAACATTAGGCGAGAAATTAAACGTCAATGCTATCGTGTTTTTTTTGCCGCAAACAAAAATAGTTCCAAAAAATGATATTTATAGTGACCAAATTTTAGACACAACAAAAAATCTCTCGGTGACTAAATAACTTGTTGTTAGTATTACTTATACGTTGGAGACAAAAAAATAGTTGTCGGTGAAATATGGATTTACAACCACAAAATATTAGCCATTAAACAATATATGCATGGGTGACATATAATATGAGTTTGTCAATCTTCGTTCCTTTCCGCAGATCGGGAGCACTTCTAAACCAATTGAGCAGAAGTCACCTCGTCGTTCTTGATTTTGCCTCTTCAAAAGTTGCTTCAAAATACTAAAATCAAGCGGTCGAAGAACATTAAGCTAATGTTGATGAGAACTAGCCCAACTCCAAACCCGGTCCCTTTTCTAAAGGAAGCGTACGGAAGAGAATGAATGTATCGAGAGGAAGGCTGGAAAATGATGGGAATTGACGCATAAAGAAGTACGCGGAGCAGCACTGGAAATTACGTATTCTCCTCTGAATACACCAATATTTCCCTGGTCTCTGGAGGGTGGTTACTTCTATTGCTAACATTCGACTTAAGCACGGACAAATGCGGCCTAAAATACTGGAGAGCTAAAGCCAAGCCCCGCTCGACACACTCCTAATGGAAAAAGATGTCCATTGCAAACAAGTGAATTCATTGTATTATTAAATGCTTGGTATTCACACAAAGCCAAAAATTATATATATGAAATTCCAATAAACACCAACTGAAAAATAAGATTATAAAAATAATTTAATCAAACTAATAATAACACAAAGCCATAGCCATAAATTACTTCATTGGTTCGAGCAAAAATTAGCATTAGAATAAATATCTATTTGAGTTTCAAGTAACTAGAATATTAAGTTTCAAGTAAAATAACAGTAACGAACTAGTATTCTAGATCCGAGTCATCATCTTCTGGCACAATATCCTCAGGCTCTACCACATCATTGTTGTAGTTAAACAATGTTTCGTCTTCTTCTTCCTCCTCCTCCTCATCATCATCATCTTGACTAGAACAAGATTTGCATCTAACATTTCGAGTTCAACATCATCATCTCTATGAAGTACGGTTTCCCCATTATCATCTTCTTGACAAAGTGGATAAAAGCAACTGACCCTCTTTGTTCTGGTGATATGCCTCTTCCTCATCAATAGTTTCTTCTGTTTCTGGTTGTACTTCCTTGATATCCATTTCAGGAACATCCCATATATGCCTATGATGCATTTTTTGAGCCACTTTCCAATTTTCTCCATGTTTGTAGTCATCAAGGTAGAAAACTTGTTGCGCTTGTGATGCAAGAATGAAAGGTTCACTCTTGTACCACAATGTACTAGTATTTATAGATGTCAAATCATAATCCTTTCGAATTCTCGTCCTTCCAGGAGTTACGTCAAACCAATCACATTTAAATAACACAACTCGGTAGCCATACAAAAAGTCTATCTCAATAACATCCTCGCAAGCTACCAAAGAATTCAGTTGGCTTACTGTTGTGTACCCCATCTACTACCAATCCGCTATTCTGGGTCGTTCGACGAAGTTCACGTTGTTTGGTATGGAATCGAACTCCATAATAGATACAAGCAGGATATGATTTTGCGCGAGATTCAACTCCCTGTGCTAACGAATGCAATTCATCAGTAGCCTCGGGAACCTTTTCATAGTGCAATTTTCCAATCTGTACATTTTCAGAAAAAAAACCGATAACAATAATGAGAGTGTTTGCAAACAATAATGATATAGGATTGTTAGAACAATGACGAAAAAATGAGACTACTTGTATTACAATAATGATATAGGATTTTTAATATTGCTTACCCGCTTTCGGAACCATTCAGGAAATAGTTTTTGATGCCTCTGTGACAAGTTGTGATTTGATTCCGCTTTCAGCTCATTCAAATGTTCACTGTATTTTCAAAGAAAAATAAGACACTTTTTGATGCCAATTTTAAATGAGAGAATTATGTATATTTGCACACACAGAAGTAGATCACTCAAGATGTAATTTAAATAAACGCATTAAGATTTATGAACTTATTAGGTTGATATTAGTAGTTAAACTCTTAGATCAAGGTTTACTTGCTAACGTTGTTTTCACACACAATTGCTCCACGGAATCCCTCCGCAAGGTCTTGTGTTTGCTACTTATGTAAAGAGTCAAGAAACGATTACTTATCTCCTAACTTTCACTAGCTTTAGATCAAATTAACAAATCAATTTAGCGTGCACTCCAAACAATCTATCAATCATGAATGAATGAATAAACATTCCTATTAGTAAAAACAATCGATAATTATGTGAAAAACCTCAAGATAGAATTGAAACAAAACTCAAAACATGTTAAGAACTAGGAATTCATCCTCAATCAATAAGAAAATTAGCTACTCATGTTTTTGAAATTCACACAAAATAATTAAAAGGAGAATTTTCAAGTTCACACAAATAATTAAGAAGAAGAATTGAAAGCAAAAACACAAGTGTTGTGTGTGTAGAGAGGTGTGTAAAAGATGATAGAGAACTTCTCTATTTATAGGCTTCAATATTCTCCAAATCTTCCAAGGAATAGAATCCTCATTCCATAATAATTCAATTTCCAAATTCAAGTCTTTTTCATCTTCCATCTTCTCTTTCCAAATTTGAGCCAAATTCTCCATCCAATTCCAAGTCCAAGTCTTCACACCCATGAGAAAAATCCAACACAAAAATCTGTAATTTTGGTCACCGGAAAGCTGGTATTATGACCGGAATCCGGCCTGAAAAGCCACTGACGGTCACCTGAATTCTTCGCCGTCACTGGTATATTCGACGGAATATTCCGTCAGTCCATCGTTAGGACTAACGGTCAAAAAGGTCAAACCGTCAGTCAACGGTCAAGGGAAGAGGTAGTCGGCCGAGGCAGTGGTCGACTCGTTGGCTTACTCTTTGAGTTAGGGCGGATCACCGAGATGGATCGGTTCATCGCGGTCCGAGTTGACTTAGGAATGGAGAACCGGCGAGTTTCGGCTATTTACAGGACTTCCCGGCCAAGTTCAGGCCTCACTTCTGCTTCATTTCCCTGTTAAGAAACCTATCATACATCTAGTTCATTCACATTTTAAGCATAGCACCATCTTTATCTTCCCTTTGCAGTGTTATTTGTCTCAATCCTGGTTCCAATCTGGCTACGATTCCACCATCAAATCCATCCTTCACATCACCCACACTAATTCATCTTCTATCTGTTACTCAGCTGATGCTCCCTGTTATTCATTCCCAGCAGCTTCAATTTCTACCGCATCTTGCAAACTCAATCAATGTGTAACCACAAATCCCTCTTCTAAGTCATCACCAAAACCAACAGCCTCACCTTTTGCTCTTAATTCAACAGAAGCTCAACATTTCTCCCATCCTCTCGATCTCAGAGACCCATTCTCAGAACCTTATCAGTTCCTTATATCCACCACCAGTCATACCAACTTTTCATTAGAAGCATCTAATTCAACAATAGCATCAGCATCGTTCTTGATTCACTACATATCTCATTCATTCCTATCTGCTCAGCTGCCAGTCTTGTACACCACCTTCATCTGATCTCATGTTCTCCACATTACCATCCATGCTCACTGTAACGAACGACGACCATCTTCTCTTCTCAGATTCGAATCAGCTCGACCACAGACCCATACGCTTTGCTCGATCTACTGAATCTCGACCACAACATTGATTCGATTGAGCAACAACAAAACCCTGAGTTTCTCTATCTCTATCTTCACAACAATCGATTAAACATTCAGTTCTTAATCTATGTTCTTTATATCAGCTCTCGGACCAACAGCAGCAGCTTTAGATCGAAACCCATCTTTTATTCTTCTCAGAAAGCTCAAATCAACCCTCAATCCCATCTGAGTTCATCTTAGAACCCTCAGATTTTATCTCCTTTTTCCGATCTCCATCATCTCGCCTCTGTCGAACTTCAACCAAACCCTTACTGTCGATTTCGTATCCATCTCTCATGAACTAACAACTTCAATTCAGTCTTCTTCTTCATTCTGCCATTAAATCCCTCAATTTCTCGGAATGTTACTCGATCCCAATAGCGGCGAGCCATTTTGCTTTTAACTCTTCTCTCTCTTTCGGGTGCAAAAAAATTATTTGAGAAGATAAATATACGGATTCGGGTTTAGGGTTATAAATTGGGTTTGTTATCCAACACCGGTCACCTTGATAAGGGATAACTAAATTGGTTGTCCCTTAACCTCAGCTAGTATATGTTTATTACTCCTCCAAAAAGAGTTGCCCCTTAACCTTGACTGGGCTCCAGATAGTGTTCAGCCTGCGAATGATAACTTTTCCCTTTTTGACTCAATTTGGGTAATTTCTTCTTCTTTTCGTCTGCGCGACTCCATAGTAGCTATAAAACTCGAAACAAGCGTAAAATACATAATTTACAAGAAAAATAGCAAAGAAAGCATAAACTCTATATAGTCAATACGGTGTATTATACACCTATCACATAAGCAAGAGGGTAGATTTCTGTAAGATGGACAAAAAACATAACACAAACATAAGATGCGATGAAAACCAAAAATAGAAAATGATGAAACCAAAAATAGAAAATGATGAAACCAACATAAAAAAATGATGAAAACCTTACCATCATTTCCGAGTTAGACCCGTTCTTTGCCATCATATGACCAAGGTACTTGCTTTTCAAGTGGGCCGCATCAACGAATAACATAGGGCAGCGAGAAATTGAATCCACGACTATAAGCTTCAAAACAGATAAACATTCTCTGAAATTTTTGAGTCCCTTCTTCGACTTCCAAAACCACGTGAGATCCAGGATTGGTTTCAATCAACTTGTTTTTATACCAGTTCAAGAACATAAAAGATTTCTCGTTCTCTCCCCATGTAGTATTCAGCGCATGCTTCTTCCCTGAGTATGCATAATAACGACTAATGTCAAAGCCGTAGTCTCTCGTAAAAGATTCCATAATATGCTTAGTTTTCTTATTAGGATCCTGTTTAATTTCATCAATAATCAAGCTACTAACTAGTTTCTTCGATATCCGTGGATTGTTAACAAATCCACCAACACAAGTATGATCATTATTTAGTTCCTTGATCATAAAAGGACTTCCTACAACACCATCAACAGACACAACATATAAATGCCAGTTACACTTCTCCTCTTTCTTATTAGCACAGCATGCACCAATCCTCAACTTCTCATTCTGTAGACCTTGAATGCATAACAGGGCCGGCTGCGTGATACTTCTGTAAATCACAACGAACTTGTCGAACACCTCCCGGAAACAACTGTTCAACTCCTTGAAAAAGATGTAACCAGTGAACAGACTTCAATGGTTCCTTAATTTTATTTGGAACATCATAATCAATTCGTGGCTTCTCAAAAGGTATAATTCCAGAACTCCGTGGCTGGTCATCAAAAGCTATAATTCCTGAACTTATTAACCAAAACACCCAGCTTTGTGACGTACATGTAACTCCATAATTCCTTCTTTATTATGCAGACTAAAAAGAGCCAATGCTTGAAGATCAAAATCAGAATCAATGAACTTTTGCTGATCATCAACCATATGAAAAATTTCCATAGAAGGAGGAGAGAAATCACACCAACTTGAGCATATACTAGTCTTCAAATTAGCAAAAGACTCTTGGAGGCCAATACGAAAATTCAAACAATCTTCTTTGTGACAAACAACTGCGAGAACAGAATCCATAATCTACAGAACAGAATGATGCAACCAAAAACAATTTCACCAGATGTGAATATCAACAACAACAATAAATTGAAAAAACAGTTCCAAAGAGATGGAATCCTTCATAAGAACATCAACACAAACATAAAAAATCATATGCTAACATCAAATCAGTTTATTCGACAAGAGTGACTAGCAAATTCACAAAAAAAATCAAAAATCAACACAAACGAATTAAATACCTGAAAAGTTGATTAATTCCTTGATGAGTAATCCGAATAATACACACACATATTAATATGAAGACGAAGATGATCAACACGAAGTTGATTGATTGTTCAGCTGGATTCTTCAATTCGAGATTCAATTTCAACATGAAAAGAGGAAATATGATTTCGGCTAAACGAATTGCAACCAGATCTCGAATAATGAATCGGATTCTTCTCTTCTTGAACGACTACGTTTATCTTCTCTTCTTGAACAATGAATTGGATTCTTCTTCTACGAATCTCAAAACTTGTAGCTTCTCTTCCGGTTCTCTGGTTGTGCCACTGAACGATAAACCTAACTTGAATTGCTCTCTGAATCTGTATAGAAATTGGGAGAAGATGATGACGAATTTGTGAATTGAAACGAGATCTAGAACTCAAAAGAACGAAGAAAACTAGAAAAGAAGAAATACAATTTTTCGAATACGATTTGTTCGGATTCGTTTTTACTTTCTTCTTTCCGCCAAACTTTCCTTTGAAATTGTTTTTATATACGGAAGGTCAATTTTGGAATATAGAAATTAAATAAAAACTGAATTTTAAAAATTTTATTTGAATTGGGGTTTTTGTCCCAGTTTTATTTGAAACGGTTTTTATTTATTAGAAATAATATGACCGGTTTTTTATTATCCCTAGTTTGTTCACTTAGGGGTTTTGTCACTAGTTTTGTTTTTTAAAAGACGATGTTGAGGAGTTGACCACGTCCAACACCGGGGTGAATCACGCAAGAGAGAACCCCTGGGCCCGTTGGAGCTTGCAGGGGTGGGTCTATGGGACCCACAAAAAAAATGTGTGTAGCAGTGTTGGAAGCGGGATTTTGGACGCAGTAGACTAAGCATTGCCGAAATAAATATAGTTGGGCATGATAAAGTAACAATCCAGCTGGCGAATCCGACATGCGATTAATTGGCTAAGCTCACAAAACACGCGTACTAGGGTTTCTGCTAATTATAAGTTTGTCTCTTAGTCAATTGTTAGAACACAACATGGATAAAAGTTGGGTTCATAAGGATTAGAGGAGTTTTTGTGTGCTTTTGTGTGAATGGCCAAGTTACCGGTGATATGTTTTGAACCATGTTTGCATTTGTTATGTGCAATGATAAGTTTCTACTGCCATCATTTGTTAATATAAGTTTCACTAAATTTTCGGTTCGTAGGACTATTACTTTTTATGTTTTATATACTAACATCGTTAAAATTTGTTGTAGGATGGCTGATAATCACCGGGAGCCGCATGAAAAGAGTGTAGGGGTTAAATACCGCACAGTCGATAAACCACGCGAAGCAACTGAATTAGAAAGAAGCGAAGGGCAGCCGCACGTAGCATATCTCAAATGACGGGATCAGTGACGTCACAAAGTCATCAGAAAAGTGTGAGAGTTGTGCGAAGACTAAGAGCACGCGCGAGAAAACACAATGTAAACGCCCAAAGACATCGCGCGGTAGATCCGAAAATAAGGGCTTTATTAGATGTCCTCCACTATGTAAAATCCCTATATATAGGATCAACCACCCTTGTAGGAAGAGATAAATATTTTTGAGAGTTGAGATAGAACTTTAGGAGAGAGAAAGTTATTTGCTTCCCAAGTTACAGTTTTATCTTCTTTGTATTGATTTCTATACTTAATAAAAATCTCTTTAAGTGTTCTTCACAATGATTTCATAATTTACTATATAGATTGTTTAAGGGGTGTAGTAGTAGGATTTTCTACTACTACATTTTGGCGCTAGAATACAACTCGGGAATGGGATCACACCTGTTTGTGAAAATTTTAAGTTGAGTTTTCTTTTTCAAAAATTTCTTTTAAGAAGGGTTTCTTATTGTTTTAGTTTTTGAAAGATTTTAATCGTTTTTGTGAAAATAAAATATGTGGGATCACCCATTAAAACCACAGTTTTCGATTAGGAAAGAAGCTCTATAGAATAAATACCCTATTGAAAATCAAAGTTCACAGATCTGAAAAGATTTCCATAGAGATAGTGAGAGAAGTTACCCATAGATTTCAAGTTGAGGTTGTCTGCACATAAAAGAAAGAAGAACCAGTTGATGCGAGAAGAAGAGTGAGCAAGCATGCACACAATACACGGAGCGAGTAGATCCACAGGAATAGTAAAGAATATCGTAGCAAAAGAAGGGAGTAAACATCTACAGTGCAATATAATAACAAAGGCAGGTATAGATATTATGGATTTCAGTACAGGACTCACGGGACAAATCCACAAGCGTGATTACGAAGGAAGGAAGATCTCGACGGTCAAAAAGATATCACCCTTGCACAAATGGAAAAAACAGAAGATCATGTTTGAAGCAGATAACATACCACATAAAATCCGGGGGCGAACAGATCCATTGGTAGTAACTGTACCTGTGCGAAGAATGATGAAGGACGAAGGTGCAAAAAACTCAGAGGAATGGGAGATCGAAAAAACTTTGATAGATACCGGGAGCTCAGTCGACATCTTATTCTATCACACGTTCAAGGAGATGGGATACAACGACACGGATTTACTACCAACTATATACAACATACATGGTTTTAACAAAGCTATAACAAAACTAAAATGGGAGGTAATTATAAGTACACCGCTAGGAGAAATAGAGGTGAAGGTAACACTATGTGTGGTGGATGTGGAATCACCATATAATATGATATTGGGAAGACCATGGCTACACGGCATAAAAGGAGTGGCATCAACCTTGCACCGATGTCTACGCTTCCCAATGCCGAGGGGAATAGGAGAGATTGTAGATGACTCAGAAAGATCCAGTGCCTGCAATCAGCTAGATGTGAGGAATTATGAAGGCAGAGCTAAAAAGAGAAAAGATAACTGGAGAAAGGCGAAGCAATCAAGAAAGGAGGAAGAATTCAGGGTGTATATGATACGAGCAAATAAAGAAGAGGCATACCGAGCGAAGTCCCAGACGAGGAAGGTGCACCACCGAGAGAAATAAAAGAACCATCCCCGTTAAGCGAACCTAAGGCAAACTTTATTGCAGCAGAGCCAACCAAAGAAGTAAACATAGGAACTGAAGAGGAGCCCAAGATGATAAGGATTGGGACAGGGATGGATGCAGAAGAAGAAGAGCAAACAATAAACCTTCTTTGAAAATACAATGATGTATTCGCATGGGACATGGATGAAATGCCAGGTATGGATCCTGATATCGCATGTCACAAGTTAGACATTAGGAAGGACGTGCGACTGTTCAAGCAAAGAATAAGGAAAATAAAAACCACATACCATCTGCAAATAGAAGCGGAGTTACAAAAAATGTTAGATGCAGGAATAGTTCGAACAGAAAAATACCCGGAGTGGATAACAAACATGGTGGTGGTGCCGAAAAAGAACAAAGGGATAAGAATCTGCATCGACCGGCGACTTGAACAAAGCATGTCCAAAAGACAACTATCCGTTACCGGATATACCACGAGATGGTAGAGGCTGCCTCAGGTTATAAAATATTGTCACTTATGGACGGGTATAAAGGCTACAATCAAATTCTATTAGAAGAAGAAGATCAGGAACACACGGCTTTCTTCGCACTTAGAGGATTGTACTGCTACACTAAAATGCATTTTGGATTGAAGAATGCAGGAGCTACGTATCAGAGAATGGTGGAAAAGGTATTCGCGGAGTGGATTCATAAAACCTTAGAGGTGTATGTTGATGACATGCTTGTAAATTAAAAGTAAGGAGATCGAAAATCATGTAACTCATTTGGAAGAAATATTTGTGCGAATGCGGCAGTGTAAAATTAAAATAAACCCTGCGAAATGTATCTTTTGGAGTGGCATCAGGGAAATTCCTAGGATATATTGTATCAGAAAAAGGAATACAAGTAGATCCACAGAAAGTGCAAGCAGTTCGCGACATGCCAACACCAAAGACATTAAAAGATATGCAAAAATTGAATGGACTTTTAGCCTCGTTGGGACGGTTTATTTCGCGCTCTTCAGATAAATGCAAGCAATTCTTTAGCATTCTAAAAAAATGAGCCAAATTCGAATGGACATATGAATGTGAAAAGGCGTTACAAAGCATAAAGAATTACTTAATGAACGTGTCTATTTTGCAAAAAGCTAAACCAGGAGATGAGCTATTATTATACTTGGCTTCGACACCACATGCACTAAGTGTTGTACTACTTCGCTTAGATGGAGGAATTGAGAAACCAATTTATTACATAAGTAAAACATACAATGCAGCAGAAAATAATTATGCGAATATTGAGAGACTCATCCTCGCACTCGTATATGCAGCTCAAAAGCTTTGCACGTATTTTCAAACCCACAAAATCAGAGTCCTTACAAAGGTACCAATTGAATCTGTGATGAAGAATTCAAAACGGTCTGGGAGAATAGAAAGATGGAACGCGCAGGTGGGAGAGTTCGAAATCAAATATGAGATACTATCATCACCAAAATCACAAGTTATTGCAGACTTTCTAGCAAAGTTTCCCTTGGAGGAAGATGAGAGTGTAGAAGACATGATGGAGATAGACGAAGAACAAGGGAACCCACAAAATCTATTAAGAGAACGAAATTCAAAAAGGTGGGAGATACTAGTTGATGGATCCATAAACGGAGAAGGAAATGGAATAGGGATAGTAATTATATCACCATCTGGGGAAAGAATGGCATATTCATTCAGGCTAGAGTTCGCGTCAACAAACAATGAAACAGAGTACGAAGGAGTAATACATGCGTTGCGATTGGCAATAGAAATGGATTTGGATGACGTCATAATAACTAGTGACTCACAACTAGTGATCAACCAGATATTGGGGATATACAACACAAATTAACCTTCATTACAGAAATACAAGCTGCTCGCGGAGGAGTTATCAGCAAAAATAAAAAACATGGAGTGGAGACACATATGCCGGAAAGACAACATATTTGCAGACGCTCTGGCATTTCTCGCGTCAATGCTGGTAGATCCAACCGCACGATACATAAAGATTACAACACTTTGCCTACCATCAATCAAAAAGGAAGGAGAAGCAGATGTATCCAAAGACGATCACACGAAGTTCTTAATATTTCCGCAATTATAATTGTTTTTATTATAATTAGAAGTAAAATACACAAACGTTAATTCCTATTTACTTGATAAGCAATCCTATTGTGTTTGGTTAAGTCTGAACCATTTATCAAGTAAACATACTTCGTTGTTGTATTGTCTCGATCTCGTATCCAAAGACGATCACACGAAGTGTGAACCGATTAGTTGTATTGTCTCGACTCAGTCCATAGACAATCACTTCCGGAGAAATGACTTATAGGTGGAAAAGTTTTAGATTGAGGTATATTTGGGTACCCTCGTCTTTTCAGTTTTGCAATTCAATTGATTGATGAAAATTATTGACATACAATGTAGCGTAAGTAGGAATCTCTATAACTTTTGCAATTCAGTTGATTGATAAAAATTATTGATAACAAAGATAATTGTATGTACTGTTGGGAGATACATTCTTATTGCAGCTGTCATATTTTTTTTCGTTGCATTCACTTGATTGATGAAAATTATTGTCATAATTTTTTGATGTACTATTGAGAGATACATTTTTATTGCAGCGTCATATTTTTTTCGAACATGGAAGATGCACATGGAAAAGGTTATTGTTTGCCGACGTGTAAAGCATGTGCACTTCACTTATTTTATATATAAATAGAAGACGTCTGACTGATGCGATAGGACACAACAGAGGAAGAATAGAAGAGAAATTTTTGGGTGGCCGATCACGATTGATTCATGTAAGTACAAGTAGTGAATTTTTTTTTTTAATTATTTTCTCTGGTAGACAGATTTGGTATTGAGATTCCCCGAAACAACCTAGCTACTTTTACCTTTTGAGCAGCTTCAGCTTCTCTCATGGATCTTCTTCTTATGTTTTTCTTTATTTTATTTTTATTTTTTATACAAAACTAGTTATAAAATACCAAGGTGACCAAACTTGTGGTGCAAAAAATCCAGCCATATTATTTTTAATAAATAAAAACCATTTGACTAAAAAGCGTCACAAAAACCCCACTTCAAATTATAATGATGAGTAAATTTAGTTTTTTTTACTTTAAAAAAAATCCAAACATACCCTTTATACGTTTATACCTTTTCTTCTTTCTTCTGTCTCCTTCTCCCCACCACCATCGCCGCCAGCAGCAACAATAGATCTCCAAGAACACCAGCAGGAACACCTCACCTCCATCACCACAAGCAGAAACACCTACGTCACCACCAACATCAATTTCGTCTTCAAAATTTGGTTTTCTTCTCCGTAATAGTTGAGAAAGAGGGTTAAATCTAGATCGTGGTTCTTAAAAAGGGATTAGTGCATCAAAACCTCTTTAATTCTTCATTGTAATTCGTATCTCTGTAGTTCAGTTTATTTTTGATTGAGAGTGATGTTGTTGAATCGATTATCGAAATCAGACTTCATAGAAAAGGTAAATCGGAGGTCAAATTTAGGGGTTCTTTTTTGATTGATTCTTTTTTATTAAATCTCAATGGTTTGTTAGAATTAGAGTGGGTTTGTTTTGATTTGAAGTAGAGATGGTAATATGAAGTTAATTTTTAATTTCGTAGAGAAATACGGTTTATGTTCTTCCATAAATTAAGAAACTAGGGTTCTTCTTTGATATTGATCTATCTGCAAAATTTTGGGAGAGGGGTTTGATTAAGAATGAGCTGATTGAAAAAAGGATGTTGATGAATTTGAATCTCTGACGAGTTAAGAAGAGGGATCTGATTTTAAGTTGAAATAGTGGAAGAGATTATTATGTTTCTTAACTAATTAGAAGATTGAGTTGCTGCTGCTGTTTGGTAAATGGGTTTTCGACCTAGAAATATATTTATTGAGATGTAGTATATCAATTGATAGAATTATAGATGTTCTTGAAACTGCAGTTGATAGTTGTGATTATTAGTTTAGGTCATGATGAGTTACAGGGATTACGAAGCTACAAATATGATGAAGGTGATGGCTTGACATGTTATGGAGTGAACTGATGATGAATTCTGTTAATGGAGATGAAATAGACATTTCAGTTATTGATAGAAATGAGTATAAGTATGGAAATTCAAGAAATGGATGGTTGTGATCATGGTAAAGCAAGGAAGTTGACTGAATGCAGTTGAGATAGGGATTCAGAAGAATGAGTTAGATTTGAGTCTCTGCTGGTATTGTTGGTGTGATGTGGAAATAGTGTTGTCCGCTGTTTGAGGGATTTGGTACAACTTCAAACCAAATCAGGAAATGAGAATGTCATTGATGAGAGTTGAATTTAACTACAGTTATAGATGCAATTAGTGGTGTTGAACTAGGGTAATGCTGAAACAACTTATGGATTAGTTGCAATTGTATGTGGTGCTACTATCGGAATGATTTTCGAATTGGATACGAGATCTTTGTTTGTTGGAAATTCTGTTGGTTTTGGTTGTTGAGAATTTGATGTGTTTAGGTTAATTAACTTACAAAAGTTACGGACACAGACTTGAGATATGAAATTGGATACATGCTTTTATCCATTTTGATTTATACTCTCAATGTTGTTCTTAGTATTTTAGATTTTGGTGCAGTGAACAATAAAGTAGGTTTTTAGTTTCCCTCAAATGTGTGTTTTGATGATACATCTTCATCGTTGAAATCAATATTGTGTTGGGGAAATGACATATTTATGCTGAAACCAAAATTGGTTTCATCAAATTCTGACAGTTTTTTTTTTTTTTTTGGTGAAAACAATAAGTTTATGATGAAACCAAAATTGGTTTCATCAAATTCTGACAGCTTTTGTTGATGAAACCCTTAATTAGGCTTCTCATAACAAATCTAAGTCTAAGGATTTTGGCAGGTTTGGATTGTTGAGCCACTCAATAATCGGAGATTTGGTTAACTAAATTTACCTCTGATTATTATAAGTTCAAAATTTGAAAAATCTCAGTTTTTCCAAAATTTTGATTTTTGGGCCATCGTATATTCGGGAGCTTATTCAAATGACATATCTTCCGAATATTACTGTGGCAGAACCTACCATGCCATGGCTCTAGGTGGTTCCAAGGGCCATTTTAGAAGGTTAGGCAATATACATTCGGGAGTTTATGTAAATTATATTACTTCCGATTATTACAAGGTAAGTGAACTTAACTTCCGATTATATAGTGGCATTTTGAAATGAGAATTACCATATTCGGTAGTATTTTAAGTTAATTAAACTTCCGATTATATACTGGCCCCAAAACGAGTTTTTGAAAAAAATTCTTCAATTTTCGAATTTTGGTACCGCCATAATCGGTAGTAAGGTAAGTAAACTTAACTTCCAATTATATAGTGGCATTTTGAAATGAGAATTACCATATTCGGTAGTATTTTAAGTTAATAAAACTTCCGATTATATACTGGCCCCAAAATGAGTTTTTGAAAAAAATTCTTCAATTTTTGAATTTTGGTACTACCATAATCGGTAGTAAGGTAAGTGAACTTAACTTCCGATTATATAGTGGCATTTTGAAATGAGAATTACCATATTCGGTAGCATTTTAAGTTAATTAAACTTCCGATTATATACTTTGGCCCAAAACGAGTTTTTGAAAAAATTCTTCAATTTTTGAATTTTGGTACTATAATAATCGATAGTAAGATAAGTGAACTTAACTTCTGATTATATAGTGGCATTTTGAAATGAGAATTACCATATTCGGTAGTATTTTAAGTTAATTAAACTTCCGATTATATACCGGCCCCAAAACGAGTTTTTGAAAAAAATTCTTCAATTTTCGAATTTTGGTACTACCATAATCGGTAGTAAATTGTGTTCATTATCTACCGATTGTGTTTAATATTTAGTACAGAAAAATTGATTTTTTTGAATCAAGAATAATCGATAGATAACAATTATTTTATCTACCGATTCTGGTTGATGTTCATCATTTCTTAAGAAAATGAGTTATAATCGGTAGGTAAAATAGATTTTTATCTACCGATTATGTTCCTGCTACTGCAAATCCGAAAACGAGAAAAAAAAAAAAAAAAAAAAAATTCAAATAATTCTGCTAACATTAGCTAAATGTACACTAACTACCGAATGTGTAGTTATCAACCGATTATTTGAGGGCAATTTTGCCATTACGAAAATTATTGATAAGGGGTGAACTCAATTAAGGTTTGGGTGACCCTATTTCGTTTTATTGTTGGCCCCTAATTCCTTTGGAGTGGCCCCTAAAAACGACAGGTTTCCTTTCCTATTAAAAAAAAAAAAAAAGGAAAAAGAAATAAAGAGATTGAGTTTTCTCCCGTCCAAAATTTTCTACCGCTTCCAGTAAAATGACTAAGTAACCTCTCAGTCATTCGTTCTTCTTTCTTCTTAGTCCAAAATCACAGAAACTCCGACCCATTTTTTTTTTTTTTTTTTGAAAAAGGGGGTTAATATTGATAACTTGATGCCGAGGAGGCATAAAAATACAGAGGAACATGAGGAAAAAGAGAAAAGTTTACAAGAGTAAACAGGTAAGCGCCATCTCAGAAAAGCCAAAGACAAGAATTACAAACTATTAACATCCCAATCGCTTCGGATAAAGCTTTTCCTCCCAACGAGCCACCAGGTCGTCAAAGTATAATCCACCAAACGCCTTGGTTGGAAGTCCCCATTGATATAAGAGAGACTTAACCGCAATAATTGTGTTGTCTTCATTTTGGTTTTTATTATGGAAGGTTCGCCTATTCCTCTCCATCCACACTGCCCACCAATTCCAGAAAAAGTTGTGCATATAATTAGGCAACTTTCTTGACCAACCATCAAGGCACATCCCAGTTGTGAAAGGCATTACTCTACTTATTCCTGTGTATCTCAGAAAGTATCTCCACACCTCATAGACAAAGGACAATGAAGTAGATTGTGGTTCTTTGGTTTCCTCCTCGGTGAGACACAATTTGCATCTCGTATCAGTTGTTGGTGGTACCACTGCTCGTCTAACCAGAACATCCATAGTAGGTAACACATTCCATAGCGTAGCCCAAATGAAAAAGGAAATCTTTGTAGGGATTATATCATTCCAGAAGATATGAGGTTTTACGAAGTCGTTTCCTTCTTCATGGATCTCCTCATCTTGAACCTTGTAGCACAATTTAGCGGAGAACTCACATGTAGCTGAGTGAAGCCAATGTCTGCGATCCGGGATGTTGGATATTATCTCTGCATTGCCAATATCATGTACCAATTGGACCACCTCTGCAATCTCCTCATCTTTCAGGTTCCTTTTGAGACCCAAATTACAAGATGAGTTTGTTGCTGCCCCATGGATAACCTCATTTACAGTTGCATTCTTAGATGTATAGACTTTCCAAATTCTTGGATATTTATCACGTAATGGAATATTTGTGCACCAACTTTCTTTCCAAAAACTAGTATTTTCTCCATTGTTTAAAGTGATACGAGAATTCTCGGTTATAAGAGGGAGAGAAGTCATAATACCTTTCCATAAGCTTGTGCCATGCGGAGTGCGAACAAGATCTGGATACCAAGTTTCTTCATTTCCTCCATACTTTTGACGAATTAATTTCCTCCACATATGTTTTTTCTCCGAGCCATATCTCCATATCCATTTCGCTAACAAAACCCTGTTGGTAAGCTTTATTTTGCGTATCCTCAATCCCCCTTTCACTTTAGGTCTACTAGTCTTCTTCCATCCCACCCAATGAAAAGTTTTTTTCTCCAGTGTATCACCCCATAAAAAGTCTCTACACAATTTCTCTATCTTCTTTGCTACTGCTGCTGGAATTGCGAATAAGGATAAAAAGTAAATAGGAATACTAGAGAGAGTGATATTGATGAGAGTAAGCCTTCCTCCTCTAGACATGTATTTTTTCTTCCACGGAGCCAATCTCTTCTGAATCTTCTCGATCACCGGATCCCGTATTTGTTGCTGCCTAGCCTTGGCCCCTAAAGGTAATCCAAGGTAGGAAAACAGAAGTGTACCAATAGCGCAACCTAGGACTCTTCTTTGTCCGAGAACCCAATTCCATATCAATGACCTCCTTACCGATCACCATAAGACTACTCTTAGCCAAATTAACCTTCAATCCAAGCTTAGCCTCAAAACACATAAGTATAACCTTGAGATTTTCCACTTCTTCGATCTTAGCATCCACCATCGGTAGTGTATCATCTCGCGAACCGCAAATGGGTGATACTCTCACTTTTTTCACTTACTTTGAAGCCCGTGATGAGTCCCATTTCTTTGGCTTTATCCAACATTTTCGACAGCACCTCTGCAATTAACAGAAACAAGAAGGGTGACAGGGGATCACCCTGGCGAATCCCTCACGAGCTTTTGAATTTCTCAGTAGACTTCCCATTGATTAAAACCGAGAAATGTGTAGTTTTTAAGAAACCTTGAATCCACCTTCTCCATTTGGGGCCAAAACCAAATCTATCTTGTATATACTCTAGATAACCTCAGTTCACTCTATCATACGCTTTCTCAATGTCGATTTTAATCACAAACCCCGGTTTTCTTGATCTCAACCTAGAGTCTATGCACTCATTGGCCACAAGAACACTATCAAGGATCTGTTTGTCATTCACAAACGCACTTTGACAATGAGATGTAATGTCTGGTATCAACACTTTCAATCTGTTTGCTAGTGATAATCCTATAAACCCCCCTATTAAACTAATAGGTCTGAAATTCTTAAATGAAGAAGCTCCCGGTTTCTTTGGGATTAGGCAAATGAAAGTGCAGTTCAAACGCCAATCCAATCTTCCCCCATTTTGAAATTCCTTTACCACCGCCATGAAATCTCGCCCAATGATGTCCCAAGTTGCTTTATAGAATTCATTTGGCATCCCGTCAGGGCTCGGAGATTTATTATTTTTTAAGCCTTTAATCACCCCCAAAATTTCTTCTTCTTCTATGGGCAACTCCATGGTTGTTCTCTGCTCTTCCGATATTGAAGGAAAATTGAGATTATCAACTTTTGGCCTCCAATTTTGGTCTTCAGTGTATAGATTTGAGTAGTATTTCCTGGCTTCTTCTTCAATCTCAGCTTGCGAAAAATAATCAACATCTCCTACTTGAATTTTATGAATCCAGTTGGCTTTCTTTCTGTCGTTAGCCACCACATGATAATAAGATGTATTTATTTCGCTATTCGCTATCCAGTTCACCTTTGCTCTACACTGCCATTTCTGTTTTACTTGATGGGACACCTCCTTGTGTTTTCCACATAGCTTTATTCTTTCATTGAACTCGGATATTGATAGACCTTCCACCTCTTATTTCCTGTCAAGCCTCAAAATGCCTTGTTCATACGAAGTAAGTTTCTTTTCCAAACATTTGAACTTCTCTGAGCTCCAAGTTTTGAGTATTGGCTTTAGTGCATGCAACTTTTTTGCAAAGACGAAACTAGCCGAACCTTTAAATTGAAACCGATTCCACCAGAACCTCAGCATTTCATAAAATGAATCTTCTGACAACCAATACTTTTCCATCCTATATGGGGATCTTGCAATTTTATGAGGGCCACATTGCAATGTAATTGGTGCGTGGTCTGAATCTGGCCTCACCAACACCTCTTGTCTCATGTCAGGATAGATATTCAACCATTCTACTGAGAAAAGAAATCTATCCAACCTAGTTAGAGTGGGGTTGAATTTCTTACTTGTCCACGTGAATTTTCCTCCGCGGAGTGGAAGATCCACCAAATTCGCCTTGTTGATAAAATTGTTGAACTGTTTCATATCCTTCGTTCTTGAAGTTGGTTTGTTCTTCTCCTCCGTTAGTCTAATACAATTAAAATCACCACCTAGAATCCATGGATAACTCCAGTACCCTCTGATGTCCCATAACTCCTCCCACATTTCTTCCTTATTTCCCCTTCCGCTTGGACCATAAATATTGGAGAGGCTCCAAATTTTTGCATCACTTCTGTTCCAAATAAGGATAGTAACAAAACAAGGGCCTTGCAAATCATCTATAACTTCATAATTTTCGTCATCCCAAATAGTTAAAATCCCACCTGATCTTCCATTTGCTGGGTAATGTATCCATTTGAAATTGTCATCACCCCAAAATTCTCTAATGTTATTAGATGTAATATCTTGAATCTGAGTCTCTTGCAAAAGAAAAAAAGAAACTTTCTCTGTTGCCAACATTCTTCTTAAAATATCCGTCCTTCCGTGAGCTTTAAAGCCCCTCAAGTTCCAGGATACAATCTTATTATCCATGTGAAACAGTTAGCCCTTTGCTGCATCCGTTCCTCTTTCCCCTCCCCATAGATACATCAATTGGTTCACCATTCCATTGAATTCTATGTTGTTCTCTCTCAAATTTGCTCCTTGACTTCTACCCCATTTTTGAATTTCTTTTTCACGAGTTTCCATTGACCCTAGGATTGGTTCATCTTCCTGAATTCTTTCTCTAATTGAAATTTTGACTGGAATTGAATCTTTTTCATGATAATGCACTATTTTTGAAGCTAAATTAAAAAGATCTTGTTCTCTACCTTTAGAAGCAGCTCCAATTGTTGTGAAAGCTTGCATGAGAATATCCGTCTTCTCTTTCACTTCAGGGAATAACAACTTCGGGGATCAGTTATCCAAGCTAATCATCTCGTCATGTTTTCCGATTGAGTCTTGACCATCGTCTTCTCCATGTAGAAGCCCTAAGTTTTCACTAGAGGAACATATTTCAGTTGGTTCCTTTGAAGATGAGGACTGGACCAACTCAGTAGCGCCTGTACTCTTATTCTCCAGTTCCACTGAGTGTAAACTCGGTTCTATGTTGTGTAACTCAAACAAAGAAGGCCCAGTTTCATGGATATCTACTCTTCTCGATATTTCCATTTGAATTGAATCATGGGGCCCCGAATTACCAAGCCAATTTTCTTCTCTCTCACCACCAGTGTTGTTTGCCGTGACTTCGCGTTTTTTATTATGCCACTTTTTCCTTTTATATTTAATTAAATTTCTGCACGCATTCTTCTCGGGATATCCTCATAGAAATCCAAACAATTTAACTTTGCCTGACAGACAAACAATGTTTGAGTATTTGTAAGAAGACGAAAAAAAATCGGTTGTCCTTCCTTGTTTTTTAAGTTTTGATTTTTTGTTCCAAATATACCCATTAACTATAGTTAATAGTTGCCAACTATAGTTACTCCTTAAATTAGTCTTGTTATATTCTGCGCTCCATCTCCACTATTTTGTTTTGTCTTCGTCACCCAGTAGAGCCTGCTCCCCTGTATTATCCCAGCCAGCGTACCTCTCCCTTAAATACTTAATCAGCATGCCAAACTACAAGTTCAAAAAGCACTAAAGTTTTTACAGAAACTAACAAGTTAAGATACTAATAATGGTGGTGATTTGATTAAAAACACACACACACATTTCCGGCCTTTTTAATGGATAACAAAAATATACACTTAAACATTGGGTTTCCAACTTCCAAGCATTCAAGGAAATAGTGACCAAAAACTTACATGGGTTGCCCACACTCCCCAGTCTCCTATATGGTTCCTTCAGAGCACATCTACCTTTACAAACTGCATCATGAGAGAAATGACATCTCCCACTACTATTGATCTCAGGTGTGGACTAACATCCATCGGCATTGCAAATTAGGAGAAGAGAAATCAACCACAGCTCTTCCGAATGGCAGCTTGGGAGCCCATGATTGGACCCCTTTCAGATGCATGTTCTCAATTATCAGGGCGGTGATAGCTATTGAACCTCTTGTAGGGTTATTCGCAGCTGGCTGGAGAACAATAGTAATAAGTTAGATGTATACGAAGCAAACAATGCAAGCAATTCGATCTGAATGAGCAGAAAGAACTTGGTTCACCATGATTTTATTGTGCCCTACCTCTGCAAACTTATTTAACTTCAAATCCAATCAAAAACTTAATAATGGTTTTTACTCTTAAAATTATGTTTACAGTGGCAGTACAAATATCAAGAGAAACAATGGGTTCCGGTCAGTCCTATAAAATAAATTCGGTAGAGCACTACAATGTCGCATAAAATAAATTGGGTCTCTGGCCCTCGGGGCGTATAAATTAAAATGAGTTATTGGTTCCGACGGTTGTATATATTAAAATGGGTACCTTGATATCAATATTACTCACATCTGATAGATTCATAACATATGTTACCAGATGAATTACTAATGAACTTAATCGAAACTGGTAAGAGAATAAGGAACTCTGGGTAAATAGACACTAACTTTCACATAATACAATGATTAGATCCATCTACTAGGGCCTATAAAATCTTAAAAATGAGGTTATGAAGTCGAAAGAAATGAAACACTAATTGAATACTCTTTGACTAATGCTACCAATGAGAACCTTCAAGATTGAAACATGCGTAAAGGGGAAGGCCACCTATATATATACCTTTGGCCTACTAATGCTACCATTTCCCATTGTCCAACAACACCTCCACCTAATGTCCAAATGAAAAGTACCATCTCATGACTTCACATGAGACAACAATATAAACATTGTTTTTTGAGTCTTTTGACATTTTTGTACTTTCTCGTCCACCCATGCACATAATCAACATACAAGTAAATTGAAGGAAAAGTACATTTATGAACGGACTATGATCATATAGCTTACTTCTTTTCATTGACAATAACTGTGATCAGTAAGACACTAAACGTTAAGTGCATCCAAAGGGAGAAGTAACATCTACATTTACGCTAAAACTTTCAATAATCGAAAACCTACCCAAGTTATAGACAACAACAGAGAAAATAAAAAATTACATCAAAATTTGGGTCCAAATGTAGCTCCATTAATCATGAAAAGAAGATTACGGAGCAATTGGTGGAGACCTAAAAGAGACGGTGAATCCAACACCAGATAAATGGTGAGCTATCTCAAGAGCTGATTTTACCGCTCTCTTTGTTTGCTTTGCCAGACTTTGTAAAGGTCCCTACTATGTGTAGATACCTGGACTACTTCTGCTCTCAAATGTAAAATTATTATATATGCAATGCAATTATGGTGTTTAGTTCTTGAGACATGATTCACAATCGATAAGTACAATTTTATGAGACATGAATCATAGAGGTGGTACGCTCATTAACTGACCCGCAGTACCTCTACTCGATACTCAAACAAGCATTGTACTGATGCATTTCATTGAGGCATACAACCAAATAATTAAAGTGCAGTGTGTGAAAGCGAATACGTATCAGTAAAACAAACATTAGTAAGAATAATAAAGCGTTGGATAATTGAGATGCTTGTATTACCTTTGAATCAAGAGCGAGTTCTTTGATAGATTTCTTAGCAACAGAATAAGAACATGATGCATTGATACATAACTTGTTATCCCCGTCGTTGTTATTTGAAACCAAATCTATATTATAAGGGACAATGGTGTTTTTCCATATGGACGGTTATCTACATTTGGGACACATAAAGGACGGTCTAGATTTAAGTTTTTCAATCTACATTTTTATCATATAAAGAAGGGTTGAGATTGAGCCCCAGATTTAAGATTTTCAATCTACATACAAAGAGTGATCTAGATTGTGCCACATATTTAATAAGTTTTTGCATTTCCTCTCCACCTCTTAATGTTATTTATTTGGGAGTTACTTTTCTCGTGAAACCATTTATTGTATTCTAAATTAAATTCCCTTTTAACTTAATCCCTTTCATAATCAAAATCAACATTTTTAGCATATAAAGAATGGTGGTGCCTCATGCCTAAATTTTTGGTCATATATGAAATTTATTTCTTTTTGTTTCTATATGTTGTATTTTGTGATATGGATTTTGCTTCTTCGTTTGCAGTTAAAAGATATTCAAATATGATTGTACTATATTAATTTTTACTCTTATATTAGGTTTCCTAATACCCATATCATTTAATCTTTTATTATTTTATGTTGTCCAATTTAACTTTTGCAGTTAAAAGATATTCAAATATGATTGTACTATATTAATTTTTACTCTTATATTAGGTTTCCTAAATATTTTGGTTATATATGAAATTTGATTTGTTTTTGTTTCTATATGTTGTATTTTGTTATCTGGATTTTGTTTCTTCGTTTGCAGTTAAAAGATATTCAAATATGATTGTACTATATTCATTTTTACTCTTATATTAGGTTTCCTAATACCCGTATCATTTAATCTTTTATTATTTTATGTTGTCCAATTTAACTTTGACTTCTTCGACCAAAATCAAGAAGATTTTCATGGAGTGAAAATAATTAACAAAGAAAGCCCCGGTTCCATTGTTATTGCCTTAGAATTTTTAAATATTTTTTTAACTGTATTGCTACTTCTGTCGGAGAGTTTCAGTCTCTTATTAGACTATGTCATGTACATGTTGGTATCAAATGGATTGGAGATTCCTGATTAATATTCTTTTTTTTATATCATATGAACCTTGAAATTACATATCTTCATACGGTGCAGGCATATCTTAAAGATTTTATGTTTTTTCTTTCTTTATTGGGAAAATGTCAGACAAAAAATACATTTCTGAAAAACAACCATTTTGGTTTTTGGTATAGTTTTTATAGCGTGTATCGTTAGAAGCCTTCGCATTAGATTTATATGGCATTATTATCTAGGAATCTGACAATAAGAAAAAAAAAATCTAACACTAAATCTGAAGAGAAGCCGTTTTTAAGATCCATATTTTCCATTCCTATCTTCTAAGGCTCCAAGAGTATGTGATTGGTTTTCAATTATATTCGATGGAAAAAAATGCATTAGAACATCAAGAACCATTGATTGACCATCTTATGCCTACTAATATCCGTATGAGGATTTGATTGGCACATCCTTCATGTAGAATTTTAAAATAGAATGATCATAGAACACCCTATCATGTGTTACTTCACAATCTTTGGTTGAAATCTGTTGGTATATCAATCAGATTTTCACGTATCACTTGCAAAATTTATGGTTAATGAAAGTTTATTGAAAATTGCCATACACCAAGAACATAAAAGAGAACCAAAAAATTACCATGGAGATACATTACATCCCTCCTAGGTTGACCGAAGACGAGATAGGAATTTAAAAAGGCTATCATAATTGGAACACGTTTTAGGTTTAACAAATTGTTCAAGTACCAATAGAATCTAACATACTACCCTAATTTTTTTTGAAGGTTACACTGAAACCCCAAATGGAAAAACTGATAGAACTATTCAACCAATGACAAAGGGAGCCTAAAATCGAATGCAGGGAAAAGATGAGCAACCACAGGATTTCTTTTCTGGGAGACACAGATGTAGTTGAGTTTTCTGGGTTAATGTATACGAATTGGCACTCTAACCGAATTAATAATAATAATGTTGGAGATTCACTTTAATTATAAGTAGGAATACTAAAAAAATTACAGTAAATCGAAGTAATTGAACTGCGTTCACAGGCATCATCGAATGATTGCAATGGGTAGACAAACGGTAAGTGATAATTTGTCGGTATAGCAATGGGACCATCACATTTTATAACTTCAGAAACATAAAAACAACGGTGGAAAAATGTTTCATGCCAATTTCATTGCTGATGGATCGACCACCAGGTCCATCACACTAACAACTAATGATATAAAGTAATATACATGATACAAATTGATAGTAGAATCGGAGTATGATCCGCAATAATATAAGTAATCGGAATTGCACTAATTTTTTTAGCACAAAATAACAATCTAATTAAATGATGGTTGCACTGCATTTGTAATTTGGAATGCAATCGACAAGTTGATTCTATTCAAACAAGGAATTTCTAGGAGTTCGAGCTTAGGAATTTAGGTTTTCAAGTATGTTGGTATTGTTTGCAACAACTGTGAATGGATAGTTATCAATAAGCATAGATGAAACTAGATGCTGATTCCAGTATACGCACTTACATTGGATATCTTTACAACCAAAAAAATTACTCTCTAGTGTATATATGTCTGTGTACATTCATATATGGACATCCTAATCACCATCTAACAAGAAACCAATCCCGTTGATGTTAATAATATCGATCAAAGCTTCGAATTCAATTTAAGAAAGATTACCGTTCTCCGAGTTTCCCACACTCATCTCATGGTATTCTCGCAAGAAAAGAAATATACAACTAATACCAAAACAACTCATAGCCCCGTGCCATTATGGCACTGGTCATATCCTAGTAAAGAAACAAGATGCAACGTGATTCCATGAAGTTAATCCTACATTAGAGATGCTTACAAAATGAAAATTTCCTTGAGGATAGTATTAACGGGTATAGTATAATTTACCCGTACATGGTTTAGTTAAGTTAAGAACTCAAGGGATTAGAATGTCATTTTCCCGCCGATCCAGTGCACCCATCTGACTCTGTCCGTCAATAAAAGTTGACTCAAAAATTGCCTGTCTACGAGGGAAAATGGAAACCTTAGGATTTCCTTGAGGATGGCCCATTCTTCTTCCTCATTTTCCATTCCAGCTGTGGACCCACCACCTCACATCTACCTTGTTCTCCCGGTCCTATCTCTTTCGCATTAAATGTTAAACGCAGAGAAGATGTTGATTGAACTGCATTAATGTGTACCTCGTCTCCCTCTGAGTCTGAAACGTAACGGCTTGGTGCAGGGTAATGGACAGGTGTTGATCTCCCATTCAATAAATTGACCACGTCTTCTGTTTCTCCCTCTTTGTTGCGAGAGTTCCCAAGCTCATTAATGCTCTTCTGATGTTGTGAGCTGTATAATAAAAAAAAAAAAAAAAAAAAAAAAACTCACAGAAAACTGACTTGATAATGGAATCAGTTCTTCAAGATGTTAACTGAATCTTAAACCTAAACCCACTTCAATTTGTTCCCGAATCAAATCAGTTCTTCAGGATTTCAATTGAATCTTTAAACCCAACCCTAATCCCGGTTACACTGTAACCTAATTTTTTTTATCAAAATCAAATCAGTTCTTCATGATTTCAATTGAATCCTTAAACCCAACTCGGACTCTAACCTAACTTTACATCAAATTCAATTTGATATGAAGATTTCTTCCATTATTCTGCTACCTTGACCACATCCTGGGTCCTCTTACAATTGGTAAGGAAACGCTACACTATTTACTTTATATTGGTTAGATACTATGCTGAGCATGATTGTTGAGAACTGATTCTAGTAATGGTCTAGGTATTATCTTCCATGGTTCTATTTTTTTTGCTCAAATTGATGTAAAACCCTTTTGTTTCACTATTGATATTCTGAGATCCGTTGTGTATTTTATGGCAAAAATTTGGGTCCACGGCATGACCCATATGGGTACAAGTCGTGTTCTCTAGTCTTGTTGGCGCAAGGACAAGCACAAAATTGCACATTTTCTCTAGTCTTGGCCAACATACCAAAACCAACACCTTGCTATTATTGGCTCAAATTCTCTATTTCTCTGCATAACATCTGTCTTTAGAGGCCATATATATACAAAGAAGTCAATTGGGAAAACAAAATTCAAGTGAAATTCTTTGATCACATAATGGTATACAAGATTGTCTTACTTTACATTTGATCACATAGTAGGACAACAAAGTATAGTATCATGTATGTTCAGTTGTGAACCTATAAACTGTTAAACTTTTTGAAATAGGTACTCTTGCCAAATGTTAAGAATCTGCATGTGTTAGTAGCTATGATGATCAATACATCAACTGGTGCATTTTGAAATACATATACTTTATATGAAATAACAAAACAAAAACTTGGATGTAGTGTAACAATGATATGCGCCTGGTGTATGTGGAACTGGAACACTGGTGAAAGGGTCAGACACAGTGAGCAAGTAAAGCCAATAATGCAGACGCAGACGTACACATGCAAATATCATTGTCTCAATTTTTATGTGCTTCACTTTTCAGTTAAGATTTTCACTTGGAAACATAAACTTGGTGCGCACACATGCAGATCATTAACCTACAACTACGTATGTGCATAATCATTGTGTCCCAAACCTTGCTAGATATACACTCTACCTTAAAACATTATCACGCACACCCACCAGCACAAATTTAACCGAGAGTGTGAAAGACTGACAGTTTTATAGATTATGGCAATTGGAATGCCAAAGCTATTAAGAGAATTCTAACAATGCTTTGCACATTTTTTATTCTCTTTCTTTATTTATAGCTTCATTCTAAGTAATCATGACGATCAGATTAATTAGTCTCTTAAATCCTTTATTTCAATTTATTAGACAATTGAAAAACCTGAAAAATAGATCAATTGAAACACCGAAAAAATCTTAATTTCACGGTTTGTCATATATGTTTTTTTCTTTCTTTTCAGTGAGACTACTACTGATATGGAGGATGATTTGTCTCTAAAAAAAGCCAAAAGAAAGGCTAAAAAGATGGCCAAAAAAGAAAGAGATAGAGCCAAAAGAGAAATAGAAAAACCTAGAAAAGAAAGTGAGAAGCAAGAAATAGATATTGCCACCCGAGAAAGGGAGAAGAAAGAAAATGATATTGCCAACAAAAGAAATTGCGAAGCTTTGGCCAAATTATTCAGGGAATTAAGGGCATCATCAGATGACACTGGTGAGGTTGGTAGCCACAGTCTTGGTCCTTTGTCTGCGTCCCACGACAAACAACCAGAAGGGAATTGGAGGTATGATGAGTTTGTTGAAGAATCTGGTGATGATGATGATGATTCTAAGAAGATGTCTGTTCCTTCAGCAGCACTTAGATCAGATGTTGCACAACTATCTACATCCAAGGTTGAACAATCAACCCACACATCTCATACGACTCGCATAGAACTGCCTATTCACGACACAAAAGGTGTATACCTACTCACGTTTGACGGGTATCACACAGAGAACAACAGCCAAGGGGAGAATGGAGGTTATGGGGCAATGTTGCGGTGTGGGGATGGTACTCCTGTTGCTGCAGTTGCCGGAGGTTCCAGACTTCGGATTTCTGAATATTTTCATACTTTGGAAGGACTTCAAAGTGGTTTAGATCTTACTATCTCTCAGGACGTTAAAGCAGTCTACTGTGTGTGCAGTTCACAAAGGGTTTGCGAGACACTCCGGGACTGTTTCATCAACAACGATGAGGGTGAGTGTCTCTATCACCCTGATGATCCGTTCGATATGGTTTGTCATCCTTGCCTGCAAAGTAACCTGACCAGTAATGAACCATTTGACCTTGTCCTCAATCTGGTGAGGGAAATCGTGCGCAAAGGACAACAATATTACCGACGGGCTCAAGGTTTGGTGGAAGCTCATACAAATGAATGGAATAAACCAGCGCAGTATTTAGCCAAGTTGGAGCGCCGCCCTGGAAAGGAAAGGGAGCTTGCTCCACAGGAGTTCCCCAAAGACTTGCAAGATCTTGTTAATCAGCACGAAGGACACAACCCTTTTATTTATAATTAGTTGTCTATTAATCTGTTTTTACTAAATTTGTTTTATTTTCTGAACTGTTTTCAATTAGTTGTTTTAGGAGTTCCCCAAAGACTTGTAAGATCTTGTTTTGTTAATCAATACGCAGGACGTAACCCTTTTATTTATAATTAGTTGTTTATTAATTTGTTTTTACTAAATTTATTTTATTTTCTGAACTATTTTTACTAGTTGTTTCATTATTAAAATTGTGCATAGGATATCCTAATAAAAACATTCTATCATGCAGTTGTACAGACTGTTCAAATGTTAAAGTTCACTCAGTAATTTCATCCTAACATAGTAGTATAACCAAGAAACCTCAAACTCACTTGACCAATAGTTTTCCCTAACATACACAAGATCGTTAGATTCCCCAAGGCTTGATGTTCAGTGTTATTAAGTGTTGAACTTAGATCGTGAAGGCCTGTACTAGTAAAGGGCACATGTGTCGCGTACCAGCATCACCATTCTTCAAGAACTTGGGCTCCTTCTCTTGCTGCTTTCCAGATCGCCTATCGATCTTGGTGAGGATCTCAGTAAACTTAATTAACAGCAATGTGAGATGTGTGACAGTAAAGAACTGGAGCATAACCATTACTGATCCGACCAGGATGGTTCATGATGATGACCTGGGAGGTGAAGTTGGCTTGGAGTTTGGGGCGACGAAACCACGCTTGAGATCCTTCACAGCAATACTCTTGACATTGTCTCCTGGAGGAGCTTCTTGAAGGGGTTAGTGGGTGCATCTCCACGGACTTAATTTCAGTGGTCAACCCAGTGAGTCCGAAAGTAACAACCACACCAGGCTCGATGAATCTAGTTTCAACACGTCCCACTGGCACGGTTCCAATACCTCCAATCTTGTAAAACATCCTGAAGTGGAAGATGTAGCGGCTTGTCTGAGGGTCTCTTTGGCTAAAATAAAAACCTAGCCTTCGAGTACTTGGGGGTGGTGGCATCCATCTTGTTACAACAACAAAGAATATGAGACCAAAGATTAGTACCTAAAATAAAATCAGAAAACCAAACCAGCAAAAACAAAGTAAGCAAAATCTTCATTTCAAGGGGAGAAAAGGTTTTCTACTGAAAATTAGCTCCCACAGAAGCGCAAATAGTTTGATAACAGCATTAGGCATAATCAATTTACAAGGATTACAAAATCAAACCTTTAACTCCGTGTTTATTGTAATTTAGATGCATATATAATAGCATCAGCTGTTATTTAATTTGATTGAAAGACTTATTTGTCTCCCATGGCCATCGGTTTTAAACACCCAAAAAGAGATTACCAGTACTACTAGTTTTCATATATGCTTTTAAAACTCAGTAATAGTATGGAACATACACACCAACATTGCAAAATATCAGCACACTAATACTGAACTTGGTACACTGCTAAACATTTCAATCCGATGAATTTAAGAAACATTTTGTCAAAAGATGAACAATGGATTGAGCAGGAAAATAACCTTATTCCTTGCTGCTAACAAGTGTTGTTGTGCAATTTCTTCTTCTTCTTCTTCACAGCACAGACATGGTGAATCTCCTTGTTCCGGGAAAGATGACTTAGTAGAAGAAATGCATCATCCTGCAGCAACTAAAACATGTATTAAAAAACTTGATAACGAGTAGGAGAAGACATGATGCTTGAAATTTTTTAAAAGATGTTATGGTTGTACCTAACTACATTTTCATCACGTCTTTGGCATATCAAGAGGAGCATCACCATTGATTCATTCATCCTTTCTGATGTAGAAGAATCAACAGCAAGATAGTGATTAAGATGGAGAAACATCACGGAGCTAGCTAGGTCTAGTTGTTTACAATACAAAAATCTAGTTGTTTCTAGCTAGGTCTCTTGATGGTGTCTCAGCCAGCCTCTCTCAGTCTCTCGGAATTGTAAGATTGGTGATCTTTCCTTCCTCCTTGTCTTAGTTGTTAAATTCCATATTAATTGTTGCTGCTTGATTCATTTTTAGCTATATCCGTTCCATATCATACTTTGTTGCCTTGTCAAACATAATGGGAGGAAACAACTACATGATGGTCCTGATATATCCCTTCATGAGCCCGCTAAGTACCCGCCAATATTAAGCCCTCCACTTGTTGCATCAAATCAAACAACCTGCGGGGTACTGCAATGACCTCAACTAATAATTAACAACCCAACAAGGTGAAGCACCAGCTTAATTTATTGTCTTGTGCACGTTCTGTCCACATCACATGAACAAATTCAACTGATTCACCCCTCCCTCCAAAGATGAAGAAGCTATCGTGATCATCAGAGCACCCGCAATTAATTGATGAACCAGACAAGAGTTAACCAACCATTCCTAGTCACTTACTCACCAACCTAGACAACAAATCCGTTTTCTTGCTGTGACCCTTAACACTCACCGTCTTTAGCTTCAATCCAACTGCAACCAGGCTTCTTTTTCAGCTGTTTCTTTCTTACCATCTTTCTTATCTGTAAAACATCATCGCGCCTTCCTGCTGAACTGTAAATGTTGGAAAGCACAACAAAATTCCCAATACTGTCAGGTTCAAGCTCAAATAGATGTTCTGCTGCAATCTCCGCAATTTCAACATTTTTAAGGATCTTACACGCTCCCAGTAAGGCTCCCCAGACACCTCCATGAGGCTTGACAGGCATTTTCTCCACAAGCTCGAAAGCTTCTTCTAAGTAACCAGATCTCCCTAGCATATCTACGATGCACGTGTAGTGATCCGCAGATGGTGTCAACCCAAAATCTTTTCGCCTTCTTTCGAATATCTCCTTACCTTGCTTAACCTTTCCAGCGTGGCTACACGCAGTAAGGACACCGATGAATGTAACTTCATTCGGCTTAATTTCTGTCTCCAACATGTCATAAAATAATTTTACTGCTGATTCAGCATGCCCATGCCTCGCAAACCCAGTAATCATCGCAGTGTACGAAAAAACATTCCTTTCTATCATTCTCTGAAAAATTCTGTAAGCCTCTTCAACACTCCCACATTTTGAGTACATATCAATCAAACTAGACCCCACGACAACATTTTTAGCCGAATCGAAACCTTCTTTATCTGCCATGTCTCTAATCCAATTCGCACTTGCCATAACACCCAATTGAGAACAAGCAGAAATCGCACCTACCAGAGTAACCTCATCAACACTATCCTTCATCATACTCTGACACAATTCCAATGCCTCTTTCGGCTTTCCATTTTGGACGTATCCCGTCAACATAGCAGTACACACAACTATATCCTTGGACGGTAACTCGCCAAACAAATCAGCTGCTGATTCCATATCTCCAATCTTTGTATAAGCAACAATCATAGAGGTCCACGAAATCACATCTCTTTCAGGCATTTCATCAAACAGTCCTCCCATATTCAATCAACCCACAATTGACATACATAACAATCGATGGATTACAGACATGTAAATCAGATTCAAACCCACCAATACAAATAACATGAGCATGAAGCTGACGACCAAATGCAGCAACAAAAAAATCTCCTCCTGCTCCACATGCCTTAAATAAAGCTGAAAATGTAAACGAAGTAGGACGAATACCCTCCCATCGCATTCGCTTATACATAAGAAATGATTCACTCATAAGTCCTTGAAGAGAGTAGTAGCCTCTGATGATTGCAGTCCACACAAAAGAAGTAGGATTCTGAACTTGATCAAAAAGTAAGTAAACGAGGGTAAGAATGTGAGCATGAACTTGTTTGACCTTAAGAGTGGTACTGATTTGAGATTCCAAGGTACATCTTTGTTGAAACAATTGAGAGAAAGAAATTGAGCAGAATTTTCTTGAAAGATGCTTTCTGTACAGGTGACCCTGACTGAGATTATAACTATACAATGGGACAGCGCGACCTTAAAGTCACCACTGCTGCGACTCAAAATGTGCCCCCCAACCCAGAATCCGTTACTCTATCACTAACTGTCTCATGGTCCATAAATTTTATAGGGCAATAGACCAACTGATAGTACACCGAAACGAGGTTTCAAACTTCAATCTTTAACAGACTTTCTCAACTTGGCTAAAAATATTCTCCTGTAGAAGTTGGTGACTTGAAAAACATTCCAACTATTTCTTTTAAATGAAAAACTGCAGACATCAACTAAAATACTGTTTGCATTTAATCAAAATCCATCATAAATATTCAAACGGAACAGCCCAACCTCTTGTTGCCACCGCCTGTCAAGCATCCAGATGCAACAAAACAAGGACAACAAAAGATACAACACTGCAATGATAGCTAAGCAAAGCAAACAAAAAACAGAACTGACTACTAGTAAAGAAAACAAGACAAATCCCTTCTGCAGACCCTCTTAGCACCATCCCTGTACTTACTGGAGTACTTTACTTCTTCTTGACAGCATAACCTTGGCTCCTGTTGGGTCCTCCTTCTCAACTTCCTTGATGACACAAACAGCAACTGTCTGCCTCGTGTCCCTAACAGCAAAACATCCAAGAGGTGGGTACTGAGAAAAGGTCTCAGGAAGCATCTTAATAATACCAGCATCACCATTCTTCAAGAACTTGGGCTCCTTCTCAAGCTGCTTTCCAGATTGTCTATCGATCTTGGTGAGGATTTCAGCAAACTTAACAGCAATGTGAGATGTGTGACAGTCGAGACCAGGAGCATAACCATTACTGATCTGTCCAGGATGGTTCATGATGATGACCTGTGAGGTGAAGTTGGCTGATTCCCTGGCAGGGTCATCCTTGGAGTTGGAGGCGACGAAACCACGCTTGAGATCCTTCACAGCAACGTTCTTGACATTTAACCCAAAACTGTCTACTGGAACAGCTTCTTGAAGGGTTTGGTGGTGCATCTCCATAGACTTCAATTCAGTGGTCAACCCAATGGGTCCGAAAGCAACAACCATACCAGGCTTGATGAATCCAGTTTCAACATGTCCCACTGGCACAGTTCCAAAACCCCCAATCTTGCAGACATCCTGGAGTGGAAGACGTACGGGCTTGTCTGAGGGTCTCTTTTGCTCAGAGATATTGCCAAGAGCCTCAGGGAGAGTTGGTCCCTTGTTACCAGTCAAGGTTGGTGGACCTCTCAATCATGTAGTCTCCCTCGAATCCAGAGATACAAACAAAGGCAGTTGTCTGGGTTGTAACCAACCTTCTTCAAGTAAGATGAGACATGCATCCCAATTTAATCGTACCTAGCCTTTCAGCACTTGGGGGAGGTGGCATCCATCTTGTTACAACAACAGATCATCTGCTTGACCATCCTTCGAGATACCAGCATCAAAACCTCCACTGGTAGAAATCAACAATGAGGACGGCACAATCAGCCTGAGAAGTACCAGTAATCATGTTTATGACAAAGTCACTATGTCCAAGAGCATCAGTAACTGTGCAATAGTACTTGGTGGTCTCAAACTTCCACAAGGCAATGTCAATGGTAATACCACGGTCACGTTCAGCCTTAAGTTTGTCAAGAACCCGTGAGTACTCGAGTGACCTCTTGTTCATCTCAGCAGTCTCCTCCTCGAATCTTTCAATAACACGCTTGGCACATTGCTGAATAGATCCCTGTTAACATCGAATTGAAGGGCTTTTGAACCAATGCAAACCACGCTTGAGATCGCAGCAACATTCTTGACATTGAACCCAACATTGTCTCCTGGAAGAGCTTCTTGAAGGGCTTCGTGGTGCATCTCCACAGACTTAACTTCAGTGGTCAACCCAGTGGGTCTGGAGGTAACAACCATACCAGGCTTGATGAATCCAATTTCAACACGTTCCACTGGCACAGTTCCAATACCTCCAATCTTGTAAACACCCTGAAATGGAAAACGTAGGAGCTTGTCTGAGGGTTTCTTTGGCTCAGAGATATTGTCAAGAGCCTCAAGGAGAGTTGGTCCTCGTACCACTTTTAACCAGCCAAGGTTGTGGACCTCTTAATCATGTTGTCTCCCTCGAATCCAGAGGTAGGAACAAATGCAATTTTGTCTGGGTTGTATCCAACCTTCTTCAAGTACAATGAGACACCATTCACAATTTCATCGTACCTATCCTTTTGAGTACTCGGGGGTGGTCTCATCCATCTTGTTACAACAACAGATCATCATCTGCTTGACACTGAGGGTGAAGGTAAGAAGAGCGTGTTCACGAGTCTGACCATCCTGTGAGATACCAGCCTCAAAACCTCCGGTGGTAGAATCAATAATGAGGACGGAACAATCAGCCTGAAAAGTACCAGTAATCATGCTTTTGATAAAGTCACGATGTCCAGGACCATCAATAAACACAGTAGTACTTGGTGGTCTCAAACTTCCACAGCGCAATGTCAACGGTAATACCACGTTCACGTTCAGCCTTAAGCTTGTCAAGAACCCATGCATACTTGAATGACCTCTTGTTCAACTCAGCAGCCTACTCCTTGAATCTTTCAATAACACACTTGTCAATACCTCCAAGCTTGTAGATCAAGTGACCAGTGGTGGTCGATTTTCCAGAGTCGCAATGCCCAATGACCACAATGTGAACCTTCTCTTTACCCATATTGAATGAAATGAGTACCTAGTGAAGAAGCAAACATTCACTTGTCAAATGTTCTATTAGACAAGGATAGGTAAGTACTGAACTTGCTCAATCCAATCAAATTAGTCTAGCTGAATCTCGTTGCTACATGACCGATCAATTCGTTCAAGAATTTTTTTCAACAATCAACTATGTGGAAACATGAAGGGCCAAAAGCCATGCTTTCCTTCTCTGATCTATCCAGGGGATGAAAGAGCAGAGGCCATTGGTTTTTTGTGTTTATCTTCTCAATTAGTCATGGGTATAGAGATAACCTCGCAAGCAGGATACCTTACTAAGGAATTCTACATCATGACTTAGCAGTTCTAGGAGAGGACGAAAGCTATGAAACCTAGCAAGAAGCAACTTACTTGTATATAAATCTGCATATCTGTTTTGCAGATATTGAAAACAGTCACTAACACGCCCTCCTCCTGCATCTTTTGCTGCTTCCAGAACATGATTTGTTTCTATGGATAAAATGCTTGTCACATTGCTCAATAAATCCCTGTTAACATCGAAAATAAGATAATGTCGCAAGATTAAGCAAAGGTTCATATATCATCATTGGCAGTGGTACCGCCTAAGAAAGTATAACAGATGAAATGGAAAAATCACATTAATTTACACTATATCATTTTCGGGGATGAAGCATGGATCATGTGGTGTAGTTATTCGCTAACCCTGATGGCTAAAGGAAAAATCAGGGATTGGAATGAAGTAAAATGACAACATATGGAGGAGGATATATAACATACACTAGGAAATTTGAAGACTGTTTGTACCATCAAACCATCCAAGACATGCATCTTGCCATCCTTGCCCCACTTCCAGATGGACTTTTCTTTACTGCTAAAGTAGCTTTCTAGGAATAATAGCCGAGGAACAATGCAGTTACTAGATTCAGAAGTAGAAGATACTGCCGCAGCAAGGGCTTCGGAACACTGAACAACGCGTAAAGTGTAATAAGGGTCATGACTAACAACAGACTGGAAAATCATGAATGACGTAGTGAACCCCTATGAATCTTGCTATTAAATTATAGCAGAAAAGACTGATGAAAATTCTACTGTAGATGACATGTGACACCACAGGACCACAGCAATGCCATCAACGGAAAACAGCGATGATTTAGCTGAAGGATAGCTACGGTTAGAAACTTCTGTATCATTTACAGGACAAATAAACATCAATCCTTAAAAACATGATCGTGTATTGGGTAGGTTACTCATCCAATTGACTAAACAACAAGGACAATTTTAGGAACAAACAAATATACTTATAATATATAATCAGTGTTAATATAGTTAACCAGAAGCTGAAGTTTGGGAATAGTTGGAGCTTCTTTGTGCAGTAGTTAATCTAATTTTAATTAATCTCTACGCTTTGCACGGGTATCAGAACTTATATATTGTACACATAATCTGCTTTGGAATTTTCATTCTACACCTGAGAAGTTTAGCATTCCAGTTAGAAAAAAACAAAGAGAAAAAGTGCAAAGTACAAACCCTCCTTTCATTTGTGTGAAGCTTTTGACTTGCAGCTACAATGCAACCACTCCTGCCCTCCCAAGTTCAAGAAGTTCTCTAAAATTTCTACCCAGCTCTTTCCAAATTAAGTCCGATCTTGAGTTTTTGCAGAAGAAATCGACGGCTGGATAAAACTTCCAAAGTGAGTTGAAGAGACCTCGAATAACCTATTGCGGAAATCTTTTGTGAGAATTTCGTGGTACAAGGTCTCGGGTACTACTTCCAAAATGACCTGCAAAAATCATGTAAGAAATCAGCTCATAGAAAAACATATTCCATTGTTTCTCTTTTGGTTATCTTTTTTGATAGTTAAATTTTTTAGCATGTCTACAGTTGACAATGTGATCGGCTTTTTCTTTTTTATAACAGGAATAGGTGACTGAATTTTCAACTATCCAATATCTTGAACCATGGAGAGGGTGGAATCATGAACTACAAAAATATAAATGTTTGTGTACTCAAAGAAACAAATAACTGACCTCCATTAAATGGCCAAAAGCACTGTCACGTTTAACAAATCCAAAGTTTTCCACATAGCAATTCCCTTTTGTATTTTCTCCATGACGGCCAAGAATGTTAGGAATTATGTTCATCAACAACTCTTTATCTTCTCCCGCTAATAATTTCAAAGCAGTCTGCAGGAAGAACCGCAACCAGAATAAAGCATCAGATAGGGTATCGCTGCAATATCAGCACCTCTGAGGGGGAAAACCACACAACAATAAAGAGCAAGAGGGACTGTTCAATTAGATTTCATTTCCATAAATGTTCTGTCTATTAGGCACCACAATACTATCTTTCGCTCAACCTGCCTAAAGGATGTTGCCTGAACTAGTTTTTGAGGATGATGCACTAAATCAGTTTAAATGAAGAATAACAATTAGAACCAACACAAGAATACGGCACCAAAACCAAACAGTATAAGCAAAGATGCTAAATTAGCACTCTTTCATCGAAGACAAAGTCAAAAATTTAAGATTTCTGGACAATCTGCTGGAAAAGATATTCTAGAACCAAGTTTTATAGTCCAATTAAGAAACCTAATCAATGAATATTGGTAACACAATCAACTACTGAAGTATGTGCAACACCAAGAACCACATCCACCAACTCAAAATAAAAAACTTATAAAAGATAAACTTGTGCTTCACATCGAAATAAAATATTCAAAAGAATATTAGGAGCAAACAACAGCCAAGAAAATACCTGCATCACTAAACTGCTACACTGATCAACTCAGAGAGTTGCAATATCTTATGACGATGATGCTCTGTGCTATTTCCTGGCAGATGAAAACAAACAAGTAAAGCCATGGTCATATTCAAGCAAATAAGGTGATACCAGACCCAAATATGCTTGCAAGAAACATTAGTTCAAATGTTTAGCTAATAAACATCTGTATTTGCTATCAGTTAGGTACAAAGAAAGATGGTCTTTATATTTAAGTTTATCCTCGACAGACTCTGTCAAACTAAGTAGACCTGTAGGTTTCCAGCGGGACAGCTTAGATTGACTTTGAACCTACCCACAATATTGAATTAAATTCCAGAAAGAATGAGGGATAAACCGCGCACCCCAGGCACAAAATATGTATCCAAGAAACAGTAGCTCAAAGTTCAAACGATTAACTAATTGGCATCTGTATTCTGATGACTACTGATTAGGTACCTAAGAGAAATGGTCACCCAAGACGCAAAAATACATGCAAGGTGGGAGTCCCATTAATCAAACAGCTAAGCAAAAACAACTAATAAGCATCTGTTTGTCGACAATTACTATGTTTCTTGCTATCGCTCACATAAAGGTTTGACACGCAATTAGTAGGTATCGTGTAATGCACATATGTTGAAAGAAATATACCTGACATATCTTGGTTAAAGTCTCTTCAATTATGGCATACATATCATTATCCTGAAGATGCACAGCTAAAGCTTTTAACGCAGTCTCAGTGACATGTGAACCTGACCTATCCATTGCAATAAGAGTTTACACATTTGCAGAATTCTGCAAGAATCCACATAAAAAAGCAGCACCTTCAAGTAATTCTTGTAATATAATCAGTAGACAGTTCTAATTCTTCTCCTCTTATTTCCTCTAATGCATTTCCACAATTTACATAATGTTCCTCAATCTCAGCTCCTTCACATAAATTAGCAATTTCTAATTTGCTGTCTCTGGATCCACTGGTTTCCTTAGAATGGATGATGATGATGATTGTGGTGGCATGGAATTGCGATGTTGCATTGATGAGTATTTATCATTTTTTCTATAGGCTGGTGGTGGTGCAAAATTATTGCCGCCACCATCAAAACCACCACCACTACCACCGTGATGTTGTTTTCTACCAGGTCTTCTGTTTTTGCTTCCCTTCCTTCTACCTCCAGCTTGATTATTAGTGAGATGATTCATTCCTTCCCCAGACATTTGAGGATACTGCTCTTCAATGAGATTGTTCTTATTAGTATGAGTTTTGTGTCTTCCTGATTGAAGGGCTTCTGAACCAATACAAACCATAGACTGCTGCTGCTGAAATTACCAGTGCAAATCCTTAATTTAGAATTTTTTTTTTTTTTTTTTTTTTTTTATGCCTCTTAGAATCTATAAAAAGAAATGAGGTGTGAATTCAGTAGAAAAGGGTGGTAAACCCTAAAACCCTAATTTCTTCTTTTTCTTGCTGCTGCTGCTCTATGAAAGAAGAACGATTGAAGATGAAGAGGCTAGATCAGACCTAATTCAAGCGAGACGCTCGTTTACTTGGGCTTGGGCTGACAGGTAAGTACATGAGATAAGCTTTGGGAAAATTAGGAACCGTTTTTTGGGACCAGCCTTTTTTTTTGGGACCATTGTTTTATAAGGCCCCCTACCCTACAATGTCAAGGGATGTCCTAAAAATCATGAGATTACCAATTTGCCCCTTACCCTAATTAAAATTAACCCTAACCTAATAACTGCCTCTAACTTAATCTAAAACAAAACCTAAAACTAAAAAAACAAAACCAAAAACAGTTTCTCCTCAAAACTGTTCTCCCTCTTGTCTTCTCTTCTTCCCCAAAAACAACCTCGTCTTCATCGATATCTCGATTAATCGTCGATTCATAAAATTTTCATCTTCGATTAATCAATCGACTATAACAATGGTTCTTCGAAAGCAAACCAAAAGACTTCAAGGAGAAGGTCCTGATGAGCACGAAAGTGCGACGCATTTTCACCCATAAATACATTAGCTGGGCCTCATTTTATCACTAATAAACTTGTTTGTAGGTGTTTTTGTCAAATAAGCTCTTATGGAAAAAGTTGCTCGAAAAGTGGTTTTTATACCCCGGAGGACACATGTTATTCGGACTCTCAGTTTTGGATAAGGGGCACCTCAATTACTAAGGGGCACCCTCATGACTATTTGCACCCAGGGCGTCACCTGCTAAACGCACCGCCGTCTCTGTTAGGGGGAGGTCTTCTTCTTCCCAAATTCAAATTAAAAATTGGCGGGAAATATTGGTTTTCAAGGGACAGAATTAGGGTTTGGTTTTTGGAGGAATTATAATGAGATTCAATGGCTGAAATTAATTGGGTTCGTTCTTAATGGCGAGACAGGGATGGTAATGGTCTCAGATTCGGTTAGAATTGGCTGGATAATCTTCAATTGAGCAAATTTCAGTCTCGGGTTTTCTTGGCTCCGGAAAGTTTTGTTTGGATTCTGGAATGGATTTGGTGCGACTTAACCACTGAAATTGATTGGTTTGGTCCTGGTTGATCTAAACAGGACTGGTAAGTGCTTCGGATTCGATAGAGTTGGGCTACATCATTGGGAATTGCAGCACACAGGGAGAATGAACTACACGAGCTTGTCTGTGCTCTCACATGGCTGCAGTGAAGATAACTCGTTATCTGGTGTGTTGGAAGCGTGCATTGAACGTGTTTGAATGATCGTATCTAACAGTTAACGCGTGCATAGGAATGGAAGGAAAGAAAATCGCGTGAAGAATAAGATAACGTAAAGAATATTGAATTGATGACGAGATATTTTGGAGATTTCGTGCTTCTGTGAAGTATATAAGGGGTGCTTGAGTGCCAGAGAAAGGATATCGAGTGATTGGGGAGGCTACAGAGTCGAGAGAATTGCTGCAGAGAAATCTGCAGCAGCATCAGAGAAATAGTGAAGAACACGAAGAACAGACTATCAAAGACAGTCGTAAAAGAACTGTCGTTTATGCGGAAGAGATAAGACTGTCATCCTGTGACAGTTCACTATTATTCTTTGTAACAGTGGGTTTGCAACGCTTATAAACGTTGCAAATTCCCGGTTTAATTTGATTTTCTCATTTTCTCTTCTTTGTAAGCACCATTTGGGCAATAAAAATGAATTTTGAGTGTGTCTACATCATGAGTAGCTAAGCCCCTACACTGGGTCGACGGAGGAAGCCGAGTTTCATACATGGGTAATTTTAATTAATTCTTTATATGACTTTTGCATTTATTTTAAATTGTTTTATGATTTGAAAAAATTAGTTATCATTTTATTAGATGGGTCATGCTTGCTTAGATGTTTGATGGCCCATGCTTACGATTTATAACTAATGTTTGGAGAATCTACCTTGGCAAAAATAAGAGTCCTTGTTGTTTTGTTTATTGAGTGATAATTGCTGAAGAATAATAATTGAACCCATTAATATGAATGCGGTGGAATCCTAGACCAGTGACTCTCGCTTTTGTTTAAACCTTTAAATTTAATCTTCGCAAGTCTGAGAGAACGAATCTTAATCACTATTACGAAAACTAAGAAAAATCTTAAATCAGGTCCTCGATTGGGACATCTAGCAAATCAGCCGAGTGATTTTCAGATTCATAAAGAAGTGGAACAACCAAGTGAAGCCATAATCCGGTACAATATACGCTTGCCGAAGCCTGATTCTGCCATGGGACCGATTCGCAGGTATTTTTCAACAAACCCATTACTTTTAATTTGACTTTGATTCGTTTAATTGAATACAAATCATCAAAATAGGGTTCAAAGGGAAGTTACAGTGCATAGTTCGGTTAGGTCGAGTTTCAAAAAAACCCAATTTTGTTAACCGAACTTCCTGAAAGGAAGAACACGAAGAACAGTTCGGTTCTCTAGGTATCAAAACTAGGTAACCGAACTGCCTGTTCGGTTAGATCGCAAAGAAGCCAAAAAAAATTTTCTAACCGAACTTCAATTTTTTTTACAACAATTTGTTTTTGTATATGTAACCGAACTCCGCTATTTTGCCTGCTAATTTGAATTTTTACGTAACCGAACTGTGCTATTGAGTTCGGTTTGTTCGCATAAAAATGTAACCTTAGAAAGTAACCGAACTTTACCGAAAACAAAATAATGTAAACGAACTGTTGACAAAAAATCTTGACAAACCGAACTCTTCAGTAGTTGCAAACATGTTGAGTTCGGTTTGTTCGCAAAAATTATGACAAACCGAACTCTTCATAAACATTTACCAATGTTGAGTTCGGTTTGTTGTCAAAAAATATTTGTTAACCGAACTATACTATGGTCCCAAAAATTAGAGTTGGCCTATTTTGTTTAAGCTAATATCTTTTGTTTTCTTGATTAGTGGAAGAGGCGAAAAATCAAACAAACCTTTACTGGAAGATCTTAGAACTCCCACCCCTCGAGGCAAAGTACATTGTGATGCCGGTCACCGTGGAACAAAAAATGCTAAGTATAGAGGTGGGTCATTACCGGATGTTGTGATCCAAGATGGTGTTAATAGAGATAATGTTGACAACGTAATCCAACAAGTTAATGAAGAGATCGTGGAAGCGATGGGCAATGAAGAGATTGTGGAAGCGATAGGCAATGAAGAACAACATCAAGGTGGAGAAGGTGAACCAGCTGAAAGAGTAGGAGATGAGGGTGCCAATGATGGTGAACCAGCTGAAGGAGGAAGAAATGAGGGTGCCAATGATGGTGAACCATGTGAAGGAGGAGGAAATGAGGATAACAATGATGATGGTGAACCAAATGAGGGTGACAAAGATGAGGAAGATGGAGATAAGGATGATGCTGAATTGGAGGAGGAGTTGGATGAAGAGGAAGTCGAAGAGGAAGAGGAACAAGTAGAAATAATGCAAAAGAAACCTATAAAGACGCCTAAAAGGCCTTGTGCTAGATATTCTTACATTCCTGATGACAATTTGTGTTTGCCTCCAAAGAATCCAACTTATGGTACTCCGAGAGATGGAGGGGAGGTATTGATGGGCTACAAAAACTCATGGGCTGCCAAGATCTTTGCGACAAAGGTATGGTTCAATCACCATCAAGATTTCTCAGTCATCTTATTAGATTTTGACATATATTGTTCTTTTCTATATATTAGTATATAAGATATGATGTTGCTTTTGTAGGATCATACTAATGATGTTCGTGTTTTGAAACGTCAAAAGAACAAGATATGGAATATAGAAAACGAGTGTGATGAGGTCCGCTTGGCGGTATTTGACTGTGTACTATGGAACGGGATACAACATGCGCACCAAAAGTTTGATACACATCACTTTATTCTGCATTTGCCGAGAGGTCTTATCCAGAGACGGATACCTTTCATCTACCTTTTGGTGAGATGGCAAGTACTCCGGATGATTGTTTTAGAATCACAGCCCTACCAATTACAGGAACAAGTGTTCGAGATGGCTACGATCCCTCGATGAGTTATGAACATCTTGAAAAGCTGGTCGAAAGGTGTCTAGGATGGAGCGATAAAAAGGCACAATGTGAGTTTATACGAGCTAACAAAGAGCCTAAGGAAGGTGATGAGTATAATGAGTTTGAGGCAAACCGCACGTACAAGAAGAAGTTGAAAAAGATCAAGCTCAAGACCTTGTATGATGAGTTTTCAGGGACCAAAGAATTGGTTGCTCGAGGAAAGTTGGTGATGACAGGGGAGAAGATTAAGCACCATGTGATTTGTTTATTTGTTATATCAACTAGGAACCATTTTCTTCCCGACACTTGGTCACGTGGTAAATGCTCATTACCTCCGGCCTATTGGATCCACGACCGAGGTGAACAACTACTGTTGGGGCATTTCGGTTCTTTCATTCGTTCAAGAGGAACTCAGAAAAGCTTCGAGGCTTAAGAGTCTATATTTTGGAGGCTTATACACCCTTGTCCAGGTACCCGTTAAATTATCGTTTGTGTGTTTCAATATATAAGTGAATGAATGTGTATTGTTACTAATCATATTGCGAATGTATTATTTGTTGCCTCTTCTTATAGGTTTGGGTGTACGACCACTTCCCTGAACTGCAATTGTCTCATGCTCAAACTCCTTGGCCTTATGGGAAGCCTACAGCTGGTAAATATGAATTTTTGAACTCACAGGAAAAGAATAAGAAAAAAAAGGTGTTGGAGTTGAGGGAGAAATTGGATAATTTAACGGTGGAAGATGTGGTTTTCCATCCTTACACCATTCCATTAGATGAAGACGAGGAGGATGTTGAGGTTATTGATTTCTCACCTGTTGCGGCGTATAATGGACCGTTGTTTCATCCTGGAGGTTGTACAATGTATAATCCTCGAAGAGTATTAAGACAAGTTTCTTGTGTCCAAAGTGTCCCACAAGTGGAAAACTTCAACTTCAAGGTGAAGAAGCAGGGAACTAAGAACACCGAGATGAATTTCACCCCCAAATACGATCCTGCTCCATTAGTGGACCACTGGAAGAACTTTGGGGCTTATCTTGTTCCAGTTGCAGAGTTACAAGATTCGTTTGATGAGCCAAATGCCGCTGACGAGGGATATATGGAATGGTATGAACATGTTTGTCATCCTCGTGTAATAAACACTGTCCAACAAGCCCGTGCTGAGAAAACAAAAGCGAAGGCAAGTGGAGAAAGAGGCTAAGAAAATTATGAAGCATACCCCTACGTGGTGGTGATGAGGCCTTGATCTTGTGGAATTCGGCGGTAAGAAATTTACTCTTATTTTTTGTTTTTCAAAATGTTATGAAGTATTGAAATAATAATAGTTACTTATGTTTCTGATGGGAATAGGTGAAGGCAAGTGGTAAATTGTTGAAGAAAATGATGGCAAAAATCCGGAGTGGAGAGTCGATGGATACTCGAGAACAAATGGGACCTCTACAACCAAATAACAAATGTTTTTAATCCCAGCCTTGTAGATACAAGCCAGGTTGATCCAAGCCAGACCATGCCGTTGAAGAGGAGTCGCCGAGAAGGGGAAGGCTCAAGTCGGATGGTTGAACAACAAAGCAGTGGAGATGACACTCATAGTGACGAAGGACGACCTAAAGCTCCTAAACGCAAGAGTAGAAAAGTTTCTGGTAGTGGTCGTGGTAAATGAGTGATTGAAACAATTATTACTTTGGTTTATTATGTTTGGAAGACTTTTTAATTGCGGATTTGGTAGTTCGGTTACTTATATTTGGAATACTTTTTTATGGCGGATTTGGTAGTTTGTTTCCTTATGTTCGTGTGCTTCCAACATTTAGTGATATGGATTAGTAAATAAATTTCATACTTTGGTTTGTAATTTGTGTTCTAAGGGATTAGTTTGTCTATTTGACGGTTAAGTGTTTCATTACCTTCAAATTTTTAAGAAACAATTAGTTAGTTAGGTTAAGAGACTAAATCTCGTAAACAACCGAACTCTGTATTCGGTTACCTGCAATGTTTTTGGGGCAACCGAACTCAATCTTCGGTTACATACATTAAAGGAAACCTAACCGAACTCATAACAAGAAAATTTCTAAAGTTACAGTGTAATGTTCGGTTGCCTGGTATTATTTTGCAGGTAACCGAACTCAAATGTTCGGTTAACTGCAGAGTAATGCGATCTAACCGAACTCAGAACAAGAAAATTTGAAAAGTTAAAGTGTAATGTTCGGTTACCTGCAGAAAAGGTAATCTAACCGAACTCAGAACAAGAAAATTTCAAAAGTTACAGTGTAATGTTCGGTTCCATGATAATATTTTGCGAGTAAGCAACTTGGTGATCCAAAAGTTCGGTTCATTCGCTGATTTCGTAATGTAACCGAACTCACACCAGCTAAATCAAACAAAAGTTACAGTGATTAGTTCGGTTACCTGATTTTATGTTGGTAACCGAACATTACACTGTAACTTTTGAAATTTGGTGGTTTGCACTGTTCGGTTACCTATGATTTACGGAACTAACCGAACCTGTGAGTTCGGTTTTCTCGATGCATTTGTTATGTAACCGAACTATGTAGTTTGAAATTTGAATGGCACTAATTTCAACAAGTGACGACTTTAGAGTCGTCACTTGTTTTTTTACGAATCATGACGATTCTTTTTGAGCTATAGTTATTGAACCAATATTTGAAGTCACTCATTTTATTGAATCGAAAAAACATACATGTAGTTGAAATAAAATAGAAGTAAAACACATAAAATTGTTCAATACATCGCGCTAGGGATTCTCTACGATTTTAATTATATTGGGCGAATTGCCATTCAACTTCCTCCAAGAGAGTGTAGCAGTCCTCGTACAGAAACTCATGACCGTACCTTAATTCGTATTGAGTCCGACACAAAGAACACTGGAAAAACAATTATTTTAATAAGTCAGCGTTGTTGAATAATCATAACCAAATAAATAATTTTTGATGAGCGGCCTATTGATTCACAAACTTACTCTACTCATGCGGTCTTCGTTTGGCATAGCGTCCTTACGAGCTTTCAATTCGTTTCTCAGCAGTACGCATTCATTGTATAAATAAGCGTACCTTTCCCTTATCTGCGTGAGTGTCCTCCTTGAACGATTTTCGTTTAGTGCTTTGAAAACCTTAAACACATGTTTCCACCAAGCATTGGTGTTTTGATCATGCCAAAGGTAAGGCCCTCCGTTTGGGTCTTCGTTACTGGCCACCCATTGCGCTTCCTCAACGGAGTGCTTTGTGAGAGTGGTGTGTGCTCTGACAATAGCAACATCTTCTAGATTATTGAACGGAGTTGGAGCCATTTTTAGTGTTCCAAAGTGATGGGTGACTGATTTAGGAAGATTGAAAGTGATGGGTGAATAAGTTTGGTAGATATAGGTCTCTATTTATAGCAAAAAAGTACCCAACGGCTAGTTTTAAAAAAAAACGGTTACTTCTGCAATAACTGCTCCTACTAGTCAAAGTTACCGTTGGTTTTCAAAGTCTGCAATAACTTCGTAAAGAGTCGTCAAGATAGATATATATACAGTAATGACCCAAATGTTCGGTTGCCTGGTATTATTTTGCAGGTAACCGAACTCAAATGTTCTGTTAACTGCAGAGTAATGCGATCTAACCGAACTAAGAACAAGAAAATTTGGAAAGTTAAAGTGTAATGTTCGGTTACCTGCAGAAAAGGTAATCTAACCGAACTCAGAACAAGAAAATTTCAAAAGTTACAGTGTAATGTTCGGTTCCCTGATAATATTTTGCAGGTAACCGAACATTTCACTGTAACTTTTGAAATTTGGTGGTTTGCACTGTTCGGTTACCTATGATTTACGGAACCAACCGAACCTGTGAGTTCGGTTTTCTCGATGCATTTGTTATGTAACCGAACTATGTAGTTTGAAATTTGAATGACACTAATTTCAAGTAACGGCTATTTTTATAGCCGTTTTACACCCCAGTGGTTTAAATATGTGTCTCATCGATAACATTTTGTCTCAAAATCTTCTAAAAATGGCAGCCACTACTCCTAAATTTACTCTAGATGAAGATCTATCTCTTTGCAGAAACTACATACTATACTATCCAAAGAGGGGTGAAGAACGGAGAATGAATGGTATTATGAGTCAAAGTTATTGGGGGGGAAATTCATGAGAAATTCTGCTCCGACACAACAAACCCTCATAACCGTGATCAAATAGCCTTGTTCATTCGATTCGACAAGATTAGAGCTAGAGTTGTGGAATTTATGGCTTTATTTCGTATTGTAAGGCGGTATCGACTTAGGGGTGAAGGATTCTCCGAAATCATTTTAACATCAAAAAACGAATGGCGAAGATGGAAGAGAAAGGATTTCAAATATGAATATCATTTCCGCCTCCTTAAAGACTTTTTCATAACGCGTTTCGGATATTAAATGTTATGTAGCTTTAGTTTTAGTTCGGTAATGTCCTCTAATTTCATTTCCTAACCGAACTTAAGTCTTGATGTCTCACTGTTCGGCGATGTCATGTAATTAAGTTCCAATGAAAAAAAAAAAAGAGTTCCAAAAGTAACAATCTCGTCTTTTATTCTTATGAAAATGTTCAAAGTATAACCCAAAAAATAAGACATAATTCCAAAAAACACAATCTTTAATTCTTATGTTGATGTTCAAAGCATACTTAGTTTAATTAATGGTACATTTAATCATCCCAAGGAAAGCACACCCTCGTGTATGATTTTTTCCGAATCCTTCAAAGTTTTCCACATCTCCATGTTATGCTCGTACTTAATGCACCATCCCAACATTGTGTCGGGGTTAAATCCATGCCAATAAGAGTTTCCGCATATCGGAGGCAGTGGACAATCGTCTTCTAACCGGAGGCCTACAAAATGGTTGTTGTTAACAAGCGCAATCACCACCCTCCTACATTTAAGTTGCTCGACATATATTTTTATTTTCGGAGTGTATGTGAAACTAGCACCTTTTGAGAAATAGTGAACCACGCAGTTGAATGCTTCGGCGATTAAGTGCCCACATATCGGCATGCCCATCCAATGATCCCTTGTGATTGGATCCCCCCGTGGAGACGCATTTGATACCTAACAAACTGCACATTGAGACTAGCATCCCCATCGGACAACATTCGCTTGTAAAATTCCGGGTTGTCCTTTAGCTTCATCAACATCCTTTGCCGGACATAAGTGATTTGATTATCATTATACAACTTTGCACCTTCGGTGAAAGGCCCTAGTTGTTGTACGACAACGTGGAATCCGCAATTACCATCCGGAGGGACGTCATCGGTGGATATGACGTACTTTCTAATATATGGAGGTAGCTCTTCCAAGTACCTTCTATCAACAAAAGTTGATGTATCATCAATTGGTCGACTTCTTTCTTGGATGCTGCCTATTGGAGCCTTAAGCTTCACGTCTCGTTGAATTGGTTGGCTAGGTTCCGATGGAGTAGGTGGGGTTGGTTGCGAGCGTAACATCGGTCCTTTTTTCTTCATATCCCGTTCACTTGTTTCGCCCTTTTCCACGGTATTCCTAGACCTTTTCTTAGAATATTCTTGATACTTCGCCGCAGTATGCTCATGCCCCACAAGGGTCTCTAGTAAAAGGGGTCATTTCACTTTTCCTCTTAGCCAACACCTTTGCATATTCTCTTACTTGTTTTTTTGTTTATTTGGTGATTGGCCTACCTTTGCCCTTGCCTTTTTTCGGTTCATGCACATTCTCCGAAGTGTATGGATAAACGATTGGCCGCATGTCATCCCAAAAGATTTGCTTTTCGAGTTTGTTCATGTTCCGGTACATCTCGATAACGATTCTTCCCATCTCATTGTCACCAAACTCTTCTCCGACATCGCCCTTTGGAGGAGGGACAAAACTTAATTGTTGCCAATTGACCGGTTGTCGGCCGACACAAATATAATTACACTTTCTTACTACTCAAAATATAAATATAGCAAGGGCAAGAAAGGATCGATCCCACAGAGAGGTCTAGGTTGTCAAATTGTTATGGTTTTCTATATAAAACACCGAGGATTTTCTGATTTTATGTAAATAAAAATAAACAAAAAGCAAATAAAGTGCGCAAATCAAGAATGTGAAATATTGGATAAAGGTTTCATCTTCAATTGTAAACAAGTTTATGAATATATGAATAGAATTCGTATTTTAATCTCACTATCATCAAAAGCCATAGAATACCTTATTGCAAGAATACTCCGTAAATTTCTTAAGTTATCAACACACACATTAGGGCTGCGTATGTGAAATCTACCTAAAGAATAACCTAACGCCTTGCGCTAATCAAGTTCAATTCCTAGGAGCATTAAGTTTCAGAAATAGGCTAATCAATGCAATTGTAATACATTGCGCAAACAATTTGAACAAAGGTCAATTTCTACATATGACTACGAGGATGTATCACTACAACCTAGAATCATATCATGCTACTCGTATTCAAGGTTATCGCTTGATGAAAACCCTAAAATAGCTATAGATATGGATGTGAGTTCAATCAATTCTAGACTTAACTAAACAAACATTCAATCATATTGCAATCCATCAATCATGCAATTATTGTAACCCGTAGAAATCATACGATAATATTGAGAGAAAACTAATTCATAAAAATCATAACTTGGTTGCAAAATCCAACTACATCTTCAACCAATAATAAAAACTTAGTTACTCATGGCATAGGAGTTCATAGCAAGAAGAAGGAGAAAACCTATCATGTTTCTAAACCCTAGAACCAAAAGTATGAGTTCTCCCTAATGGAGATATATTTAGGTTTAGAGAAAAAGTTCTATTTATATGCTTTTCTCCCCATAAGGATACTTTCCCAAAATTAGGTTAATTCTTCTCAAAACTCGTCTCAAATTCGTCCACCAAGCCCATGTGTGAGAAATATGTCTCTGGAATTTTGGGTCCAAAACTGGTCGCCGGATTTGCTGACATCATCGCCGGAAGCCGGTCGCCGGTCACCGGAATCCGTCGCCGGAAATTTGTCTCCGACCACCTGAACTTGCCTCCGGCTACTGAAACTGTCACAAGAGAAACTTCCAGCACTCAACTCTCCTTCTCTGCAGTCCACACATTCACAAAAACCATTTTAGCCAATTCCTTGTTCTTGCGAAAACGCACCTAAAAGTGTGTCATGTAGCTTATATTTCCGGCCGCCAACTCTTCCATTCGACTCATACCCCCCTCGCGGTTCACTGAAATATTGCGATTCATGCTTCAAGTTCTGAAATCCGGCTACCGGAACTATGCTCACCGGCGCGCCATTTTCACCCCGTTTTCGCAGAGTTTATAACGGCTTTTGACTCCTTTCTTCTCAATCCCCATTTGTGGCTCATAATCCCAGTAGGTCCAATTCAAGCATACCACCTCAAACCCTTCATCTCATCCTGCCAAAACCAATCCATCAGCTGTAACTCCCTTGGTACTTCCTTGTCAGAGAACCACATCACCACCAGCAGCACATCACTCAGCTGCAAATGCCTTGCCAGTTCAACCTGCCAACCATTTCTACTTTGCGCCACCAGCCACCGCGCAACTTAACCTCATTCCATCACCAAGCTGCAGCTGCACTTCCAGTTACATCTCCATGTCACCACTTGTGGCTCCAACTGCAACAAACCCATTTCTTGTAACCTGCAGGTCAGCCAATAGCTCACAATCCATCACTGGCTCAAGCTTCACCTGCCCATCCAACAGTGCAAGTGCATGGCCAGTCTCAATCTCCAGCCTTGCTCCAGCTTAACCACCTCTGCATCTCAGTTATTGTGCTTCACTGCCTCCCTGAACTGAACCCAGACAGCATCACTGCATCTCTCGAACTCATCTCTGCCAGTAGCACCCATAATATCGATCACTGCCATGCCATTACCAACAACATCTCATAAATGGCAGCAACATACGTTTAACTCTTTCATTACCACAGCAAACCCACATCTGATATATCTCCGAAACTCAGACTCATTATCGAGCTCAACAACGCCTCCTCATCCAGCGTCAGTTCCACGCTCCAGGCCATCTTTATCATTGCATTCTCCATTTCAGTCAAAACTCTCACAATCATTCTTCACCGTAACAGCGATCCACCACCAACTGAACTCCACCTTCTCACTGCCTCAGGCCATATCTCTGTCTCAGTTCCATTATAAGATCACCACATCCATTCTGACCTGCGCAACTTGAGCCGCTTCTGTCTCATAGCACCACCAACCAACCCACATAACTACTTCCCTGGCAGCAACCACCATCACCCTGTCATCTACAGCTCAACTTCATGGCTGCATTGCCATGCCAGTTCACTAGTTTCCATTGCTCATTCCATTTCTTGCACAGAAGTCGAACCATGGATAGTAGCTGCAAACAATCAACACTGCAACTTGCAAGTCACAGGCCAATCTTCCATGAACAACTTGCCATCACCAGCTGCAACCTACACAAGCTCAGCCCAGAACCACAGCTCCATTATCTTGTCACTGAGACTTTTCTGCAAACACTTTGTATGCCAGAAGCTGGTGATACCCATTGAACTTGCTATTGACTCCATAGGCCACTGCTCCTTCCTTGCCAACATTCATACACAACCCATGATCTCAGGAGCTCACAACTTCGACCAACATTCATCTTTGATCCGTGCAACAGAGAGCTAATCTCTTCACTGAGTTTACGGTACAACTCTCACATATTCATCCACTAACTCGGTTCTTAGCTGCTATTCACAAATCCAGATAGAACCCAATGATTTTGAACCTGTATGGAATCTGAGTGCTCGAAACCCATTCCATTAATCTCCATTTTCAATGGCATTACTTGTTCTTGCCTGCTTTCTCTTGAATTTGAGATGTAATGAATGACAAACTAGTTATCTGAGAAGCATTTGACTTAGCTGGGTCTGTACGGACTGGATATTGGCACCCAGTGACTTGGATAAGGGCCACCCAGCTGGCAACCCCTTAACCACAGCTGGCTCTATTTAGTACCCCTCCAGAGAGTTGCCCCTTAACAGAAAGACTACCCCTTAACCTACGCTTGGGGTGTCAATAACACTTGCCCTTCTATGCTTCAAGTTCTTGTTTTGCTCGTAACTTCTTCATACGAACTCGGAATGACTCCGTTCTTTCGCCATTGCCTTCGTCTTCTCGTCCTCTACACAATGAAAAGTAGAAATCTTGTATTTGAACGAGTTCCAATTGGTCTTTCTGCTCCAAATGACTCCATTGCACCTAATAAACTCAAAAGCACACATAAGACACATAATTTACAAGAAAACTCGCAAAGAAAGCATAAATACTAGATATTAAATACAGTGTATTCTACACCTATCACCAATATGGATCTATATCGCTTAGAGGGATTATGCCATGTTCATACTTAACTATCATATGGCGACAAGGGAGTCCCATAGACTTTATCATGTTGCAAACACACACCTCGTCCGGCTTGGTTCCCCATATGTCAATCAAATGAACCTCTACCATTAACCTCTTAATGAAACCACGCGAAACATTATAATGAAGTCCCTTAAACAACCGAAAGTCCGCCATATTCGTGATGTTACCACCTTTGTCTACAATCTTTTTGTACTTCATGATGCGACTTTTTTGAAACTTCCCTTTAATTCTATCAATCTCACGGTTGAAGTAATTCTCCATTGCGTTAAACACAATCACAAAATTATCGACACATCCAAAAAGTTTTTTCTTCAACCGGTGGTGAGACGATTCTACCAAACTTGTCGCTTGATTCCCAAAGTGTTTATGGTGGTTGGTAAATGCATAAACGAAGCGCTCTTTGTGCGGTTCCAACCATTGCTTAACCACATACGTTACAATATCCTCGGGATATTCGGGGCTAGACCAATGTTCGATAAATGCCGCAAGATTTAGATTATACTATTCTTCGGTGAGAGACCAAGTCAATGAATCCCATTCACCAGAGAAAGCAACCCATTTAGCGTGATTTATAGTGTATTGTATATCGAATTCCTCTTTTGCAGTCGCTTGTTCATCTCCCGGTAGCTTACTAATCTCTTCAAATGCTTTCCTCTTTGGTGGACAAATTTGAGGCTTGCACCTATTCATCACATTACACCAAATATGGAACGTACAAAGCATATTATGTGCTAATGGGAAGACTCTCTCTATTGCGTTCATTAATGCTACATCGTTGTCCTTCACTATAACCGCGGGGATATCATCATCTCGGTATATGGCCTTCACTTGTTGTAGCGTCCAAGTGTAACTTGGTTCTTGCTCATCTTCTAGAAAACAAAAATCAACGGTAAATGGTGACTTCGTCGAGGTACGACCAACAATATTCAACAATGGCATCTTGTATTTGTTAGTCTTGTAAGTGCAATCCATTATAAGAACTTGATGGAAGGATTGAGCCAATTGAACACTCTTCGGATGCGCAATGAAGAGATGCGTTATTTGATCTTCCGGACCTACCTTCTTTTGAACCGCGTAGCCTTTCTCTTTAGCTACCAAAAACAATTGTTGCATCACTTTTCTATCCTTCCATTCATTCCTTTTAATTGTCTCAATTGCATTGTAAATGGTCGTCAAAGATGATACATTATCCTTGTTATCATCCTTTAGTAAGCGAAGCATGTTAAGTGGTGAAATTCCCATTCTCCTAAATTTAGCTATTTTCTCCATTTCTTGAGGAGTGAGCCTAGCGGCCATTGCATGTTCTTCAAGATCATCCGGACGAGGGTGGTTATGATGGCCTACCACCTTATCCATATATAGAACCCATCCATTCTTTTTTTTTGCACTTACTAAATACGAGCTTGAACGGACATTTAATTTTCTTTGAGCACGCTGTGTTCTTCCTCGTCGTCTTTCCTTTATACACATAACCCTTCTTCTTGTGACTAACATTGGGATCTCCACTTATCTCACAAACCATTTCAAAACGAGTTTGGCTTTCTTTTCCATTCAAAACTAATATGCACATGGCTCTCTTGGCATGGTCTCTAGCCCAATTATTCGCATCAATAGTTTCATCAAAAACCAAATCATTGACATAGTGATTAGATGTATCTTCAAACAGCATGCCAACCGGAGAAGGTTGATTATCCATTGGTATAGGTTGACATTCAATCTACAAGAAATGGAACAACATCAATTGCAATCAGAAATACGTTCGGTTACATTATAATATTATCGGGATAACCGAACTCATAGTTCGGTTGGTCAAGCAAGTTGACAACTAACCGAACTTTACGTAGACTAAATCAAAATTTTATTGTACGTAAGTTCGGTTAGATTGTGGGTTGGTATGAATTTTGTGAACAAACCGAACTTATGGACCCTAAAGTTCGGTTACATGATAATTTAATCGGGAAAACCGAACTTATAGTTCGGTTTGTCAAGCAAGTTCACAACTAACCGAACTTTACATACACACAATAAAATCTTATTGTACGTAAGTTCGGTTAGGTAGTGGGTTGGTATGAAGTTTGCGAACCAACCGAACTTTGTACATTAATGTGCAATCTTATTTTACGTAAAGTTCGGTTACCTGTTGGTTGCAAACTAACCGAACTAATGTACCCTTAGGTTCGGTTACATTTCGGCCAAATCGAACATTACACTGTAATCCTATTTACGAGTTCGGTAGCATGTCCGCTAACCGAACTTCAAAAACCTCCATTAATGGAGAGTTCGGTAACTGCGTGTTTAGAAAAAAGTAACCGAACTACACTTTCGGATGAGTTCGGTTACGTGTTCTTCACACAAGGAAAACCGAACAAGCACAAATCTACTCTAAAAATTCACATTTTTTGAAAATTTGGACCAATTCAACCAACATTACCTAAGTTTAGAGCATATCCTGGGTACCCCAATAGTCTTCCTCCAGGTTGTGGTTGGTAAAATCCATCGTTTTCACCATCTTGAGATTTGCTTTGGGGAAGAATACATTCACCATCTAAGAAATAATCCATATCAGGATAATTGTGAAGATTGACATATACTCTAGGAGAGGAAGGAGATGTAGATTCGAGATGAGCTATCATCAATTGAATCATCACTTGAGTAGTCTAGATTAGTGAACTCAAAATTTTTTTATTTTCCATGGTTTTGTTCTTCATCTTCTCTAACTTTTCTCTCTCAATAATTCTACTTCTTTTTAAAAATCGATTTTTTAATCTCAAATCTTTATTCAAAATCATTTCACTAATCACACTAACTAATATTAACACTAACTAATCATTAACCAAATATAATCTGAGGGTAGTTTTGGTATTAATATAAATATTTAGATAAGGGGTGACCTAGAATTACTTCTAATGTCTTACCCAAAATAAAACAATGGTCCCCCCAAAAAAAGGCTGGTCCCCAAAAAAACCGTTCAAAATTAGGGGGACCCAAAAAAAAAATTAATATTCTCATTGTCAAGCCCACAATTAATTTTGGATACCGTGACACCCATAATTATTTCCGTGGCACCCATAATTATATGAAATTATTAAAAACTTCTGCATGATGGATTATGCATCTGCATGACGAGTTATGCATCAGGGGCATAATTGGCAACGCAACTTGGACATAACATATCTAAAAATCCGCGCCTTGAAAATTTACAAATTTTATATGGTTGGAAATCTTTTAAAGAGAGCTACGCAACGAGTACAAACAACAATATCAAATTTTTGTTTTTCATGAAAAAAAATCGAAGGTGATCATCGTTTTAGGCAAAATTTTCGAAAACTTGATACATAACCATTATGCAGCCACCAAAAAGGATGCATAACGCATTATGCAGACGCATAACGAATTATGCAACCATTTTCTCGACTGCATAACAAATTATGCATCTATAACAAGTTATGTAGCCAATGTTTTGGTTGATTTTAGTTCGTACATAAAAAATTGATGCATAATGCAGTATACATCCATATTTATGGATGCATATCAGGTTATGCATCTATTTTCTCGATACATAAATGATTGTGCGACAATTTTCTCGATGCATAATGCATTATGCAGTCATATTTTCGGATGCATAACAGGTTATGCATCCATTTTCACGACTGCATAACATGTTATGTAGATATTATTGTAGGTGCATGACAAGTTATGCAACCTTATTTTTTGTTGGTTTCAATACTAACAAAAATGTTGTTGTATAATGTGTTATGCAATCATTTTTGGGACTGCATAACACGTTATGCCATCAAAAACCCATGGGAGGCCCGTAAAGTCCCAATATCAAGCCCATCTGTTGATTGCCCTCCTGGTAGACTACATGTGAGTCTCACGGTCGCAATTATTCTCTTGAAACGAACCATTGGGGTTAACTCTTTAGTATTCACTTTCCAAAAATAAACCTGTCCTCTGTGTTCATAACTTCCACTCCGTAAAAATATAGATAACAGTTCGAATTCCCATTTCACCGAGTCTGACCGGCACAACACCAAGGTGAAGTGAATACCAACAGACACCAAGTACATTTCTGGCATCCTCCTCCAGTATCTTAATCCTCTATAAATTCCCCAAAGTAGATGACAGCAAGCAGAAACACTGTTGAAACATGTAGCAAAATGTAGCTCTCTGTCTTCCTCTTTACAAGCAGGTATAAGCAAGGTCTTGATTTCAGCAGCAACATGGCTCCCTGACTTCACCATCACCTGAACCTTCTTCGCAAAAGAGGAGTATGGTTGTTTGAAACTGATCTTGTACCTTGCAATAACGCAATTCTTCCACTGTAGATAGTTTACTTGCCATTTAAGAAGTTGCTTGAAGTCGCATGCCCTCCAGCAAACAAGTCCCTGACCCTCACCAATACCCGCTTGGTATGCACTCATAGCCGCACTTTCAAAAACAAGGTAAGCATCACGCAAATGCACAACAGCCTTAGTAAGGAAAGCTTGAATTGGCGCCAGTGTACAATCAAACTGAGCATCAGCCTTTGTTGTCCACTGCCACCACAGGGAGACTGCCAACTGTGAAACATTTGGAATATGTATAACATTGAGCACTAGTTTATTTACCTTCCTCTTATAGAGCTCTAGCTGAAGTTGAGCAAAGTAGCAGGAGTTAAGACCAACCCAGCTAGAATTCTTATTTCCCTGTTCACCATTCACAAAGCATCTCTTCGAACTTCACCCTACAACACACTTTTTAGTAATCATATAAATCTCTCCATAACGGGTCACTTCTGAGCAATTGTAAACAGAGACATCATCGAAACTTGTCTGATGAGAATTCCATGATGACAGTTCAGGCATTTTTCCTCTGTCGAACAACCATCGACTACAACTCAAACAACCATGTGCTCCAGGTAACTCGACGACAAGCCATATAGTACCCCAAGTCATTTCCTTACTCCATGAGATTGATGAGAACAGTTTGCCTCTATAATCCCAGGTAGTATTTCTCATACCATTCAACTCAGATGTAAACAACTTGAATTTCCATTTTAACATTACTACCGGCATTAATACATTTGGAATGTGAAACACAGTGGGTATGGGCTGAGTTCCCATCATAGTTGCAAGTGCATAACCGACACAACAATACGTCTTCTTCGTTGGACAAGTCAATCCCCACATATAACTGGACCCCCTAATCGAATACCGACTGAAATCACCCTCATATACGCCCATCAGCTGGCAATACACCGCTGTCAGTAAACTTGTCCAGAGAACAATCATTCGCTGTAGCATTTCAACACCCCACTTGCAAGCATCAAAATTTTTAACCCATTTCTCAAGCACAAACATATTCGAGGTCGCAAGCAGAATTTCTGATGAGTACCCCTGGTTGAAAACAAGCTCAGTAACAAGTTCTATCTCATAATCATCCCCCCATTGGAAACAGATATAACAATTAAAAACATACCCAAATGTGAAAAAATAGGAATTCCAGAAACCAGGAAAAAACAATGTAAATTGCCACCTCAAGTAGTCAATCAACATCACAGATTTTAGTCGAACTGCAAGTCGCCTCTGCCAGTTGGTTGTAACAGGAATTAATGTATTGAGCACAGTAAAATGTGTGCGACAAACCCAATTGGAAGGTAAAATTCCCAGCATAACTTCTTCACAGATTAAAAGGCTTCCATAGACTTCATTTAAGAGCAGGAGAGAGGGCAAGAAGAACCTTATTTTCCAGAAATAGAAGTAACTGCTCACACTTGTGGGAACTGAAAGAAGCATCAGAAAATAATTAAACTCCTTCAAGGGCATTGGTCGCACCTTCTCATGCAACTGTGCCAATACCCCAACTGTCAACAGTTCACTAAGTAAGACTCTACTTGCATTATGTAAACCAAGTTGGACTTGCAAGGAAATATCATTATCACCCCATTCCAAGTGCTTCCATACTAGCATCATATCACTGTTGACATTTTTCATAATCACTTCTTCCCTAAGTTCAAGCATTCTGCTCTCCACGCCAATAGACACTACAAGCATCTCCTGAAATTCTGCTTCCTCTTTATATAATTTCATCCCTTTACAGCTTCTCATGAGTCAAGAAATCATTATAATCACTTCCACCATGTAATAGAATCACAAAAATTTCATCTCTCTGAATAATATGTCTACCAGGATCAAACAACTTGCAAGTGTCACAGCCTTCCCCCTCCCTGGTAGGTAGAATCGTAAGCAAGTATGCAAGCAAAAAATCCCATTGGTACCCATTTTTAAGAAAAAACTCAAACAAATTTCTCCCTCTTGCAGACATTTTACCAAACAGGTTAGCTATATAAACAGTATCACCATTTCTAACTAATAAAGATGCAATAGAATCCATAAAAATTGAACTGCATCGATACCCATGCTTTAAAAACAACTCCTATAAAATTCTCTCAATGTAGTTAGGCACTACCATGGATCCATCAATCGCCTTTCCTCGATCAAATAGAGAAAATAATGGAAAAACACTTACTCAATCCGATTTGATTCTTCCTCTCGAACTCAGTCACATCTCTGGTTGGAATTGTGTTGAGTACAACACTAGTTGAATCATCATTTTCTTCATGGAAGAAAAACCAAGGAATGAAATATTCTTCTACATCGGTGATTGGGTACTCTTTTTCATCAAAGAAGAATGAAGGTATTAATTCTAAATCCAGAGAATCGTCTTGTTCTTCCAATTGTTGAAGCGGAGTTGATGCAATATATTTATTAAGTGAATCCAATCGGTTTTCGGTGGTGAGAATGTGAAGATTCAGTTGATGAAGAACCTGATCAAGACCTGGAAAGGCTCTATCCAACAACAACCCTGCTTTTCTCAGCCGCAGCCTACATAACTTATTCTCGACAACCCAAATTTCCTCCAAAAGTAGATCCCCCATTACAGAGTACGCACAGAAAAGACTGGATGATACCACTGTTATGAACCTCCGTGTGATGTTCAATAACTCAAAGCATAAGTAACCACTGTAGCCACACTGGACTCAGTTTCATCTTCTATTCATTTCATAAGTTTCTCAATTACAGACTTTGGCTTATATAGCTTCACAGACCTAACCTAGATCTAATGGCCACGAAGAGCCCAGGTGGTCACATCTGACACACCCATTACGACTAACTACTAATTAGCACTAATAACTACTAAAGACGGACATAAATACAATATGGGGCATCCCAGGTACATGACACACAAACAACGGAAAATATGAGTGAAAATAGGTTGTTTAGACAGGTAAAATAGATCAGTTATTACACGTCTGAAACAATTAAAAACTTTTGAATTCGGTCAGACAGACATGTACCCAACCAAAATGATAACTAGATCAAATGAATCCGATTCAAATGTATGAGCGCGGTAAAAAATGATAACGGGATCAAATAACTCCGATTCATTTATATGAGCCGAGTCATATCCTGAGTCAAACATCCCATTAGTGAAAAAGGAAACTGTCCGACTGTTTGACTCCGACATCACACTCAACCCGAGTCAGATTACGAGTCAGGTTTCAGACCGCGAGTCAGATCAAAACAGTAGTCCGGGTTAGTTTGACGTTGACTTAAATTCCACGCACCAAACAAAGGAAATAAACTGTTGCGGTTCCCTATAATAATGAAAGAAATCCTGGCTGAACTCTTTCTTTACTCATAAATAATCCCAACTGTACTCACATGAATAACCCCAATTCAGTTCTCTTTAATTAGGGTTTTTTATTGATTCGATCCAATAGTTGTTAACATTGAAGTTCACTCCAACTTCACCAATTTCCCCAACATTAACATGATCACCAACAACAAGCCCTTCCACATTACTGATTTTTCCAAGATAACCATCACCAGCAACAAGCCGTTCCACATTTCATCCTGCAGTAAGAAATATAATGCAGATGCAGATACAAATTCAGAGTTGAAGGATGTACAAAAGAACTCTACATTAACCAGTGAGAAGAAGTTGCAATTCCATGTTTCGTCTGCTTTTGAGCCAATACTCTCAGCTGTTAAATGTGTAAGTCCTTCAATTCTTTCTCTTCTTCTTTTTTGAGGTGAAATTTTAAAATTTTGTTAAGAAAAAAGAATATTGCAGTCCATAATTACTTTCCATTCTGTGAGTAAGGTTCTTGGATTTCTATTTGCAATTACTCTCTGCTCTCTCCCTATGACCTAGCAAATTGCAAAAATGAGCATAAGCCAAAATTTCTAAGCCATTAACTGAGAGGTGATGTCCCTGCTTTGCACCCATCTTAGATTGTAACCTGCCAGGAAATAGTCTCAAATTTTGGCTTAAAACTAGCAATGATGTAGAAGAAAAATATGTTGATGAATTAGTGTGTCAAGCGGGGGGGACAAGTAGGTGGAGCTTAATGGATGAACCAAACATTCTTTGGTTAGTACAGTGTAATAAGCGTTTGTTTACATCCTCTACATATTGAATTGTCCTGTTGTTCAATGGAAGGGGTTAAGACCAGGAGTCTGATTGGCGCTTTTTAATTAGTGGAGGTACCATAACTGATAGAGATACAAAGTACCTATCACATTTGGAATGATGCATCCTCTGCTCGTTAAGTTGTATGGTGCAGGAATTGGGTTTTTCACTGCAAACCGCATAAAGAATTGAGCCATTGGTGGTATATGCTTGACCCAGATGATGTCCTTGTTAAGTTGTCCGCTCTGAGGTGTTTTGTTGAATCTTTGAGTTGCTTCTTGCTGAGAGGCCTTAGTGGAGAATCCCGTGGAGTGTTTACAAGCCAGAGAATCTTTACCAGTATTGAACACAGGACTGCTAAAAGGAGAACAATTCAGCTATCTTTTGCCATTTCAACCTCATTTGTGCTTCTCATTTCATTAAGATATTCCATGTTCCACTAACCACCATCTCACCCATTTTTGCTTGATTCCAAGTAGATAACTTGCAGGAATTAGGAAATGTAGTCGTCAAAGTGATATTCTCTTTCCATTTATCCCACTAGGCCTAATTGAGTATCCACACTTCTTAAGTTGGTCGAAGCAATCTCCTCAATAATGTGTTTCTTTTTCTGAATACCATCCCAAAGCCGTCTACCTTGTAGAAGGAAATCTTGTATCTTTGACCCGCATATCACCAGAACTACCACCCATTTTTGAGAAGATGAAAGAGGAGATAAGAGATATTCTAAATGCTCATGATGAATTGAAATGCAATTCTGAGTATAACTTTGTAGGGATGGATTCAATTTATCCTACAAAGGTAGCATTTAACGTTATTAGAATTGATGTGAATTGTTTTGGTAAATGCTCTGAATTCACTTATTTTATTCTATTTTATTTTCTTCTTTTAATTACAGATGCTAGTGAAGATTTCTCGCTTCGAGCACTATATGGAAGTAAGGAGGAAAGTGCTCTCGGAGATTCTTGAAACCCGATGCAAACATGGTGGAAGTAAGAAGGAAAATGAAGTGCTCGCGGAGGTTGATAAAATCCAAAACAAATGAGGTATAGCGAATTTGTCAATAGCTAATGAATGTGTCTATGGCTCTTATTATAATACTTAGTAGTTTTAGAAGCAGGTTATCTTTACATATTGAATCTCTACTTTGAAGTTAATTGCATATTTTGAAGCTACTGGAATATAAGCTTAGGATATGAAACTTGAGTTTCTGTAATTTCATGAGTTATATTTTCTGGATGAATGTGTGTTTCTATGAAAGAACGTACTTCTCAGATTTAATAGATGATGAATTAATGTATGTTTTGTGTAAACATAATGTTCCGCAGATGTTAGATTACAAATTCTTACAGCCTCCCTATAGGACAAAATGAGTTATTGAGATATGCAGCAGAGTAACAAAATAGTCTACACGGTTCTTTGTCTTCTTGTTTGGAGTGAACTGCAAAGTAGCTAGCGTTCTATTCTTGCTTAATTGATTTGCCATGACTTTGTGCGTCTCATGAGTACTGATAAATATAGTGTTAGTGGGTCAATAATGGAGCAAATTGTTTTGTTTTCTATCTATGTTTTTGGATGAATTTGGTCTTCTTGTTTTGTTGACGAGTTTAAATTTTGTATTTTTTCCGGACTTTGGTCCATTGCAGAAGAAACTTTAACAGAGTTTTTATCAAAGGCCACTGGGACAGCTGTAGAGTGGGTCTAAATGCCTGGGATGAAGGTTACTATCTCAAACTTCCTATTTTCAATTCTATTGTTTATACGCGTTCAAAAGAAATGAATCATCGACCTAGCTATTTCCACTCCACTTCAAGAGGAAGTACTATCACGAACACGTGGATGCACTGGGGTAGTTGTTGGCCCACTCGCATCCTCCATATAGGTTTCAATGTGGTTCCTTTTCTGGTACTTTTTGGAATCAAATAGCAACTTGAGTGCCAAACATGGTGCACAACAATGTTGAATCGCAATGTTCTCCTAAACCTTCCTTGACAAATTTGCATTCAAGGCAATTCTTCAGTAAAGTAATGTGGATTGTTCTTATTCCCTCTGATTTGTTCAGCCTGGTCCGGTTCCATTGGAATTGTTGCTATTTCACACGGTTGTACTGGAGCGGCAGCACGAGCCTGCGGCCTGGTGGGTCTAGAACCTACAAGGGTAAGTTGTCTGGTCATGTTATATTCTCCATGTACTGTGTGCTCAGTCTTCTGGAGTCTCATTGATCGGTTGCAAGAAGGTTTAATACACCCAAACTGTATTTCTCTAGGTCGCAGAAATCCTCAAAGATCGGTCTTCGTGGTTTCGCAATTGCCGAGCTGTGGATGATGTGAATGTGCTGTATGCCCCGACAACATACAGCACACAGGGAGGTCCAAATGACGTGAATGAGCTGTGGTTTCGCAATTTCTGGTTGCCTGCTATACTTCTGTGCTGGAGGATGGTGGTCTTGTGTTAAGTAATACGCTAGTCGTTCTTTTTTAAATAAGATAAGAATCTGGATTGAACTTTTGTTATCCTTTATTGTATCATGTCGAGTTTTTCGTGACGCTTCACATTGTTAGGGCAGGTCGGCGAAAGGTCGCTTAGCAGCACACTGAGAGGTCCAAGCATGCCATCAGTACAACATTTTGTGAGAGCAGAAATACTGCCGAGTGGGTACCTCATAAGACTGATGGGGATGGACGAATAATACACATTGTTCATCATATGGATTTTGAGGTACATGCATTTACCTTTTGTTGAATACTGATTCCTTTTATAGTTGGTACCCGATTAATGTGAATGATTACAACACCCAAATAACATCGAAGTTAATTTCCTGAACCAGCCATCCAGTGTACCAGAGGTGTTGCGCCCACTGTATGAATCTTCAACTGTAATAGCTCAAAAGACTACAATGGCGGTTGGACAGTTCAAATTCTTCTCATGCAATTAGTTGATAACTTGTGATGTAAATGTTATATTGTTTCATTGCTTTACTGTTCTATACAGGATTTACGCCAGCTAAGGCAGATTGCCTTGGAGGTTTCTCAATCAGCTGTCACTGGTTGGGGTAGGAGGCCTGCAGCTCTACAGGCACTTACTCAGACGCTTAGCAGGTGAGAGATAATGATGCTTTAAGATGCCTTAAGTTATGGTACTAATATTGATTGATACTGTTTTGCAGAGGTTTTAATGAAGCTCTCAATGGCCTTACTGACGAGGGATGGTCAATAGCGGGAAGTGGTAGGATAGATGATGTCACCATCCTCGTCAACTCATCTCCTGGAAAAATGATGGAGGCAAATAACTCTGTCATCAACGGGTTTTCAGCTGCGAGTAATGCAGTACTCTGTGTTAAGGCATCCATGCTTTTGCAGGTTAGGATACTGACCCTAGTGGCTTTATTTTCCTTTTGATTGCTGGTATCTCATTTCTAGTCTATTAGAGAGCATTCTTTACACTTGTTGATCATTTTGGTTTGCAGAATGTTCCTGCTGCTGTACTTCTCAGATTTCTTCGTGAGCATCTATCTGAATGGGCATATTGTAGCATTAATGATTACTCAGCTTCTGTTGTCAAAGCTGGTCCATTCAGCTTATCAGTGGCTCAATTTGGCTATTTTTGGGGCTAGGTTATTCTTTCACTGGCTCACACAGTAGAGCATGAAGAGGCAAGTCATCAATATCATTTCGTTTCGGTTACTTTTGAACTGTAAGCAGCGAATGGTGGTTCCATCAAGCTGCTTAGTTAACGTATGGCAGTACTTGACATTTTTTCCGTTGCTGTAAACAGTCACTAGAGGTCATCAAGCTGGAAATTGTCCGCCAATGTCCGGAGGACTCAATTATGGCTAAATATCTGTTTCTCCTGCAAGTATGTATATTTCTCCGGAACCAATTGGCCAATTGCATTTTTTTTTCCTTTTATGCTAAGCAGCCAAAAGGGTACATCAAATGTTAACCTTTTGTAACAAAATTTGGAAAGTTATCCTCCAGTTTCACTCAAGCCCCTAAGTGTAGGCAGAAGCTTGCCTGGAGCATGCTTTCATGTACTTTTCTGATGTCTAAACGTTTCAATCCGTTGTTGACATGTTGGTTTTCTGTATTTCACTTCCACAGCTTTGTAATGGGATGGACAAAAATGCTGTTCCCACCTGTGCTGATCTCATTATTGCTCCCATAAGTTCCTCCTTTGCTGATGATGCACCTCTCTTACCTTCTGGTGTCCGCATTATGCCTCCTTTGCTGATGATGCTGCAGGCTATGTAATTTCTCTTTTGTTTCAATGAGTTTGTGTTTGTTTTAAAAACACTTGAACACCACAACTTAAACTTAATGATTGATGCTAGAATGGGAATTCATGAGAACCTAGAACTTGGTTTTTGAGTTGAATTTAAAACTAGAAATTTAATTAGAAATGAGTTGGATAAATAAGGTATTCTGCATTACATCTAGTTGAAAATAAAAGCACGGTCTCCAAATGATAAACATACATAAATTAGTGATTATTAAACTACTAATTGTAAATAAAAGGGTTACGCCCTCCATGCTGATTAACAAAAGCCTGCAAATCATCAGTAAACTCTTCTGGTGCAAGCTCCTTTTCCACTCCAGGGCGGCGCTCAAACTTGGCTAGGAAGTTTGCTGGTTTGTTCCATTCTTTTACATGGGATTCTACCAACCCTTCATCACATCGATAATAACGTTGACCCTTTTGCACTATTTCTCTTACCAACTCGTATACAAGATGAAATGGTTCCCCTTTCCTCAATTTCCTTTGCAGACAAGGTCGGCAGACTACATCAAACTGATTGTTAGGGTGATAGGGACACTCACCCTCATCATTGTTGATGAAGCAGTCCAGAAGTGTCTCGCAAACCCTTTGCGAATTGCAGACACAGTACAGCGCTTTAATGTCACGAGAGATGGCAAGATCTAAACCGCTTTGGATACCCTCCAAGGTGTGAAAGTACCCTGAGATCCAAAGTTTGGAGCCTCCAGCAACAGCAGCAACAGGAGTACCATCCCCACACCGCAACAATGCCCCGTAGCCTCCATTCTCTCCTTGGCTGCGGTTCTTCGTGTAATAGCCATCAAAAGTGAGCAGATATACACCTTTTGTGTCATGTAGAGGCAGTAGAATGCCGGTTGTAGGAGATGGCTGAGATGATTGTCCAACCTTGGCCATAGTCATACGCGGTACATCTGATTTAGGTGTTGCTGAAGGTGCAGATGTCTCATCATCATCATCATCATCATCATCAGATTCTTCGGATACCTCGTCATCAGAAGAATGATCAATCCTAACATCATACCCATCCATATCTTGAACATACTCATCGTACCTCCAGTCCTCTTCATAATTTTGAGGGAGCCCAACAGTTTGTTTGTCGTGGGACGAAGATAAATGACCAAGACTGCTGCTACCACCCTCATCCTCCTCATCATCAGTGTCAAAAGTGTAACTGAAAAGATCAAACGCAATATATATCAGAAACTACTTTGTGAAATAAAGATAATTTTCTAATTATTCAGTCTAGAATAATGTCTCATTTCTGAGGGTTAAATCGTCACCTTAGAATTCTTGTTTTAACAATTTCATTTGATTCCCCTGTCTGAGCCCGGTAAAATCTGAGACCATCTTCGTCATTTTTTCTGTTGATCTCTTTTCTTTCTAATCTGGACTTGTTTTTGGTTTCAGACGAACCACCACCGGGCTCCATATCAGTAGTAACACTGAAAAGAAGAAAAACGTGTATCCACCCAAAAATCTTTATTCTATCCTCTCAAATCCGCCTCTTATTTATACACAAAAATTGATGAGCACAGTTACCTAATTTCTTACAACTAAAATTAGGAAACCAACTATTCAATCGAAGGAAGAAGTTACATCACCAATTAGGAATGGTGCAAAACAAAAACTCTTGACATACCGCCTACAAAAACGATCTTAAAACAACTTCTCACATAAATTCCAATAGTGGGGCCCAAAAATGACCCCTGCTAATCCCTAAAGGGCATGGCCCACCATAAATGTGAGGGCGGTACGTGTAGAATTGTTCTTTTTTATATCGTTGTCTTTAGGGGCTCGCAAAAAACAAAAAAAATGCCACGTGTTCACATTTACTTGACATGTTTACCCTTCCCAACCCAAGTTAAGGTTTATCCAAATCCTTTAAAGAAAAACAACTGACGGCAAGAGTTCATGCCAACACCAAGGGCTTTCTGGTCAAAAAAAAAAAACACCAAGGGCTTTCTGTTAAACTTCCCCAAGTCGTAGAGAAATAAATTGACGGCCAGGATAGTCCTTCAACACCCACATGAAATGCTTATTTTTTCTCAGGTTATAAAGATGGGCCACACATCCTAGGTGGAGGGCCATTTCATTCCTTCTCCACCAGCTACTGTGCTTCACCAAATACTTCTTCTACCATCACATGAGCTTGCTTATGGGTGGAGGTTCAGCATCATCTTCAAATAGCAACAGCAAGGTCCATTTTCTGCTGTATATAAGTTAATAATCATCAATTAACACTGAAGTGTGTCACAACTGTGATGGATTTCTAAGAACATGGTTGACCAAAAGCAATGCAACAGTCCCACACACCCCGTGTTACTGAGAGGGAAGAAGCAATGCAATCTGTAAGCGGCATCTGTATATTGATTTGGAGTGCTACTCTGCTACAACAGAAAACAGTACCAACTGACCAACTACCAACTAAAGTGACAAAGGACAAACACATCTTCAGTAAATTGAATGAGGCAGTATTACAAGGCAGAGTTGGTATAGACCATGCATCATTCTATAATAAACAATGTTCCCTACCCTTTGAAAGGAGAAAAGTCCAAATTCTTAAGTGCGAAATGATTAGTTGGAATAGAACTAGCTGAGAGCATGAGATCGAAAACTGATACTAATCAAAAGAAGACCAGAGTCACCAAAGAGACGGACAAAAGGACTGAAACGCCTAAACCTCTGCCTTTCCTCTCCTCAATTCCCACTAACTCTAAATCTTAATATATCTAGACAATCTCTTTCATTTCTCTCCTTCTCTCTTTCGTTCTCTATTTAGTAGGTGGAGCTTAATGAAAGAACCAAACATTCTTTGGTTAGTACAGTTACCCTTTACGACCAGAACCGGGGTCTATTTCCGGCTCTTTATTAGTAGCAGTACCTATCACATTTGAATGATGCATCCTCTCCTCATTAAGTTGTATGGTGCGGGAATCGCGTTTTGCACTGCAACCCACATAAGTAATTGAGTCATTGGTGTACGTACATGGTTGACCCAGATGGTATCCTTGTTAAGTTGTCTGATCAGGTAGTCTGTTGAAGCTTTGAGATGCTTCTTGCTGATAGGCAAGAATCTTTACCAGCATTCAACACAGGACTGCTAAAAGGAGAACATTTCAGTTATCTCTGCCATTTCAACCTCATTTGGGCTTCTCATTATATTAAGATATTCCATGTTCCATTAACCACCATCTCACCCAGTTTTGCTTGTTCCCAAGTAGATAACTTGCAGGACACTTCTTAAGTCAGTCGAAGTAACCTCCTCAATATGTGTTTCTTTTTCTGAATGCTCTTCCAAAGCCCTCTACCTTGTGGAAGACTTGTATCTTTAACCCATATATCACCAGAATTACTGCCCGTTTTCTCTTCTTTAATTCTTATATTTTTCCAACTGTATGCTACTGCTAATGATATTTTACTGCAGGTGTTTTCATCTATGACCAAATTGGTTTCACCTAATAGACGTAAATTCGAATTCGTTGTTGAGAATGATCAAATATTGTTTAAGTACAATGGGATGGAGTCCTGTCAGAAATTGATGAAATCCGAATCAAACATGGAGGAAGTAAGGAGGAAAGTAGTGCTCTTGGAGATTGATGAAATTAATCCGCGAAGCAAATGAAGTATGGTTAGTGTGTCAATAGCTGATGAATGTGCATGTTTATGGCTAGTAGTTTTAGCAGCAGGTTATCTTTTCTGTAATTGCATCTTTTGGAGCTACTGCAATTGAATGAAACTTGAGTATCCATGTCATGGGTGCATAACATTTTCTGGATTTATCGTTGTAGATTATACGATATATCATGTTGCATTATCCTGTGTCATTACCAGATCACTCATCTGTTCTTTTTCTTTGTCGATATCTTTGTATAAATGCGCAGAACACTCAAACTGTTCGTTCTATGTTTAGGTTGCAGAGAAAAAAAATGAGATTCTTCTTCTTTCATGTACATTTTTCGTTTCTCTCGTCAGAAAGGAGGCGCAGCAACATTTCAATTGGTTTTCCATGATTGTGTGTGTAGGTGTAAATAATCCACAGGGACAGGTGGAATGATCCTAAGCCATGACGTACTGAAGAAAGTATGCATCTAGAGTACCGGATCACCTCTAGGCGCAAGAAAAGAGGAGCAGAGACAGCTCGAGAAGTCGACGAAAAGGGGGAAAAAGTTGTGATGCGATGGGCATCGGGTGCTGGAGCAATAAATGCGCTGACAGAGTTGGTGAGAAGATAAGAAGAGCTCGGTCAAGGAAGACTCGGCCAAGGATCCAAAGGGCGACATCGATCATCCCCACCAAGTGGGCGACATCGAGTGACGAGATAGCAGAAGAAGACATCACTCGGCTTGACGTCCCAGGCCGAACAAATAAGAACATCGGCGAGACATCGACCGATCACCCGAGAGGAACATCGAAGAAGCTACGCCGTGCCTAACATCATAGTACCGATGTATCATCACTTGTAGCTATAAATAGAGACCATGTAGAGAGGAAGAACTTAAGTAGGAAGTGAGGAAAGAGAGCATAATCATAGCATTGAGAGAGAAACACACGTCTTGTAACCTTGAATCGAGTAATAAGATCATCCTTTAAACCCCCGTGGACGTAGGTAATCATGCCGAACCACGTATATCTCGTGTTCTACTACTTCCTTTGTTTGTTTTGCTTCCTTGCGTGCATGTTTAATTACCTTTGGATGTAGAGGTAGGATTTTCTACATCTACATTCTGGCGCCGACTAAGGGGACCGTATAACATCTCCGGATACCTTGAAATCGGACGCTAAAAGGGGAAAATCCGAGCTCCTAAGCCACCTTGTGTGCTGGTTGATGCTAAGGGAGAAACCCTTTCGGTCTGCTGTCTTTGTTTTCTTAGTAGTGTCTTGTTGAATTGATAAAAGTTAGCTTTGCGTTCTTGCTTGTTATCTTCGTTTTTTTTTAGCAACATCTTGTCGAGATTGATAAAAGTTAGCTTTGCGTTCTTGCTTGTTATCTTCGTTTTTCTTAGCAACACCTTGTCGAGTTGATATAAATTCGTTTTGTGTTTTAACTGGCAATCTCCATTTCCCAAGCAAAACAAGTTTTCCGCTTAAGCAAAGTCGTCGAGACCGCTCCGTCACGATAGGCTGTTTGCTTAAGACGCCTCAGAGAGTTATCGGATAACCCATGAGCTCCCTAAATAGCATCTTTCGATGTTGGTAGAAGCTGGAAGGGGACCCCATCTCGCGACCGTGATCCGTGGCTTCAAACCCCGTTGTAAGAGAGATTCAACAGCTCCTATCGACATCTAGTGAAGATAGTTGATGCTAAACGAAAGACTCTAACCAGCGCAACGCGTAGGTTCCTAGGACTATCTTCTAGGGAAAGATATTGTCGCATTTATCTCCATTTCACACCTGCCTTCACTTTTAGCAAGGTAAACGAAGCACGATAATGGTGGAAACGGGGCTAGCTCAGAATCGTTGAGTCTAGTCCTTGGAAACCATGGCCGGCGGGATTATAGTGAACGGTCCGAGTCTCACCGTAATCCTACGCTAAGAGCCTCACAAAGACATCGAAAAAATCGTAGGAATCTCGCGGCCATCAACACGACCCGTTAAGGGCGTCTGTCGCCGCCTATCACCGCCATGAAAGAAATCTTCCGATTCAACGCACGAATGATTAATGATTTCTGGTACTAGGAATGTTAGGACAAATAATGATTAATGCATAGGAAAAGTACCGAAAGCGATGTGTCAAGACAGCTTTTCAAAATTTGTCCTTTGCGGCAAAAACGACTTGACTGCTGAGACCGACACGCTAGCGTAAAGGGAAGCGTACTATAAAAAATCTTTTTCATACTGCGCTGAACTGCTGTACCCCATCCTTAACCTTTTCGAAAGCAGTTCGAAGTAAGTGCTGTCTACTTTGTTGACGTAGGAACGAACGGATAGGCGAGCCGAGGAACGAGGACGATAGCAAAGGCAATGGCGAGTACCTCCAGGACGAGCAGGATCCTGAGGAACCGAGTCACGACGGGATCTAGCGGGCAAGAGGGACTCACGGATTCCCAGCACGGAGATCGTCGACCTAACAACCGGGGCGAGACTCAGGCGGTGATCAAAGGCATGACTACGGTCGACGAGGAAGTCGATCTGGGCCGAGATGATGACTTCCCACCCGGGAGGTTGAGGATTAACCCGAGCCAGATGGGGCCGAGGAACGAGGGCAGCATGGAAGACGGGAGAACTGCATCGGATACTGAGGAGGAGGAGGAAGTTCAAACGATACACGAGGAGCGAAGAAGAGAAAGACAACCTACAGAGCACCAAAGAGATTTAGAACGAGAGGCCGAGAGGCTTAGGCAAGTACACTTGGCAGGGGGGAACCCCAATCGGGACGTCCCCCCAGTAACGGCCAACCGCCCCACAGCTTCGGTTGTTCCCCCAGTAGTGATCGATCACCCAACGGCTCCGGTCGTCCCTCCTATCGCTCCCACTACGAGACCCCCAACCGCACCCCCTAACACAACGGGACACCAAGTGAATGGTCACTCTAGTCACGAGAGCACCGACCCGATGTTACTCGCCATACTGGCAAGCCAAAGAAGACAGGAGGACCTAATGAGAGAATTGCAGAGGAGAAACTTGGCACTAGAATACGAGAATCACCAACTCCGCAATAGGAGAACGGGGTCGAGGGGATCATCAAGCCGAGGCGCCTCTAGCAACCACAGTCCACCAAGGGACGACCCACCCCCTTCACCGAGCCGAGGACGAGTACCCGACCCTAATCGGCCAAGAGAAGGGTATGTGCCATCCGAGGATTCTTCGGCCGACGAGGAAGCAACCAACGAGAGTACGGACGCGTCCACCAAACAAAAGATCGAACGACTCGAGCGGATGGTTAAGAAAGCGGCCGGAGACAACGAGGATGATAAGTTAGCGAAGTAATCAATGAAGCCCGAGAAGACACCGTTTTGGGAATTGGACCGAACACCATTTCCACCAAAGTGCACGTTGCCAATCTTCCCATCTAGGTTCGATGGCACAGGTGACGCGGGAGAACACATCAAGATGTACGGCATGTCCTTACTACAGTGGAAGAATCACGATGTGGTCATGTGCAAATTCTTCCCGCTAGTCTAGTAGGAGAAGCGAAGAGTTGGTTCTACACCCGCCCGATAAATCCGTTGGGAGCTATGCGGTTTTGGTGGAAACCTTTCTCGAGACATACATGCATAACAAGATAGCTCGGCCCCGAGTCGACAAGTTATTTACCCCGGCGCAAAGACTCGGGAGCATTGCGGTCCTTAACGGACAGATGGAGGAAGTTATGCACGGATATAGGAAAGCACCGGTCGACCAACAGATATTCGGCTTCGAGAACTCGCTAAGAAAGTCGGATCCCATCTGGGTGGCAATGTACACGGAGAAGCCCAAGACACTAAGGGAGATCCGGAAGATGCAGGAGCACTATATCGCCTTGGAGGAGATCCAGGAAGGAGCGCAAGATAGGGGAATACAAGAGGAGAGCACCGCGAGAAGAGGCTACCCGAGAGAAGCCACGAAACGATCCGAGAAAAGGCCCGGTGCCCAGCCCCAGGGTGAAAATAAGAAAGTTTGGGTCGAGAGGGGAAAGAAGCCTCGCCACGAGCCAAGATCATACACTCCACTCAATGCACCCTTGGAGGAAGTGTTCAAGGAGGTTGAAAAGAGGAATGACATCCGTTATCCCAAGACTCGGGAATCCAATTCGACGGGACAAGGAACCACCAGGAGTTACGCCATTATCATCGGTTCGCGGCCATTCAACCAATGATTGTAGAGAAGTGAAAGACATCGTCCAAGACTCGATCCGCGATGGGTACCTATGGCATTTCGTCAAAACACCGTCAACACCGGCCCAGCCCGAGGTCCCAGTACACCAAATAAGAATCAATCGCGGCGCTCAATTCACTTGTAATACCATATCACACTCGGCAACACAAGGATACGATTTAGGGACCGGTATCACCTCGAGGATACACAAGAGGGACAGATCGGGCAGAGAAATCTTTAGCGTGGCCAAGACCCTCCCCATGGAGCCATGGATGATGCAGCCGATTACTTTTTCAGCGAAAGATGTCCCATTAAACGGGCAAGCACACGGGGATCCCTTAGTAATAACCCTGATGATCGAGGAATGGGGCGTCCGCAGGATATTAATGGACAGTGGTAGTTCAGTCGAAGTTCTGTTCTATGACACTTTCAAGAGGATGGAATTGTCTGATGACATCCTGATCCCGTCGACTTATCGAATTTACGGCTTCAACGGTACGGTGACAGTGCCAAAGGGAGAAGTTACTCTCAGAGTCTCGGACGGGGAAGGGTTCCTTGACACATTGACCACCTTTTGCGTAGTCGATGTCGTATCACCGTATGAAGCGATCCTGGGACGACCTTGGATCGCAGGGATCAAGGGAGTCGCCTCGGCCTACCATCAAAGATTACGCTTCCCCTCCTATCGCGGAGTAGTAGAGGTGCTAGGCGACCCCGGGCGGCAAGACAGGTGCGTGCGAGATAGACATCCAACGTAACGAGGAAAGACGGTCGAGGAAACGCCAAGAAAAGAAGAAGTCTAAGGAAATGGAGGCGGGAGAGGAATTGGAAAAGGTAATGTCGCAAGCCATCGCCACCTACGAAGCGGCGAGACAGAAATCTTATAGCAATCACGGGAGTCAAGGCAGGTCGGTGAGCCGAAGCAAAATTTTTCGGCCCTAGAATCAACCCGGCAAGTCAATCTGGGCACCGAGGAGGAGCCGAGGTTAGTGAGAATAGGGTCACGCTTAACGAACGAACAGTCCCAGCAGCTGATAACCCTCCTGAAGGAGCACATGGATGTATTCGCTTGGCAAATGCACGACATGGAAGGAATCGACTTAAGTTTGCTCACACCATCTGCGGATAGACCCCAAGTTCAAACCGATCGGGCAAAAGATGAGAAGAATCGCACCCGAGCTACAACCGGCGGTGGAGGCAGAGTGAAGAAATCGTAGACGGCGGCAGAATCATCCGAAAGGCCCAATATCCGCAATGGATATCTAATATGGTGATAGTCCCCAAAAGGAATGGGGCGTCCGAGTTTGCGCGTCGACTATAGCGATTTGAATAAGGCATGCCCAAAGGACAGCTTCCCTCTCCCTAGCATCGACCAACTAGTGGAATCCATCGTCGGGTATAAGGCGATAACACTCATGGACGGGTACTCGGGATATAACCAAATCCCCCTGGCCCCCCGAAGATCAGGAGCATACATCTTTTTCACGCCAAGAGGACTGTGTTGTTACACCAAAATGCCATTCGGGCTGAGAAATACGGGCGCTACATACCAGAGGCTGGTGGAGGACATGTTTGAGGATAAAATACACGACACCATCGAAGTATACGTGGACGACATGCTGGTCAAGAGTAAAGTAGCCGACACTCACATCGACGACCTTAGAGACATCTTCCAGACCATGAGGAAGTACAAGATGAGGGCGAATCCGTCCAAGTGCACCTTCTGGGTCACCTCGAGCAAGTTTCTAGGATACATAATCACCGATAAAGGGATCGAGGCAGATCCGGATAAAATCAAAGCCGTAATGTAAATGCCATCACATGAATGATTAAGGACGTGCGGCGGGCTGAACGGGAACTTGGCGGCTTTAGGACGATTCATCTCTCGATCGTCGACAAGTGCAAGGATTTCTTCGGGACGTTAAGGAAGGGAGAGAAGTTTAGATGGACCGAGGAGTGTGAGGAAGCATTCAGAAAATCAAGCAACACTTGGCGAGCCTACGGTCTTTGCAAAGACCCGAGCAGAAGACATACTAACATCGTATCTCGGGGCAACCAGTCATGCTATCAGCGCCGTGTTGGTCAAGAACGAGGGAGCAGAGGAAAAGCCGGTATACTTCATAAGCAAGACTATGAACCCGGCGGAAAAGAACTACACCAGAATCGAGCAACTCATACTAGCGCTAGTGTTTGCAACACAGAAGCTCCGGACGTATTTCCAAACTCACAAGATTCGAGTGCTTACCAAGTCCTCCATAGAGTCAGTACTTGACAATGCAGCTAGGTCGGGCGGATCTCCAAATGGAGCGCACAAATAAAGCGATTCGATATCTTTTATGAAATGAGGACGGCGGTGAAAGCGCAGTGAGAAAGAGCGATTTTTGCGGACTTACCTCTCGGTGACGAGGACGAAGTAGAAGACATCCCCGGAATGGAGGAAGATCGAGAAGACCCACCCGATTTACTCGAGACTGCGGCCCGAACACGATGGGAGGTCTTCGTCGACAGGTCATCCAATAAGGACGGATCGGGTTTAGGACCGGTCTTCACGACACCGAAGGGCAAGAAAATGGTCCACTCCTTTAGGCTTGAGTTTAAAGCAACCAACAATGTCACGGAGTACGAGCAATGGAATACATGCCCTACGCTTGATTGTGGAGATGGGCATCCAGGAGGTACGACCGACAAGCGACTCCCGAGCTAGTTGTGCGGCAAATCAGGCAATATGCCATACATGACCCTTTGTTGCAAAAATACCGGAGCTCGCCCAATTCTACATCGGGCAAATACCAAGCATCAAATTTCGACACATCTGCAGAAAAGACAATCGGCATTCGGATGCCCTGGCATATATCGCTTCCATGTTGACGGACTCAAGCATTGAGGGTATTAGAATCATGAGGAGCCTAATGCCTTCGGTACCCGAGAACGTGGATATCGGCGCACAAGTCGCGGCAACCACTACCGATCAATACCGGGCCGATGATTGGAGAAAGCCGATTCATGAATACCTCGAAACGGGAAGGTTGCCCAAGGGGAGGCCTGAGATCAACAAGATCAAGAGCAAAGCCGCCGCGTACGAACTTAGGGATGGCACCCTATACCGAAAATCATACCTAGGACCATTGCTAAAGTGCCCGAGTAAGGAGGAGGGGCGAGATGATCCTTAACGAATTACACTATGGGGGCTGCGGGAAACCACGGCTCGGCCGCAGCCTCAGCGGCACGAGCTAAAACCATGGGATACTTCTGGCCGTACATGAATGAGGACGCGAAGCATATGGCCACCGTTTGCGACGAGTGCCAGAAATTTGGAAAGAAGATACATGCGCCGGCTGTAACATTGAACTCCGTCATTAGTCCCTGGCCCTTCGCAAAATGGGGAATCGACATCGTAGGACCACTACACGTCGGATCAGGGCAAAGGAAGTATTTAATTGTGGCCACCGACTATTTCACCAAGTGGGTTGAAGCCGCTCCGCTAAGGCACATACGGGATAAGGATGTTTTTCGGTTCATCTGGGAACACATCATATGCCGCTTTGGGGTTCCGGCAGCAATCGTCTCTGACAATGGGAAGCAATTGCAAGGCAAAAACATCGACCTGCTATTCAACACTTACAACATCCGAAAGAGCAAGTCCACGCCCCTATACCCCCAAAGCAATGGGCAGGCCGAGATCACAAACAAGACCATCGCCGATAACATGAAGAAGAAACTCGACGGGGAATACGGGGAATGGTGTGAAGAGCTCTACAACGTCTTGTGGGCATATAGGACAACTCGCAGGGAGGCAACGGGACTGTCACCCTTCATGCTAACATACGGGACCGAAGCCATCCTGCCTACGGAGGCGATGATACCTACCACGAGGACCGAAGCGTGGAGGCGAAACATCTCGGCGGACCTTATCTTGGCTAAACTTGACGATCTAGAAGAAACGAGAGAGATGGCCCGCAAAGATGGAAAATTACCAACGAAGGATCCAACGAGAATACAACAAACGGGTCCGACCAAGAGAATTCCAACAGGGCAGTGGTACTAAAACACCTACCTAGCTATGAGCGTGACAAGAAGGGCGGTAAACTTGCACCGCGGTGGGGAGGACCCTACACGATAGTTGAGAAAGTCGAAGAAGGGGCATACAAGATACTGAAGCTGGACGGAACACCCGAGCCACGACCATGGAACGCGACACGACTAAAGCTCTACCACCCATGAAATCAGGTAAGATATCTTGTTATCTATTTCCGTGAAAGGCCGCGTGGGGTTGGAAATAGGACAAGCGCGTCACGAATGGTCGTTTCGAACCGGGGCGATGGCATTGTGCAAGTGCGGGCGACTTACACTAACACGGACTATTCGAACTCGGGCGATGGCGGTGCGCAGTAAGTGCCGAGGTAGTTCGGGGGCCTGGCGGTTGGAAACCCGGTGGCCGATTGTCGAGGCATGAGTACTCGACGGTCGAGCGATCAACATTGCTCTCCTCGCAAGTGGCCGAATCACTTGCCCAAGAAGATTAATCGATAACTTCTTGGGATGTCGATCCCATAGAAACTAGGCAAGACCAACTCCCCTTCCACTAGATCTCGAAAGACGGTGATGAGATGCCTCGGTCAAGGACATGGCATCGGGCCCGATGACCCTCCTTGTTGAGTGTGTTCGACGAAACGGCATTTGTGACTAACCCGTCTATTCATGCAGGCATAAATAAGGATAATAACGAGGCTACGATGGAAGAAAAGCCACACACGGGCAACCCAACATAAATAAGGATAATGACATCGTGAGTATAACAAAGATCGTAGCAAGAAGAGCAAACAAACCGGCGACGCAGCACCCCATAACAAGTTATGCAAGAAGTTAACAAAGTGTTCAAACGAATTACAACCCGAGGAAAAGGGCAAGACAGCGACGCAGCGCTACAAAAAACATGATCACTCTTTGGAGGAAGTAGAACCCGGGACAGCCCTCTTGGCGGCAGCATCGGCTCGCTTCTTATCAAGAACTGCCTTCACACCGGCTTTGACCTTCGAGACGAGCTCCTCACTGAACTTCGCTTTCTCAGCAGCAAGATCTCGCGCTAGCTGCTCCGACGCCGCTTCAGCAGTGGCCACTCGATCGAGCAAATGAGCCTCCTTTCCCTTCAAACGAACGTTCTCCTCCTCCAACGAGGCTACTTTCTTCTGCTCGGCTGCCAAGACAACAAGAACGATCAGTCACACAACAACAGCAACAAGATAACAACATGGAAAGCACGACACAAGGCACACCACCTTCCAACAAAGGGGCAATTATTCTAATCGACTCCTCGGACTCGGGACGAGGCTACACTCGAGGGCATACACCTTCGAAGAAAGTTCTAGGTACCGCTGTTCATTAAACTCATTAGTGGGACAATACTTCTTGTGATCACTCCATTCCTCCCTCTGTCGAGAGTGGGCAGCCTGCAAACCCGACAATTGAGCACGAACCCAATCCAACTCCTCAGAAACCTTTACGAACTCCTTAAGCTTCTCAAGGGCCTCTCGGCTACGCTTCTCGGTAGCGTCCCTCTCCCCCAAGATCGGGAGGCGATCCGCATGCAGATCTCGGACTGAAGTCTTAGCCGACCACATTGACCTTCTAAGTTGTCGGCTAATAATGTTTTCTCGCCGCTATACCTTGGAAGTGAGCTAAGTCCGCCCTCAAATTATCTATTTCCTCGGGAACATACTCAAACGTCTCGCACCGATAAAGTTTGGATTGAAGATCTTCAATATCGGTTTCTAGACGATCAATCTTAGCATCCTTATTGACTATCCTCTGTTGTAAGTTCGAAACATGATCTCGTTCTATGTTCGCCTCCCTCTTCAACAGACGACACTTGTGGCAGCATCGGCCTCCGCAATAGAAGACTCGGCTAAGCAGGGAGTACTAAACTTAGGATATTGGCACTACAAGATCAATCACAACTAGCTACGAATAAAACGAATACCTTGGGTTTTGGCCAACTCCTTCTCCAACCCTCGGGACCGTTCGCGCTCCCCGTCGCAACAAGAGACGAAGATCCTCCCTCTCGGCGGCCTCCGGCGTTGGATGGCAAGCATTCAACGCCGAGCGATTGACATCCTAAAAACAACACCAACATAGTCAGCCCTAAACAAAAACAAAAACGTAACATCCGAAACAGTTCAACTCACCAGGAGATCAAAGGTACTTTTCAGACCGGCCTCGTACAACGAGACGGCATTGACCTTCTCTTCATCGGACAAAGAGGCGAAATCGGGAGAGATAAGTGCCCCAAGCGAGTTGCACATAGGGACCGAGATAGTGAAGGAGGTACCGCACTCTGGAATTAGGGACCACGGTAGGAAAAGTCTTGGCGGTTGACCCCGACAACAACGTTCTCCACATCACGATCAATCAAACCGCTCCCATCACCACCCGACTTCTCCGTCCGACCCGACTCCCCCTCGCACCAAGGACATCGTCCTCATCATCAAAAAGACCTTCTTCATCATCACCATCAGATACAACATACACAGTGCCATCGGCAAGAACAATCCCTTCACCAGTTACTTCCCGGGGCACGTCCTTCTCCGGGGCGGGCACATCCTCTTTAGGTTTGTTACCCCTTCCCTTAGGCTTCCCACCTACAAAGGCGACGAATCGTCGACGACTTCGAGGCGACCTCCCCGGGAAATGTGACAAAGGTAATCGATCATCGGGATCCTCACCATCCTTCGGCAAGCACCGGCAGCCTTGTCAACCTTCAACTTCGTGTATCGGCCCGACGTCGATCCATGCAAGGCAACAAATAGGGGCACGTACATGTACGTTAAATAAAAAACAATAAGTATATTTGTTACCTTCCCTGTATCCTCCTCGGCTCCGGCAATCTTATCCCTCTTCCGATGAACGAAAACCTCAGAAGGAGTACCCTGGGACTTAGTCTGAAAAACACCAAAACAAAACACCACCCCGTAAGTCGCCCGAGCCGATCAATCAAACTAGAGAGACAGAGAAATGCACTGACCCGATCAACGTTGACTACCCAGAAAGGATAAAATTCGGCCGGAGGAGGGAGCTTGCCACTCAAAAGAGGGTAGGAAATAGCCGGCGGAACCGGTCCCAAGCCGTGTCATTGGTATGACGGGCGTGCTTGTTGGAACTCTTTCCCTCGGGGTCTTCATCCAAAAGAAGTCTCCTGACTCCCTCGGGAAGAGTTTTATGACGGTGAGGGCTGGCAGCAAATCCAGCGAGATCGCCATTAGTAGTGGTCCCGCTCCGATAGTTATCGGCGAAGCTGGCAGGGGTATAGTCACTCGCCTGGGAAGAGTTATAGGTAGACCAAGTAGTAGGAGCGCACTCGCCTCGACTACGCCTTTCCCACTCGGACAGGATACGGAAAGTATTACCATTCCATTGAGCCAAGGCACGCACGCACGGATCTTAGAAAGGGCCTCGTACAGGAACGGGCGAATAGGATCATATAGAGGGAAACGCAGCCCGAGCTCTAGCTGGCCCCTGGTGACAATAGTCGCCTCGGCTGAATGGGGAAACCTCAAAACATCCTCCTTCTTCAGAACACCCCTCTGGCCTGACAAGAGCCTGACATCATACCCGTGAAGACCGAATTCATCTTTCAGCTGTTGAACATATTGCTCGTCCGTTAAGTCCTTAGCAGTCCTCTTGTCAGCCCTACAAGAAAACGAAGATGGGTTATCAGGAAAGATAGAATCTAGAGCGCGATAATCATACTTGGAAGGACTTTCTACGACGAACAGGGAATCAAGCGGTACGCCGTCTTCATCGGAAAACACATAACTCACACACCTTCTTTCTGTCATTTGAGGAGTTGAAGATGCCATACAAACTAATGAGAAAAACGGCAGGAGAAGCGAAACACAACCGGAACCGGAGGTTGCAGCGGCAACGAAGACGGAGAAAACGACGGATAACGGAGAAGAGAGGGAAGAGATTTGTCGAAGAAATAGCCAGCAGCAACGAAAAGAAGATGGAGAAAAAACGAAGTTGCGGAGAGGATGGAGGAAGAATGAAGTTGCAGAGAGGATAGAGAAAGAGTGAAGTTGCAGAGAAGGAAATAAGAGGGAAGCAAGGTTTAGGCATCGGACTTATAAACCCCTCCCGTGGTGACCCGAGAGAAGGTGAACCGGTTGCGATGAATCAAGCGAGTGGGGAACAGCATGCGTGAAAACCGGCATGACCAAGGACGTGGGAAGACGAGGCGGTTATTCTTCCCCACGTGTTGACCACACGAGTGAAAGAAGGGGCATAAATGTAGGTGTAAATAATCCACAGGGACAGGTGGAATGATCCTAAGCCATGACGTACTGAAGAAAGTATGCATCTAGAGTACCGGATCACCTCTAGGCGCAAGAAAAGAGGAGCAGAGACAGCTCGAGAAGTCGACGAAAAGGGGGAAAAGTTGTGATGCGATGGGCATCGGGTCTTTGGAGCAATAAATGCGCCGACGAGTTGGTGAGAAGATAAGAAGAGCTCGGTCAAGGAAGACTCGGCCAAGGATCCAAAGGGCGACATCGATCATCCCCACCAAGTGGGCGACATCGAGTGACGAGATAGCAGAAGAAGACATCACTCGGCTTGACGTCCCGGCCGAACAAATAAGAACATCGGCCGAGACATCGACCGATCACCCGAGAGGAACATCGAAGAAGCTACGCCGGAGGCCTAACATCATAGTACCGATGTATCATCACTTGTAGCTATAAATAGAGACCATGTAGAGAGGAAGAACTTAAGTAGGAAGTGAGGAAAGAGAGCATAATCATAGCATTGAGAGAGAAACACCCGTCTTGTAACCTTGAATCGAGTAATAAGATCATCCTTTAAACCCCGTGGACGTAGGTAATCATGCCGAACCACGTATATCTCGTGTTCTACTACTTCCTTTGTTTGTATTTTGGAGCAATTGTTATGTTTCGTATGTTTTTAAATGATTTTGGTTTTGTTTTTAATACATGTTATAAAAAAAGATCCGGCTAATCTCGTTGCCTGGTGGGTTCACTGGTACCCAATCCGCCCAAGGTACAGCGGTGGTTCGTACTGGATGCCAGCTTCAATGAATTCTGCTTGCCGGTGTATGAAGAACTCGTGACTTGTCTCATTATTCAAATCGTTTGAGAATTTGTTTTTGGACTTCTGGTAGTTTGGTGACCAAAGCAAACAAATTTAACTTCTTTTACATTTGATTTCTGCTTTTACTTTAAAAGAAACAATTTTTTACTTTTGATTTCTGCTTTTACTCCTGGACCAGGTATCGGAAGTCATGTTAAAGGTGAGTTAGTGTATTTCAACCATGGATCAAGATAAATAGTTGGGTTCTTGATTTTAAAAGAAACTTTAGGGAGTGCGAAATTACAGACTACACTCTATCTATTATAGCCAGTTTGGATAGTTTGAGAGGTTAGTTTCTCACTTCTAGATTTCAAGAGACGGAAGCTACTTTGGCGATAAAGTTGTAAAATGAATTTTAGAACAAAAAAAAAAAATCAACTTTTTGTGGAGTAAAATATTTTTATTTTTAACTTCGGAACCAACTTATGCTTCGGTATACACATACATAAGTAGCTTTTCAACTTTTAAGAATCAAAACACAAGAAGTTAGTTTTGGTATAAAACTTCAAAATGACTTTTTTCAAAAAGAAAAATAAACTTTTTGTGAAGCTAAACTACTTCTCCTTCTTGTTTAGTCCAAGTTATTTTGACTTTTTGACTTGTACGCATAAAAAGAAGGGAAATCTACAAAAGGGTCACACATTTAAGACCCGATTTGCAAAAGGATCATAGTGCTACGAAAAATTAACAAAAAGGTCCTACTTTCGTTAGATTAGGCGTTAACCGTGTGGGTCCCACGAAGTCGAGTTAAATGATAATGTCGGATTACCAATATGTCCCCGACCTAACCGGACCCGATCCAGAATCAGTAGATCGCCTACTGTTGATCTCGAGAATAATCAGACGGAGAAGATTTGTCCATAACGAGATAAGGTTCTCTTCCTCTTCGTTGTCGCCTCTTTCATTCTAGGGTTATTAATTTTTTCTCTCTTCGCGGCAAAAAAAGGCGATCGAAGTAAAGGTTCACTCGATCAAAAATAGAGTGAATTAGATCAATAACAGTGAGGGTTTACTAATAGTTAGTTCGTGTATATATAATGATGAAGGTCGGTTAGTCATGGCAGAAATTTGTTTGGTTACGTTAATGGTGGATATGAAGACAACAGAAGAGCTTGAACGATTGTTTACTAACAAGATCAAGTCGCAATGTACGCAAACATAATGAGGTTGGTAATCAGAAACCCTTTTCCTGATTTTTAATTTTGTCTTTGCAAACCCTAATTTAGAGGAAATGGGAATTTAGGGATTTTTTTCTCATAAACCCTTATTAGGGAAAATTGGTCTAATAAAGATTATGGGATGTTATCTGATAAGGTTGATTGTTGTGTTTATGATGTGCAGGAAATATGTGAAGAACCCGGTGAGAAGTTTTAGGGTTGAACAATCGATACAAACAAGGTTAGGTTTTTTGATAATGTTAGTGTCAATTGTGGGGGGATTAAATGGCTTTAGTGATGTTGTTCATCTTTGCATATGTTACCACCAATCAAGAAGGTTAACCTAACCTGGTTCAAAGGAGACAGACCTATTTTACATTGGTAGTAATGATGAATTTTATGAAATGTGGGATAAAGGAGTAGTTGAAGATGATGGGTATATTCATCTTTACATGAATACTACCCACAGGAAGGTTCCTCTTAGTGATGAGTTCCCTGAAAGTTCTGGTTTGTCAGTTGCACAAAGTTGTTATTCAACACCTAAGAAGGAAAAAACTACTTCATTTCTACATATTGAAAGAGATGCACCACCAGTCACTCTTGACCCATCAAGTTTCTTAACACCAAAGAAGAGGTTGTTGTATAGTAAATCACCTGAGCTATTAAGGAGAAGTCCTAGGTTGGTTTCTAAGTCTATTGCTGCAGTCATTGGGAGTGGTAAGAAATCCTTATTTGTCAATGTGGATGATGATGAGGTTGTAGATGGTGAAACATCAGTTGAAGCAACACTGTCACAGCTGGAGTATGACAACAATATACAACTGACAAATAATGATATAGATGTGTGTCATCCCATTGATGACTGTAGAAGCCCACATTGTGATGATGCAGAAATGGGTATTGAAGTATATACAGAATTTGTCAACAACTATTTTGGTGGAGTAGACTCTTTTGATTACTTACATCCACAACCGTATAAGAAAAAGAATGCAGGTAATCTTTCTATCTCACTATTTTGTTTTTCTACATTCCTCTTGTATGCATTTTAACTTGTCTCACTTTTGTTGTAGATGAAGCAAGTAATGTTATTGAGAATGATGACCCAAAAGGAAAGACAATAGTTGTTCATGAACCATCTGATGCTGAAAGTGGGGAAAGCTCTAATAGCTCTGATTCTGAAGTTGAAGAAGGTGCTTTATCAGTCCAAGATGTTGCAGAGGATGATGGGGAGAGAACAGTTTGGATCCATCAGTATGAGCAAGTTTGGGGGCCACATGTAGAAGATGCCGAAAGAACATGTGACTTTGATGATGATACTGGTAATGCTGAACAATTTATAGATGTTGATACAATGTTTGTGGGTATGGAGTTTATGGATAGGAAAGATTTGAAGAATCACTTAAGGGGATATGCAGTCAAGAAAAAAATTCAGTACAGGTTGAGGCCCAATGATGCAGAAAGGATTAAGGTTAATTGCAAGTATAAAAAGTCTCAGAATTGTAAATTTTTTATATATGCAAGTGTTAGAAGTCATGAACCCACTTTCATTGTCAGAAAGATGAATTTGGAGCATACATGTGTCACAGAAGGTGTAACCAAAAACAAGACAGCTAATGCAGAACTTGTAGCACAATTTTTGTATGACAAGTTGAAGAATGGAGATCCAATGCCAGTTCCATATACTTTGCAAGATCAATTCCACAGCTCTCATAATACCAGTGTTCCATATCATGTGGCTTGGAGAGCTAGAACCAAGACATTAGAAAGAGTAAATGGAAGTTATGATGATTTATATAAACTGGTTCCAGCTTTTGTGATATGGTGGAGAAAACCAATCCTGGTTCTCTAACAAATTACATATATGGAAGGTGAGTTGTTCTTGTAACATTGTTTGTAGATTCATTAACTTATTTTTAAACATTAATGCATATAATTAGTGGCTTATATAAACTGTTTCATTTTTCTATTGCAGTGTTGATAACTGCTTTGAGTCCATGACAATTGCTTTTGCAGCACCACTGAAAGCATTTCATGATGGTTGTAGAAATGTTGTTGGATTTGATGCTTGCCATTTGACTGGAAAACATGGTGGGTGTCTGATGGCAGCAACTGCTTTGGATGCAGAAAATAGAGTAGTGCCATTAGGTATTATGGTAACTAGAAATGAAGTAGGTGAGAATTGGTACCTGTTTTTGAAATGGTTGAAGCCTTACATTATTAATCACCCTAGAGGAAAGTTAACTTTTATCACAGACAGACAAAAAGGGTTGTTAGAGTCCATTTCTGAATTATTTCCAGATCATTTTCAAAGATCTTTGCATTTCGAGTTGGTTTAACTTGGTTAAGCATTCATTTTGTTATTTTCATTTGTAGTTGTTTTGAGTTTTCATTGTTTGATTTGATTTTTCTTGTTCATATGAAGACATATGTATGCAAATTTCAAGAAATATTACAAAGGTTCAAAGCTACATCAACTTGTCCATGATCTTTGCCTTATGTTACAAGGATAGACATTGGAAGGTAATGATTGGTCTTTATTCCTTAATTTGTTTTGTTTGTTGACATTATTTTGGTTCTTGAGTCATTATGTTTGAATGACCAGGCCAATATGGATGACCTTTTGAAGTTGTCTCCATCTCTGCTTGAATATATGATGAGGAAAAACCGTAACAGTGGTCTAGGGCCTTCTATGACCAATTCACTAGTTTCGAGCACACTAACAAGAACTCCGTGAGTCCTTCAACAACATGGTTGGCCCAATGAGAGACAAGCCCATATGTACTCTTGGAATGATGTATGGTCAACTCATTATGGGTATGTTTTATAAAAGAAGAGCTGAGGCTGATAAGTTAGAGCTTGGACAGTTGGTGCCCAGTGTTTTGAAGCTGATTAAGAAGATAGAAAATTGCACAGCTCACTTGAGAGTTAATGGAGCTGTCTATGGAAGGTTATATGAGGTGAGGAACATTGAAACAAATGCTCTGTTTCAAGTTGACATTGTTCAGAAGACTTGCAGTTGTGTTCAATGGCAACTTAGAGGAATCCCTTGCATACATGATGTATGTGTATTGATGGATATGAGAATCAATTGGGCTGAGTGAGTTTTCATACCTTCTTTGTACTTTTTTTTTTTTTGATATCAATGCTCTGTTTATTATTATTGATTGTGTGCTGAACTTATTGAATGCTCTGTTGATTTAATGCTTTTATGTTGTACTGGTGGTAGTTATTGTGACAAGTGTTATCTTGTTGATGCATTGAGAGCTACATATGCTCCTGAAATGGGTCTACTACTAGGCAGAGAAGAGTGGGATGAGGTAATATACAAATTTTACTACTTTACTACAAATTTACTTCCTCACATGCAATGTTCTGTCTTAACATGTGACTTTACTGTGCATGACCTTTTAGGTAATTTACTTTATAGGGAATCTTTAACTTTATGTGGAAAATATATTTTTAATATTTAGGGTTTCCCCTTTCACTACTTATAACATCCTTATCTCTTTCTTTTTATTCTTTCTTCATCTCTTTCTATTTTTCTTCATCCTCTCTTCATTTCTTTCTCTGTATCATTGTGCAGCCAGAAGACATGGTTGTTATGAGACCTCCAATTGACATTAGAAAACCGGGGAGGCCTTGCAAAGAAAAGGAAAAGGGCTTATGATGAAGGAAAACCTATTAGTTCTTGCGATTTATCATTGCGATTTAGTCCTCCAATTGACATTAGAAAACTATTAGTTCTATCATGGGTAACATTCTCTGGATTTATCATTGCAGATTTTTGAATATATCTCGTCCTGAATTACCCTTCGCCATTGTCAGATCAACAATCTGTTTTTGTTTTTTTTTTCTTTCCTTTATGTGCATCTTTGTACAACTTTTTGGACAAGCTGTTGATGCAAATATAGCAAAGATGGGATGGTGAAAAAGGGCTATAAGTCCAATATTGCGCGTTCCTAAGTCAAAAACAACTCTTGCCTTTGGAAAGGTTTGTGAAAATGTCTAAAAATTGTGCAGGAGGAGAAAATGTGGAGGTTGGGAATGGCAAGAAATAGAATATTCTTTTGTGGTCATACAACTGGATCCCTCTCCAAGGCCCAAGCCTCAAACATAATTTCAAAGAGTTATATTCAACCAAATAATCATAATCCTTCACAGAGATACTGGGGGTTCAAGAAGGGTTTTAAAATTAGTTAACGTGAGGATGCATGGATTTTTCAGATTACTTGGAACAAATTTGATCATCCTGTTTGGAGAATTGGGCAAGTACATTAATCACGAAAAAATTGCTGATGAACTCCAAACAAATTCCCTCTCACACTTTTATCATGGACTTGGGATTACCTAGCTATATTCCAATGGGTTCCTCATTTGTGTACAGATATCCCAAGCATGCAATGATAAATGGCTTGAATCAGACGCTCTCATTTATCCCCAAGTGTGTTGTTGGTCCGGTTAAGCGGTAGCATGTAACTCACTGTAATACTTAATACTCACGTCAATCTAATACCGCGTTGGATACAAATTTAACGTCAATTTAATTTCTAAAAAAAAATCTGTCCTTCATTAATAATTTTCGCTGTAATAAGTACACCAACGTACCATAATTGCTTTTTTTTATCAGAACATACCATAAATGCTACAGTGTGAATGGTTTTCCCAACTACATGCTGAAGGCGCCCGCTTAGAAGCCAACCACTTCCCACCTGCTTCTTCAATGGAGTAATTCAGTAGTACTTGAAAACTAGCTAACATGTTGTTGTTCGAAAGTGGTTGATTTAAATATATCTAACTCTGTACAATATTAGTAGCGCCTTAATTAGGGTCACCCAATTTGATTGTGATGGGTCACTCATGCCCTACGAGATCTTATTATCAACTTTATACGACTTAGAACTAGAAAAAATAAAAATAAAATAGAATTTTATTATTGAATGACTAGAATTTTATTACAGGAAGCATATATAAGAGATCTTATGACTGCTATGCATCCAGCCATTCGTAGAATTCCAGATCACATGTCTGCACAGAAACTCATTTGCTTGTATATCCAAGAAATGTGTGCTAATATTCGCCTGACATTACATTTTTCCTTAGATGTGCTAACATTCGTCTCACTCAATGGATGTAACTTAACCTCTATTCCCGGTTATATATACACCATCTTGAACCTCAACTCAGATTGACGTGATCATTCTTGTTAGATGCTCCAAACTGAAGACTCTCACTTCGAGCATTACATTTTTTAGATTGAACGAAAGTAAGGAGGAAAGTGTTGTGCAGGTTGGTTGATGAAATCCGATGCGAACGTGGAATAAAATCGGAAGCAAATGGAGTGTGATTCAGTGAATGTGTCAAAATACAGCTGATGAATGGTTCTTACCAGGTTGCACGGACGCTCCATTTGTTGAGCCGTGTCCGCGTCCGACTCGCGGCGGACACAGGACGCGCGTGGGACGCTGACACGACGCGTGTCCGACGCACCAATTTGCGCGTCCTGCGCGCGTCTGATTTGGACGCACCAATGACGCGTGTCCGACGCATTTTTTTTTTCATTTTCATATAAACTTTTTCCTTTATTTTTACTATTATTAACCAAATGAAGAAAGACACACATTTCAATCAATAATTTAGGTCTTTATTCGGATTTTGTAATTGGAAATGACATCATGTATACCCTTAGTTGGACATGTGTTTGTAGGACCATAATATCGCAATGTACAGGACTCGCGGGGTTAATAAACAACGATGTCGCGAGGCAGTCGCAAAGAGCTAAAATAAACGACGCAAAGAATAATGACAGGCGAGACATAAAGAAGACGTGAGATCTGGCGAGGGTAAGAAGTGTCGCGAGATTGAATAGTTGTACACGCGACACTTCGCGAGATATTCCCGAAAATAAAGGATAGCTTAGCTGTCATCCACTATGTATTACCCTATATAAAGGGTCGAATGAGTACGTTGTAAAGGGAGAGATCTTTTGAGAATTGTGAGGCAAGTCATTAGGAGAGAAAGTTTAAGAGTATTTTACTTGCTAAGTGTAATTCTACTTTTCTGTGTAGAACTCATGAAATTAATCAATAAACATTCTCAATTATGCAACTTTCAAAGACTAATTAACCAAAATATAGTGAGGGGTGTAGTGTGGGAAAACCTGCTACTACATATGCGCTAGAAACAGGACCTAATCTTGTTGGTTCAAGAAAGAAAATCGCAATTAAAGTCATGTTTAGATCAAGAAAATGAGAAAGGAAACTCTTAGATCGGATGAAGCGGGAAAAAGATATGGCATGTGGTGCGAGATACGGGAGTAATAATTAGTGAATTTCATGAAAATATCGGAGGAAGAATACACAAACGGGATTTTGAAGGAAAGAAGATTACAGACAGAGAAATGATATCACCTTTGAAAGATTGGGAAAAACAAGAGATAACATTCACCGGCGGAGAGATATCCAAAGAAAATTTGGATCACCCATCTCCATTAGTGATCGCAATTAACGCGTATAAGGAGAAAGAAGAATCGGAGAACACAAGCGAAAACATGGGTGGTAAATGGAGTTTTAATTGATACGTGGAGTCCGGGTGAACATAATGTTCTATCACACTTACAAAAAGATGGGATATGAAGACGAGGATATGACTTTCGCGGCATACAATATTCAAGGCTTTGGTAAATCCATAACCAAAGTTAGAGGGGAGATAAAAATACGTATTCCATTAGGAAGAATTGAAACTCGGGTGACATTGAGTATAGTAGATATGGAATCACCGTATAACTTGTTACTAGGAAGACCATGGGTACATGCAATAAAAGTCGTGGCGTCAACACTTCATCAATGTATCAAGTTTCCAACACCAACCGGAATAGGTGAGATCAAAGGGGATCTTTGCTAAAGGAAGAATATATTATCAAAATGAAGTAGAATCTTGCGAGGAACAAATAAACAAACAAAAGAATATGTCTAAGCATCGCAAAAAAAGATGGCGAGGAAGCTAGGAAAGAAGAAGAGTTCGGAGTTTACATGATCAAAGCGAAGGAAGGAAAAGGCATACTTAGCGAGATCTCGGGAGAAGAAAATGATCCGCGACTAACCGAAAGGACCAACCCCTATGGGAGAACCGAAGGCCAGTTACGTCGCGGCGAGCAAACTAAAGAAGTGAATGTTGGAACTAAGGAAGAACCTAAGATGCTAAAGATTGGAACTAACATGGGAGCGGATGAAGAAGAAAAAGACTGTTGATGCATTGCGAGATTATAAAGATATCTTCGCATGGGATATGGATGAAATGCCTCGGTATAGATCCATCGGTAGCTTGTCACAAGTTGGAAATTGATAAAAATGTGAAGCCATTCAAACAAAGAATTAGAAAGATAGCAACATGACATATCACCCTCGAGATAGAAGAAGAGTTGCGAGGAAGATGTTGGCCTTGAGGAATCATTAGACAAGCAAAATATCCCGAGTGGATAGCGAATATGGTTATAGTTCCAAAGAAGAACAAAGGAATAAGGATTTGCATTGATTTCATTGATTTAAATAAAGCACGCCCTAAAGACAGTTTTCCATTGCCGATATTCCCCGGCTAGTCGAATCAGTGGCAGGAATGAAAGGGTATCCTCATTTGGATGGATACAAAGGTTACAATCAGATCCCACTCGCCGAAGAGGATCAAGAGCATCTTGCTTTCTTCGCTCCAAGAGGATTATCTTGCTATACTAAAATGCCGTTCGGTTTGCGAAATCTTTGGAGCGACGTATCAAAGGATGGTAGAAGAGGTATTCGCGAGAATGGATACATAAAACACTTGGAAGTCTATGTAGATGACATGCTAGTAAAAAGTAAGAAGGCGAGAAGATCACGTGCGAGACTTGAAAGAAATCTTTGAGCAAATGAGGCGTTTCAACATCAAAGTCAACCCGAGAAAAATGTACCTTTGGAGTTGCGTCGGGGAAAATTCTTGGGTTACATTGTGTCAAAGGAAGGAATACACGTTGACCGGAGAAAATAAAAGCAATTCGCGACATGCCGACGCCTAGCGACAAGTAAAAGATGTTCAAAAGCTAAATGGATTGTTAGCATCACTAGGAAGGTTCATCTCGCGATCGTCGATAAATGTAAACATTTTTTTGAGTGTTCTAAAAAAGGGATCGAAATTGAATGGACGGACGAATGTGAAAAGGCTTTACAAGGAATTAAGGAGCATTTAATGGATGTATCCATTATGCGAAGCGAACACAGGGGAAGAGTTATTAATATATCGCGACTACTTACTGCACGCCTTAAGTGCGATTTTATTGCGAACGGATCAGAGTGGAAAAACCAATCTATTATATCAGTAAAACTTTTAATGCGCAGAAAGAAATTATTCAAAGATTGAAAAACTAATCCTAGCGTTAGTCTATGCGTCATTTAAACTTCGCATATATTTTGTGCACATATCTTGTTAGGGTAGTAACAAGGGTACCAATCGAGTCGGTAATGAAAAATTCAAAAGATCGGGGAAGAGTCGAAAGATGGAATGCTCAAATAAGTCATTGCAAACTCAAATATGAAATATTGTCTTCAAACAAGTCACAAGTCGTCGCAGACTTTAAAGCGAGAATTTCCTTTAGAGGAAGATGAAGCGATGGATGAAATGATGGATGTAGAGGAAGAACATGGAGATCCAAAAGATTTGTTAAGCGAGCCAAACCCAGGTGGGAAATATTAGTGGATGGATCATCAAATGGAGAAGGTAAAGGAGTGGGAATTGTTATGATTTCGCGAGAAGGCAATAAGTTAGCTTTTGCTTTTAGATTGGAATTTGAGTCTACCAATAATGAAACGGAATACGAAGCCATAATACATGCTTTACGATTTGCAATAGAAATGAAATGGAGAGTGTGAGAATTACCAGCGACTCGCAATTGGCAATTCGTCAGATAACAGAAAAGTATGCTACAAATGATCCATCCCTCTGAGAAGTACAGAAGCTTGTAGAAGTGTTGTCGGCCAGATACAGAAAATAAAATGGAGGCACATATCAAGGAGAGATAACAGACTCGCAGATGCTTTTTCCTTTATATCAAGTATGATGACAGACCCAACTGCGAGGAATATCAAAATACGAGCCGCTATTGGCGCCATCAATTAATAAAGAGGAAGGACAAGAAGCGAGATATAATGATGGTGGTAGATGAGATGCAACGTCGCGAGGAAGATTGGAGGATAGAACTTCACGCATATTTAATGAAAGGCGAGGTACCAAGAAATAGATTGGAAGCACACAAGTTAAAGAGCCGAGCAACAAATTATGAATTGCGAGATGGCGTGCTTTATCGGCATTCTTTTGATGGACCTTCGCTTCGATGTCTGACAAGGAAAGAAGGAGAAACCATATTGAAGATGCTGCATAGTGGGGATGCAGGAAATCATAGCGGCGGAAGATCTTTGGCATATAAGGCGAAGACGCAAGGATATTATTGGCCATATATGCATGAGGACGCGAGAGCAATAGCCGTGACAGCTGCGAAGATTGTCAAAGACACGGAAAAGAAGATACATGCACCGGGAGCACCATTAAATTCTTCAAGAAGTGTATGGCCTTTTGGAAAATGGGGTTTAGATATTGTGGGACCATTTTTCGGGAACAGGACAAAGAAGGTACCTAATTGTCGCAACGGATTATTTCACAAAGTGGGCAGAGGTGAAAGCGGTCCAAAGACATTCGCGATAAAGATGTTTTTACTTTCATATTTGAAAATATTATATGCAGATTTGGGATCCCCACTACAACTGGTATCCGATAATGGGAAGCGGTTTGAAGGACAAAATATAGAGTTCCGCTTAATGCATTTCAAATAAGGTGTGGAAAATCAACTCCACTATATCCACAAGCTAATGGCCAAGCGGAGGCAACAAACAAAACGATTGCTTTGATATATTGAAGAAAAAATGGAAGGACACAATAAAGGATGGTGCGAACAAGTACCCAATGCAGTGTGGGCCTATAATACAACTAGAAGAGAAGCCACAGGAATGTCTCCTTTTTGCTTAACTTACGGAGTTGAAGCAGTGCTCCCAACAGAGGTCGTGATTCGACAACCAAAAAGAGGTGCGGGATAAAAATCTTAGCGCAGCAACATTTTAATCAAGTTGGATGAATTGGAAGAAAAACGAGAAAAGGCCTTGCGACACATGGAGAATTATCAGCGAAGACTGGCTAGAGAATATAACAAGCGTGTAAAAATACGTGAGTTCCAACCAGGAGACTTGGTGTTGCGAGAAACCCCAATATATCAACGTGAAAGTGGAGGCAAACTGGCGAGAAAATGGGATGGGCCTTATATCGTCAAAGAAGTAGTTGGTACAGGGGCATATAGATTGATGGACCCCGAAGGAAGAGATGTGGGACAAAAATTGGATAGACCATGGAATAGGTTATATCTAAAGAAATATTACCCGTAATAACGAAAGATGACAAAAGGAATCAAGATGAAATACTTCTTCGCCAAATATTTGCGACATTCAATAAAATGCAGAGAGAATCCGCGAAGAGATCGCGATAAGAATAACAAAAAAGTCAGGAATGGCTTAACAAAACAACAAGAGATAAGGAATGATTAAATGAATGAATCGGCGAATCTCTCGCAGACAAAATAGCAAATGATGAAGAATGATTGAATAAAAAGAATGAATGAATGGGACGAACCTTTATGGCGTACACCCTAGTTCGCGAATTATATTTCGTAAGAGGCAAATGTAAGACCTAAAGTGCGTCATATAAGGGGGTATCTCTTAACATGGCTCAGGTGGAAGGTTACACCGCTCCTGAAACCTGGGTCATGCAGATTTGGGGCCCATGAAAGCCTATCCGGGGGAGATACCTTGGATTCCCAACTATATATGTAGGTTATACCCTGGTTGGGCGACCGAGGGTCTCTTCATAATCACTTCTTCCCTAAGTTCAAGCATTCTGCTCTCCACGCCAATAGACACTACAAGCATCTCCTGAAATTCTGCTTCCTCTTTATATAATTTCATCCCTTTACAGCTTCTCATGAGTCAAGAAATCATTATAATCACTTCCACCATGTAATAGAATCACAAAAATTTCATCTCTCTGAATAATATGTCTACCAGGATCAAACAACTTGCAAGTGTCACAGCCTTCCCCCTCCCTGGTAGGTAGAATCGTAAGCAAGTATGCAAGCAAAAATCCCATTGGTACCCATTTTTAAGAAAAACTCAAACAAATTTCTCCCTCTTGCAGACATTTTACCAAACAGGTTAGCTATATAAACAGTATCACCATTTCTAACTAATAAAGATGCAATAGAATCCATAAAAATTGAACTGCATCGATACCCATGCTTTAAAAACAACTCCTATAAAATTCTCTCAATGTAGTTAGGCACTACCATGGATCCATCAATCGCCTTTCCTCGATCAAATAGAGAAAATAATGGAAAAACACTTACTCAATCCGATTTGATTCTTCCTCTCGAACTCAGTCACATCTCTGGTTGGAATTGTGTTGAGTACAACACTAGTTGAATCATCATTTTCTTCATGGAAGAAAAACCAAGGAATGAAATATTCTTCTACATCGGTGATTGGGTACTCTTTTTCATCAAAGAAGAATGAAGGTATTAATTCTAAATCCAGAGAATCGTCTTGTTCTTCCAATTGTTGAAGCGGAGTTGATGCAATATATTTATTAAGTGAATCCAATCGGTTTTCGGTGGTGAGAATGTGAAGATTCAGTTGATGAAGAACCTGATCAAGACCTGGAAAGGCTCTATCCAACAACAACCCTGCTTTTCTCAGCCGCAGCCTACATAACTTATTCTCGACAACCCAAATTTCCTCCAAAAGTAGATCCCCCATTACAGAGTACGCACAGAAAAGACTGGATGATACCACTGTTATGAACCTCCGTGTGATGTTCAATAACTCAAAGCATAAGTAACCACTGTAGCCACACTGGACTCAGTTTCATCTTCTATTCATTTCATAAGTTTCTCAATTACAGACTTTGGCTTATATAGCTTCACAGACCTAACCTAGATCTAATGGCCACGAAGAGCCCAGGTGGTCACATCTGACACACCCATTACGACTAACTACTAATTAGCACTAATAACTACTAAAGACGGACATAAATACAATATGGGGCATCCCAGGTACATGACACACAAACAACGGAAAATATGAGTGAAAATAGGTTGTTTAGACAGGTAAAATAGATCAGTTATTACACGTCTGAAACAATTAAAAACTTTTGAATTCGGTCAGACAGACATGTACCCAACCAAAATGATAACTAGATCAAATGAATCCGATTCAAATGTATGAGCGCGGTAAAAAATGATAACGGGATCAAATAACTCCGATTCATTTATATGAGCCGAGTCATATCCTGAGTCAAACATCCCATTAGTGAAAAGGAAACTGTCCGACTGTTTGACTCCGACATCACACTCAACCCGAGTCAGATTACGAGTCAGGTTTCAGACCGCGAGTCAGATCAAAACAGTAGTCCGGGTTAGTTTGACGTTGACTTAAATTCCACGCACCAAACAAAGGAAATAAACTGTTGCGGTTCCCTATAATAATGAAAGAAATCCTGGCTGAACTCTTTCTTTACTCATAAATAATCCCAACTGTACTCACATGAATAACCCCAATTCAGTTCTCTTTAATTAGGGTTTTTATTGATTCGATCCAATAGTTGTTAACATTGAAGTTCACTCCAACTTCACCAATTTCCCCAACATTAACATGATCACCAACAACAAGCCCTTCCACATTACTGATTTTTCCAAGATAACCATCACCAGCAACAAGCCGTTCCACATTTCATCCTGCAGTAAGAAATATAATGCAGATGCAACCCACATAAGTAATTGAGCAGTACCTATCACATTTGAATGATGCATCCTCTCCTCATTAAGTTGTATGGTGCGGGAATCGCGTTTTGCACTGCAACCCACATAAGTAATTGAGTCATTGGTGTACGTACATGGTTGACCCAGATGGTATCCTTGTTAAGTTGTCTGATCAGGTAGTCTGTTGAAGCTTTGAGATGCTTCTTGCTGATAGGCAAGAATCTTTACCAGCATTCAACACAGGACTGCTAAAAGGAGAACATTTCAGTTATCTCTGCCATTTCAACCTCATTTGGGCTTCTCATTATATTAAGATATTCCATGTTCCATTAACCACCATCTCACCCAGTTTTGCTTGTTCCCAAGTAGATAACTTGCAGGACACTTCTTAAGTCAGTCGAAGTAACCTCCTCAATATGTGTTTCTTTTCTGAATGCTCTTCCAAAGCCCTCTACCTTGTGGAAGACTTGTATCTTTAACCCATATATCACCAGAATTACTGCCCGTTTTCTCTTCTTTAATTCTTATATTTTTCCAACTGTATGCTACTGCTAATGATATTTTACTGCAGGTGTTTTCATCTATGACCAAATTGGTTTCACCAAATAGACGTAAATTCGAATTCGTTGTTGAGAATGATCAAATATTGTTTAAGTACAATGGGATGGAGTCCTGTCAGAAATTGATGAAATCCGAATCAAACATGGAGGAAGTAAGGAGGAAAGTAGTGCTCTTGGAGATTGATGAAATTAATCCATGAAGCAAATGAAGTATGGTTAGTGTGTCAATAGCTGATGAATGTGCATGTTTATGGCTAGTAGTTTTAGCAGCAGGTTATCTTTTCTGTAATTGCATCTTTTGGAGCTACTGCAATTGAATGAAACTTGAGTATCCATGTCATGGGTGCATAACATTTTCTGGATTTATCGTTGTAGATTATACGATATATCATGTTGCATTATCCTGTGTCATTACCAGATCACTCATCTGTTCTTTTTCTTTGTCGATATCTTTGTATAAATGCGCAGAACACTCAAACTGTTCGTTCTATGTTTAGGTTGCAGAGAAAAAAATGAGATTCTTCTTCTTTCATGTACATTTTTCGTTTCTCTCGTCAGAAAGGAGGCGCAGCAACATTTCAATTGGTTTTCCATGATTGTGTGTGTAGGTGTAAATAATCCACGGGGACGAGGTGGAATGATCCTAAGCCATGACGTACTGAAGAAAGTATGCATCTAGAGTACCGGATCACCTCTAGGCGCAAGAAAAGAGGAGCAGAGACAGCTCGAGAAGTCGACGAAAAGGGGGAAAAAGTTGTGATGCGATGGGCATCGGGTGCTGGAGCAATAAATGCGGCGGCGAGTTGGTGAGAAGATAAGAAGAGCTCGGTCAAGGAAGACTCGGCCAAGGATCCAAAGGGCGACATCGATCATCCCCACCAAGTGGGCGACATCGAGTGACGAGATAGAGAAGAAGACATCACTCGGCTTGACGTCCAGACCCGAACAAATAAGAACATCGACCGAGACATCGACCGATCACCCGAGAGGAACATCGAAGAAGCTACATGAGCCCTAACATCATAGTACCGATGTATCATCACTTGTAGCTATAAATAGAGACCATGTAGAGAGGAAGAACTTAAGTAGGAAGTGAGGAAAGAGAGCATAATCATAGCATTGAGAGAAACACACGTCTTGTAACCTTGAATCGAGTAATAAGATCATCCTTTAAACCCCGTGGACGTAGGTAATCATGCCGAACCACGTATATCTCGTGTTCTACTACTTCCTTTGTTTGTTTTGCTTCCTTGCGTGCATGTTTAATTACCTTTGGATGTAGAGGTAGGATTTTCTACATCTACATTCAGCGCCAAACTAAGGGGACCGTATAACATCTCAGGATACCTTGAAATCGGACGCTAAAGGGGAAAATCCGAGCTCCTAAGCCACCTTGTGTCTTTGGTTGATGCTAAGGAGAAACCCTTTCGGTCTCTTTGTCTTTGTTTTCTTAGTAGTGTCTTGTTGAATTGATAAAAGTTAGCTTTGCGTTCTTGCTTGTTATCTTCGTTTTTTAGCAACATCTTGTCGAGATTGATAAAAGTTAGCTTTGCGTTCTTGCTTGTTATCTTCATTTTTTTCTTAGCAACACCTTGTCGAGTTGATATAAATTCGTTTTGTGTTTTAAGCGGCAATCTCCATTTCCCAAGCAAAACAAGTTTTAAAAGCAAGCAAAGTCGTCGAGACCGCTCGTCACGATAGGCTGTTTGCTTAAGACGCCTCGAGAGTTATCGGATAACCCATGAGCTCCCTAAATAGCATCTTTCGATGTTGGTAGAAGGCCGGAAGGGGACCCCATCTCTGTTGACCGTGATACGTGGCTTCAAACCCCGTTGTAAGAGAGATTCATGACTCCTATCGACATCTAGTGAAGATAGTTGATGCTAAACGAAAGACTCTAACCAGCGCAACGCGTAGGTTCCTAGGACTATCTTCTAGGGAAAGATATTGTCGCATTTATCTCCATTTCACACCTGCCTTCACTTTTAGCAAGGTAAACGAAGCACGATAATGGTGGAAACGGGGCTAGCTCAGAATCGTTGAGTCTAGTCCTTGGAAACCATGGCCGGCGGGATTATAGTGAAGCGGTCCGGAGTCTCACCGTAATCCCTACGCTAAGAGCCTCACGACATCGATGAAAAGCTTGTAGGAATCTCGCGGCCATCAAGACGACCAGTACATTAAGGGCCGTCGTCGCCGCCTATCACCGCCATGAAAGAAATCTTCGATTCAACGCACGAATGATTAATGATTTACGGTACTAGGAATGTTAGGACAAATAATGATTAATGCATAGGAAAAACCGAAAGCGATGTGTCAAGACAGACTTTTCAAAATTTGTCCTTTGCGGCAAAAGCGACTTGACTGCTGAGGACCAGACACGCTAGCGTAAAGGGAAGCGTACTATAAAAAATCTTTTTCATCTTGCGCTGAACGATGTACCCCATCCTTAACCTTTTCGAGCAGTTCGAAGTAAGTCTTTGTCTACTTTGTTGGCGTAGGAACGAACGGATAGGCGAGCCGAGGAACGAGGACGATAGCAAAGGCAATGGCGAGTACCTCCGGGGACGGCGGGATCTGAGGAGCCAGTCACGACGGGATCTAGCGGGCAAGAGGGACTCACGGATTCCCAAAGACGGAGATCGTCGACCTAACAACCGGGGCGAGACTCAGGCGGTGATCAAAGGCATGACTACGGTCGACGAGGAAGTCGATCTGGGCCGAGATGATGACTTCCCACCCGGGAGGTTGAGGATTAACCCGAGCCGAGATGGGGCGAGGAACGAGGGCAGCATGGAAGACGGGAGAACTGCATCGGATACTGAGGAGGAGGAGGAAGTTCAAACGATACACGAGGAGCGAAGAAGAGAAAGACAACCTACAGAGCACCAAAGAGATTTAGAACGAGAGGCCGAGAGGCTTAGGCAAGTACACTTGGCAGGGGGGAACCCCAATCGGGACGTCCCCCCAGTAACGGCCAACCGCCCCACAGCTTCGGTTGTTCCCCGGTAGTGATCGATCACCCAACGGCTCCGTGTCGTCCCTCCTATCGCTCCCACTACGAGACCCCAACCGCACCCCCTAACACAACGGGACACCAAGTGAATGGTCACTCTAGTCACGAGAGCACCGACCCGATGTTACTCGCCATCTTGGCAAGCCAAAGAAGACGGGAGGACCTAATGAGAGAATTGCAGAGGAGAAACTTGGCACTAGAATACGAGAATCACCAACTCGCAATAGGAGAACGGGGTCGGGGATCATCAAGCCGAGGCGCCTCTAGCAACCACAGTCCACCAAGGGACGACCCACCCCTTCACCGAGCCGAGGACGAGTACCCGACCCTAATCGGCCAAGAGAAGGGTATGTGCCATCCGAGATTCTTGCCCGACGAGGAAGCAACCAACGAGAGTACGGACGCGTCCACCAAACAAAAGATCGAACGACTCGGCGGATGGTTAAGCGGCTTGGAGACAACGAGGATGATAAGTTAGCGAAGTAATCAATGAAGCCCGAGAAGACACCGTTTACCGAGGAATTGGACCGAACACCATTTCCACCAAAGTGCACGTTGCCAATCTTCCCATCTAGGTTCGATGGCACAGTGGACGAGGAGAACACATCAAGATGTACGGCATGTCCTTACTACGGTGGAAGAATCACGATGTGGTCATGTGCAAATTCTTCCCGCTAGTCTAGTAGGAGAAGCGAAGAGTTGGTTACACACCTGCCCGATAAATCCGTTGGGAGCTATGCGGTTTTGGTGGAAACCTTTCTCGAGACATACATGCATGCCCAAAGATAGCTCGGCCCAGAGTCGACAAGTTATTTACCCCGGCGCAAAGACTCGGGAGCAGCTGCGGTCCTTAACGGACAGATGGAGGAAGTTATGCACGGATATAGGGAAAGCACCGGCCGACCAGCAGATATTCGGCCGAGAACTCGCTAAGAAAGTCGGATCCCATCCCGGGTGGCAATGTACCTGAGAAGCCCAAGACACTAAGGGAGATCCGGAAGATGCGGGAGCACTATATCGCCTTGGGAGATCCGGGGAAGGAGCGCAAGATAGGGGAATACAAGAGGAGAGCACCGCAGAAGAGGCTACCCCGAGAGAAGCCACCAAACGATCCGAGAAAAGGCCCGCTGCCCAGCCCCAGGGTGAAAATAAGAAAGTTTGGGTCGAGAGGGGAAAGAAGCCTCGCCACGAGCCAAGATCATACACTCCACTCAATGCACCCTTGGAGGAAGTGTTCAAGGAGGTTGAAAAGAGGAATGACATCCGTTATCCCAAGACTCGGGGAATCCAATTCGACGGGACAAGGAACCACCCGGAGTTCTGCCATTATCATCAGTTCCGCGGCCATTCAACCAATGATTGTAGAGAAGTGAAAGACATCGTCCAGCACCTGATCCGCGATGGGTACCTATGGCATTTCGTCAAAACACCGTCAACACCGGCCCAGCCCGAGGTCCCAGTACACCAAATAAGAATCAATCGCGGCGCTCAATTCACTTGTAATACCATATCACACTCGGCAACACAAGGATACGATTTAGGGGACCCGGTATCACCTCGAGGATACACAAGAGGGACAGATCGGGCGAGAGAAATCTTTAGCGTGGCCAAGACCCTCCCCATGGAGCCATGGATGATGCGGCCGATTACTTTTTGGTGAAAGATGTCCCATTAAACGGGCAAGCACACGGGGATCCCTTAGTAATAACCACGATGATCGAGGAATGGGGCGTCCGGAGATATTAATGGACAGTGGTAGTTGGTCGAAGTTCGTTTCTATGACACTTTCAAGAGGATGGAATTGTCTCGATGACATCACGATCCCGTCGACTTATCGAATTTACGGCTTCAACGGCATGCGGTGACGGTGCCAAAGGAGAAGTTACTCTCAGAGTCTCGGACGGGGAAGGGTTCCTTGACACATTGACCACCTTTTGCGTAGTCGATGTCGTATCACCGTATGAAGCGATCCTGGGACGACCTTGGATCGCAGGGATCAAGGGAGTCGCCTCGGCCTACCATCAAAGATTACGCTTCCCCTCCTATCGCGGAGTAGTAGAGGTGCTAGGCGACCCCCAGGCGGCAAGACAGTGCGTGCAGATAGACATCCAACAGAACGAGGAAAGACGGTCGAGGAAACGCCAAGAAAAGAAGAAGTCTAAGGAAATGGAGGCGGGAGAGGAATTGGAAAAGGTAATGTCGCAAGCCATCGCCACCTACGAAGCAGGCGAGACAGAAATCTTATAGCAATCACAGGAGCCGGCAACCGTCGGTGAGCCGAAGCAAAATTTTTCGGCCCTAGAATCAACCCGGCAAGTCAATCTGGGCACCGAGGAGGAGCCGAGGTTAGTGAGAATAGGGTCACGCTAACGAACGAACAGTCCAGGGTGATAACCCTCCCGAAGGAGCACATGGATGTATTCGCTTGGCAAATGCACGACATGGAAGGAATCGACCCAGAAGTTTGCTCACACCATCTGCGGATAGACCCCAAGTTCAAACCGATCAGGCAAAAGATGAGAAGAATCGCACCCGAGCTACAACCGGCGGTGGAGGCAGAGCTGAAGAAACTGTACGCGGCAGGAATCATCCGAAAGGCCCAATATCCGCAATGGATATCTAATATGGTGATAGTCCCCAAAAGGAATGGGGCGTCCGAGTTTGCGTCGACTATAGCGATTTGAATAAGGCATGCCCAAAGGACAGCTTCCCTCTCCCCAGCATCGACCAACTAGTGGAATCCATCGTCGGGTATAAGGCGATAACACTCATGGACGGGTACTCGGGATATAACCAAATCCCCTGGCCCCGAAGATCGGGAGCATACATCTTTTTCACGCCAAGAGAGCGTGTTGTTACACCAAAATGCCATTCGGGCTGAGAAATACGGGCGCTACATACCAGAGGCTGGTGGAGGACATGTTTGAGGATAAAATACACGACACCATCAAGTATACGTGGACGACATGCTGGTCAAAGAGTAAAGTAGCCGACACTCACATCGACGACCTTAGAGACATCTTCCAGACCATGAGGAAGTACAAGATGAGGGCGAATCCGTCCAAGTGCACCTTCTGGGTCACCTCGAGCAAGTTTCTAGGATACATAATCACCGATAAAGGGATCGAGGCAGATCCGGATAAAATCAAAGCCGTAACAGAAATGCCATCACCTGTATGATTAAGGACGTGCGGCGGCTGAGCGGAACTTGGCGGCTTTAGGACGATTCATCTCTCGATCGTCTGACAAGTGCAAGGATTTCTTCGGGACGTTAAGGAAGGGAGAGAAGTTTAGATGGACCGAGGAGTGTGAGGAAGCATTCCAGAAAATCAAGCAACACTTGGCGAGCCTACCGGTGCTGCAAAGACCCGAGCCCGAAGACATACTAACACTGTATCTCGGGGCAACCAGTCATGCTATCAGCGCCGTGTTGGTCAAGAACGAGGGAGCAGAGGAAAAGCCGGTATACTTCATAAGCAAGACTATGAACCCGGCGGAAAAGAACTACACCAGAATCGAGCAACTCATACTAGCGCTAGTGTTTGCAACACTGAAGCTCGGACGTATTTCCAAACTCACAAGATTCGAGTGCTTACCAAGTCCTCCATAGAGTCGGACATTTGACAATGCAGCTAGGTCGGGCGGATCTCCAAATGGAGCGCACAAATAAAATGATTCGATATCTTTTATGAAATGAGGGCGGTGAAAGCGCAGCGTGGCGATTTTTTTTTTTTGCGAGACTTACCTCTCGGTGACGAGGACGAAGTAGAAGACATCCAGGAATGGAGGAAGATCGAGAAGACCCACCCGATTTACTCGAGACTGCGCACCAGACACGATGGGAGGTCTTGTCGATAAAGGTCATCCAATAAGGACGGATCGGGTTTAGGACCGGTCTTCACGACACCGAAGGGCAAGAAAATGGTCCACTCCTTTAGGCTTGAGTTTAAAGCAACCAACAATGTCACGGAGTACGAAGCAGTAATACATGCCCTACGCTTGATTGTGGAGATGGGCATCCAGGAGGTACGACTGACAAGCGACTCCCAGCTAGTTGTGCGGCAAATCATCGGGCAATATGCCATACATGACCCTTTGTTGCAAAAATACTGGGAGCTCGCCCAATTCTACATCGGGCAAATACCAAGCATCAAATTCCGACACATCTGCAGAAAAGACAATCGGCATTCAGATGCCCTGGCATATATCGCTTCCATGTTAGACGGACTCCAAGCATTGAGGGTATTAGAATCATGAGGAGCCTAATGCCTTCGGCACCCGAGAACGTGGATATCGGCGCACAAGTCGCAGCAACCACCACCGATCAATACTAGGGCCGATGATTGGAGAAAGCCGATTCATGAATACCTCGAAACAGGAAGGTTGCCCAAGGGGGAGGCTCGAGATCAACAAGATCAAGAGCAAAGCCGCCATTTTTGAACTTAGGGATGGCACCCTATACCGAAAATCATACCTAGGACCATTGCTAAAGTGCACGAGTAAGGAGGAGGGGCAGATGATCCTTAACGAATTACACTATGGGGTCGGGAAACCACGGCTGGGCGCGACCTCAGCGGCACGAGCTAAAACCATGGGATACTTACGGCCGTACATGAATGAGGACGCTGAAGCATATGGCCACCGTTTATGACGAGTGCGAGAAATTTGGAAAGAAGATACATGCGTAATTTGTAACATTGAACTCCGTCATTAGTCCCTGGCCCTTCGCAAAATGGGGAATCGACATCGTAGGACCACTACACGTCGGATCAGGGCAAAGGAAGTATTTAATTGTGGCCACCGACTATTTCACCAAGTGGGTTGAAGCCGCTCCGCTAAGGCACATACGGGATAAGGATGTTTTTGGTTCATCCGGGAACACATCATATGCCGCTTTGGGGTTCCGCGAAGAATCGTCTCGACAATGGGAAGCAATTGCAAGGCAAAAACATCGACTGCTATTCAACACTTACAACATCCGAAAGAGCAAGTCCACGCCCCTATACCCCCAAAGCAATGGGCAGGCCGAGATCACAAACAAGACCATCGCCGATAACATGAAGAAGAAACTCGGCGGGAATACGGGGAATGGTGTGAAGAGCTCTACAACGTCTTGTGGGCATATAGGACAACTCGCGCAGGAGGCAACGGATCACCCTTCATGCTAACATACGGGACCGAAGCCATCCCGCCTACGGAGGCGATGATACCTACCACGAGGACCGAAGCGTGGAGGCGAAACATCTCGGCGGACCTTATCTTGGCTAAACTTGACGATCTAGAAGAAACGAGAGAGATGGCCCCGCAAAAGATGGAAAATTACCAACGAAGGATCCAACGAGAATACAACAAACGGGTCCGACCAAGAGAATTCCAACAGGGCAATTTGGTACTAAAACACCTACCTAGCTATGAGCGTGACAAGAAGGGCGGTAAACTTGCACCGCGGTGGGGAGGACCCTACACGATAGTTGAGAAAGTCGAAGAAGGGCATACAAGATCTCGAAAAGTGGACGGAACACCCGAGCCACGACCATGGAACGCGACACGACTAAAGCTCTACCACCCATGAAATCGGGTAAGATATCTTGTTATCTATTTCGTGAAAGGCAGCGTGGGGTTGGAAATAGGACAAGCGCGCCCGAATGGTCGTTTCGAACCCGGGCGATGGCATTGTGCAAGTCAAGGCGACTTACACTAACACGGACTATTCGAACTCGGGCGATGGCGATGCGCAAGTGCGAGGTAGTTCGGGGGTCTGGCGGTTGGAAACCAAAGTGGCGATTGTCGAGGCATGAGTACTCGACTTGATGAGCGATCAACATTGCTCTCCTCGCAAGTGTCGAATCACTTGCCCAAGAAGATTAATCGATAACTTCTTGGGATGTCGATCCCATAGAAACTAGGCAAGACCAACTCCCCTTCCACTAGATCTCGAAAGACGGTGATGAGATGCCTCGGTCGGGACATGGCATCGGGCCGATGACCCTCCTTGTTGAGTGTGTTCGACGAAACGGCATTTGTGACTAACTTTGTCTATTCATGCGAGGCATAAATAAGGATAATAACGAGGCTACGACAGAGAAAAGCCACACACGGGCAACCCAACATAAATAAGGATAATGACATCGTAGTATAACAAGACATCGGTAGCAAGAAGAGCAAACAAACCGGCGACGCTTAAAGACCCATAACAAGTTATACGCAAAGTTAACAAAGTGTTCAAACAATTACAACCCGAGGAAAAGGGCAAGACAATGACGACGGCGCTACAAAAACATGATCACTCTTTGGAGAAGTAGAACCCGGGACAGCCCTCTTGGCGGCATCGGCTCGCTTCTTATCAAGAACGCCTTCACACCGGCTTTGACCTTGAGGCGAGCTCCTCACCGAATCGCTTTCAAGAAGCAAGATCTCGCGCTAGCCGCTCCGACGCCGCTTGGCCGCAGTGGCCACTCGATCGAGCAAATGAGCCTCCTTTCCCTTCAAACGAACGTTCTCCTCCTCCAACGAGGCTACTTTCTTCCGCTCGGCTGCCAAGACAACAAGAACGATCAACACACAACAATGACAACAAGATAACAACATGGAAAGCACGACACAAGGCACACCACCTTCCAACAAAGGGGCAATTATTCTAATCGACTCCTCGGACTCGAGACAAAGCTACACTCGAGGGCATACACCTTCGAAGAAAGTTCTAGGTACCGCATTGTTCATTAAACTCATTAGTGGGACAATACTTCTTGTGATCACTCCATTCCTCCCTCATCGAGAGTGGGCGCCTGCAAAACCCGACAATTGAGCACGAACCCAATCCAACTCCTCGAAACCTTTACGAACTCCTTAAGCTTCTCAAGGGCCTCTCGGCTACGCTTCTCGGTAGCGTCCCTCTCCCCCAAGATCCGGAGGCGATCTGCATGCAGATCTCGGACCTGAAGTCTTAGCCGACCACATTGACCTTCTAAGTTGTCGGCTAATAATGTTTTCTCGGCCGCTATACCTTGGAAGTGAGCTAAGTCTGCCCTCAAATTATCTATTTCCTCGGGAACATACTCAAACGTCTCGTACCGATAAAGTTTGGATTGAAGATCTTCAATATCGGTTTCTAGACGATCAATCTTAGCATCCTTATTGACTATCCTCTGTTGTAAGTTCGAAACATGATCTCGTTCTATGTTCGCCTCCCTCTTCAACAGACGACACTTGTGGCAGCATCGGCCTCCGCAATAGAAGACTCGGCTAAGCAGGGAGTACTAAACTTAGGATATTGGCACTACAAGATCAATCACAACTAGCTACGAATAAAACGAATACCTTGGGTTTTGGCCAACTCCTTCTCCAACCCTCGGGACCGTTCGCGCTCCTGCTGCAACAAGAGACGAAGATCCTCCCTCTCGGCGGCCTCCCGGCGTTGGATGGCAGCATTCAACAGCGAGCGATTGACATCCTAAAAACAACACCAACATAGTCAGCCCTAAACAAAAACAAAAACGTAACATCCGAACAGTTCAACTCACCAGGAGATCAAAGGTACTTTTCAGACCGGCCTCGTACAACGAGACGGCATTGACCTTCTCTTCATCGGACAAAGAGGCGAAATCGGGAGAGATAAGTGCCCCAAGCGAGTTGCACATAGGGCCCGAGATAGTGAAGGAGCTACTGGAATTAGGGACCACGGTAGGAAAAGTCTTCAGCGGTTGACCCCCGACAACAACGTTCTCCACATCACAGTCAATCAAACCGCTCCCATCACCACCCGACTTCTCCGTCTGACCCGACTCCCCCTCAGTACCAAGGACATCGTCCTCATCATCAAAAAGACCTTCTTCATCATCACCATCAGATACAACATACACAGTGCCATCGGCAAGAACAATCCCTTCACCAGTCACTTCCCGGGGCACGTCCTTCTCCGGGGCGGGCACATCCTCTTTAGGTTTGTTACCCCTTCCCTTAGGCTTCCCACCTACAAAGGCAGACGAATCGTCAGACGACTTCTGAGGCGACCTCCCCAGGAAATGTGACAAAGGTAATCGATCATCGGGATCCTCACCATCCTTCGCCGAAGCACCAGCAGCCTTGTCAACCTTCAACTTCTGTGTATCAGCCGACGTCAGATCCATGCAAGGCAACAAATAGGGGCACGTACATGTACGTTAAATAAAAAACAATAAGTATATTTGTTACCTTCCCTGTATCCTCCTCGGCTCCGGCAATCTTATCCCTCTTCCGATGAACGAAAACCTCAGAAGGAGTACCCTGGGACTTAGTCTGAAAAACACCAAAACAAAACACCACCCCGTAAGTCGCCCGAGCCGATCAATCAAACTAGAGACAGAGAAATGCCCTGACCCGATCAACGTTGACTACCCAGAAAGGATAAAATTCGGTAGGAGGAGGAGGGAGCTTGCCACTCAAAAGAGGGCCGGAAATAGCCAGCGGAACCCGGTCCCAAGCCGTGTCATTGGTATGACGGGCGTGCTTGTTGGAACTCTTTCCCTCGGGGTCTTCATCCAAAAGAAGTCTCCTGACTCCCTCGGGAAGAGTTTTATGACGGTGAGGGCTGGCAGCAAATCCATGAGATCGCCATTAGTAGTGGTCGCTCAGATAGTTATCGGCGAAGTGGCAGGGTATAGTCACTCGCCCGGGGAAGAGTTATAGGTAGACCAAGTAGTAGGAGCGCACTCGCCTCGACTACGCCTTTCCCACTCGGACAGGATACGGAAAGTATTACCATTCCATTGAGCCAAGGCACGGCACAGACGGATCTTAGAAAGGGCCTCGTACAGGAACGGGCGAATAGGATCATATAGAGGGAAACGCAGCCCGAGCTCTAGCTGGCCCCTGGTGACAATAGTCGCCTCGGCTGAATGGGGAAACCTCAAAACATCCTCCTTCTTCAGAACACCCCTCTGGCCTGACAAGAGCCTGACATCATACCCGTGAAGACCGAATTCATCTTTCAGCTGTTGAACATATTGCTCGTCCGTTAAGTCCTTAGCAGTCCTCTTGTCAGCCCCTACAAGAAAACGAAGATGGGTTATCGGGAAAGATAGAATCTAGAGCGCGATAATCATACTTGGAAGGACTTTCTACGACGAACAGGGGAATCAAGCGGCAGACTGCCGTCTTCATCGGAAAACACATAACTCACACACCTTCTTTGTCATTTGAGGAGTTGAAGATGCCATACAAACTAATGAGAAAACGGCAGGAGAAGCGAAACACAACCGGAACGGAGGTTGCAGCGGCAACGAAGACGGAGAAAACGACGGATAACGGAGAAGAGAGGGAAGAGATTTGTCGAAGAAATAGCCAAGAAGAACGAAAAGAAGATGGAGAAAAACGAAGTTGCGGAGAGGATGGAGGAAGAATGAAGTTGAGAGAGGATAGAGAAAGAGTGAAGTTGCGAGAGAAGGAAATAAGAGGGAAGCAAGGTTTAGGCATCGGACTTATAAACCCCTCCTGTGGTGGACCGGTGAGAGAAGGTGAACCGGGTTGCGATGAATCGAAGCGAGTGGGGAACAAGATGCGTGGCAAGGCATGACCAAGGACGTGGGAAGACAGGCGGTTATTCTTCCCCACGTGTTGACCACACGAGTGAAAGAAGGGGCATAAATGTAGGTGTAAATAATCCACGGGGGCGGTGGAATGATCCTAAGCCATGACGTCTTGAAGAAAGTATGCATCTAGAGTACAGGATCACCTCTAGGCGCAAGAAAAGAGGAGCGAGACAAAACTCGAGAAGTCGACGAAAAGGGGAAAAGTTGTGATGCGATGGGCATCGGGTCTTTGGAGCAATAAATCTGTTGTGAGTTGGTGAGAAGATAAGAAGAGCTCGGTCAAGGAAGACTCGGCCAAGGATCCAAAGGGCGACATCGATCATCCCCACCAAGTGGGCGACATCGAGTGACGAGACAGCGTAAGAAGACATCACTCGGCTTGACGTCCCGACCCGAACAAATAAGAACATCGGTGAGACATCGACTGATCACCCGAGAGGAACATCGAAGAAGCTACGCCAGCCTAACATCATAGTACCGATGTATCATCACTTGTAGCTATAAATAGAGACCATGTAGAGAGGAAGAACTTAAGTAGGAAGTGAGGAAAGAGAGCATAATCATAGCATTGAGAGAGAAACACCCGTCTTGTAACCTTGAATCGAGTAATAAGATCATCCTTTAAACCCCCGTGGACGTAGGTAATCATGCCGAACCACGTATATCTCGTGTTCTACTACTTCCTTTGTTTGTATTTTGGAGCAATTGTTATGTTTCGTATGTTTTTAAATGATTTTGGTTTTGTTTTTAATACATGTTATAAAAAAAGATCCGGCTAATCTCGTTGCCTGGTGGGTTCACTGGTACCCAATCCGCCCAAGGTACAGCGGTGGTTCGTACTGGATGCCAGCTTCAATGAATTCTGCTTGCCGGTGTATGAAGAACTCGTGACTTGTCTCATTATTCAAATCGTTTGAGAATTTGTTTTTGGACTTCTGGTAGTTTGGTGACCAAAGCAAACAAATTTAACTTCTTTTACATTTGATTTCTGCTTTTACTTTAAAAGAAACAATTTTTTACTTTTGATTTCTGCTTTTACTCCTGGACCAGGTATCGGAAGTCATGTTAAAGGTGAGTTAGTGTATTTCAACCATGGATCAAGATAAATAGTTGGGTTCTTGATTTTAAAAGAAACTTTAGGGAGTGCGAAATTACAGACTACACTCTATCTATTATAGCCAGTTTGGATAGTTTGAGAGGTTAGTTTCTCACTTCTAGATTTCGAAGAGACGGAAGCTACTTTGGCGATAAAGTTGTAAAATGAATTTTAGAACAAAAAAAAATCAACTTTTTGTGGAGTAAAATATTTTTATTTTTAACTTCTGGAACCAACTTATGCTTCTGGTATACACATACATAAGTAGCTTTTCAACTTTTAAGAATCAAAACACAAGAAGTTAGTTTTGGTATAAAACTTCAAAATGACTTTTTTCAAAAAGAAAAATAAACTTTTTGTGAAGCTAAACTACTTCTCCTTCTTGTTTAGTCCAAGTTATTTTGACTTTTTGACTTGTACGCATAAAAAGAAGGGAAATCTACAAAAGGGTCACACATTTAAGACCCGATTTGCAAAAGGATCATAGTGCTACGAAAAATTAACAAAAAGGTCCTACTTTCGTTAGATTAGGCGTTAACCAGGTGGGTCCCACGAAGTCAGAGTTAAATGATAATGTCGGATTACCAATATGTCCCTGACCTAACCAGACCGATCCAGAATCGTAGATCGCCTACTGTTGATCTCGAGAATAATCAGACGGGAGAAGATTTGTCCATAATGAGATAAGGTTCTCTTCCTCTTCGTTGTCGCCTCTTTCATTCTAGGGTTATTAATTTTTTCTCTCTTCGCGGCAAAAAAGGCGATCGAAGTAAAGGTTCACTCGATCAAAAATAGAGTGAATTAGATCAATAACAGTGAGGGTTTACTAATAGTTAGTTCGTGTATATATAATGATGAAGGTCAGTTAGTCATGGCAGCTGTTTGGTTACGTTAATGGTGGATATGAAGACAACAGAGCTTCGAACGATTGTTTACTAACAAGATCAAGTCGCAATGTACGCAAACATAATGAGGTTGGTAATCAGAAACCCTTTTCCTGATTTTTAATTTTGTCTTTGCAAACCCTAATTTAGAGGAAATGGGAATTTAGGGATTTTTTCTCATAAACCCTTATTAGGGAAAATTGGTCTAATAAAGATTATGGGATGTTATCTGATAAGGTTGATTGTTGTGTTTATGATGTGCAGGAAATATGTGAAGAACCCAGTGAGAAGTTTTAGGGTTGAACAATCTGATACAAACAAGGTTAGGTTTTTTGATAATGTTAGTGTCAATTGTGGGGGATTAAATGGCTTTAGTGATGTTGTTCATGCTGCATATCAGTTACCACCAATCAAGAAGGTTAACCTAACCTGGTTCAGTGAGACAGACCTATTTTACATTGGTAGTAATGATGAATTTTATGAAATGTGGGATAAAGGAGTAGTTGAAGATGATGGGTATATTCATCTTTACATGAATACTACCCACAGGAAGGTTCCTCTTAGTGATGAGTTCCCTGAAAGTTACGGGTTTGTCAGTTGCACAAAGTTGTTATTCAACACCTAAGAAGGAAAAAACTACTTCATTTCTACATATTGAAAGAGATGCACCACCAGTCACTCTTGACCCATCAAGTTTCTTAACACCAAAGAAGAGGTTGTTGTATAGTAAATCACCTGAGCTATTAAGGAGAAGTCCTAGGTTGGTTTCTAAGTCTATTGCTGCAGTCATTGAGAGTGGTAAGAAATCCTTATTTGTCAATGTGGATGATGATGAGGTTGTAGATGGTGAAACATCAGTTGAAGCAACACTGTCACAGATGGAGTATGACAACAATATACAACTGACAAATAATGATATAGATGTGTGTCATCCCATTGATGACTGTAGAAGCCCACATTGTGATGATGCATAAATGGGTATTGAAGTATATACAGAATTTGTCAACAACTATTTTGGTGGAGTAGACTCTTTTGATTACTTACATCCACAACTGTATAAGAAAAAGAATGCAGGTAATCTTTCTATCTCACTATTTTGTTTTTCTACATTCCTCTTGTATGCATTTTAACTTGTCTCACTTTTGTTGTAGATGAAGCAAGTAATGTTATTGAGAATGATGACCCAAAAGGAAAGACAATAGTTGTTCATGAACCATCTGATGCTGAAAGTGGGGAAAGCTCTAATAGCTCTGATTCTGAAGTTGAAGAAGGTGCTTTATCAGTCCAAGATGTTGCAGAGGATGATGGGGAGAGAACAGTTTGGATCCATCAGTATGAGCAAGTTTGGGGGCCACATGTAGAAGATGCCGAAAGAACATGTGACTTTGATGATGATACTGGTAATGCTGAACAATTTATAGATGTTGATACAATGTTTGTGGGTATGGAGTTTATGGATAGGAAAGATTTGAAGAATCACTTAAGGGGATATGCAGTCAAGAAAAAAATTCAGTACAGGTTGAGGCCCAATGATGCAGAAAGGATTAAGGTTAATTGCAAGTATAAAAAGTCTCAGAATTGTAAATTTTTATATATGCAAGTGTTAGAAGTCATGAACCCACTTTCATTGTCAGGAAGATGAATTTGGAGCATACATGTGTCACAGAAGGTGTAACCAAAAACAAGACAGCTAATGCAGAACTTGTAGCACAATTTTTGTATGACAAGTTGAAGAATGGAGATCCAATGCCAGTTCCATATACTTTGCAAGATCAATTCCACAGCTCTCATAATACCAGTGTTCCATATCATGTGGCTTGGAGAGCTAGAACCAAGACATTAGAAAGAGTAAATGGAAGTTATGATGATTTATATAAACTGGTTCCAGCTTTTTGTGATATGGTGGAGAAAACCAATCCTGGTTCTCTAACAAATTACATATATGGAAGGTGAGTTGTTCTTGTAACATTGTTTGTAGATTCATTAACTTATTTTTAAACATTAATGCATATAATTAGTGGCTTATATAAACTGTTTCATTTTTCTATTGCAGTGTTGATAACTGCTTTGAGTCCATGACAATTGCTTTTGCAGCACCACTGAAAGCATTTCATGATGGTTGTAGAAATGTTGTTGGATTTGATGCTTGCCATTTGACTGGAAAACATGGTGGGTGTCTGATGGCAGCAACTGCTTTGGATGCAGAAAATAGAGTAGTGCCATTAGGTATTATGGTAACTAGAAATGAAGTAGGTGAGAATTGGTACCTGTTTTTGAAATGGTTGAAGCCTTACATTATCAATCACCCTAGAGGAAAGTTAACTTTTATCTCAGACAGACAAAAAGGGTTGTTAGAGTCCATTTCTGCATTATTTCCAGATCATTTTCAAAGATACTGTTTCAGGTTGGTTTAACTTGGTTAAGCATTCATTTTGTTATTTTCATTTGTAGTTGTTTCAGTTTTCATTGTTTGATTTGATTTTTCTTGTTCATATGAAGACATATGTATGCAAATTTCAAGAAATATTACAAAGGTTCAAAGCTACATCAACTTGTCTGCAGTGCTGCCTTATGTTACAAGGATAGACATTGGAAGGTAATGATTGGTCTTTATTCCTTAATTTGTTTTGTTTGTTGACATTATTTTGGTTACTGAGTCATTATGTTTGAATGACCAGGCCAATATGGATGACCTTTTGAAGTTGTCTCCATCTGCTGCTGAATATATGATGAGGGAAAAACCAGAACAGTGGTCTAGGGCCTTCTATGACCAATTCACTAGTTCTGAGCACACTAACAGTAACTTCTGTGAGTCCTTCAACAACATGGTTGGCCCAATGAGAGACAAGCCCATATGTACTCTTGGAATGATGTATGGTCAACTCATTATGGGTATGTTTTATAAAAGAAGAGCTGAGGCTGATAAGTTAGAGCTTGGACAGTTGGTGCCCAGTATTTTGAAGCTGATTAAGAAGATAGAAAATTGCACAGCTCACTTGAGAGTTAATGGAGCTGTCTATGGAAGGTTATATGAGGTGAGGAACATTGAAACAAATGCTCTGTTTCAAGTTGACATTGTTCAGAAGACTTGCAGTTGTGTTCAATGGCAACTTAGAGGAATCCCTTGCATACATGCTGTATGTGTATTGATGGATATGAGAATCAATTGGGCTGAGTGAGTTTTCATACCTTCTCTGTACTTTTTTTTTGATATCAATGCTCTGTTTATTATTATTGATTGTGTGCTGAACTTATTGAATGCTCTGTTGATTTAATGCTTTTATGTTGTACTGGTGGTAGTTATTGTGACAAGTGTTATCTTGTTGATGCATTGAGAGCTACATATGCTCCTGAAATGGGTCTACTACTAGGCAGAGAAGAGTGGGATGAGGTAATATACAAATTTTACTACTTTACTACAAATTTACTTCCTCACATGCAATGTTCTGTCTTAACATGTGACTTTACTGTGCATGACCTTTTAGGTAATTTACTTTATAGGGAATCTTTAACTTTATGTGGAAAATATATTTTTAATATTTAGGGTTTCCCCTTTCACTACTTATAACATCCTTATCTCTTTCTTTTTATTCTTTCTTCATCTCTTTCTATTTTTCTTCATCCTCTCTTCATTTCTTTTTCTGTATCATTGTGCAGCCAGAAGACATGGTTGTTATGAGACCTCCAATTGACATTAGAAAACCAGGGAGGCCTTGCAAGAAAAGGAAAAGGGCTTATGATGAAGGAAAACCTATTAGTTCTTGCGATTTATCATTGCGATTTAGTCCTCCAATTGACATTAGAAAACTATTAGTTCTATCATGGGTAACATTCTCTGGATTTATCATTGCAGATTTTTGAATATATCTCGTCCTGAATTACCCTTCGCCATTGTCAGATCAACAATCTGTTTTTGTTTTTTTTTTCTTTCCTTTATGTGCATCTTTGTACAACTTTTTGGACAAGCTGTTGATGCAAATATAGCAAAGATGGGATGGTGAAAAAGGGCTATAAGTCCAATATTGCGCGTTCCTAAGTCAAAAACAACTCTTGCCTTTGGAAAGGTTTGTGAAAATGTCTAAAAATTGTGCAGGAGGAGAAAATGTGGAGGTTGGGAATGGCAAGAAATAGAATATTCTTTTGTGGTCATACAACTGGATCCCTCTCCAAGGCCCAAGCCTCAAACATAATTTCAAAGAGTTATATTCAACCAAATAATCATAATCCTTCACAGAGATACTGGGGGTTCAAGAAGGGTTTTAAAATTAGTTAACGTGAGGATGCATGGATTTTTCAGATTACTTGGAACAAATTTGATCATCCTGTTTGGAGAATTGGGCAAGTACATTAATCACGAAAAAATTGCTGATGAACTCCAAACAAATTCCCTCTCACACTTTTATCATGGACTTGGGATTACCTAGCTATATTCCAATGGGTTCCTCATTTGTGTACAGATATCCCAAGCATGCAATGATAAATGGCTTGAATCAGACGCTCTCATTTATCCCCAAGTGTGTTGTTGGTCCGGTTAAGCGGTAGCATGTAACTCACTGTAATACTTAATACTCACGTCAATCTAATACCGCGTTGGATACAAATTTAACGTCAATTTAATTTCTAAAAAAAAATCTGTCCTTCATTAATAATTTTCGCTGTAATAAGTACACCAACGTACCATAATTGCTTTTTTTTTATCAGAACATACCATAAATGCTACAGTGTGAATGGTTTTCCCAACTACATGCTGAAGGCGCCCGCTTAGAAGCCAACCACTTCCCACCTGCTTCTTCAATGGAGTAATTCAGTAGTACTTGAAAACTAGCTAACATGTTGTTGTTCGAAAGTGGTTGATTTAAATATATCTAACTCTGTACAATATTAGTAGCGCCTTAATTAGGGTCACCCAATTTGATTGTGATGGGTCACTCATGCCCTACGAGATCTTATTATCAACTTTATACGACTTAGAACTAGAAAAAATAAAAATAAAATAGAATTTTATTATTGAATGACTAGAATTTTATTACAGGAAGCATATATAAGAGATCTTATGACTGCTATGCATCCAGCCATTCGTAGAATTCCAGATCACATGTCTGCACAGAAACTCATTTGCTTGTATATCCAAGAAATGTGTGCTAATATTCGCCTGACATTACATTTTTCCTTAGATGTGCTAACATTCGTCTCACTCAATGGATGTAACTTAACCTCTATTCCCGGTTATATATACACCATCTTGAACCTCAACTCAGATTGACGTGATCATTCTTGTTAGATGCTCCAAACTGAAGACTCTCACTTCGAGCATTACATTTTTTAGATTGAACGAAAGTAAGGAGGAAAGTGTTGTGCAGGTTGGTTGATGAAATCCGATGCGAACGTGGAATAAAATCGGAAGCAAATGGAGTGTGATTCAGTGAATGTGTCAAAATACAGCTGATGAATGGTTCTTACCTGGGTTGCACGGACGCTCCATTTGTTGAGCCGTGTCCGCGTCCGACTCGCGGCGGACACAGGACGCGCGTGGGACGCTGACACGACGCGTGTCCGACGCACCAATTTGCGCGTCCTGCGCGCGTCTGATTTGGACGCACCAATGACGCGTGTCCGACGCATTTTTTTTTCATTTTCATATAAACTTTTTCCTTTATTTTTACTATTATTAACCAAATGAAGAAAGACACACATTTCAATCAATAATTTAGGTCTTTATTCGGATTTTATAATTGGAAATGACATCATGTATACCCTTAGTTGGACATGTGTTTGTAGGACCATAATATCGCAATGTACAGGACTCTGGGGTTAATAAACAACGATGTCGCGAGGCAGTCGCAAAGAGCTAAAATAAACGACGCAAAGAATAATGACAGGCGAGACATAAAGAAGACGTGAGATCTGGCGAGGGTTAAGAAGTGTCGCGAGATTGAATAGTTGTACACTGGCGACACTTCGCGAGATATTCCCGAAAATAAAGGATAGCTTAGCTGTCATCCACTATGTATTACCCTATATAAAGGGTCGAATGAGTCTGTTGTAAGGGAGAGATCTTTTGAGAATTGTGAGGCAAGTCATTAGGAGAGAGAAAGTTTAAGAGTATTTTACTTGCTAAGTGTAATTCTACTTTTCCTGTGTAGAACTCATGAAATTAATCAATAAACATTCTCAATTATGCAACTTTCAAATGGACTGATTAACCAAAATATAGTGAGGGGTGTAGTGTGGGAAAACCCGCTACTACATATGCGCTAGAAACAGGGACCTAATCTTGTTGGTTCAAGAAAGAAAATCGCAATTAAAGCTGTTTAGATCAAGAAAATGAGAAAGGAAACTCTTAGATCGGATGAAGCAGGGGAAAAAGATATGGCATGTGGTGCAGATACAGGAGTAATAATTAGTGAATTTCATGAAAATATCAGAGGAAGAATACACAAACGGGATTTTGAAGGAAAGAAGATTACAGACAGAGAAATGATATCACCTTTGAAAGATTGGGAAAAACAAGAGATAACATTCACTACGGGAGAGATATCCAAAGAAAATTTGGATCACCCATCTCCATTAGTGATCGCAATTAACGCGTATAAGGAGAAAGAAGAATCGGAGAACACAGCGAAAACATGGGTGGTAAATGGAGTTTTAATTGATACAGGGAGTCTGGTGAACATAATGTTCTATCACACTTACAAAAAGATGGGATATGAAGACGAGGATATGACTTTCGCGGCATACAATATTCAAGGCTTTGGTAAATCCATAACCAAAGTTAGAGGGGAGATAAAAATACGTATTCCATTAGGAAGAATCGAAACTCAGGTGACATTGAGTATAGTAGATATGGAATCACCGTATAACTTGTTACTAGGAAGACCATGGGTACATGCAATAAAAGCTGTGGCGTCAACACTTCATCAATGTATCAAGTTTCCAACACCAACCGGAATAGGTGAGATCAAAGGGGATGCTGCTAAAGGAAGAATATATTATCAAAATGAAGTAGAATGTTGCGAGGAACAAATAAACAAACAAAAGAATATGTCTAAGCATCGCAAAAAGATGGCGAGGGAAGCTAGGAAAGAAGAAGAGTTCAGAGTTTACATGATCAAAGCGAAGGAAGGAAAAGGCATACTTAGCGAGATCTCGGGAGAAGAAAATGATCCCGCGACGGAACCGAAAGGACCAACCCCTATGGGAGAACCGAAGGCCAGTTACGTCGCGGCAGAGCAAACTAAAGAAGTGAATGTTGGAACTAAGGAAGAACCTAAGATGCTAAAGATTGGAACTAACATGGGAGCGGATGAAGAAGAAAAGAGGCGTTGGTCTGTTGCGAGATTATAAAGATATCTTCGCATGGGATATGGATGAAATGCCTGGTATAGATCCATCGGTAGCTTGTCACAAGTTGGAAATTGATAAAAATGTGAAGCCATTCAAACAAAGAATTAGAAAGATAGCAACAGCATATCACCCTCAGATAGAAGAAGAGTTGCAGAAGATGTTGGACGCAGGAATCATTAGACAAGCAAAATATCCCGAGTGGATAGCGAATATGGTTATAGTTCCAAAGAAGAACAAAGGAATAAGGATTTGCATTGATTTCACTGATTTAAATAAAGCCTGCCCTAAAGACAGTTTTCCATTGCGAGATATTCCCGACTAGTCGAATCGGGGCGGGGAATGAAAGGGTATCCTCATTTGGATGGATACAAAGGTTACAATCAGATCCCACTCGCCGAAGAGGATCAAGAGCATACCGCTTTCTTCGCTCCAAGAGGATTATACCGCTATACTAAAATGCCGTTCGGTTTGCGAAATCCGGAGCGACGTATCAAAGGATGGTAGAAGAGGTATTCGCAGAATGGATACATAAAACACCTGGAAGTCTATGTAGATGACATGCTAGTAAAAAGTAAGAAGGCAGAAGATCACGTGCGAGACTTGAAAGAAATCTTTGAGCAAATGAGGCGTTTCAACATCAAAGTCAACCCAGAAAAATGTACCTTTGGAGTTGCGTCAGGAAAATTCTTGGGTTACATTGTGTCAAAGGAAGGAATACACGTTGACCCGGAGAAAATAAAAGCAATTCGCGACATGCCGACGCCGGCGACAGTAAAAGATGTTCAAAAGCTAAATGGATTGTTAGCATCACTAGGAAGGTTCATCTCGCGATCGTCTGATAAATGTAAACATTTTTTCAGTGTTCTAAAAAAGGGATCGAAATTCGAATGGACGGACGAATGTGAAAAGGCTTTACAAGGAATTAAGGAGCATTTAATGGATGTATCCATTATGCAGAAGGCAGAACCTGGGGAAGAGTTATTAATATATCTGGCGACTACTTCGCACGCCTTAAGTGCAGTTTTATTGCGAACGGACGCAGGAGTGGAAAAACCAATCTATTATATCAGTAAAACTTTTAATGCCGCAGAAAGAAATTATTCAAAGATTGAAAAACTAATCCTAGCGTTAGTCTATGCGTCATTTAAACTTCGCATATATTTTCAGGCACATACTGTTAGGGTAGTAACAAGGGTACCAATCGAGTCGGTAATGAAAAATTCAAAAAGATCAGGAAGAGTCGAAAGATGGAATGCTCAAATAAGTCATTGCAAACTCAAATATGAAATATTGTCTTCAAACAAGTCACAAGTCGTCGCAGACTTTCTGGCAGAATTTCCTTTAGAGGAAGATGAAGCAGTGGATGAAATGATGGATGTAGAGGAAGAACATGGAGATCCAAAAGATTTGTTAACTGAGCCAAACCGGTGGGAAATATTAGTGGATGGATCATCAAATGGAGAAGGTAAAGGAGTGGGAATTGTTATGATTTCGCGAGGAAGGCAATAAGTTAGCTTTTGCTTTTAGATTGGAATTTGAGTCTACCAATAATGAAACGGAATACGAAGCCATAATACATGCTTTACGATTTGCAATAGAAATGAAACCGGAGAGTGTGAGAATTACCAAGTGACTCGCAATTGGCAATTCGTCGGATAACGTAAAAGTATGCTACAAATGATCCATCCCTACGAATACACAGAAGCTTGTAGAAGTGTTGTCGGCCCGGATACCAAAAAATAAAATGGAGGCACATATCAAGGAGAGATAATGACTCATGAGATGCTTTTTCCTTTATATCAAGTATGATGACGTAGACCCAACTGCGAGGAATATCAAAATACGACGCCATCGGGGCGCCATCAATTAATAAAGAGGAAGGACAAGAAGCAGATATAATGATGGTGGTAGATGAGATGCAACGTCGCGAGGAAGATTGGAGGATAGAACTTCACGCATATTTAATGAAAGGCGAGGTACCAAGAAATAGATTGGAAGCACACAAGTTAAAGAGCCGAGCAACAAATTATGAATTGCGAGATGGCGTGCTTTATCGGCATTCTTTTGATGGACCTTCGCCTCGATGTCTGACAAGGAAAGAAGGAGAAACCATATTGAAGATGCTGCATAGTGGGGATGCAGGAAATCATAGCGGCGGAAGATCTTTGGCATATAAGGCGAAGACGCAAGGATATTATTGGCCATATATGCATGAGGACGCGAGAGCAATAGCCAGACGCTGCGAAGATTGTCAAAGACACGGAAAGAAGATACATGCACCGGGAGCACCATTAAATTCTTCAAGAAGTGTATGGCCTTTTGGAAAATGGGGTTTAGATATTGTGGGACCATTTTTACCGGGAACAGGACAAAGAAGGTACCTAATTGTCGCAACGGATTATTTCACAAAGTGGGCGAGAGGTGAAAGCGGTCCAAAGACATTCGCGATAAAGATGTTTTTACTTTCATATTTGAAAATATTATATGCAGATTTGGGATCCCCGCACAACCGGTATCCGATAATGGGAAGCAGTTTGAAGGACAAAATATAGAGTTGCTGCTTAATGCATTTCAAATAAGGTGTGGAAAATCAACTCCACTATATCCACAAGCTAATGGCCAAGCGGAGGCAACAAACAAAACGATTGCTGATATATTGAAGAAAAAATTGGAAGGACACAATAAAGGATGGTGCGAACAAGTACCCAATGCAGTGTGGGCCTATAATACAACTAGAAGAGAAGCCACAGAATGTCTCCTTTTGCTTAACTTACGGAGTTGAAGCAAGTGCTCCCAACAGAGGTCGTGATTCCGACAACCAAAAAGAGGTGCTGGGATAAAAATCTTAGCGCAGCAACATTTTAATAAAGTTGGATGAATTGGAAGAAAAAAGAGAAAAGGCCATGCGACACATGGAGAATTATCGGCCGAAGACTGGCTAGAGAATATAACAAGCGTGTAAAAATACGTGAGTTCCAACCAGGAGACTTGGTGTTGCGAGAAACCCCAATATATCAACGTGAAAGTGGAGGCAAACTGGCGAGAAAATGGGATGGGCCTTATATCGTCAAAGAAGTAGTTGGTACAGGGGCATATAGATTGATGGACCCCGAAGGAAGAGATGTGGGACAAAAATTGGATAGACCATGGAATAGGTTATATCTAAAGAAATATTACCCGTAATAACGAAAGATGACAAAAGGAATCAAGATGAAATACTTCTTCGCCAAATATTTGCGACATTCAATAAAATGCAGAGAGAATCCAGCGAAGAGATCGCGATAAGAATAACAAAAAGTCAGGAATGGCTTAACAAAACAACAAGAGATAAGGAATGATTAAATGAATGAATCTAGACTCTCTGCAGACAAAATAGCAAATGATGAAGAATGATTGAATAAAAAGAATGAATGAATGGGACGAACCTTTATGGCGTACACCCTAGTTCGCGAATTATATTTCGTAAGAGGCAAATGTAAGACCTAAAGTGCGTCATATAAGGGGGTATCTCTTAACATGGCTCAGGTGGAAGGTTACACCGCTCCTGAAACCTGGGTCATGCAGATTTGGGGCCCATGAAAGCCTATCCGGGGAGATACCTTGGATTCCCAACTATATATGTAGGTTATACCGGTTGGGCGACCGAGGGTCTCTTTCCTAGGAGTCGCAGTGTATGCTCAAGGCGCCGAGGTACACGGTTGAGCAGAGTGCCCGGGATGGATGAACCTACCCTGGCCATTCTTGGCAAGTCTTGGCATGCGTTGCACTCGCCCGAAGAAAACTCCACTTAGGGTGCAGTCTCGTAACCATAAACCCTATAGGTATAAGGGATAAGAGATCGCAAAACAATCGGTTGTTGTTAAGACCAGGATGGGAGGAGCTAGTCTTGTATGGCCGATGTTTCGCCTCCTTGAAGGGGCAACCGGGAGATGATAAGGGCGGTGCTCTCCATTAGGGGAGTGCCAAACAGACGCAAATGTCATGAGGCTTTGTTTTCGCAAGGAGACTTAGGCTTGTCATATTTGTGCAATGATCCTGCAGAGGCAATAATACTAACGCGAGGGTAAGGCGAGATCAATGGGTCTTTACACGAAAGTGTACGGACGTCCTGCGATTTCGTCGCACGACGGCAATGTCATGGGGCTTTATGTTCGCAAGGATATCTAGGCCTGTCATATTGTCGCAACTAAAACATCCTGCAGAGGCAAAAATACTTGGAAAATGATAAGACAAGATCAATGGGTCTTTACATGCAAGTGTAAGGACGTCCTGCGATTTTGTCGCCATAAAAGGTGGCAGGGGAGGACCTCTAATTAGGGAGGTCTAACTCGGAAGACCACACAAAATTGATAAGGCAAGGTCAATGAGCCATTGCATGAAAATGTGAAGGCAGTCTGCGACCTTGTCGCCACAAGAAGAGATAAAATAAAGACTACCGAAATGATAAGGCGAGAAAAGTAGGTTTCTTCACTCATGGAGATACCTGCGACCTCGTCGCAATACAAAATGATGATGACTGATTAAAAATCATTTCATAAAAATGTAAGCGAATAAGCTTTGCGAGATTGTGGTCATAATTAAGAAGAAGAAAATAAGAGGATTATTCAACAAGGGATTTAATCTTTCAAAACAAAAGGACAAATTAAAAGCAAAAGTTATAAAGCGCTTAATTCTCTACATCAATTTTATCATCTTCACCAATAATTTTCTCGAGCTTCACCTTCACCGGTCAATGGATGTTCATCGAAATATTTTCAAAGCACCTTCATTCTCGCAAGCTGGTGGATTTTCATTAGCAGTTTTTCAGTCGGATCTTTATTGACAACTTCAGTATTAGCGATATCTTCGCCGCTTTCATAGTCATAATCACTATCAGGAGAATCAGGGACTTCATCATCACTTACTTCCAAAGGATCGACATGAATAGGATCAAGAGACTTCGACAAAGAAAATATCATTCACAAGGACTTCCGCTTTAAGATGGAATTGACGAAGCAATGCCTTTTTGACGATTTTTACTATCAATATCCTTACAATCGACATATAATCAAACCTTCGCTCCGCACGGTCGCGAGAACGAGCAAGATGCGCGGAGAGTAGTCCATTTTCCTTGCGAATGTTAGAATAATCGGACACGAGGGTGGAGATAGTGGAACGAAGCTTTCTCTCAGTCCGCATAACAAATACACAAGATGAGAAAGTTCTTATTGAACATTATTGGCACTTTCAGTGGTAATAAACCATTCACGGAATAAATACATAAATTAAGATAGTCAAATAATTTGACTACCTTCCTTTTGAGAAGTAAGATGTTGAATTAAAGCCATGAAGTTATTCCCCAAACGGTCCATGACATCATCAAATGAATCTCCAACTAAGCCTTTCAATCGAGATCGCAAATTCTTTTCATGAGAAACAAGTATGGAATTTTCGGTCGCCAAAGTAGAGTTGGATTTTTCTAATTTGGCACATTGTTCTTGGAATTGCTTCGCTTTTACACTCAAAGTTATTCTACCTTGAATAAGTTTATCTCTCTCGCCATAATTTCTTCAAGTTGGTTTTTCAAAGAATGAATGGCTTGCTCTTGTTCTTCACATAATTTTTGGCAAGCATCATATGCACTGCGAGTAGCTCGCCACCTTATTTAACAGAGAACGTTTCTCTTGAGAAAGAGTTCGATTCTCATCCGATAAAGTTTCCAACTCCAAATTAGTTTTAGTCAAAGCATAAGAGAGGCGAGATAAGTCATTACTTAATAAGTCTTGCTTTTGCGATAAATCAAAATTCTCTTTCGACAAGTTATTTATTTGATCAATTGCATAGGTATGAAGATTATCTAAGAGATTATACTCGCCTCCATCCAAGAATCTCTTTCAACTCGAACTTCTTCAACGATAGACTCCGTCTCGATATATCTCCATTATTCGTTTTCGGTTTAATACTTTGAAGACGAGCAAGGGTTTGAGTTAAAAAAAAAAAAAAAAAGGTGGTGAGAGCATACCTTTTAATTCTTCGTTCTTCTTGTGAAGGTTATCACGATCTAGCGAGATGTTGTGAAATTTTTGATTCTCAAGGTGGAGACTATTGCACTTTGTGGTCATAACTTGGAGATCATCCTTCAGCTTACTAATTTCTTGAACCAAAGATGCTTGCGAGACCTTATCAGGACCAAGGTGCTTACTTAAAATCTCGCAGACGTTGGATTTGATAGGATCAGCAGAAGTCCTCTTGGCATCATTCACGAGATCTGAAAGAACCTTAAAGGCCACATCTATACCTTCCAAATTTTCCATTTGTTAGAGGAATTTGCTCTACCAAAAAGATGAGTCATCCTTTGCCAAGGGAACCTCATGAGAAGAGGAAGTTTTAGGGAGAGAAGTGATTGGAGAAATAGTAGAAATATTGATAGCAGAGGGTGGTGTAACATCGTTTATAGGAGGGACAGTTGTAAGGAACTTGGTCTATGAGGAGTTGAGGTATAGGAATATTATCTTGCTAACGACTTCTGGCAGCCAGAGATGAAGGTATGAATGAAGGAAATGGAACACCGGGAGTAACAGCTTGGGTTGGCGAAGCCTTTTAGGAGTTTTGTCGGGTATTTCCATCATCCCGCAAGTTACAAGTTAAATAAGAAACAGAGGCAACAATATATTGTTCATAAAAAGAAATGTTTCTTAAATACCTTGTCACTCGCAGCTTCCTTTGTTAACTACTGATTTTGTTCGCGAAGTAGGCTTTGGCTGCGTAGAGATTCTTGTTGCGAAGAGGGTTCGATGGCGAGCCCAAAGAAAGAAAAGGATCCTTTACGGTAAATCTGGTTTTGGGTTGGTTCTTGCTAAACAACAATGGCAGAAAAAGAACTATAAAGTTAAGCATACCAGTATGATTTCAACAAGAAAAACTAACTTCAAAGCAATTAACCACAAGATCAAATTAGATATGGCAAGATTAACAAACCTGGATGCCATGAGAATGACAACTGATAAGAAGTAGCAGAAGAAGAGAAGAGGATGAAGAAGGAAAACAGCAGGCAAATACTTGCAGAACGATGAAGAAGAGGAAAGTTTGCAGACGATGAAGAAGAGGAAAGGGAAAAAGAAGTTTCTTCACAAGGAACACTTCTATAAATAGATGAGAAAAGGTATTACGACCGGATAACATTAAATGCGCCGGTAAAAGAGGCAAATATAGACACGTGTTAACGGTCATTACCCAAATCCAAGGAAACTTGAATAAAAGAAATTTAGCAGAATTCAAATATATGGCATATTTCCTAATAGGCGAGAAGAGATTGCGAAACCGATTATTCTCCGTAACGCATAAGGCAAGAAATGACACTCAGTATATAGGAGCTTGAATTTCGCAAAAGAATAGAGGCAAGTACGTACTTTTCAAGTCCAATATTCTTTCGCTCGTTCCTTCATCAATGAAGACCAAAGATTATTACAACAATGATTTTCCTTAAAAATCACTCTTCAAGCAATATTCAAGGAAAAAGAGGCAAGATGTAGGACCATAATATCGCAATGTACAGGACTCGCGGGGTTAATAAACAACGATGTCGCGAGGCAGTCGCAAAGAGCTAAAATAAACGACGCAAAGAATAATGACAAAGTAGACATAAAGAAGACGTGAGATCTGGCGAGGGTTAAGAAGTGTCGCGAGATTGAATAGTTGTACATCGGCGACACTTCGCGAGATATTCCCGAAAATAAAGGATAGCTTATTTGTCATCCACTATGTATTACCCTATAAAGGGTCGAATGAGTCTGTTGTAAGGGAGAGATCTTTTGAGAATTGTGAGGCAAGTCATTAGGAGAGAGAAAGTTTAAGAGTATTTTACTTGCTAAGTGTAATTCTACTTTTCCTGTGTAGAACTCATGAAATTAATCAATAAACATTCTCAATTATGCAACTTTCAACAGACTAATTAACCAAAATATAGTGAGGGGTGTAGTGTGGGAAAACCTGCTACTACAGTGTTGATCTAAGAATGCAATTTGATTGTGCTATGTGTTTAATAGTGACTGATTATTTGACATTCGGCGTGTATAAACAAACAATATCTTCTTTTCTTTTAAAATTTATACATATATAACATCATTTTCTAATTTTTAGGGTCGAAATACTTGACTTTGCTGTATAAATACATGATTATATATATAAATAATATATAAATAAAATATGTATATACGTGTCCGCGTCCTAGTTTTTTGAAAATTTTGTAGTGTCCGCGTCAGCGTCGTGTCGTGTCCGCGTCTACGCGTCCGCGTCCGTGCAACCCAGGTTCTTACAAACAATCCATTGATGAAATACTTAGTAGTTTTATTATCTTACACTGGGTTTTTATTCCTACCTATATTTATTTATTTTTTATTTTTTTTGGTCCCACCGCACACGTAGCAAAAAAATTCTCACACAATTTTTCTAAAAATTCTAAAAAGAAATTCAAAATGAAGAACGAAATGGAAAAAATATCCATGAAAGAGAAAGAATAGATATACTAATTAATTGCGATAACCCAACTTCTCGATCAAATTTTGAAGTCTTGAGTGATTTTACTGTCCTTATATTCATTCAAATTGTCTAAACTTATGTTATCTGTTAATTAATATCTCTTTTAACTAATAAATTTGGATGGTCCCGACAACATTAATTTATAGAGTTTCTACTGTACTAGCTCCCTCCTCACCCAAAAAGTTCCATCCTAAAAGACATCATTATCTCATATTCAGAATCAGATGAACTAAGATCAAATGATCAATATCCAACATGCATATCTTTCTTTTTCAACCACATCGTTTAAAACTTTAAATATAAAAACATTAACATTCGTGAAACATGGAATGAAATATGTATAGATAATTAAGCTAATCACGGGGAGACAGAATCCATAGCAGCTTCATAAATTCTCTCAAATGCCTTCTCTAAGCAATTGTTGAACATTTTATGATTTATCAACTCTTTCTCAGCTCCAACGGTTATCCTCATCTGTCCCATGTAGCTCACCATTGTTACCATGAGACTCTACATATGACCAATTTATCCATCTTGATCAGATAACAAAAAAACAATATTCATGCAACGTTAAAAAGAGAAATATAGATATCTTGAATGTAAAACGAAACCTATATCAAAAACTATATCAAAAACTCGACTAATATATACTACCTCCGTTTCTGGAATAATCTAAATTGAAAAAAAAATGAAAGTAACATTTTTTTTCCAGAAACGGAGGGAGTATATGTTATCTCCACTCCACAAAAAGTGGGGTTTTCACTTTTCTACTAATTTTATTAAGGGAAAAATTAAAAACTAAAGGATTCAATTATTATGGGATGGAAAGAGTATACATGAATATCCACAATATACGTCAATACCCAAACACCATACCTATAGATATGCATCTTTTGACTGAACCTAAATCAAATTTTAATCTTACCGCAGGAATATTCACCACCATGAAGTAGATACCCTTAACAGGATGGTTTGCTAGGGATATTTTCTCCATCGGTCCTATCAAATTTGATATGCACACGCTCACCTTCCCTATGACATCACGTATGTATTTAGAAGTTTTCTGCATATTGAGGAGAATATATTATTGTTATGCATAAATCAATTAATAGATCATTATCCATCACATGATTGCAATATTCTAAATATAAGGTGATTGTCATGGTTACCTCTGGACCTCTTAATTTTCTCATTAGCTCGACTAACCTACCGGTTAGATAAACGCCTAAGGAGTTCTTCTTCTTGGTGATCATTTTCTTAGCTCCAAATACAAATTCTAATGGGTCGGAAGTATTAACGTTGGCTGCATTAGGGATAGGGACCTGGATAAAGCCGAAGTTGTTACCCCATGGATTTTTGGTTTTTGGTTTCCCCATTTCCTCTACCGATTGATATGTGGTTAGTTCCCTAGTGTTCAGTAAAACTAAAGCGGTTGAACGTGCATTGCCGGAACCCTTGCTTGTGCTCTCCATGTATAGTCTTATTCCATAAAATATTACACCAACCATCACATCGTTAACCGTCTGTTTCATAGGAAAAAAAATATATACGAGTTATATTTTTGTCAACACGAAGGAAGGTAGTGAAAGAACATCAATCTTACCCCACCAAGTTTTGTCTTGATTTCTTTGATTTGATCAAGAGAGAAAGTGACAGTAGAGATTGAAACCGGCCTAAACTCAGCTCCCTCAGCTGACCTGATAGGGCTAGCATGATCTGCCAACATATTAGCCTTCCATAGACCCCAAGTGAAATCTATTATAGTGTTCTTGAATATGGACAAAATCTTTATAACACTCTTTTTCTTATTCATGTAATCATGAGATCTAATCTTTGGAAAAGTTAAAGGAAGAGAAGGATTATCAGATCTTTGAAAACAGCTAAAGAGGGCACTCATGAGTGAATATCCATCACCAAGGGCATGATGAAGCTTAAACACCAGTGTCCCAGCGGCATTACTTGTTGGGTACTTGAACACGTAAATCTCCCATAGCGGTTTATTTTGTGGTAGTCGATCCATAGCTATCTTTGATAAATATTCTTGAAGGTGTTCATCGTAGCATTCCACCTGTAACCCTTCTTCAAACGATAAAACCTTGATGTGGTCATCGGGATTTACTGTAACCCTTTTCCAGTGTTTCTCTCCATTTTCTCCTGTAACCTGCATTACAAACCTATATGAAATCTTTTGTACAATTTAATACGGATTATTCACTACTACTCACTAGCACTAGAACATGTAGAGCAAGAGTACGTACCAAGAGGGAGGAGAAACGTGGGTTGATAGGTAGGAAGACATTCTTAAGCAATGACATAGTTTGAGAGTCATCGATTGGAATTTCTGATTCCAAAACTGCAAGAATGGTCATGGATAGCGAAGAACTGCTGTAATATTGTCCGGTTGGAGTGGCGGGTACCAGATCTTCATCTTCTTCATCAATGGATGGCGAGCTAATTTCTAATTTAGAGTACTCCATTTCTATTGTTTTCGTGTCCTTCAAATTCTGCTTTGCTGAAATTGTATTGATAGTAGTACATTAAGTAGTGCATGATCTATTGATAAATTGTCGGTACGAATGCTGTTGCATAAATAAATACGATGACAGACAGCCAAAGTATATTACACGGGGCCTCCCGCATAGTGTTTGTAGCTTTTTTCACATATATCCAGACATATGTGATTGACATGCAATCAACTTTGTGCAATGTATTAGTTGTATGATTAGTTTGTAATGACAGACATATGTGATACACTATACAACTAGCCATATGCATGATTAGTTTTTTTTTTGCTAGATAAAGAAAGAATTTTATAGCGAGGAAAAAGAATCCAAAAACAACCCACAGACACACCCCCCACCCCAAAAAAAAGAACACAAAATTGGTTTAAAAGACCAAAATCAAAATTTCCTGGATGAAAAGGACAGTCAGATTTAGATACTGTTAAAATGGACAAAATTTTAAAAATAAAGATGTAACTGGTTTCATCCTGTCCATTTTCAAATATTTTTTCTTATTTTTATTTTACAATGGGATGCATCCAGTTTCATCCTTGCTATTTTTAAGTTTAAGCGAGGATGAAATCCAGTTTCATCCTTGCTTATTTTTTTTTTGTCCATTTCACCCATAAAATTTTTTACTCGTCCATTTGAACCGTGTTTTAAATTTTTTTGGCCAAATGACCCATTTTCCGAAAAAAGAAAGGATTACACTAATGAGTGTCACCGTTGCCAAGCAACATTCACTCTGGACGTGTCAACTCCCTGAAAGCGAAGAAACTTTTGCTCAGAGAAAAGAACCAATTTTGACGTCTCCAATCACCTCCAGACGTCCTTGAAAGCTTTATTTACCGGGAAATCCCAAAGCATTCCTCGGCTTCCAATAGCCCACATAATGGAAGCCGATAATCTTCGCCTTTACTCTTCCACCTAACAAGCACCTCGTGGACGAGTTCAATTATGTGCACACTCTTTTAAATTAAAGAGTGTATATTTGACATGTTATTTTGATTGGTTGATTAGTTAAGTGTAGGGCCCATTACCTTCCATGTTTAGAATCTTAACCCTCATTAGTTGTTACATAATTCCCTAAACTTAATCAACGGTGGAGATTGAATTACGTGCACACTCGTCAAGGAGTGTGCACAAAATCGGACTCCCTCTTGGACAATGCAGTCAGTTGGCATAATCCAAAATACCCCTAAATTCTAAGTGCTATACAGTGAAGTGAACAAAGATGCCACCAACAGTTTCAACGGAGCAAGCACAAAGTTGTAAAAATTGACCAAACTGTTAGTTGTACGGTATAACTTTTATAATATGGTAGGCTTGGCTCGACCACCAAATCTTATTTATTTAAAAAGAAATGTTATCGATAAGTTAATAATCCTGGCGTCTTTAGGGGCAACCCCGAAAGAATTAGGGGCGACACAAAAGACAAAATAGGTTGAAAATACTTGTATACCCCTTCATAATCGGTAGTTTAGGTTTTTTTTAGCTACCGATTGCAAAATCTCATTTTTGGGGAAACTCTATATTCGATAGGTATATGAACTATTTATACTACCGAATATGGTTGGATATTTGCAAAGAGAGCAAGGATAATCGGAAGTCAAGATAACTTCATTTACTACCGATTATAGGCTCAACCAAAATTTCAAAAAAAAAAAAGGATTTTTGCAAAATCGATTTTGGGGCTACTCTATATTGGTAGTTATATGAACTATTTTGACAACCGATTATGGTAGGATATTTGCAAAGAGAGCCACTGTATAATCGGAAGTCATGATAACTCTTCCTTTCTTACCGATTATAGGCTCAACCAAAATTCCAAAAAAAAAGGATTTTCGCAAAATCTCATTTTGGGGCTACTCTATATTCGGGAGTTAAATAACCTAAATTCCCTACCGATTATGGTAGGATATTTTCCAAATGTCTACTTTAATCGGGAGTCAAGGTAACTTTATTTACTACCGATTATAGGATAGTCAAAATTTAAAAGATATAGGATTTTATTTTGGGGATACTTTATATTCGGAAGCTATATAAACTAAATTGACTCCCGATTGTTGATTAACTACCGATTGTAAAGGGTAGTTTGGGATTAAAAAAAAACGCCCCGAAAATAAACTACCGATTGTGAAATAACCTACCGATTATGACAGTTTTTGTCGTTTTATGTCGCCCCTAATTCTTTCGGGGTTGCCCCTAAAGACCCAGGTTAATAATATGCTTCAAAAAAAAAAAAGATAAGTTAATATTTTATTGTTTCATAGGTATTATTAATTTTTTAATACCAGTAATTTATTAAAATGAGGAGACCATCATCAATTTTTACGAGTAGGTCATGCGTGCCCAGGGGCGAAGCTTAGTGAGGACTAGGGAGGACAGTTGTCCTCCCTAGAATTTAGGGAATTTCTATTTTAGGTTTAGAAATTTAAAATTTTTTATAATTGTCCCCCTAGGTTCTACAAAATTGCTATAATATATTTCATTTGTGTAACTTTTTACACATTTTAAAATTTTCTATAACAAATTCTAGCACTAAGTATAATGTTCTATGAAATATTGATATTTTGTGGAGTCTTGAAGCAAGTTCTGTATTTTTTTTTGTCCCAAAAGACCCTAAAATCTTTCGGGTGGCCGGATCTTCCGCTATATATCCATATTTCCACATAGGTCTGGCAACCTTTTAAGACAGTAAAGGGATTACTTCTAGTCTTTGCAACACAAAAATACTGAAATCCTGTATGGCATTCGCTTTGGTAGTTTAAATGCCTAGCATAGCCAGGTATTGATAAATCTAGCTCCACGGGAGATTTTGAACTTTGTTTTTTCTTTCAAACTGTAATTTTTTAAAAAGAGGTCTTCAAAATCTAAATGTCTTTTTGAATGGCTTGTTCAAGACTGGGAATGAAATTGCACTTCTGATTGTTGGAAACTTGGAATGTATTTCAATTCAAGTACTGCATAATATGTGGTCGAATCAGCTTAGTGAATGGATTTTTTTCCTTTTGGTAATTAAACTGCATTCAACAAAAAAAACTTAAAGAGGGCTTTACAAACACGGGGAAAAGCCCTTCCCCTTCCATTACATAAAGCTTTGTTTGCTGCCTTGAATGATTCTTTTCTCAAAGGCATGAAAATAGCTAGCATACAAAATGGGTAGATATGACCCCAAAATAGAAGGGGAAACAAGAAGAATCGGTTGTTTAAGTTGTAACTGAATCTTAAATATAGAGGAAAATGGTTGGTTCATTCTTCTGCTTCTATGTCTTTTCCCTGTCTGGAATCTTCTGCTTCTATGACTGCCAACCATCTTTTTCTTCATTTTAAGATAGCTCACCAAGTTTTCTCCAGTCATGAAACTCCAACTTTTTGAAACCAGATACAACTTCAAAAGTGATCATGATATTGTAACGGATGCTACAGCTTTACTTTCAGCTTGGGCCAATGAGCTGGGATTACTGGCTACCATTAATTGAACCCAAACCAGTTGTTCGTTGCAGACTTTTAACCTCGATATATCCCATAATCTTTCCATCATTTCTCAAAACAATCATATGGTGAACCCATCTATGTATCTTTATTTAAAGCCAACTCCAATAGGAATCCCATGCTTATCCGTATACGATATTCAGCTTTTCCTCCGAGAAAAACTTCCATTTGTTGGTATGGATGATGGACTTGTACGTACTTGACCTATATGCTTGAGCAGGATAACAAGTTCAATCAACTTGATTTCATTGGACTTTGACTGTTCCTTTTCATTCACCATACCTGAGGAACAAGCTGTTTGTGAAATCTCCAGATTCTCCTTGGGCTGAGTATGATGATGAAAGAGACCTAAAAGGTTCGTTATCAGAAAGTTTAGAGATATTCTGGAGAACTCTATTTGCTCTTTGGTGCCAGCCTGATGGTGTTATCATGTGAAGGAAATTAGCAAGATGTAATTCAAGGGTTCCTTGGTAGAATAGGAGAGTCTAATAATGTCGTGTGGGAGTCGGCCTCCAGCTTTATGTCAGACATTCTCCTGCAAAATAACAGATAAATGAAATATGGTCACAGAATTTCAACAAATGAAAATTTCTTGACTGTTCCATCTATTCAGTAAACAAGAAGTATTTCTCAAACTAAAAAATCTTCCATTACTGGACAAATTTTAAGTTCCCTCATCCGAAGTAAACACATAAAGACTCGTTACTTCTTTACTGCGTAAAAGTCACTACTGCATAAATAGTCACAAGCACAACAAGAAGTCATGTGTATGAGTAAGAAACCTAATCATGTGATCATGTAAAATATGAAAGCAAAGCCACCTTTGGAACCCTTATGCAACTGGCTATTTGGAAATTAGATTTCCGAATCATTTGAGGTTTACAGAAAGGCCTGCCCTGGATTTTGGCAAAAACATGTAACGCTGTATGGTAAAGAACAAAACCTTTGGAATTCAATGTATCGGGTTGAATACCAACACACTTTCCAAATGGTTATCAATAAGTAGCACGCTGCAGGGTAAAAAAAAAAACAAGTCATTTGGATTTATATACAACACATGGACAGTTCCTTTAGATCAATGGTGAAGGATTTCAAGACCAGACCCGTTATCTCAAATTACTCAGTTTGTGTGTCAATAGTTTTACCTCACTAAATGACATTGTATGACTTGATCTATAACTCGGTCAAAGAATGTATTTGTAGTTTTGGAAGCTAAAACACTGCAATGTTCAGTCAGGGGATCTCATATGTACACTAAGTTTCTCGCACAAGCTTCGCGTGTTTAATTTAGAATACTAAATCATATTGGGTATAGGTGGTTCAATGTTTTTGCTGTTCAGGGCAACAGCTTCAGTATGTTCCCAGACAAAATCGCTAAAAACATTGATATTTTTGAAGAAAAAGAAATTCTTAAGTGCCGCATGCTCATGTCACGTGTGTAAAAGAATGAAGCAACTCAGCTCACATACCTGAAAAAGACATCTGTACTGCAAACATTCCTCAGATGCAATCTTGCAATCTTCCCTGAACCACAACAATTTGAAGTTGCCTCAAGTTTCCCACTCCGGACTGCTTGAGTTGAAGGTACTTATCAGGACGTGCTTGAGCAAAAGGAAGAACACGCGCTCCACCAATAAAGCTTTACTTGTAAATCTTACACGCCTTCATATATTGTTAAGCGAGTTACGAACTACACGTAAGAAATAAATGGAGCAGATTGTTAACTTCAAGAAAAAAGAGAAGAAAAAAAAATCTACTGATTGTTCATGTTAAAAGGTGAAGGAAACCTGCAATGGCAGTGAAGGAAATTCATAAACACAAAAGGTACAGATCATCTACAATGGGTACATGGTACCTCAACCAAATAAAAATCCTCACGCTAACCTGATTATATCGTTTTCGATCAAATACTAACACACAGTTCTCCTGATGCTAGCGGCATGCAGCGAATGAGACTTTTCCGTAAATCCATATAGTCAGGTTTCTCCTAGTAAAAGAAGAAAAGTTGTCATGCTGTCAATAATGCCAAGACACTGATGTAACTAATACTTTAATTATATTTGTATGCTTGATATAAGTTTAAAAATCCTAATCCTAGTAAAAGAAGAAAAGTTGTCATAATAACAAAGCTCCCATGCTGTCAATAATTCCAAAACACTGATATTTGGGAAATAGATCAATGTGGTACTTCCATTGGCTAAAAGTAATCAAAAAAAAAAAATTATGGTATATATACTCAACTTGAGTAATTTAGAGATGATGAAAATCGAAACCAACTAACTCACCAATTCGGTAGATTCCTATGCTAAAATATCGGATATTGTAAAGCCAAGTATCTCTAAAATTTATATCTTTCTAAAACTAGCAAACTGAATCCATATAATTTAACGATGAAGATTTTAGGTGCACAAATGGTAAGGTCAGCATTCAGCGCTTGCATGCGTTTAAGCTTTAAACAAATAAATAGAAAGACTTATATAGTTAATCAATAGTTTAAAAAACCAACAAGGTTGGACAACCAAGAGTCATAACTTAACGCAAAAAGCTTGGGTCGTGACAAAAGTGCCCGACTCAAAATTTGATCACATAATGATAAGTAACACCTCGATTCATTGGAACAAATAAAACCTAGAGATTGAGTGCATCAGACAAACTTTGATAGAGATGAAAGATAGTAAGATACTTTTTGGTCGGCATGCATTAATCACCATGGAGATCATAGACGCTAATTCACTTTGAAATATTGCTCAAAGACCTTTTGTGGTTTCTTGGAGAATTCATGTTCACTTTGTTGATTATTAGAACTATAACGACAAGCCTAGAAGACATAAAACTTGCCAAATTACACACAGGCTATTGAAGGGATCGACTACCACTAAATGTCTAAATGTGAAGTTTTCATTTGTGGGGATCGGGAAGAAAACTAACTTTGTGCGCATATGGTGCACGATCTCCAAAAATAGACCATACGAGCCTCACAATCAAGGAATAAGTCTTTCGGTGATTCTTGCATCTGCAAAAAGTAGAAATAAAATCTTCATATCATGTTCGATACCCAAAGCTGTCCTAAAATTCCAAAGGTTAGCAAAGTTTTACGAACCAAAGAATTTCGAATAGTCTTTAAAAGAATCCCAAGAAATTTTATCCACAAGGGCGAGGAGAATAAGCGTAGAATCCAAAACATGATGCCAACAATGACACACTTGAATCCTTCTCAAATTCTCCTGAAACTCAAAGTAAACATATCGACATCATGCAAATACTTGAATTTGACCCATTGGAAACCAGAAGACATAAAAGAAAATACCTGGAGAGAATGTTTAAGATCAAAACTAGCACCAGATCATGCCAGTAGAAACTTTTGAATGCAAACACAAGCCTTTACAAAAAAAAATTAAAAAAAAGCACTTCATCAAAGACAAGGCAGAACATAGAGAACAATAGACTTGGCAACAGCATTTGTTACACACTGGATGATGAATCAAATCACACCTGGGCCACATGTATATGATTAGCTTGTCCAACCTTCCTCAAATTAAATACACCCTTTTCTTTCGACACCTTTCAAGATGTAGGCATACACCCTAAGAGCAAATAAACAAAAACAAACATCACTATCTACTGAGCATTTAAGGGGGAAATATGAGAAGGAAAAATCAAAATTCATTACAACAAAAGATTCAGAATCCGAGATTAAGAAATTAAACAGAGAAGAGGAATGATGATGGATACTCACCCATGGCATCTACATGATTAGGGGAAGAGATAACGAAACCCGGAGGAACAATGAGACCAGACAATTCCCAGACCACAGAAAGGTGGATGTAAGGACCAAGCAGACCCTGTAAGGAGAAAAGCCAAACAAACAATTGAATTTGGGATAAAGGGAGGAATATTTACGAAAAAGCAACTAATTCGATGCACAACAATAGCAGCTTGGAAGGAAAAAAACTAAAAAAGCTACCAGGCCCAAAGCATGGTCAAAAAAATATATACTACATTACGCAAATAATCATACCTTAAAGAGGAAAATGAAGAGCCTTGCACGGTTTGTAATCCTGCAAAGTAGGACAAAAAGAAAAGCAGTGAATTCGGTGTGATCCCATACAAGCAAGCTAAAAATACGATCCAGCGATTTACATCCCTATAAGAGAACCAATCCATCTAAATATGATGGAGAACAAGCTTCATCTCCAAATCCATATGCTCTCCTAAAACCCGAGAGCGAGAACATAACACCTTAGCAAATATTTGAATTTGACACGAGTCGTATTGCAACAAACCGATCCATCCAACAAGGACACTGAAGAAGCTCCCAACCGAAATCCGGTGGCTTTATCGAAACCTTAGGTTCCAAACAGAATTCCTTTTGAAGTAAAGAAGAAGAGGATTCAAACAGGATAACCCAATGGTATAGTGGGGTAATGCACCCATCGTATCATGCCGTAGAAACTAGAAACTTCTAAGCATAAGATCAATGAGATTGTATGAAATTCTAACATCGTCATGGCAACAAAAAGCCCTAACTAAAAAAACACAAAGTAAGAACATAAGCGCTTCATTAAAGTAGATAAAGGGCGAGTGGCATACCGGTGCCACACGCTTCATCAAATAATTTACGCTCCGCACCTATGAAACCTCAAAAAGGAAGATGAAAATCCCGAACCGATTCGTACTCTGCACCAAACAAAAAGGCAACGAGATGAATACGGTGTGATCGTTTTTCCCGACATGCAAGCTAAAAAAAGTCGCTAGTTTACATCCCTATAGAGAACCAATACATCGATTCAACCATGTTGATGAACCGGCTCAACTAACATCCGAGGCTCTCCTGAAACCCACATCGTCACGTCACACATCCGACAAATATTGGAATTTCATTAATTAAAAGACATGCAGCGGTGTTTGCATTAATAAAACATAACCAAGCTAATGCGGAAGAAACAAAACCACCCATCATCTCGACGACAGCTGAAGCTAAGACACCTCCACATCCAATAAAATCGGACCAATATGAATTAGAGACAAAGAGAAGAATGTTACAGGAGATAGCACAAATGTCGTAAAATGTAAGTAACAAAACTCAAAAAGCAACCTTCCCCTTGGCTTAACTACAAGAACACATCGAAACACGAAAAGGGAAATGAAAAGTCAAGCCCGATTCATAATTTGCACAGAAAACGAGACAAATGCGGCCCGGACAACCATTTTCCCCGACAGACGAAGCTAAAAATGCGGTCGTTGGTTTACATCCCGATAAAAGATACCAATCCATCCAACTATGACAGAGACAAAGCTCCCTTTCCAAATCCGAAGCTCTCCCGAAATCCAAAGCTCAACGTATTATGCCAAATGACACTAATTGAAAAACACAGATCTTGAATGCAAAGAAAGATAATTGAACTATTTTATTAAGATACAAAACCACCCATTGGACTTCTACCATGCCAAAGCCAATCTACACGGTGACTACGGTGTGATTCGTACATTCCCCGATTCGTACTGCACCAAGCGAGAAAGGCAACAAGTGAATACAGTGTGATCGTTTTCCACGACATACATGAGAAAAAAAGTCGCTAGTTTACATCCCTATAGAGAGCCAATCCATCGGATCCAACCATGTAGATGAACCAGCTCCAACTAACATCCCGAGGCTCTCCACGAAACCCAAACCCACCGTCACATCACACATCCGACAAATATTGGAATTTCATTATTTAAAATAAATGCATTTGTGTTTGCGTACCATTAAAAATAACCAAGCTAATATGAAGAAACAAAAACTGCCATCATCCGATGTCCTACATAAAAAAATCAAATTCAATGAGCATTTATGAAGCAAGATAAAATAAACTATATAGAAAATCGCATGCACATTCAAAAAAGAAGAGAAAAGAAAATAGGTCACGATGCATTAGAAGAACTGAAAAAAATCCAAGGGAAACCAAAGATTTAAACAATCACTTCTAGACCACGAAAAAGTGGATAGAAAATCGGACCTGTGGGAAGAAAACCAAACCAACATTTGAATTAGAGACAAAGAGAAGAATGTTATGGGAGATGGCATAAATTTCGTGAAATGTAAGTAATGAAACTCTAATAGCTACCTTCCCCTTGGCTTAACTACAATAACACACCGAAACCTGAAAAAGGGAAATGAAAAGTAAAGCCTAATTCATAATCTGCTTAGAAACAGGACAAATGCAAAGACAGACAATCGTTTTCGCTGACAGAGCAAGCTAAAAATAAGGTCGTTGGTTTACATCCCAGTGAGATACCAATCCACCCAACTATGACGAGAGACCAGGCTCCTTTTCCAAATCAGAAGCTCCCCTGAAATCCAAAGCACAAAGTATTATGCCAAACGATAATATAAATTTGATTAATTGAAAAACCCATCAAAGGAAAATAATTGAACTATTTATTAAGATACAAAACCACCCATCGGACTTCTACCACAGCCACGCCAATCTATACAGGCACTCAAACAGACATTCCCTGATTCGTACTCTACACCAAACAAAAAGGCAACAGGTGAATACAGTGTGATCGGTTTCCCAGACATACATAAGAAAAAAATCACTAGTTTACATCCCTATAGAGAACCAATACATCAAATCCAACCAAGTGGATGAACCAGCTCCAACTAGCATCCAGAGGCTCTCCTGAAACCCAAACCACACCATCACGTCACACATCCGACAAATATTGGAATTTCATTAATTAAAAAACATGTAGTTGTGTTTGCGTTAATAAAAAATAACCAAGCTAATACTGAAGAATCAAAACCACCCATCATCTGACGTCAGCTGCAGCTAAGACACCTCCACATCCAATGAAATCAGAACAATCTGAATCAGAGTCAGAGAAGAATGTTAAAGGAGAAAGCACAAATGTCGTCAAACGTATGTAAGAGAACTCAAAAAGCACCCTTTCTCTTGGCTTAACTACAATAACCCACCGAAACCTGAAAAAGGAAAATGAAAAGTCAAGCTTAATTCATAAAACAGAAAAATGCAGCAGTATAATCGTTTTCACTGACAGACAAGTTAAAAATGCGGTCGCTGGTTTACATCCCAGTAAGTAACCAATCCATCCAACTATGGCAGACCAAGTTCCTTTTGCAAATCCAGAAGATCTCCTAAAATCCAAAGCAGAACGTATTATGCCAAACCAGAATTTAAATTTGATTAATTGAAAAACACACATCTTGAATGTATCAAAGAAAAATAATTCAACTATTTTAGTAAGATACGAAACCACCCATCGGACATCTACCACAGCCAAGCTCGTACTCTGTACCAAACAAAAAGGCAACAGGTGAATACAGTGTGATCGTCTACCCTGACATACAAGCTAAAAAAAGAAAAAGTCGCTAGTTTACATCCCTATAGAGAACACATCAGATCCAACCATGTGGATGAACCAGCTCCAACTAACATCCAGAGGCTCTCCTGAAACCCAAACCACGCCGTCACGTCACACATCCGATCAATATTGGAATTTCATTAATTAAAAGACATGCAGTTGTGTTTGCGTTAATAACAAATAACCAAGCTAATACTGATGAAACAAAACCACCCATCATCTGACGTCAGGTGCAGCTAAGACAGTTAAAGGAGATGGCACAAATATCGTGAAATGTAAGTAATGAAACTCAAAAAGCTACCTTCCCTTTGGCTTAACTACAATAAGACACCGAAACCTGAAAAAGGGAAATGAAAAGTCGAGCCTAATTCATAATCTGCACCGAAACAGACAAATGCAGCAATACAATCATTTTCACTGACAGGCAAGCTAAATTACACTACACCAAATTAAGGATTAGAAACAGAACCAGGCCGTTACAAAAACGGGTTGTAACGCCCTACTTTGTTGCAAAAGTGGGTGTTACATTTTTTTTGTAACGGCTTTGTGGTCATATTCTAATTTTTTTGTGACCCTCGTAACGGGCTTGAGCCGTTACGAATTTGCCATGTTGTAACAGCTCAGGGCCGTTACGATTTTTTTTTGCAACAGGGCTGTTGTAACATGTCAGAGCCGTTACGAACTTTTTTGTAACAGACAAAAATGTCTTAGGTCGACCTTGACACTGGTCAAAATTGGTCAATATTGACCAATTTTGATCAGTCAAGGCTGACAATAGCGAATTTCCCCTGAAATAAGCCGAGGAATTCTAAATTCAATACATTCATGACCACACTCAACAACAATTTCTTCAATCTATGCAAAAAGAACATTCATTCAATTCATCTCAGGTTCATATAACAAAGAAACTGAAATTTCTCTAAGTATCAAATTTCTCTATGTACCAAATTTCTCTAAGTACCAAATTTCTCAAAGAAACTTTCTAAAGGAATACATACAAATACAAACTTACTGCCTACAAAATTGAAATTTCTTTTGATGCAGGAGCTGCATCAGCTTTCCTCTAATCCGTCTTTACATGTCATAAACGCTACCTGTCCTATGTAAGTTACAAGAAGGAAGGTTTCAAAATATCCATGAAACGTAGAGCTTGTGAATGGTACGACAATACCTCTGGAATTAATACAAGCAGGGTGAATTACTAGTCCTGAACATTGGCCTTGTTTCGGATGGAATGATTGAGTTCTCACGACTAAATGATTGGTTAAAGAGAATCCGAGACCGGAACATATCCATAAATGGGAACCATGACATAACTGCTACAAGTGTTCTGTCTTTCTTTTTGAGTGTTGTTCAGGTCATAACTGCAGAAAGATAGCAATACAAGGAAAAAAAACAAAGAAACCTCGCCATCAACAGCACAAAAAAATAAAGTTTATTAATTGCCAGCACACAATCTTGCCATTGAAATCACATATTTTATTTATCCTCCCAACTAGTTGTATTTGTTCACAAGAATATGAAACGCTAAGGATTTTTTCTCCTGAAAAAGTGACTTCCTTGGCTCAGATTTATGTTGAAACATCTACTACCCTTGCAAAAAGTCTAGCATTGGTAACTTAGGAAGTTCTACTACCCTTGAAATTTTTAGCCTTAACTTAGGAAGTATCTAATAGCAAGACAGAATCTATTACCAGCGCTATCTTAAAATGCAAAATAAAGGGTTAAAATTGCATCCGCTCCAAAGAGAGATGGCCAAAACCTGAGCCCTAATGCTTAGATCAACACCCTGCATCCACGAGGACTGAGAACTAAGAGCAACAGTATCAATTGCGGAAAGATCTCGCAAACAAGAAAAGCATCCAACTCTAAGGCTAACGGTTATGATAAAGAGAGGTTAACAGTTATGTCAACAAAAACTTCCTGGTGTCCGTGACCAACAAAAACAAACACCGGTCTATCAGCCAGGATTCATAAGAAACCTCTACTCAGTGGAGGTCCAAAACAAGATAATTCACCAATGACTAATTATAGTTTATATACAAAGGAAACACAACATATATGATAACAACAACTTGAAATTATTAGATACTTCTACAACAAGTAGCTAACATATGGTTGTACGATGCATTTAGATTCTCACCTCTGGAGCGAAGCCCTCAATGTGATCCTTCTCTGTTTGTAAGGTAGTAGCAGACACAAACAAAGAGAAGTAGTGACTCTTGATCATCATTTTCTTAATTTCTGCACTGAAGAAAGTGTAAATTAGTAACATGTCATTCAAAAAATAATCCTAATTTCTAGCTTATATAGGTATTTAAAGGATTTGTTAGCTTAAAAATGTTCACACACTTTAAATTTCCGAATAGCCATGGTAGATGACCCGAGGATATAACACCCGGATATATCATAGTAGTCGATCCGTTCACTCCTACCGCAAAATACAAGAGAGCGAATGCACATTCACTTCTGATTTAAGCACTATCACATTACAAAATTAGTAAATACAAACTAAGAAAACAAAAGGGTCAATTAGATACCTCAGAATACCAATCCCCGAAATTTTCATCTTTCAGGGGATTTAACTTTAGGTGTTTTCTTCTCCTTTGTCACGTCCAAGTTAGCCACTCTGATGATACATTACTTGAGATTTCCTTCCCTTTCCTTCCCTTTCCCCTTCTGAAAAACAGGTGAAGATGCTCAAGAAATCAGGCAGCAAACAATATCATCTATCTGAACCAAAAGCAAAACTACTATTCCACCATAATTAGTAGTATCATCCCAAGCAACATCATAATTGAAAATTAACCGAGCATTGTGGGAGAATTCACCGTGTATAAATAGGAATTTGGTTTTGGTCTGAATTTTGATCTGATGGAGTGGGTTCATATAATTTAAACCTTTAATACTAAAAGGTAGAATCTCCATTCTAACAACTTTGAAAGAAGAAAATACACGAAAACAACATTTCCCATGGAAAACAAATTTCGATAAGTAATAATGAAAATTCTGGAAGAAACCAAGAGAACATCTCCGAGTAATCTAACCTTTTCGCATTTCAAGGACCGCCGTTATATCTCTCGTACACTGGTAATCTAACTTGTTGCTACCTGCATAAAATCATACATTCAAATTAGAATATATGTTTTGTAGCTTTGCACTTATATATCACAATACTACAATCATCACCTACCCTGATTAAATCTACCGCTTCCGAGTTAGCATTTGGAATCATAATTCAGAGATTAGCAGGAGCAATCTACACAAGAGGGTAAATGGCAATAGATCAGAAACTAATGAGTAATGCCCTAAATATTATGGATCCATAGAAGAACAAACAAAAAAGAGAAAAGATAAACATAATGGAACACCAATATGAATTTTAGCTCGAAAAACAAAGACACCAATATGAATTTTAGCTCGAAAAACTATTCCATCATTGCGTTAATGATAAAATATACTTTGGCTGACCTCAAAGGTGAAAGGGAAGACCAACAGTGTGAATAACATGCGAAGCTGGCAACTTAAATCCTCTGCACAAACATTATTAGATTTTAGCCTACACGAATCGTCATAAACTTAAGATCATGTTTAACAGTTCAAATCAAATCTTATTAGGTACACCTACGGAGTAATTAAACTACGCTTTTGGACGGACGAATTAGGATGAACCTATGCAACAAAGATATAACTTCTTGCTCTTAGTTCGGAGTCTGCTTGACTACATGTATTGCTAGCCAAAAACATTTCCAAACAGTATAAGACCAACTATCTAACTAATAAGTACCAATTCGTTTCCCATAAGAATAAAACTACAAAGAAACTAAAACATTATTGTCATGGGTTTAGCGTGTGTTCACCTCCATCAACACCCCCACTTCCAAGCATCCGTTCATTAGCCGCATTTACTGTCACAAGAAAAGGGTCATCAAATACTCATATCGAGGATAACCCCATATGGACAATGCAAGCCAATATAAAAGGTCACAAATTTCACAAAGAATTATACAAATCTGACCAATACCTCCACCTCCGCCTATTAGTTAAAATGAGGTTTACATATGAGAGCACCAACCCCACCACCCCCAGAATGAGGTCTACAATTCTGACCACCACCTTCATAATGAAATTTACATTTCGGTCACCAATCCAACCACCTCCTTACCGCGCCCCTGCACCACCATCACCACCTGCGGAGTGGGGTTTGCGATTCGACTACCACCACCATTATCGGGCCACTAAACCTACTAGACATAAACCCATGGAATCGGTAAATTTGTGACCAAACCCTAGAAATTGCGAGTGAATTCAAAGTAATCAAATTGAATTGAGCTAAAAGATAAAAATCTAAGAAATTTTAAGAAAACTTACAATGACATCGAAGTACAATTGAAAGACCACTTTCTTTCCGGGGAGGATTTTTGATTTTGTGTGTATTGAAACCAATTTCTAGGGTTTGTTTTTTGGTCGATAAGTAACCCTAACTTCAGAAAGCTCTCTACAATTGAAAGACCACACGATCCTTGCCGTCGTCATATTCTCGTAAGAGTAACCCTAACTTCAACACCAGAGTAACAATCTTCAGAAACCTCTCTACAAATCGAACCCAAACAAAACATGAACAAAACCCTAATGATGAAACCCTAAAATCTAATTTAACAGATGATGAAACCCTAAAATAGAAAAAAAAAAAAAAAACTGATGATTTACACGAGATCAAAGCGAAATCGAAACCTTAAACTCGATTAACGGTTGATTGAACTTCGATTTTTCAAAGATCGGAGAGACGATTTTGAGAAAAAGAGAGGCGAGTTTGAGAAAAAGAGAGAAATAAAGAGAGAAATGAAAGAAAATTCGAGAATAGACGAGTAGAAAAGATTATCTAGGTTAGGGAGGAAATATCCTCTAGTTAAAGGAATTTTGGGCGGAAATATAATGCCACGCATGTGAATGGCACACGCACATTCTAAAGGTGTTACCACCCAAGTGTGACCAAGCGTGTGACTGGCACGCCTAAAAAAAAATTCGTAACGGCTTAGCCGTTACGAATTTTAAAAATTAGTAACTTGCTTCACCTGTTACGAATTTTTTGTGACCATTTGTAACGGGAAATTTGTAACGGCCCATAAGCCGTTACGAATGCCTGTTACGAATCCGGGAATTTGGTGTAGTGTTATGGTCGCCAGTTTACATCCCAGTAAGACGCATGCACTTGTGTTAACGTTAATAAAAAATAACCAAGCTAATACTGATGAAACAAAACCACCCATCATCTGACGTCCGCTGCAGCTAAGACACCTCCACATCAAATGAAATCAGAACAATCTGAATTAGAGACCGAAAAAAATGCTACAGGAGAAAGCACAAATGCCGTAAAATGAAAGTAAGAAAACTCAAAAAGCAACCTTCCCCTTGGCTTAACTACAATAACACACCGAAACCTGAAAAAACAAAAAAGGGAAATGGAAGTAATTCATGATATGCACAGAAGCAGACAAATGCAGCAGTACAATCGTTTTCCCTGACAGGCAAGCTAGAAAGGTGGTTGCTGGTTTACATCCTAGTAAGATACTATGACAGAGACCAAGTTCCTTTTCCAAATCCAGAAGCTCCCCTGAAATCCGAAGCACAAAGTATTATGCCAAACAACAATATAAATTTGATCAATTGAAAATACTATAAAAGAAAAATAAAAAGAAAAATAATTGAACTATTTATTAAGATGCAAAACCACCCATCGGACTTCTACCACAGCCAAGCCAATCTATACGGGCACTCCAACAGACATTCCCCCGATTCGTACTCTGCACCAAACAAAAAGGCAACATGTGAATACAAGTGTGATCGTTTTTCCACGACATACAAGCTAAAAAAAAAAAAAAAGTCGCTAGTTTACATCCCTATAGAGAACGAATACATCGAGATCCAACCATGTGGATAAACCGGCTCCAACTAACATCCACAGGCTCTCCCGAAACCCAAACCACATCGTCACGTCACACATCCGACAAATATTTGAATTTCATTAATTAAAAGACATGCAGTTGTGTTTGCGTTAATAAAAAATAACCAAGCTAATGCGATTAAACAAAACCACCCATCATCTCGACGTCCATTGCCGGATAAGACACCTCCACATCCAATGAAATCGAGAAAAATCTAAATTAGAGACCGAGAAGAATGTTACGGGAGAAAGCACGGATGTCGTAAAATGTAGGTAAGAGAACTCAAAAAGCAACATTCCCTTGGCTTAACTAAAATAACACACCGAAACCTGAAAAAAGGGGAATGAAAGTCAAGCCTAATTCATAATATGCACGAAAACAGACAAATTGACGAGTACAATCGTTTTCCCCTGACGAGCAAGTTAAAAATGCGGTCGCTGGTTTACATCCCGATAAGATACCAATCCATCCAACTATGACGGAGACCAAGCTCCTTTACCAAATCCGAAGCTCCCCGAAATCCAAAGCACAAAGTATCATGCCAAAGCGACAATATAAATTTGATTAATTGAAAAACTTATTGAAGAAAAATAATTGAACTATTTATGAAGATACAAAACCACCCATCGGATTTCTACCACAGCCAAGCCAATCTATACAGCACTCAAACAACATTCCCGATTCGTACTCTGCGACAATCAAAAAGGCAACAGGTGAATACGGTGTGATCGTTTTCCACGACATACAAACTAAAAAAAGAGTCGCTAGTTTACATCCCTATAGAGAACCAATCCATCGAGATCCAACCATGTGTATGAACCAGCTCCTACTAACATCCGGAGGCTCTCCCGAAACCCAAACCACGCCATCACGTCACACATCCGACAAATATTGGAATTTCATTAATTAAAAGACATGCACTGTGTTTGCGTATCATTAAAAATAACCAAGCGAATATCGAAGCAAATTCAATGAGCATTCGAAAGCAAGATAAAATAAACTATATATAGAAAATCGCATGCACACATTCAAACAATAAGAGAAAAAAAAATGAAAAAAAAAAAAACAAGGGAACCCTAAATATTTAAACAATGACTTCCAAGACCACGTAAATAGTGGATAGAAAATCGGACCTGTGAGAGGAAAACCAAACCAACATGTCGAATTAGAGACGAAGAGAAGAATGTTAAAGGAGATGGCACAAATATCGTGAAATGTAAGTAATGAAACTCAAAAAAACAACCTTCCCCTTGGCTTAACTACAATAACACACCGAAACACGAAAAGGGGAATGAAAAGTCGAGCCTAATTCATAATTTACGTAAAACTTGAGAAAAAAATGGAGCAGCGGTGAATAGAATCATTTTTCCCGTGCAATATAAAAAGGCGATTCTTTGGTTTACATCCCGAGAAGATACCAATACATCCAACAATGACAAAGACCAAGCTCCTTTTCCAAATCCGAGGCTCTCCGAAATCCAAAAAGCACTACGTATTATGCCAAACAACAATTTAAATTTGCTTAAGCGAAAAACACACAAGATTGCTTATCAAAGAAAAGTAACCGAACTATTTATAATGAAACCAGAACAATCCTCCAACAAATCTAACAACGCCATCATAGCTTAAATAAAAGAAAAACCCACCATAAGAGAACAAAATACCTCCAAGTAAAAGGAAAGGAGAATAGGAAACTAAAGACTTGACAACTTCCTTTAGACACCACACTAGATGGAGGCAAGCACCACGAGAGCAAATAAATCAAAAGGCGTCTTTGGTTTACGAAGCAAAGGGGAGAACACAAGAAGAGACAACATACAAAGTCCAATCAAAATTTCCCGACTTTGAGTCGTAGAAAATTCAAGCAAAGGAAAATCTGGCGGAACGGTGGAGGATATAAACCCCTGGTATCATCTCGAAAACATTCTCCTAAAACTCGAAGTAAGCATAACAACATCAGGTTGATATTGAAGTGTAGACAATTATGAAACCACAAAGCAGTTTAGGACAAAGAAGCAACTACTGGAAAAGAATGATTAATATCTAAAACCGCCCAGACAAGATGTATCCTCTCAACCTTTTAAAGAATGCCAACAGAGCCTAAAAACACCGAGAGGAAGGAGAAATACACTCTACCTTAGAAGACGCTGAATGTAGGGCAATATTTATTAAAAACTAAAAGATGACCCGCGTCATAGCCCAATCTGAAGCGAATGTCATGCTAAATGCTTCACGATTAGTTTGTCCAACCTTCCTCGGATCAAACCTTATCTTTGGACAGCTCTCGAGATGTGGCGGACACCCTACGAGCAAACAAATAATCGGCGAGTCATTTGCTAACATCATTCAAGGCGTAAAGGATGATAAGAAACCAACACGGATTGAAAACAAAACTCTTCCAAAGACAAATGGGGAAACTCCTATTGGAAACAATGAGGATATGTACCCATGTAATCTACATAACAAAGTCAACTTCAGGTGAACATTATTTGAAGCAAGATGAAATAATATGAGAAAAAGAAAATAGGTCACAACTTGATGAGCATTTTAGCTAGAGTAAATCCACCCATCATGTTTGGTGTAAAACCAATCCATCCACTAATGACAAAGAACAAGCTCCGTTACGAATCCGAGGCTCCACTCGAAATCAAAAGCATGATGTAATACAATGACATGCATTTGAATTTAATAAAATGAAGAACACATGATTGCAACACAATGATAACACATCCACCGATGACGAAGAATAAGCTCCCTTACGAATCCAGAGGCTCCACTTGAAATCAAAAGCATGAATTCATACATTAGACATACATTTGAATTTAATAAAACGAAAAACATACGGTTGCAAAGCAATGATAAAATAAATCTTCCTCAAAATTCATCACATAAAAAGAAATTATTAAGCAGACAAAACAAGAAAATATTTAAACCAAGTATCCAAGAGTATATTCGCCCATCATGTTTGGAGTAGAATCCAATCCATCCACCGATGATGAAGAACAAGCTCCCTTCCGAATCCAGGCTCCACTTTGAAATCAAAAGAACGATGTAATACATCGAGGACATACATTTTAATTTGATAAAATGCAAAAGACACTGTTGCAACGCAACGATAACATGAATCTTCCTCTAAGTTCAACAGTTTCCAGACAACCAAGTAGAACATAACATCATACAAGTATTCGACGTATTAGATACATAAAAGAAGAAACAAAAAGCAGACAAAAATAGAACATATTTGAATTAAGTGTCCAAGGGCAAATCCACCCATCATATTTGGTGTAAAAACCAATCAATATGCGGTGGCAAAGAACAAGCTCCCTTCTGAATCCGGAGGCTCCAATTGAAATCTAAAGGACGATGTAATACATCGACTTTAATAAAATGAAAAACACGGTTCTTACGCAATGATAACATGAATCTTCCACAAAATTCATCGGTTTCCAAACATCCAAGTATTCAACATATTAGATACATAAAGAAGGAATTATTAAACATAAAAAACAAGAAAACATTTGAACCAAGTGTCCAAAAGTAATCCACCCATCATGTTTGGTGTAAAAACCAATCCATCCACCGATAACGAAGACCAAGCTCCCTTCTCGAATCCAGAGGCTCCACTTTGAAACCAAAAGCACGATGTAATACACCAGACACACATTTGAATTTAATAAAAAGAAAAACACACGATGCAACGCAATGATAACGTCGATGACGAAGAACAAGCTTCCTTCCGAATCCAGAGGCTCCACCGAAATCAAAAGCACGAAATAATACATCGAGATATACATTTGAATTTAATAAAATGAGGAACACACGGTTGCAACACAAAGATAAAATGAATCCTCCTCTAAATTCATCGGTTTCCAAACATCCAAGTAGAACATAACATCATACAAGTATTTGACATAATAGATACATAAAAAAGAAACTATTAAACAGACAAAACAAGAAAATATTTGAACCAAGTGTCCAAGAGTACATCCACCCATCATGTTTGGTGTAAAAACCAATCCATCCACCGACGACAAAGAACAAGCTCCCCTTAGAATCCAAGCTCCACCGAAATCAAAAGCACGATGTAACACATCGAGACAAACATTTTAATTTAATAAAATGACAAACACAATGATATCATGAATCTTCCCAAAAATTCATCGGTTTCGAGACATCCAAGTAGAACATAACATCACACGAGTATTCGACATATTAGATACATAAAAGAAGAAATTAATAAAACAGACAAACAAGAAAATATTTGAAGTCCAAGGGCAAATCCATCATCATGTTTGGTGTAAAAACCAATCCATCCACCGGTGACAGAGAACAAGCTCCCTTCTCGAATCCAGAGGCTCCACTGAAATCAAAAGGACGATGTAATACATCAGGACTTGCATTTCAACTTAATAAAATGAAAAACACGGTTACAACGCGAGACATAACATAAATCTTCCTCAAAATTCATCGATTACTGAGACATCCAAGCGAGTAACATAACATCATACAATTATTCAACATATTAAATACATAAAGAAGAAATCATTAAACAGACAAAACAAGAAATATTGGAACCAAGTGTCCAAAAGTAAATCGACCCATCATGTTTGGTTTACAAACCAATCCATCCAACGATGACGAAGAACAAGCTCCCTTCGAATCGAGAGGCTCCTTTGAAATCAAAAGCAATATGTAATACATCGGACATACATTTCAATTTAATAAAATGAAGAGCACACAAGTTGGTAACGCAATGATAGTATGTAATCCATCCGGTGATGACGAAGAACAATCTCCCTTCTCGAATCCAGAGGCTCCACTTTGAAATCAAAAGCACGAAATAATACATCGACGTACATTTAAATTTAATAAAATGACAAACACAATGATATCATGAATCTTCCCAAAAATTCATCGGTTTCAGGACATCCAAGTAGAACATAACATCACACAAGTATTCGACATATTAGATACATAAAAGAAGAAATTAATAAACAGACAAACAAGAAAATATTTGAAGTCCAAGGGCAAATCCATCATCATGTTTGGTGTAAAAACCAATCCATCCTTGGTGACAGAGAACAAGCTCCCTTCGAATCCGGAGGCTCCTTTGAAATCAAAAGGACGATGTAATACATCGGACTTGCATTTCAACTTAATAAAATGAAAAACACAGTTGCAACTGCAATGATCATAACATAAATCTTCCTCAAAATTCATCGGTTACCAGACATCCAAGCAGAACATAACATCATACAAGTATTCAACATATTAGATACATAAAAGAAGAAATCATTAAACAGACAAAACAAGAAAATATTGGAACCAAGTGTCCAAAAGTAAATCGACCCATCATGTTTGGTTTACAAACCAATCCATCCACCGATGACGAAGAACAAGCTCCCTTCGAATCCAGAGGCTCCACCGAAATCAAAAGCAATATGTAATACATCGGACATACATTTCAATTTAATAAAATGAAGAGCACACGGTTGCAACGCAATGATAGTATGTAATCCATCCAGTGATGACGAAGAACAATCTCCCTTCGAATCCGAGGCTCCACTGAAATCAAAAGCACGAAATAATACATCGACGTACATTTAAATTTAATAAAATGACAAACACAATGATATCATGAATCTTCCCAAAAATTCATCAGTTTCAGACATCCAAGTAGAACATAACATCACACAAGTATTCGACATATTAGATACATAAAAGAAGAAATTAATAAACAGACAAACAAGAAAATATTTGAAGTCCAAGGGCAAATCCATCATCATGTTTGGTGTAAAAACCAATCCATCCACCGGTGACAGAGAACAAGCTCCCCTTACGAATCCAGAGGCTCCACTTTGAAATCAAAAGGACGATGTAATACATCAGACTTGCATTTCAACTTAATAAAATGAAAAACACAGTTACAGCAATGATCACAACATAAATCTTCCTCAAAATTCATCGGTTACCGGACATCCAAGCGTAACATAACATCATACAAGTATTCAACATATTAGATACATAAAAAGAAGAAATCATTAAACAGACAAAACAAGAAAATATTGGAACCAAGTGTCCAAAAGTAAATCGACCCATCATGTTTGGTTTACAAACCAATCCATCCACGATGACGAAGAACAAGCTCCTTCGAATCCAGAGGCTCCTCGAAATCAAAAGCAATATGTAATACATCGGACATACATTTCAATTTAATAAAATGAAGAGCACACGATTTGCAACGCAATGATAGTATGTAATCCATCCGGTGATGACGAAGAACAATCTCCCTCCGAATCCAGGCTCCACCGAAATCAAAAGCACGAAATAATACATCGACGTACATTTAAATTTAATAAAATGACAAACACAATGATATCATGAATCTTCCCAAAAATTCATCGGTTTCGAGACATCCAAGTAGAACATAACATCACACAAGTATTCGACATATTAGATACATAAAAGAAGAAATTAATAAGCAGACAAACAAGAAAATATTTGAAGTCCAAGGGCAAATCCATCATCATGTTTGGTGTAAAAACCAATCCATCCACTTTGGTGACAGAGAGAACAAGCTCCCTTACGAATCCAAGCTCCTTTGAAATCAAAAGGACGATGTAATACATCAGACTTGCATTTCAACTTAATAAAATGAAAAACACAGTTGCAACGCAGATCATAACATAAATCTTCCTCAAAATTCATCGGTTACGGACATCCAAGCGAGAACATAACATCATACAAGTATTCAACATGTTAGATACATAAAAGAAGAAATCATTAAACAGACAAAACAAGAAAATATTGGAACCAAGTGTCCAAAAGTAAATCGACCCATCATGTTTGGTTTACAAACCAATCCATCCACTAATGACGAAGAACAAGCTCCCTTCGAATCCAGAGGCTCCACCGAAATCAAAAGCACGATGTAATACATCAGACATACATTTCAATTTAATAAAATGAAGAACACACGGTTGCAACGCAATGATAGTATGTAATCCATCCGGTGATGACGAAGAACAATCTCCTTCTCGAATCCAAAGAGGCTCCACTTTGAAATCAAAAGCACGAAATAATACATCGACGTACATTTAAATTTAATAAAATGAGAAACACACAGTTGCAACGCAATACATCAGTTTCCAGAGACATCCAAGTAGAACATAACATCATATCTCCCATTGCGTCTAAGAAAACACTACTTGATAACCCATTCAAGTTAAAATCTTCCCCTAAGAAAACTCAACTTGAAATCCCATTGAGATCTTCCCTTCATAAAATTTGAATCTTTAAGAACCATAATTTTATATTCCATCATTCATATACAATATATAAAACGGTGAGAACCAAAGAAAAGATAACAGTTCCATCAACCCTAAATCCGCTTCAATTCTTGAACATCTGCAATTATCATCTCCTATATATCTCGAAACATTTGAACCAGGCAAATGAATAAATATCTCCCTACGATATGTACGTAGAACAGTGATGAAGAAAAAAAAATACAATTGTTAAATAGACTAGTACTGGAGAAACAAACAAAGAAAGCCGACATCTGAAGAAATATAACCGAGAATTCACATCAATCCTTGAAACAACATTGAACAGATCCGAAGCTGGAGAAATAAACCCGAAAGCTGGAGAAACAAACAAAGAAAACCGATCTTTGGAGACATATAACCCGATTGAATCTTATAAAGCTTCAACTCTTCAAATTATATATGGATCAGGCCTGCATAAAGTTCCAACATATGTACAACAATCTGCCGAGTAAATCAAATCAGATAGACCCTAACCGTTTTGAAGCTTATATGGTAATGCCCAATTAAAATAACATACTTCACGCAAATTTGAAGGAGAAAAATGAAAACCATTGCCTAATTCGGAATCAGCACAAGATAAACAAAACGGGAGCACGGAATACAATATGCTTGATTCCCTAAGAGCAAAGCTAAAAACATAGCCGCTGGTTTACATTCCAAGAAGAAATTCCACTCCATCCAACTATGACAAAGAGCATGCTCCTGTTCCAAATTCAGAGGCTCTCCTGAAATTCAACGCACGGCAAAATACATCACACACATTTAAATTTGATTAAATGGAAGACACACAGCTGTGTTGTATATCAAAGAAAATAATTGAACAAAATGAAGAACATGGAGAACTGTAACCAAGGAAGCTAGAGAAACTCGAATAGTGAACTTCCCCGTTTGCATATAAGCAAAAAGGCACATTTTCAACTCTGCATATTCCGTGACCTAATAGAAGACATGTAAAAATAGAAAATCAGCTATAAAAGACAAGAAAAAGCCAAGACATGATGCCATTGCAGGAGATTATATATTGCTGCCTTGACAAAGAAGAAAAGGAGATGGTAACGAGTTCACAATATTAAAAGGTAACCACCCATTGGATCAGGCCTGCAGAAAGTTCCAACATGTGTACAACGAAAAGGCATGTTAAAATAACATATAGACCCTAACCGTTTTGAAGCTTGTATGCTCTAATGCCCAGTTAAAATAACATATTTCACGCAAATTTGAAGTAGGAAAATGAAAACCATTCCTAATTCGGAATCAGCACAAGATAAACAAAAAGGCAGCAGGGGAATACAATATGCTTGATTCCCTAAGAGCAAAGCTAAAAATATAGCCGCTGGTATACATTCCACTCCATCCAACTATGACAAAGAACACGCTCCTAAACCAAATTCAGAGGCTCTCCTGAAATTCAACGCACAACAAATTACATCAGAAACATATTTCAACGAAAGACACGCAGCTGTGTGGTATATCAAAGAAAATAATTGAACAAAATGAAGAACATGGAGAACTGTAACTAAGGAAGTTAGAGAAACTCGAATAGTGAACTTCCCCGTTAGCATATAAGCTAAAAGGCTTATTTTCCACTCTGCATATTCCGTGACCTAATAGAAGACGTGTAAAAATAGAAAATCAGCTATAAAAAACAAGAAAAGGCAAGACATGATGCCATTGGATGATATATTGCTGCCTTGAAAATAAGACAAGGAGATTGCAACGAGTTCATAATATTAAAAGGAAACCACTAAAATCGGATAGACTCTAACCGTTTTGAAGCTTATATGCTAATGCCCAGTTAAAATAACATACTTCACACAATTTTGAAGGAGGAAAATGAAAAACATTGCCTAATTCGGAATCAGTACAAGATAAACAAAAAGGCAGATATGCTTGATTCCTAAAGAGCAAAGATAAAAATATAGCCACTGGTTTACATTCCATCAAGAAATTCCACTCCATCCAACTATGACAAAGAACATGCTCCTATTCCAAATTCAGAGGCTCTCTTGAAATTCAACGCACAGCAAAATACATCGGACACATATTTAAATTTATTTAAATGAAAGACACACAGATGTGTTGTCTATCGAAGGAAAATAATTGAACAAAATGAATAACATGGAGAAATGTAACCAAGGAAGTTAGAGAAACTCGAATAGTGAACTAGCTTATTTTCCACTCTGCATATTCCGTGACCTAATAGAAGACATGTAAATATAGAAAATGAGCTATAAAAGACAAGAAAAGGCAAGACATGATGCCATTGCAAGAGATGATATATTGCCTCCTTGAGAAAGAAGATAAGGAGATTGTAACGAGTGCACAACATTAAAAGGAAACCAACCATTAGATCAGGTCTGCAGAAAGTTCAACATGTGTAAAACGATCTGCCAGTAAATTAAATCAGATAGACCTAACCATTTTGAAGCGTATATGCTAATGCCCAATTAAAATAACATACTTCACGTAACTAAGGAAGCTAGAGAAACTCGAAAAGTGAAGTTCCCCATTAGCATATAGGCTAAAAGGCATATGTTCGACTCTGCAAATTTCATAACCTAATAGAAGACATGTAAAAAATACAAAGTCAGCTATAAAAAGACAAGAAAAGGCAAGACATGATGTCATTGCAGGAGATGATATATTACTGCCTTGAGAAAGAAGATAAGGAGATTGTAACGAGTTCACAATATTAAAACTAAAAGGAAACCACCCATTAGATCAGCATGCAGATAGACCCTAACCTTTTTGCTACCTCCAGCGAAGCCTTAATAGAAACTACTGTAACTCTAATTGATGACCAACATAAGTCACAACACTAACCATGCCACTAGAGTATCAAGCTTAGTATTACGTATCACATCCCAATATCATAGATAACTGAACCTACCATAATAAGCTCAACCTCCTTACAAGATCAAGCGAATTAGAAAGACATGCTTTGAAATACCTCAACGGTGTGTTGTTATATCTATTTTCTTAGTTTAAGCTTTCTTCATTACATTAAGTAACATTAAACGGTGTTTTGTTATATCTATTTTCTTAGTTTAAGCTTTCTTCATTACATTAACATTAACTCCCAGTATACCACAAGAAGAAAAAAAGTAACATAAACTCCCACTGTATAAATGAAAATTTAAAGGCATTTCAGTCCCGTGTTGAGTTTTTAAAGGGACAAGGCAGCTTGGTGTTCGAGAACCAGAGACGAGGCTTATAAAATCCAGTAATATATTATAATTTACCTTAGAATACTTAAAAGAGAGAACACCCCTTATCAATGGGAATGATAGACGAACCTGCAGTTACAAGTGCAGACATAAACTACATGACCAAAAGTATATAAGCAACTAAAGAAAAATAACTAAAAAAGCGAGAACTTAAGATAACCTTTAAAGATTATAAATCCATATACGATAACATAAGAAATCAGCATCTATCCTGCAAAATAATGACACATACAGGACAACATAAGCAAAGCGAAAGCCATGGTTAAGCAAAACCAGAAAATATATACATAATTACAGGCAAAATTTCCCATTAATACCAGCTTAACATAAGCTCAATTTTACAAAGTACAAAAACTAAAAAAGGGAATTGCACAGAGAGAAAAAAATTCCCTGTTCACAATATACACACATCTATTGAACAACTAAATAAACTACACAAGATATTATAAATTTGACTAAACTATAAAGGACGCCATCAACTTAAAAGAGTGGATCATTTGGTCCATCTCTTTGCATTTGGTCCATCTCTTGCCTGCTCCCCCAGCCTTTTCAACATATCCAAACACAAATTAGTTCTCTACTTCCACAACACAAAGTTTGTGTCAAAAACCCGATGTAGATGCTCGTACAATGGCTTAGTCATTAAGAGTAGTTGATGATCACTCAGTTGTCTGTTCGAATTGCAATTGGACTCGTATGACCAACTATCATTATATGAATCCATGAAGAGTGAGGTATAACAATGTATTATATGAATCAACAAAGAAGTACGGTATAACAATGTAACTAAGATTGGAATAGTTATGCGACTTGGAAAAACAAAAGTGAAAGAATTATGCAGCTTAAGTATCTTCAAACATTGAATGGGTAATTGTCTGCATGTATATTAATTCAATACTGTGCCAGAATTCATCGTTGCAAAAAGAAATAGTAAAATTTAGTGTATTAAAACAAGCATAAATTCTGCAATCATTACTGTTAACAACATTCAAAGTTGAAATGTCTTTGCCATCAAGACATTTTCTTGAGTTTATATGTGACAGACTTCTACCTAAGAAGTTTGCTGTTTTCTTATATTCTGCAAACAGCCTAAAACCCATAAACACATCATCAATCATTCTTAAGCTCAGAAAAAAAAAGCCCTAGATTTTTAAGATAGCTCACAAAGTTTTCTCCAGTCGTGAAACTCCAACTTATAGAAACCAGATACAACTTCCAAGTGATCATGATATTGTAACGGATGCTACAGGTTTACTTTCAGCTTGGGCCAATGAGCTGGTATTACTGGCTACCCATTAATTTTTCTAGCACTTTGTACTCTGTGTTCCTGAAGAACCCAAACCAGTTGTTCGTTGCGGACTTTTAACCTCGATATATCCCATAATCTTTCCATCATTTCTCAAAACAATCATATGCTGAACCCATCTATGTATCTTCATTTAAAGCCAACTCCAATAGGAATCCCATGCTTATTCGTATACGATATTCAGCTTTTCCTCCAAGAAAAACTTCCATTTGTTGGTATGGATGATGGGCTGAGTATGATGATGAAAGATACCTAAAAAGTTCGTTATCAGAAAGTTTAGAGATATTCTGGAGAACTCTATTTGCTCTTTGGTGCCAGCCTGATGGTGTTATCATGTGAAGGAAATTAGCAAGATGTAATTCAAGGGTTCCTTGGTAGAATAGGAGAGTCTAATAATGTCGTGTGGGAGTCGGCCTCCAGCTTTATGTCAGACATTCTCCTGCAAAATAACAGATAAATGAAATATGGTCACAGAATTTCAACAAATGAAAATTTCTTGACTGTTCCATCTATTCAGTAAACAAGAAGTATTTCTCAAACTAAAAAATCTTCCATTACTGGACAAATTTTAAGTTCCCTCATCCGAAGTAAACACATAAAGACTCGTTACTTCTTTACTGCGTAAAAGTCACTACTGCATAAATAGTCACAAGCACAACAAGAAGTCATGTGTATGAGTAAGAAACCTAATCATGTGATCATGTAAAATATGAAAGCAAAGCCACCTTTGGAACCCTTATGCAACTGGCTATTTGGAAATTAGATTTCCGAATCATTTGAGGTTTACAGAAAGGCCTGCCCTGGATTTTGGCAAAAACATGTAACGCTGTATGGTAAAGAACAAAACCTTTGGAATTCAATGTATCGGGTTGAATACCAACACACTTTCCAAATGGTTATCAATAAGTAGGACGCTGCAGGGTAAAAAAAACCAAGTCATTTGGATTTATATACAACACATGGACAGTTCCTTTAGATCAATGGTGAAGGATTTCAAGACCAGTCCCGTTATCTCAAATTACTCAGTTTGTGTGTCAATAGTTTTACCTCACTAAATGACATTGTATGACTTGATCTATAACTCGGTCAAAGAATGTATTTGTGGTTTTGGAAGCTAAAACACTGCAATGTTCAGTCAGGGGATCTCATATGTACACTAAGTTTCTCGCACAAGCTTTGCGTGTTTAATTTAGAATACTAAATCATATTGGGTATAGGTGGTTCAATGTTTTTGCTGTTCAGGGCAACAGCTTCAGTATGTTCCCAGACAAAATCGCTAAAAACATTGATATTTTTGAAGAAAAGGAAATTCTTAAGTGCCGCATGCTCATGTCACGTGTGCAAAAGAATGAAGCAACTCAGCTCACATACCTGAAAAAGACATCTGTACTGCAAACATTCCTCAGATGCAATCTTGCAACCCAAGTCATATCTATAAGATTGTTGTTTAACCACAACAATTTGAAGTTGACTCAAGTTTCCCACTCCGGACTGCTTGAGTTGAAGGTACTTATCAGGACGTGCTTGAGCAAAAGGAAGAACACGCGCTCCACCAATAAAGCTTTACTTGTAAAATCTTACACGCCTTCATATATTGTTAAGCGAGTTACGAACTACACGTAAGAAATAAATGGAGCAGATTGTTAACTTCAAGAAAAAAGAGAAGAAAAAAAAATCTACTGATTGTTCATGTTAAAAGGTGAAGGAAACCTGCAATGGCAGTGAAGGAAATTCATAAACACAAAAGGTACAGATCATCTACAATGGGTACATGGTACTTCAACCAAATAAAAATCCGCACGCTAACCTGATTATATCGTTTTCGATCAAATACTAACACACAGTTCTCCTGATGCTAGCGGCATGCAGCGAATGAGACTTTTCCGTAAATCCATATAGTCAGGTTTCTCCTAGTAAAAGAAGAAAAGTTGTCATGCTGTCAATAATGCCATGACACTGATGTAACTAATACTTTAATTATATTTGTATGCTTGATATAAGTTTAAAAATCCTAATCCTAGTAAAAGAAGAAAAGTTGTCATAATAACAAAGCTCCCATGCTGTCAATAATTCCAAAACACTGATATTTGGGAAATAGATCAATGTGGTACTTCCATTGGCTAAAAGTAATCAAAAAAAAAAAAATTATGGTATATATACTCAACTTGAGTAATTTAGAGATGACGAAAATCTGAAACCAACTAACTCACCAATTCGGTAGATTCCTATGCTAAAATATCAGATATTGTAAAGCCAAGTATCTCTAAAATTTATATCTTTCTAAAACTAGCAAACTGAATCCATATAATTTAACGATGAAGATTTTAGGTGCACAAATGGTAAGGTCAGCATTCAGCGCTTGCATGCGTTTAAGCTTTAAACAAATAAATAGAAAGACTTATATAGTTAATCAATAGTTTAAAAAACCAACAAGGTTGGACAACCAAGAGTCATAACTTAACGCAAAAGCTTGGGTCGTGACAAAAGTGCCCGACTCAAAATTTGATCACATAATGATAAGTAACACCTCGATTCTTTGGAACAAATAAAACCTAGAGATTGAGTGCATCAGACAAACTTTGATAGAGATGAAAGATAGTAAGATACTTTTTGGTCGGCATGCATTAATCACCATGGAGATCATAGACGCTAATTCACTGAAATATTGCTCAAAGACCTTTTGTGGTTTCTTGGAGAATTCTTGTTCACTTTGTTGATTATTAGAACTATAACGACAAGCCTAGAAGACATAAAACTTGCCAAATTACACACAGGCTATTGAAGGGATCGACTACCACTAAATGTCTAAATGTGAAGTTTTCATTTGTGGGGATCGGGGAAGAAAACTAACCTGTGCGCATATGGTGCACGATCTCCAAAAATAGACCATACCAGAGCCTCACAATCAAGGAATAAGTCTTTCAGTGATTCTTGCATCTGCCAAAAAGTAGAAATAAAATCTTCATATCATGTTCGATACCCAAATTTGTCCTAAAATTCCAAAGGTTAGCAAAGTTTTACGAACCAAAGAATTTCGAATAGTCTTTAAAAGAATCCCAAGAAATTTTATCCACAAGACTGAGGAGAATAACTGTAGAATCCAAAACATGATGCCAACAATGACACTGAATCCTTCTCAAATTCTCCTGAAACTCAAAGTAAACATATCAGCATCATGCAAATACTTGAATTTGACCCATTGGAAACCAGAAGACATAAAAGAAAATACCTGGAGGGAATGTTTAAGATCAAAACTAGCACCAGATCATGCCAGTAGAAACTTTTGAATGCAAACACAAGCCTTTACAAAAAAATTAAAAAAGCACTTCATCAAAGACAAGGCGTAACATAGAGAACAATAGACTTGGCAATAAACATTTGTTACACACTGGATGATGAATCAAATCACACCTGGGCCACATGTATATGATTAGCTTGTCCAACCTTCCTCAAATTAAATACACCCTTTTCTTTCGACACCTTTCAAGATGTAGGCATACACCCTAAGAGCAAATAAACAAAAACAAACATCACTATCTACAGAGCATTTAAGGGGGGAAATATGAGAAGGAAAAATCAAAATTCATTACAACAAAAGATTCGTAATCCGAGATTAAGAAATTAAACAGAGAAGAGGAATGATGATGGATACTCACCCATGGCATCTACATGATTCGGGGAAGAGATAATAAAACTTAGGAGGAACAATGAGACCAGGACAATTCCCAGGACCACGTAAAGGTGGATGTAAGGACCAAGCAGACCCTGTAAGGAGAAAAGCCAAACAAACAATTGAATTTGGGATAAAGGGAGGAATATTTACGAAAAAGCAACTAATTCGATGCACAACAATAGCAGCTTGGAAGGAAAAACTAAAAAAGCTACCAGGCCCAAAGCATGGTCAAAAAAATATATACTACATTCTCGCAAATAATCATACCTTAAAGAGGAAAATGAAGAGCCTTGCACGGTTTGTAATCTGCAAAGTAGGACAAAAAGAAAACAGTGAATTCGGTGTGATCCCATACAAGCAAGCTAAAAATACGATCACCGATTTACATCCCTGTAAGAGAACCAATCCATCTAAATATGATGGAGAACAAGCTTCATCTCCAAATCCATATGCTCTCCTAAAACCCAGAACGAGAACATAACACCTTAGCAAATATTTGAATTTGACACAGAGCCGTATTGCAACAAAACCGATCCATCCAACAAGGACATCAAGAATCTCCCAACCGAAATCCGGGGGCTTTATCGAAACCCAGAGACAGTTCCAAACAGAATTCCTTTTGAAGTAAAGAAGAAGAGGATTCAAACAGGATAACCCAATGGTATAGTGGGGTAATGCACCCATCGTATCATGCCGATAGAAACTAGAAACTTCTAAGCATAAGATCAATGAGATTGTATGAAATTCTAACATCGTCATGGCAACAAAAAGCCCTAACTAAAAAAACACAAAGTAAGAACATAAGCGCTTCATTAAAGTAGATAAAGGGCAGAGTGGCATACCAGCTGCCACACGCTTCATCAAATAATTTACGCTCTGCACCTATGAAACCTCAAAAAGGAAGATGAAAATCCCGAACTGATTCGTACTCTGCACCAAACAAAAAGGCAACAGATGAATACAGTGTGATCGTTTTTCCTGACATGCAAGCTAAAAAAAAGTCGCTAGTTTACATCCCTATAGAGAACCAATACATCAGATTCAACCATGTTGATGAACCGGCTCAACTAACATCCGGAGGCTCTCCCGAAACCCACATCGTCCACGTCACACATCCGACAAATATTGGAATTTCATTAATTAAAAGACATGCAGCGGTGTTTGCATTAATAAAACATAACCAAGCTAATACTGAAGAAACAAAACCACCCATCATCGACGACAAGTGAAGCTAAGACACCTCCACATCCAATAAAATCGGACCAATATGAATTAGAGACAAAGAGAAGAATGTTACGGGAGATAGCACAAATGTCGTAAAATGTAAGTAACAAAACTCAAAAGCAACCTTCCCCTTGGCTTAACTACAAGAACACATCGAAACTCGAAAAGGGAAATGAAAAGTCAAGCCTGATTCATAATTTGCACGAGAAACATACAAATGCAGAAGTACAACCATTTTCCCCGACAGCAAGCTAAAAATGCGGTATTTGGTTTACATCCCGAGAAGATACCAATCCATCCAACTATGACAGAGACAAAGCTCCCTTTCCAAATCCGAAGCTCTCCCGAAATCCAAAGCTCAACGTATTATGCCAAATGACACTAATTGAAAAACACAGATCTTGAATGCAAAGAAAGATAATTGAACTATTTTATTAAGATACAAAACCACCCATTGGACTTCTACCACAGCCAAGCCAATCTACACAGGTGACTAAAGTGTGATTCGTACATTCCCCGATTCGTACTCTGCACCAAACAGAAAGGCAACAAGTGAATACGGTGTGATCGTTTTCCCGACATACATGAGAAAAAAAGTCGCTAGTTTACATCCCTATAGAGAGCCAATCCATCGGATCCAACCATGTAGATGAACCAGCTCAACTAACATCCCGAGGCTCTCCTGAAACCCAAACCACACCGTCACATCACACATCCGACAAATATTGGAATTTCATTATTTAAAATAAATGCAGCTGTGTTTGCGTACCATTAAAAATAACCAAGCTAATACTGAAGAAACAAAACCGGCCATCATCTGATGTCCTACATAAAAATCAAATTCAATGAGCATTTCTTCAAGCAAGATAAAATAAACTATATAGAAAACGCATGCACATTCAAACAGTAAGAGAAAAGAAAATAGGTCACGATGCATTAGAAGAACTGAAAAAAATCCAAGGAAACCAAAGATTTAAACAATCACTTCCGACCACGAGAAAAAGTGGATAGAAAATCAGACTGTGGGAAGAAAACCAAACCAACATTTGAATTAGAGACAAAGAGAAGAATGTTATAGGAGATGGCATAAATTTCGTGAAATGTAAGTAATGAAACTCTAATAGCTACCTTCCCCTTGGCTTAACTACAATAACACACCGAAACACGAAAAAGGAAATGAAAAGTAAAGCCTAATTCATAATCTGCTTAGAAAGCAGGACAAATGCAAAGAAGACAATCGTTTTATTTGACAGAGCAAGCTAAAAATAAGGTTATTTGGTTTACATCCCAGTGAGATACCAATCCACCCAACTATGACAGACCAAGCTCCTTTTCCAAATCCGAAGCTCCCTGAAATCCAAAGCACAAAGTATTATGCCAAACGATAATATAAATTTGATTAATTGAAAAACCCATCAAAGGAAAATAATTGAACTATTTATTAAGATACAAAACCACCCATCGGACTTCTACCACAGCCACGCCAATCTATACAGGCACTCAAACAGACATTCCCCGATTCGTACTCTACACCAAACAAAAAGGCAACGGTGAATACTGAGTGTGATCGGTTTCCCAGACATACATAAGAAAAAAATCACTAGTTTACATCCCTATAGAGAACCAATACATCAAATCCAACCAAGTGGATGAACCGGCTCAACTAGCATCCGAGGCTCTCCCGAAACCCAAACCACACCATCACGTCACACATCCGACAAATATTGGAATTTCATTAATTAAAAAACATGTAGTTGTGTTTGCGTTAATAAAAAATAACCAAGCTAATACTGAAGAATCAAAACCACCCATCATCTGACGTCAGCTGCAGCTAAGACACCTCCACATCCAATGAAATCAGAACAATCTGAATCAGAGTCAGAGAAGAATGTTAAAGGAGAAAGCACAAATGTCGTCAAACGTATGTAAGAGAACTCAAAAAGCACCCTTTCTCTTGGCTTAACTACAATAACCCACCGAAACCTGAAAAAGGAAAATGAAAAGTCAAGCTTAATTCATAAAACAGAAAAATGCAGCAGTATAATCGTTTTCACTGACAGACAAGTTAAAAATGCGGTCGCTGGTTTACATCGATGTAAGTAACCAATCCATCCAACTATGGCAGACCAAGTTCCTTTTGCAAATCCGAGAAGATCTCCTAAAATCCAAAGCGAACGTATTATGCCAAACCGAATTTAAATTTGATTAATTGAAAAACACACATCTTGAATGTATCAAAGAAAAATAATTCAACTATTTTAGTAAGATACGAAACCACCCATCGGACATCTACCACAGCCAAGCTCGTACTGTACCAAACAAAAAGGCAACAGGTGAATACAGTGTGATCGTCTACCCTGACATACAAGCTAAAAAAAGAAAAAGTCGCTAGTTTACATCCCTATAGAGAACACATCAGATCCAACCATGTGGATGAACCAGCTCCAACTAACATCCAGAGGCTCTCCTGAAACCCAAACCACGCCGCCACGTCACACATCCGATCAATATTGGAATTTCATTAATTAAAAGACATGCAGTTGTGTTTGCGTTAATAACAAATAACCAAGCTAATACTGATGAAACAAAACCACCCATCATCTGACGTCAGGTGCAGCTAAGACAGTTAAAGGAGATGGCACAAATATCGTGAAATGTAAGTAATTCACTACACCAAAACATACGATTTGGGACATATATACACGTTGCAATGAATTTCAACAACGCTTATATCCGTTGGAAATATGGCGTAGCAAATTTGTGTGCAACGCGAAAATCCGTTGGGAAAATTACTTAGTGCAACGCATAAAGACGTTGGTCAACTGGTTTACCAACGTTTTATGAGCAACGGATTCTTTAATTTGCGCAACGGTTACAATAATTTAGGCAACGTATTACTCTAATTTGAGCAACACTTATATACGTTGCAAACCTATTTACAGATAAAAAAAAATATCTCTCCGACGATAATTCCAGGTAAAAAAAATATTCCGACAACAATTCCGGCAGAAATGCTACAAGGGTAAGTACCTTCTTGGCTACTGTTATATTGTCCTTTCCCTTGAAAGTCTTTTTCATTAGTTTATGCCAGAAGTGCCCAAACGGACCTCCATATGCAAAACCAAAAAGCTGCACGCGGATTATGTAAGGATACAACAAAACAATATGCATAAACTTGCATACACAAACTGGCATGCACACCATTATAAGGTAGCATAAAGTACACACTTTAATATTCCATGCTCAAGTAAACCGGGAATTCAACAATAAATATTGTCGTATACTTGATCAAAGACAACATTCTAGCACAAAACTGAAACTAAAATTCAGGAACTTTGCTTACAAGTTGCAACAAATTCTGAGTTTTAAAAACAATTACATATTTGGTTTGAAGGTCTGGACCGGAGACAAGTATGAGAATTACTTGTAGGCACCCCTTGAGACAGCCAATATGCCCCGAATATGCTCTATCGCAACCTAGACCTACAAGAGATAAAAGAAAAGATAAAAAATGGCAGTGCATCGAAATAAAAGATCTAAATTCAAAAGAAATAAAAAATCTAATTTCAAAAAAATAAAAATAAATCTCCAATACTATTAAGAAGAAACATAAGAAGGATTAATAGAACTTACAATAATGAGGTACACTAGTGTTAGTTCTTGATGGCATCATCCCCCCACATACATGGCATTGCAAATGATCTCTAGTTCCGTTGCATTAGAACCCACCAAACCCAGTACTTGTTCATTGTTAAAATATGAATACACACATTCCAAAATGGTCACAAAAAAGAAAAATTGAACGAACCTTGAGATTGGTTTGTCATATAGACAATGTGGATAAAAAAAAAAGACTTAGGACTAGGAAGTGCACCTACGTGATTAACTGCAGCCTTAAGTAAACCAAGTGATGTTTTCTCTTTAGCATAAAGTTTATTTCACTAGTTTGACAAGAACAATTAAGACTTCAAGAAGTCAGCGGCTGCACTCCATGTGAATTTCTTTGTGTACTTCGATTTTTATATTCCATAAAAAAGTGAATCCCATATGATGGTATAACCCAGACTGACTTTTTGTTTTTTTTGTTTTTTTTTTCCTTTAAAATTGGGGATTTATCTATCTTCTCTTTTTTTTTCTTTACTTTTGGGTTACATTAGCAAATGACACTAGATGTGTAGAAAACGAATTTGTATGAAAAATTGACATTACCACATTGAGGACTGCAGCTTCATTTTCCTCGGTCGGTGATGGTTAAGAATGTTGGTCTTTTCCGCCTCGACCTTTTTAGCCGAGTTAATGACCTGAACAAGTAAATGAGAAAAATGACTTATAGAAAAATGAATATTTGAAAGTGAAATCAAAACTACCGAGGTGCCTCGGTAAGCACCATTACAAAAATTCAAAGATACAAGAAGAACCGGACTTGGTATGCTTGATATTTATGTTAATTCAACTGAACCTAAGTTATCCTTTATGTCAACTGGAATTCGTTCCTCTGTTCACACACAATGTACTATTTTCATTTTTGTGTGAGCTCTTTCTGGTCAGAACTTTGTATGTTTCAGGCCTTATGTTCCCCTCCTCAATTTCATCATATTTTAGTCTCCATTGGTATGCCTTTCGGATACTCAATCGGTGGCAGTGTTGTGCTGTGATTGTAATGCAAAGAAGCATCTAAGATACACTCACAAATCATTTATCCAGTGATGAAAGAAAAGGATATTTAAACTGCATCTTTATACTCATACACTTAACCACATACAAATTACAGACTAAAGAATGTGGCTGCTAAAATTGGTTATCCGGTGGGATGAGAGAGCAATTGTACGCAGTATGGTATATTGAAATTAAGAAGCAACGGAGCTAATATGAAAATTCAAGATAACAACATCAGATCGTAAGAAGAAAGAGAGTATGCTTCAAAAAAAAAAAAAAAAAAACAAGAGAGCAAATTCAAAAACTTAAATTTGACCCCACTTTCAGTTTTGGAAAGGAAGAAAAAATCGTAGCTGGACGAGGGACGGAGCTAGGAATTCAAGCTGGGGGGGACAAAAAAATTTTTTTTTTGACAAATTCATAATGAGGAATCATTTCCAAAAACTTTAAACTGCCATGTACTTTCATAGTTGCAAGTGTTCGGGTCCTATTAAAGAGCGTCTATGCAAGAGGAATGCCAGGTTATTTGTAATGTAGAACCAAACCACTCTGTAACAGTGAACGTTTTTACGGTAAAGGCGTATGAATTCCTTACACCAGCCCCATGACTCTTCCTTGATATTAGCTGCTGCAATATTTTCCTTCGAAGATATCTTCTTTTAAGTCCATATAGCTAAACATTTAGGAAATTCCCAACCACTAAAACAAAGCCAACAGTTGAACAAAATGATTCTAATTTACCAATAACATGTAGTACGGAAAAAATGATTCTAACCATCGTAAACAACATGAAAATTTTCTTAATCTAATTTTGGATGCTTTTGCTCTACAGTATAACTCATTAGACTATACCAGAAGACTATAGAATGAGAATCTCGGACATCCAATTCAAGAATTACTTGTTTATTGATTTACTACTACTTAGGCAGGTTCCGGTAAACCAGGACTATGATTTGAACAACAAAACAAACTTTATCCTTATAAAATTGTCTCCCTTTACACTAAATTCCCATTTTAATAGACCTATACATGTAACATCGGGAAACTCAGTGGGGACTGCTGTCCCCACTAGATCCTTACTAGCTTCGTGCGGTCGTGCCTGTAGCTGGATGAGAAAAGAATAAGAGAAGTTACCACTTTAAAAAGAAGGCGTTTCAATTGAAGGTTATGTATACTTTAACGTTTTCGAGCTACTGAGAATCACTTATTCCGCCAAGACACTGTTGTAATAGCCCGAGGAGCAAAATTCACAAAAACCCACTTTAATATCAAATAAAACCCATTTTGAATCAAACAAGCTTAATTACTAATTCTTACAAAAACTTAAGAAGAAAAAAAAAAAAGAGATAATTGAAAGGGAGAAGAAACGAAACCTTGGTTACGAGAGGATGTTGTTGAAGTTGTAACAAATACTAACGCCATCCTCTCTTAGCTAGAAAGAAAAAGTGAGAACAAGAAACAAAAAAAATGAAGAGATTGAAGAAATCCCATCATATCCACTATTATTTCCTCTTATATCAACCTGTTTTCCGAGCCCCTATTCCATTATATCCACCACTTTGTAAGTTAGTACCAATTTAATATCCCCTATAGATAAAATGAAGGTTTAAGGCCCAATTTCGAGCCCCTAATCTAGCATGTCTTCAAAAAAAGTAAATTGTAAACATCAATATGTGTATTACACTAGTAATGAAAAATATCAAGTAATGACCTATCTTACCAACTACTATTACAAGAACATCGGAATTTGAGGTCACTCGGTTAATCTAGGAATTCCGACTTCAACATGTTACTTGCATCATTCCCCCTAGCCAATCTTGTTGGCATAATGCTATCAATCTGCAGCATAACAAGAAAAAAATCATAAAAACAAATCATATCAATCTGCGGCCAGATCTGTTGGCATAAAGCTATCATTCGTAACAACTAACCATGTATTGTTAATCAATCCCAACACCTACAAGTAACAATTTAACTATTCGGAAACTCAATTAAAAGTTTAACTTTAAACCATGAGTAAGTAAATAATTTTCTTTTCATATATGTCGTTCCCCTTCCACGTCGGTCTTCACCATCCTCTCACTTCCAGCCAAATTTACTTGTCATAATTTGTTTTTGATCTGATCACCATTCATCGAGTTTTAGATTTCACCATCGTAGATAGCATGTTGTATCGCAAATAAAGAAACTAAATTAACATAACATTTTCTTCAAGTCTCAAGTCCCTAATATGCTCACTGTAAACTTGGAAGAGTAGAAACAGATATAATTATTTTATCATTAGAATCGATGATTTCCAACACCATAGTCAGTTTATATTACCTTTAATTTCACGAAGTTAGGTCCACGTAGCCATAGTTAACCGCTTTTTCTTAGGGGCAAACATGAACCAAAGTATCCCTATGAACAACTTTTTCCGTATATTTAGAGCCAGCAGGCCTGTTAAAATGTAGTTTCATAAACATTTAGTATCGAAACGCGGAGGGTTCCTACAACACTAGACTCGGTCATACCATAGGCTCCGAATGTAAGACAAATTCATATAATGAACAATTTTTTACCTCGGTAGCGACAAGAGAAAAGCTATTTCACGAGAAAAAAAAATCAACAAGAGAAAAGTTGAATAAAATCAATAGATATCACCATCTCATTCACATAAAAAATAAACCTAAATGATTAAATCTACTTATAAATTCCTGAATAAAATCGAACAAAAATAAACCCTATAAAATCAATACAAACGGATGTGAAGACATACAAGTAGCGAAACTCAACACTTAAATTCATAGAAACTATGAAATTAGGTTGTTAGGATTTCGATGGAGAAATCACATATGAATCCGTGGTATGAAACGAAATTGGGATTATCAATGATTGGGTTTGATTTATGAAAGATGGAGTTTGATTAGTGAGATGAGGGTTTAGGAGAGATGGGTTTTGGTGTCGAAATTTTGGGTTTGATTTCTCTCGGTTTAGGGTTTTGGTATCGTTCTAGGTTTAGGATTTTTTTTTGATTTTTGAGATAGATCGAGATTTTCGAGTTTTGATTACTGAAATAAAGGTTTTGATTTAGTTAGGAAAGCTAAAGAGATCTCTGGATTTGATTCAGAAGAAGGTTTTGGTGTTTGGGTTGAGAGGTTCTCGGTTTCTCTGAAGATAAGAGAGTGAATAAAAAATGAAAATGAAAATTTGGTGTCTGAAGATAGAGAGAGAATAAAAAACCAATTCTGAAATTTTCTAAAAGAGAAAATAATAAGAAAATAAAAAATGTGAGATTAAAAAAACGGGTCTTTTAAAAGCCCATGGAAATATTTGATATTACATAAATGTCATCGATGTACAACGTTTTTATACGTTTCAAAAATGTTGCTCCATTTATTTCATTTAATAAACCAATATTATTTATTTTGCGCAACGTATTATCGAGTGTGCAACGGATATAAACGTTTCAAAAGGGTGCAACGTCAATATCCGTTGCACACTCCCCGAAATTGAAATGTTGCAAAATGCAGGATATGGTGTAGTGATAATGAAACTCAAAAAGCTACCTTCCCTTTGGCTTAACTACAATAAGACACCGAAACCTGAAAAAGGGAAATGAAAAGTCGAGCCTAATTCATAATCTGCACCGAAACAGACAAATGCAGCAATACAATCATTTTCACTGACAGGCAAGCTAAATTATGGTCGCCAGTTTACATCCCAGTAAGACGCATGCACTTGTGTTAACGTTAATAAAAAATAACCAAGCTAATACTGATGAAACAAAACCACCCATCATCTGACGTCCGCTGCAGCTAAGACACCTCCACATCAAATGAAATCAGAACAATCTGAATTAGAGACCGAAAAAAATGCTACAGGAGAAAGCACAAATGCCGTAAAATGAAAGTAACAAAACTCAAAAAGCAACCTTCCCCTTGGCTTAACTACAATAACACACCGAAACCTGAAAAAACAAAAAAGGGAAATGGAAGTAATTCATGATATGCACAGAAGCAGACAAATGCAGCAGTACAATCGTTTTCCCTGACAGCAAGCTAGAAAGGTGGTTGCTGGTTTACATCCTAGTAAGATACTATGACAGAGACCAAGTTCCTTTTCCAAATCCAGAAGCTCCCCTGAAATCCGAAGCACAAAGTATTATGCCAAACAACAATATAAATTTGATCAATTGAAAATACTATAAAAGAAAAATAAAGAAAAATAATTGAACTATTTATTAAGATGCAAAACCACCCATCGGACTTCTACCACAGCCAAGCCAATCTATACGGGCACTCCAACAGACATTCCCTGATTCGTACTCTGCACCAAACAAAAAGGCAACATGTGAATACAAAGTGTGATCGTTTTCCGACATACAAGCTAAAAAAAAAAAAAAAAAGTCGCTAGTTTACATCCCTATAGAGAACGAATACATCAGATCCAACCATGTGGATAAACCAGCTCCAACTAACATCCACAGGCTCTCCTGAAACCCAAACCACATCGTCACGTCACACATCCGACAAATATTTGAATTTCATTAATTAAAAGACATGCAGTTGTGTTTGCGTTAATAAAAAATAACCAAGCTAATACCGATTAAACAAAACCACCCATCATCGACGTCCATTTGCCAGATAAGACACCTCCACATCCAATGAAATCAGAAAAATCTAAATTAGAGACCGAGAAGAATGTTACAGGAGAAAGCACGAGATGTCGTAAAATGTAGGTAAGAGAACTCAAAAAGCAACCTTCCCTTGGCTTAACTAAAATAACACACCAAAACTCGAAAAAGGGGAATGAAAGTCAAGCCTAATTCATAATATGCCTGTAAACAGACAAATTCAATTGAGAAGACAATCGTTTTCCCGACAGGCAAGTTAAAAATGCGGATTTGGTTTACATCGATAAGATACCAATCCATCCAACTATGACAGAGACCAAGCTCCTTTACCAAATCTTAAGCTCCCTCAAATCCGAAGCACAAAGTATCATGCCAAACGACAATATAAATTTGATTAATTGAAAAACTTATTGAAGAAAAATAATTGAACTATTTATGAAGATACAAAACCACCCATCGGATTTCTACCACAGCCAAGCCAATCTATACGAGCACTCAAACAACATTCCCCGATTCGTACTCTGCGACAATCAAAAAGGCAACAGTGAATACAGTGTGATCGTTTTCCCGACATACAAACTAAAAAAGAGTCGCTAGTTTACATCCCTATAGAGAACCAATCCATCAGATCCAACCATGTGTATGAACCAGCTCCTACTAACATCCATAGGCTCTCCCGAAACCCAAACCACGCCATCACGTCACACATCCGACAAATATTGGAATTTCATTAATTAAAAGACATGCAAGCTGTGTTTACGTATCATTAAAAATAACCAAGCGAATACTGAAGCAAATTCAATGAGCATTATCTGAAGCAAGATAAAATAAACTATATATAGAAAATCGCATGCACACATTCAAACAAGTAAGAGAAAAAAAATGAAAAAAAAAAAAACAAGGGAACCCTAAATATTTAAACAATGACTTCAAAGACCACAGAAATAGTGGATAGAAAATCAGACACGTGAGAGGAAAACCAAACCAACATCCGAATTAGAGACGAAGAGAAGAATGTTAAAGGAGATGGCACAAATATCGTGAAATGTAAGTAATGAAACTCAAAAAAACAACCTTCCCCTTGGCTTAACTACAATAACACACCGAAACACGAAAAGGGGGAATGAAAAGTCGAGCCTAATTCATAATTTACACTAGAAAAGAAAAATGGAGGCGGTGAATAGAATCATTTTTCTGGCAGGCAATATAAAAGGCGATTCTTTGGTTTACATCGTAAGATACCAATACATCCAACAATGACAAAGACCAAGCTCCTTTTCCAAATCCAGAGGCTCTCCTGAAATCCAAAAAGCACTACGTATTATGCCAAACAACAATTTAAATTTGCTTAACTGAAAAACACACAAGATTGCTTATCAAAGAAAAGTAACTGAACTATTTATAATGAAACCAGAACAATCCTCCAACAAATCTAACAACGCCATCATAGCTTAAATAAAAGAAAAACCCACCATAAGAGAACAAAATACCTCCAAGTAAAAGGGAGAGAATAGGAAACTAAAGACTTGACAACTTCCTTTAGACACCACACTAGATGGAGGCAAGCACCCCGAGAGCAAATAAATCAAAAAGGCGTCGTCGGTTTACCTGACAAAGGGGAGAACACAAGAAGAGACAACATACAAAGTCCAATCAAAATTTCCCGACTTTGAGCTGTCGTAGAAAATTCAAGCAAAGGAAAATCTGGCGGAACGGTGGAGGATATAAACCCCTGGTATCATCTCGAAAACATTCTCCTAAAACTCGAAGTAAGCATAACAACATCAGGTTGATATTGAAGTGTAGACAATTATGAAACCACAAAGCAGTTTAGGACAAAGAAGCAACTACTGGAAAAGAATGATTAATATCTAAAACCGCCTGAGACAAGATGTATCCTCTCAACCTTTTAAAGAATGCCAACAGAGCCTAAAAACACCGAGAGGAAGGAGAAATACACTCTACCTTAGAAGACGCTGAATGTAGGGCAATATTTATTAAAAACTAAAAGATGACCCGCGTCATAGCCCAGATCAGAAAGCGAGAATGTCATGCTAAATGCTTCACGATTAGTTTGTCCAACCTTCCTCGGATCAAACCTTATCTTTGGACAGCTCTCGAGATGTAGGCAGACACCCTACGAGCAAACAAATAATCGAAGCAGTCATTTGCTAACATCATTCAAGGCGTAAAGGATGATAAGAAACCAACACGGATTGAAAACAAAACTCTTCCAAAGACAAATGGGGAAACTCCTATTGGAAACAATGAGGATATGTACCCATGTAATCTACATAACAAAGTCAACTTCGGTGAACATTCGCTGAAGCAAGATGAAAATAATATGAGAAAAAAGAAAATAGGTCACAACTTGGTGAGCATTTTAGCTAGAGTAAATCCACCCATCATGTTTGGTGTAAAACCAATCCATCCACTAATGACAAAGAACAAGCTCCGTTCCGAATCCAGAGGCTCCACCGAAATCAAAAACATGATGTAATACAAAAGACATGCATTTGAATTTAATAAAATGAAGAACACACAGTTGCAACACAATGATAACACATCCACCGATGACGAAGAATAAGCTCCCTTCGAATCCGAGGCTCCACTTTGAAATCAAAAGCACGAATTCATACATTAGACATACATTTGAATTTAATAAAACGAAAAACATACGGTTGCAAAGCAATGATAAAATAAATCTTCCTCAAAATTCATCACATAAAAAAGAAATTATTAAACAGACAAAACAAGAAAATATTTAAACCAAGTATCCAAGAGTATATTCGCCCATCATGTTTGAGTAGAATCCAATCCATCCACCGATGATGAAGAACAAGCTCCCTTAGAATCCGAGGCTCCACTGAAATCAAAAGAACGATGTAATACATCGACATACATTTTAATTTGATAAAATGCAAAGACACCGCAACGCAACGATAACATGAATCTTCCTCTAAGTTCAACAGTTTCCAGACAACCAAGTAGAACATAACATCATACAAGTATTCGACGTATTAGATACATAAAAGAAGAAACAAGTAAACAGACAAAAATAGAACATATTTGAATTAAGTGTCCAAGGGAAAATCCACCCATCATATTTGGTGTAAAAACCAATCAATATACTGGTGGCAAAGAACAAGCTCCCTTCTGAATCCAGAGGCTCCACTGAAATCTAAAGGACGATGTAATACATCAGACTTTAATAAAATGAAAAACACAGTTGCTACGCAATGATAACATGAATCTTCCACAAAATTCATCAGTTTCCAAACATCCAAGTATTCAACATATTAGATACATAAAGAAGGAATTATTAAACATAAAAAACAAGAAAACATTTGAACCAAGTGTCCAAAAGTAATCCACCCATCATGTTTGGTGTAAAAACCAATCCATCCACCGATAACGAAGACCAAGCTCCCTTCGAATCAGAGGCTCCACTTTGAAACCAAAAGCACGATGTAATACACCGGACACAAATTTGAATTTAATAAAAAGAAAAACACATGAGATGCAACGCAATGATAACGCCGATGACGAAGAACAAGCTTCCTTCCGAATCCGAGGCTCCACTGAAATCAAAAGCACGAAATAATACATCAGATATACATTTGAATTTAATAAAATGAGGAACACACAGTTGCAACACAAAGATAAAATGAATCCTCCTCTAAATTCATCAGTTTCCAAACATCCAAGTAGAACATAACATCATACAAGTATTTGACATAATAGATACATAAAAAAGAAACTATTAAACAGACAAAACAAGAAAATATTTGAACCAAGTGTCCAAGAGTACATCCACCCATCATGTTTGGTGTAAAAACCAATCCATCCACTGACGACAAAGAACAAGCTCCCTTCTCGAATCCGTAAGCTCCACTGAAATCAAAAGCACGATGTAACACATCGGACAAACATTTTAATTTAATAAAATGACAAACACAATGATATCATGAATCTTCCCAAAAATTCATCGGTTTCCGGACATCCAAGTAGAACATAACATCACACGAGTATTCGACATATTAGATACATAAAAGAAGAAATTAATAAACAGACAAACAAGAAAATATTTGAAGTCCAAGGGCAAATCCATCATCATGTTTGGTGTAAAAACCAATCCATCCACTGGTGACAGAGAACAAGCTCCCTTCGAATCCAGAGGCTCCACTTTGAAATCAAAAGGACGATGTAATACATCGACTTGCATTTCAACTTAATAAAATGAAAAACACAGTTGCAACGAACATAACATAAATCTTCCTCAAAATTCATCGGTTACCAGACATCCAAGCAGAACATAACATCATACAAGTATTCAACATATTAAATACATAAAGAAGAAATCATTAAACAGACAAAACAAGAAATATTGGAACCAAGTGTCCAAAAGTAAATCGACCCATCATGTTTGGTTTACAAACCAATCCATCCACTGATGACGAAGAACAAGCTCCCTTCTGAATCAGAGGCTCCACTTTGAAATCAAAAGCAATATGAAATACATCGGACATACATTTCAATTTAATAAAATGAAGAGCACACAGTTGCAACGCAATGATAGTATGTAATCCATCCCGGTGATGACGAAGAACAATCTCCCTTCGAATCCCAGAGGCTCCACCGAAATCAAAAGCACGAAATAATACATCAGACGTACATTTAAATTTAATAAAATGACAAACACAATGATATCATGAATCTTCCCAAAAATTCATCAGTTTCCAGACATCCAAGTAGAACATAACATCACACAAGTATTCGACATATTAGATACATAAAAGAAGAAATTAATAAACAGACAAACAAGAAAATATTTGAAGTCCAAGGGCAAATCCATCATCATGTTTGGTGTAAAAACCAATCTATCCACTTGGTGACAGAGAACAAGCTCCCTTCTCGAATCCGTAAGCTCCACCGAAATCAAAAGGACGATGTAATACATCGACTTGCATTTCAACTTAATAAAATGAAAAACACGGTTACAGTAACGATCATAACATAAATCTTCCTCAAAATTCATCGGTTACTGAGACATCCAAGCAGTAACATAACATCATACAAGTATTCAACATGTTAGATACATAAAAGAAGAAATCATTAAACAGACAAAACAAGAAAATATTGGAACCAAGTGTCCAAAAGTAAATCGACCCATCATGTTTGGTTTACAAACCAATCCATCCACTGATGACGAAGAACAAGCTCCCTTCTGAATCCAGAGGCTCCACTGAAATCAAAAGCAATATGTAATACATCAGACATACATTTCAATTTAATAAAATGAAGAGCACACAAGTTGCAACGCAATGATAGTATGTAATCCATCCAGTGATGACGAAGAACAATCTCCCTTCGAATCCAGAGGCTCCACTTTGAAATCAAAAGCACGAAATAATACATCAGACGTACATTTAAATTTAATAAAATGACAAACACAATGATATCATGAATCTTCCCAAAAATTCATCGGTTTCGGACATCCAAGTAGAACATAACATCACACAAGTATTCGACATATTAGATACATAAAAGAAGAAATTAATAAACAGACAAACAAGAAAATATTTGAAGTCCAAGGGCAAATCCATCATCATGTTTGGTGTAAAAACCAATCCATCCACCGGTGACGAGAGAACAAGCTCCCTTCGAATCCGTAAGCTCCACTGAAATCAAAAGGACGATGTAATACATCAGACTTGCATTTCAACTTAATAAAATGAAAAACACAGTTGCAACGCAGTCATAACATAAATCTTCCTCAAAATTCATCGGTTACCAGACATCCAAGCAGAACATAACATCATACAAGTATTCAACATGTTAGATACATAAAAGAAGAAATCATTAAACAGACAAAACAAGAAAATATTGGAACCAAGTGTCCAAAAGTAAATCGACCCATCATGTTTGGTTTACAAACCAATCCATCCACCGATGACGAAGAACAAGCTCCCTTACGAATCCGAGGCTCCACTGAAATCAAAAGCACGATGTAATACATCGGACTTACATTTCAATTTAATAAAATGAAGAACACACAGTTGCAACGCAATGATAGTATGTAATCCATCCAGTGATGACGAAGAACAATCTCCCTTCGAATCCAGAGGCTCCACCTGAAATCAAAAGCACGAAATAATACATCGGACGTACATTTAAATTTAATAAAATGAGAAACACACAGTTGCAACGCAATACATCGTTTCAGGACATCCAAGTAGAACATAACATCATATCTCCCATTGCGTCTAAGAAAACACTACTTGATAACCCATTCAAGTTAAAATCTTCCCCTAAGAAAACTCAACTTGAAATCCCATTGAGATCTTCCCCTTCATAAAATTTGAATCTTTAAGAACCATAATTTTATATTCCATCATTCATATACAATATATAAAACGGTGAGAACCAAAGAAAAGATAACAGTTCCATCAACCCTAAATCCGCTTCAATTCTTGAACATCTGCAATTATCATCTCCTATATATCTCGAAACATTTGAACCAGGCAAATGAATAAATATCTCCTCTCGATATGTACGTAGAACAGTGATGAAGAAAAAAAAATACAATTGTTAAATAGACTAGTACTGGAGAAACAAACAAAGAAAGCCGATACTGAAGAAATATAACCAGAATTCACATCAATCCTTGAAACAACATTCGAACAGATCCGAAACTGGAGAAATAAACCCGAAACTGGAGAAACAAACAAAGAAAACCGATGCTGGAGACATATAACCCGATTGAATCTTATAAAGCTTCAACTCTTCAAATTATATATGGATCAGGCCTGCATAAAGTTCCAACATATGTACAACAATCTGCCGAGTAAATCAAATCAGATAGACCCTAACCGTTTTGAAGCTTATATGGTAATGCCCAATTAAAATAACATACTTCACGCAAATTTGAAGGAGAAAAATGAAAACCATTGCCTAATTCGGAATCAGCACAAGATAAACAAAACGGGAGCACGGAATACAATATGCTTGATTCCCTAAGAGCAAAGCTAAAAACATAGCCGCTGGTTTACATTCCAAGAAGAAATTCCACTCCATCCAACTATGACAAAGAGCATGCTCCTGTTCCAAATTCAGAGGCTCTCCTGAAATTCAACGCACGGCAAAATACATCACACACATTTAAATTTGATTAAATGGAAGACACACAGCTGTGTTGTATATCAAAGAAAATAATTGAACAAAATGAAGAACATGGAGAACTGTAACCAAGGAAGCTAGAGAAACTCGAATAGTGAACTTCCCGTTTGCATATAAGCAAAAAGGCACATTTTCAACTCTGCATATTCCGTGACCTAATAGAAGACATGTAAAAATAGAAAATCAGCTATAAAAGACAAGAAAAAGCCAAGACATGATGCCATTGCAGGAGATTATATATTGCTGCCTTGACAAAGAAGAAAAGGAGATGGTAACGAGTTCACAATATTAAAAGGTAACCACCCATTGGATCAGGCCTGCAGAAAGTTCCAACATGTGTACAACGATCTGCCAAGTAAATCAAATCAGATAGACCCTAACCGTTTTGAAGCTTGTATGCTCTAATGCCCAGTTAAAATAACATATTTCACGCAAATTTGAAGTAGGAAAATGAAAACCATTCCTAATTCGGAATCAGCACAAGATAAACAAAAAGGCAGCAGGGGAATACAATATGCTTGATTCCCTAAGAGCAAAGCTAAAAATATAGCCGCTGGTATACATTCCACTCCATCCAACTATGACAAAGAACACGCTCCTAAACCAAATTCAGAGGCTCTCCTGAAATTCAACGCACAACAAATTACATCAGAAACATATTTCAACGAAAGACACGCAGCTGTGTGGTATATCAAAGAAAATAATTGAACAAAATGAAGAACATGGAGAACTGTAACTAAGGAAGTTAGAGAAACTCGAATAGTGAACTTCCCGTTAGCATATAAGCTAAAAGGCTTATTTTCCACTCTGCATATTCCGTGACCTAATAGAAGACGTGTAAAAATAGAAAATCAGCTATAAAAAACAAGAAAAGGCAAGACATGATGCCATTGGATGATATATTGCTGCCTTGAAAATAAGACAAGGAGATTGCAACGAGTTCATAATATTAAAAGGAAACCACTAAAATCGGATAGACTCTAACCGTTTTGAAGCTTATATGCTAATGCCCAGTTAAAATAACATACTTCACACAATTTTGAAGGAGGAAAATGAAAAACATTGCCTAATTCGGAATCAGTACAAGATAAACAAAAAGGCAGATATGCTTGATTCCTAAAGAGCAAAGATAAAAATATAGCCACTGGTTTACATTCCATCAAGAAATTCCACTCCATCCAACTATGACAAAGAACATGCTCCTGTTCCAAATTCAGAGGCTCTCTTGAAATTCAACGCACAGCAAAATACATCGGACACATATTTAAATTTATTTAAATGAAAGACACACAGATGTGTTGTCTATCGAAGGAAAATAATTGAACAAAATGAATAACATGGAGAAATGTAACCAAGGAAGTTAGAGAAACTCGAATAGTGAACTAGCTTATTTTCCACTCTGCATATTCCGTGACCTAATAGAAGACATGTAAATATAGAAAATGAGCTATAAAAGACAAGAAAAGGCAAGACATGATGCCATTGCAAGAGATGATATATTGCTTCCTTGAGAAAGAAGATAAGGAGATTGTAACGAGTGCACAACATTAAAAGGAAACCAACCATTAGATCAGGTCTGCAGAAAGTTCAACATGTGTAAAACGATCTGCCAGTAAATTAAATCAGATAGACCTAACCATTTTGAAGCGTATATGCTAATGCCCAATTAAAATAACATACTTCACGTAACTAAGGAAGCTAGAGAAACTCGAAAAGTGAAGTTCCCCATTAGCATATACGCTAAAAGGCATATGTTCGACTCTGCAAATTTCATAACCTAATAGAAGACATGTAAAAAATACAAAGTCAGCTATAAAAGACAAGAAAAGGCAAGACATGATGTCATTGCAGGAGATGATATATTACTGCCTTGAGAAAGAAGATAAGGAGATTGTAACGAGTTCACAATATTAAAACTAAAAGGAAACCACCCATTAGATCAGCATGCAGATAGACCCTAACCTTTTTGCTACCTCCAGCGAAGCCTTAATAGAAACTACTGTAACTCTAATTGATGACCAACATAAGTCACAACACTAACCATGCCACTAGAGTATCAAGCTTAGTATTACGTATCACATCCCACTATCATAGATAACTGAACCTACCATAATAAGCTCAACCTCCTTACAAGATCAAGCGAATTAGAAAGACATGCTTTGAAATACCTCAACGGTGTGTTGTTATATCTATTTTCTTAGTTTAAGCTTTCTTCATTACATTAAGTAACATTAAACGGTGTTTTGTTATATCTATTTTCTTAGTTTAAGCTTTCTTCATTACATTAACATTAACTCCCAGTATACCACAAGAAGAAAAAAAAAAAGTAACATAAACTCCCACTGTATAAATGAAAATTTAAAGGCATTTCAGTCCCGTGTTGAGTTTTTAAAGGGACAAGGCAGCTTGGTGTTCGAGAACCAGAGACGAGGCTTATAAAATCCAGTAATATATTATAATTTACCTTAGAATACTTAAAAGAGAGAACACCCCTTATCAATGGGAATGATAGACGAACCTGCAGTTACAAGTGCAGACATAAACTACATGACCAAAAGTATATAAGCAACTAAAGAAAAATAACTAAAAAAGCGAGAACTTAAGATAACCTTTAAAGATTATAAATCCATATACGATAACATAAGAAATCAGCATCTATCCTGCAAAATAATGACACATACAGGACAACATAAGCAAAGCGAAAGCCATGGTTAAGCAAAACCAGAAAATATATACATAATTACAGGCAAAATTTCCCATTAATACCAGCTTAACATAAGCTCAATTTTACAAAGTACAAAAACTTAAAAAGGGAATTGCACAGAGAGAAAAAAAATTCCCTGTTCACAATATACACACATCTATTGAACAACTAAATAAACTACACAAGATATTATAAATTTGACTAAACTATAAAGGACGCCATCAACTTAAAAGAGTGGATCATTTGGTCCATCTCTTTGCATTTGGTCCATCTCTTGCCTGCTCCCCCAGCCTTTTCAACATATCCAAACACAAATTAGTTCTCTACTTCCACAACACAAAGTTTGTGTCAAAAACCCGATGTAGATGCTCGTACAATGGCTTAGTCATTAAGAGTAGTTGATGATCACTCAGTTGTCTGTTCGAATTGCAATTGGACTCGTATGACCAACTATCATTATATGAATCCATGAAGAGTGAGGTATAACAATGTATTATATGAATCAACAAAGAAGTACGGTATAACAATGTAACTAAGATTGGAATAGTTATGCGACTTGGAAAAACAAAAGTGAAAGAATTATGCAGCTTAAGTATCTTCAAACATTGAATGGGTAATTGTCTGCATGTATATTAATTCAATACTGTGCCAGAATTCATCGTTGCAAAAAGAAATAGTAAAATTTAGTGTATTAAAACAAGCATAAATTCTGCAATCATTACTGTTAACAACATTCAAAGTTGAAATGTCTTTGCCATCAAGACATTTTCTTGAGTTTATATGTGACAGACTTCTACCTAAGTTTGCTGTTTTCTTATATTCTGCAAACAGCCTAAAACCCATAAACACATCATCAATCATTCTTAAGCTCAGAAAAAAAAAGCCCTAGATTTTCAATTCTTAAGCTAAAGATATTTCAATACTCTATTTATGCAAAGAAGAACTAGACAAAAATAAAACATAACCAAAATTAGTGAAAAACCCAAGACTGTAAAAAAGAAATGCAGAGTGAGAGTGAGAGTGAGAGAGAGAGAGATGGCAATAGATTTGTAGATCTGAAAATCGCTGATGATTTCACGATTGATTCCTTCAGCAAGTTAGAGAGCAAGTTTACATTGTCCTGCACAATACAAACAAAAAAAAAACCAAACACTAGATCAGACAAGATATAAATTTCTAAGATCTGAAAATGGAAAAGAAGTTTGAGAAAAATGGCTACAAACGACTTCCCTAGTATTTCTTTACACCACCAGCTCCACGATCAGGATAACCACCACACCACCTAAAAATAACAATGATTCAGTTACCATTTACAACGAGATTTAAACACAAAAAACAAGGGTTTTCAAAACAAAACCAACAAAGAAATCAAAACCTACTTCTTCTTATTTGAGATTACTAATAGCTACTTCCACTATCTTTCTTGATCTTATTCTTCACGAGGAAAAGCGAGATCGGGGAAATGAAAACAAGTAAATGGTTTTATTTCTCAGGAGGGCGAGATGATGTGTTACAAGTTGATTCAGTACTCCGTATAGATAGATCAGTAGAAACTATAAGTTGAATCGCGAGATTGAAGTATAGGGTTAGGGTTTAAATCATCTCAATTCTTAATTTAAGGTTAGGGTTTGGGTTGGGAGAAAGAGGAGGGGAGAGTGAGCAGTAAGAAGCGGCGGAGATAAAGATGAAGATAAGATTAGGGTTTGGCTTTCTTTTTCTCATTCATCTTATAGTGTGTTTTTCACATCCACACTTCACTAAGTTAAGTTACAGTATTGTAAAGCTGGACAACTATTGGTGCCTTCAAAGCCAATCTGATGGTTAATTTCTTATCACGTGTCAAAAGGAAAACGGTTCCCCTTGTTTTAGATAGGTTGTTCTTATAACGCAGTGAATCACGTGACATGATGTTGATGATCAAGAATCAAAAGATCAGTAATCAAAATGGGTTGAATTCATAACCATTAGAAGGATATCAATTCCGTCGACAAAATGTAAGTCACTACAATCAAGGTTTTCGATTCTTTAAGTTTTGAAATCTGTAAATTTAGTACTAGTTTTTTTTTCCTTTTTTCTACTGATGTAATTAATATTGATGTTACCATGATTCCAAATGTTGGATCGGTGGTTCCCACCATAATGTATCCCTTCAAATCTCAATTCTAACGAGGTAATTTAATAAATTATGGGTTGTTAAACCTCATCTTTCCTTCAAAAAAGTAAATTATGTGAGATCGTTACATAGGCGTTCCTACGTTTGGGAATAAAAGTGTAATAGATTTATGTTTGTTCGTTCTTACGTGTATAATACGCCAACTTAATGATATATATAGGTTTGGAATAAGGTGATAAGAGTCATACCATCATTATGAATCCTCGACTGGATATAAATCTGAAGGATGTATAAGAATGAGAGTGAATTCACAAAATGAGAAATGAGTTGGAGAATTATTTTGATTTTTGACTTGAGACAAACCCGAAGAATATGTAAAAATGAGAATGAATCGAAGATTGTTTATTAATTTTGAGTTTTAGCGTAGATTTCATATAAGTCGAACTTCGACTAGACACAACTTCGTAAAATGCATAAGAACGAGAAATGAATCGATCTTGACTAGACACAAATCGTAAAAATGAGAAATGAATTGGAGAATTGTTGCCGACCTTCGACTAGACACGGATTCGGAAAATGTAAAGAATGGGAAGGAACGAGAGAATGAGAAATGAATTGAAGAATTTTTATTAATTTTCGACAAGACATAAATAAGGATAATGTATAAGAATGAGATAAATCGGAAGAATGAGAAATGAATATCGGAGAATCATAAGTTGAACTTTGACTAGATACGAATCCAACTAGATGTTACAGTAGCAAACTCGTTAAGTGAGAATAAATACCAATAACCTAAACTCGAAACTCATCATAATCAAATTATTTATCCACAAAAAAAAAAAACGAAAAAAAAAAACAATCAAATAGTACATATGTTATAAACAACGGTGATGCTTAATCTTTATTGTTGAATGCAAGTGATCCTACATTATCCGGACAAATCTCATGCATCTAACCATGAGGAAAATCCAATGGATGATAGAGAAAGACTTTATCATCGGAATTGGTAATAATGGAGATGGGTCCCACCATCCCTCTCGCACGGTGATAAGCATGGGACAAAGTCCAGGTACACTAATCATTTTCAAAATCTACATAAGAATTATGACTCAATTGATGACTTTGAGGAAAGAGAACATAAAATTTGGGAATAAGAGTTTGATAAATTTTGCATGGAGTTTTAGAAAAATAACTTTAGGAAAAGAATAACATTAGTTAAATTAGTTTACTTGATTTTGTTACAAAGATTTTTAATAGAATAACAATAATTTTGTAGTGGTAATAAGAAAAGAGATAAAAGGGAAGAACATTTCTATTAGCCAGAGAGGGAACCATATTACATAGGTATAGCATTTCTATTTATACAAGGGAAGGGAAACCCTAGTATTCTAATGGACCGCATATCCATGGGCCATGTGCCCTATAACACTCCCCTTGTGCGGTTCAATAACAAAACTTTATACATAGTGCTTCACATATAGTGCTTTGAATGTGGTTCTTCAAATGTTACTCTCCTTGATGACTTTTTAGGAATCAATTGCCTCATTAAAACTTTGACAAGGAAAACCCAAAGGATAAAACCTTGGTACAACTCTTCACATGTAGTACTTCACATGTTGTCTTGTACTTTACATGTAGTTCATCACATGCAATGCGCGATCATCAAAGATCGACGAGTCTAAGTAAATTGCCTCGTTAAAACTCCCGTCGTGGAAACCCAAAGGGACAAAACCTGAACTAAAGAAAAAGAGTACAATATTACGCAAACGTAGAACAGAGTTAGACTCGAATATGTTGCCTCATTAAAACCTTGACAAGGAAAACCGAGTAGAACAAAACCTTGACGAAGGAAAAAGAGTACAACGTGACAGATGCAAGTAAAGGTGATCCGTTGTAGATGATCACTTTGCTCCGTTAAAGTTGACTAGTTGCTTCACAACTCCTAAGGCAGAAAATCCTCGTGGGAAAGTCAATAGCCTTAGCTGGGAAATTACATTCCGGTGTTTGTTGTTGTCTCATTAAAAACCTTGCCGAGTAACAAAACCATGTAGGAAAAAAGCAACCTCGGTGAAGGAAAATAGTTCAACACACTATTAGATGCCCCCGATGTCGACAATTTTCATTAGTCTAACACAGTCAAAAGAAGTTTATCACACATTACTTTGGTGACTTGAATGTTTATAAGACCTTGTTGTTGATTCAGGAAGTTACGTTGCTTAACCGACTATCGCGTTTCATTTCTTTGATTCAGATATTTTTAGTAATATCAACACGATCTTTATGTCTTCAACATTCAACATACTTGACGTTTTTAGTGTTGTCTCGCTAAAAGACCTTGTCGAGTGAAAAACCCTTTGGGAAAAATTATTCTCGATCGAAGGGAAAAAGAGTACAACACATCTTCAATTTCGAAATAAAATATGTCGACATCATATCCTTGGATCCTCCCCCGATGTCGGCATCTCCCCCGATTACTTTCGATTTGTTCCAGACAGTTCCTTTAGTCATATACTTTTCGAAAACGAATATCGGTAATGACTTAGAAAATAGTCTACCATATCTCCCCTCGATTACAAGATTATTGTTCCTTCATAATCAACAACCTTTGGATTATAGTTCCTTTAGCATTCCTTTTTATGTCTTTTTAGGGATAAAACAAACTCATGTCGTTGGTTACTTTTAAGTACATGATTACATTCACATGTACCATTCCAATGACGTTGCGTTGGCGCTGAGCTATATCTAGCTAACAAGTTCCATGAGAGTGTAAAATTTAATCGAGTATATTACTATACTAAGTACAACAATGCGTATATTGTACTTAGATATGAGAATTTGATCTCCCAATACATCTTCGTCATCTTCCTTTAGACGAAATGGTCACTTACTTACATTTGAACCTCGACTAATCGTGGGAGTGCTATCAGGATGCATGTCTTTGTTAAATTGCCTGAGAACTTTAGACATATGCAAACTGGTGGAATAATATACCACAAGCTCAAAGTATTCGGTCGAGCTTTCCCCATATTTTTCATCTCAAATTCGGATTTCAAATAGCTTTTAAGGTATCTTATTACATCAAGAGTACCCATCATGTCTATATCATCGACATAGATAGCTACAATTCCAAATCGGGAACTTTCTTCGAATACGCAAGGAAAAATAACTTACTTGTCTATCCCTCCAAATCAAATAGCCACTTAGACGGGTATACCACATCCGCCCGATTGCTATCTATAAGTGAGCGTTCTATCTAATCGTAAACGCACTCGTGGTTTAGAGTTACTTGATTTAGGTAACAAAAGGCTATCACGTACTTTTGTAAATATCTTGTCTCTTGATTCTTTCGGAGATACGTAACAACCACATACATATGCCTGCATTTCAAGTCCTTTTGAAATTACCAAGCTAACTAAGTAGCGGAACACTATAAAGTTCATTACAAGAGAACAATTCCGGGGCTTTGTGAGAAACCTCGCGCCACAAGGCGAGTCTTTATACTTTAAGACCTTTCTTCTCATTATGCTTTGTGACAAATTAATCATGTATGTCCAATAGGCTTTACACTTGGTTGGTTAGCACTACCACACCAAATACCTCAGATATTTGTCAAAGAACCAAGTTCTACCTGGATTGTGTAAGCCAAATATGCTATTTATTTGAAATTAATCAAAATAAAGCATGGTTCGATCTCATTATGCTCTACTTCTAGAGCAACTATTTATGGATTATATCATCATTGCACGCATGATCCTTCCATTGACTCATGTGCATTCTCATAATCCGTCAAGATTTCATTGTTCTCTAGAATCATTTAAAACTTCGGAGCGTCCTCCAAAGATTGATTCATGGACAAAGTCGAGACAATCAAATGAGATGATTTCATTAATGATACAAATTAGGTTGTTCCTTACTCATCTACTTCCTTTATAGGTGAGCATTGATCGAACCTCGGTGGTCTCTCCATCTTCCTTTATGGAGCCACGGCCCTCAACTACACTTCCACCAAGTGCGGTTGCAACACCTTAGGCTATGGTGTACCCCATACCGAGGATTTCTAACCTTGCAGAATATTTGCAGCTGGTATGTGTGATCTTGTCACTTTAGCGACATCGTGTACATTCGAAAATCGATTATTCTTTGTCACTTCACATTTACATTTGTGGAGTACAAGAATCAATATGAGACACAATGGGAACACACCACGACAATTCCTGTCGTTCTTTTAGAAAATACTTTTCTTATCTCCCCCTAACGACGGGAAGATTGTCTAATTAAAATGACAACCGGAAAATCTAGCGATAAGAGATCTCCTGCCAAAGGTTTTAAAATGCGGATAATTGTTGGGAACTCATTTCCAACATAACTACTTAACAGTTTTGAATACCCATCATAGTACGATGTGGAGTCGTAATGGCACATATATAGTGCAACCAAAAATGCGTAAGAACACAAATGTCGGGCTTAAATCCGAGTTACCAACCGGGGTACGCGTAAAAGGTTGACTAATATTGGGTTCTAAAAAAAAAATAAGTAAGATGCGTGTAATATTGCATATCCCCAAAGCAATAAAAGATAGGTTGGTACGCATAACCTATTCCTTAGGAACCATCTGTAACCTTTGATGGTAGCCTCTGCGAGACCATTGGGTATAAGATGCTCTATATTGATCCTATTAAACGTGCAATATTCATCAAGTCCTTTTGATGTAAATTCTCCAGCATTAATATGGGTGGTGAGCCTTTGCACTTTGTATTGTATAATATTTTGCTAGGAGTTTTTAAACACAAATTTCTTGGAAACTATAACTAGTCCAAAATGTCAAAATATTCACCAGAGCCATAAGTCACTTTAATGGTCCGCATTTTGCATGAATATTTTTCTAAATTTCACCTTGTTATGTTTGTAATATGGATTGTTTACCATTTGCATCTTAGGATGGTCTCGATCCTGTTTTACTGAAGACTTTGTAAAATGAGTGATATGCTTTTTTACTTAAAATCATAATGGGAGGGAGGAGGGGGTTGTGCATCTGGTACTTTAGAAAACACTTATCGAGAGATATGTCGTTACTTCGCATTCTGTCAATCTTTCTCCCGTTTTTGTTCACTCAAATAATTTGATGCTCGTACGAGTCCTTTAAAAACGATCATCATGTCACAACCAAAGTGGCTTTATGGTTATGCCCAAAGCCTGTATGAGTCAATTCCCAACATTTCATCGTCGGAGTCAATATGGATTCAACAATCCAAATACTATAGTGATTTACATTTCACTAGATTGACTCATTAGTTTCTCTAATACATTAGAGACTATAAAAGATGCGTTCAATTACATTCTCATCACTATGAGTTTCCACATGATATCCACTTGCATGGGTTTCTATGGAATTTAACAAGGTGTGATTATCTCTTGGTACTTGTAGAGATTTTGTGACGTCTTTGTTCTATTTTGAAAAAAAAATTTGAGTACTGCTGCGCTCGATGATCCAATCCTCATGGTCACATTATAAGGAAATAGTTCAACAACTAGTTTAAATTCCTTAAGCTAGTGGAATAAAAACAACTATGGGCTTGGGTCTTGAGAGTTTTAATAAGTGGTGTGTCCTTATTGCGTAATAAAAGTGGGGTTCAACTCAAGTACATTAGAGTGAACATATATTACGTTTCACCCAATATATCTTAAGTGCTTTAGAGAATTTATGTCTCGTGTTTTCATTCCATAGATGCAAATATTGGATCTAGTTCAACTGAATAAGATAGTCAATTGGCCCGACAACGTTCTTGTTGCCATTAAAGTTGATGTGAAAATTGGTTGCTACTATGATACACACATTACATTGTATATACCAACACCTATGACCAGGTGTATTTCCAACTCTTTCATTTATGATGGGAGCTACAATTACATTTTAGCTAATCCCATACTCGGTTGCTACTTGTGTATTGGTGTTATTACTACCGAAGACACAAGTACATCTTTGTCTTATGAAACATATGTCCTTTTTCACATGCTTTATATGAGTCGGTACGTCTAACCCTCATTACTTTGGGGTTCTTTTCCATTTTCAATTTTGTTACGTTTAGCTTAATTTGAGAAATTTCTTTATCTCAACAAGCCAAGAGAACATGTCAGCCAATTACTTTAGGTTGAATAGATTACTAAAAATAGTTCTCTTGTTGTCATACTTCAACATATACTTGTTCGTTAGTATCATGGATGAAGAATAGAAATGGAAATTTTATGACTCATATCACCTTTTGTGAGTTCTTCCACAAAAATTGGAATACATGTGATTTTATTTGCAACTCTTTTGAAACTACCAACTCTTTAATAGTCGAGCATGTGGATTACATTCAACGAAATATTCAAATTTGGGGAGAAAATTTCATATATGCAATAATGGTGCTCAAATACTTCTAAACCCCAAATACATACATTTCAATCAAGTTAGTACAACCAATTGTACAAAAGACAACATTCAACTATAGCCAATATCATATTCAAGAGAACTAAATAACAATAAAATCAAAATTCTTAATGATCGAGATCAATAGTCATTGTTTAAATTGACCATTTATATGATATGGACTTATCTTAAGGAAAAAAAAATAGAACTAGACATGTTCTAAAAAACAAATAAATAAGCCCAATAATAGTTACATACCTTAGACTTTGGTTCCCACTGTACATGGACAGAACTAGAACACCCTTGGTCGCACACAGCCCATGCCCATATCGGAACAGGGACAAAACCGAACAGAAACCCGGCTGGAACAGGGTGAACAATACAAGAATCGGAGTTTGAACGGTCCTGGACAGACAGAACTGGATCCCAAGACTAGATCGGCTCGAGTTGGGTGAATCGGATCGGCTCGAGTTGGGTGAACCGGATAGGCCCGAGTTGAATAAGATTACACATACAAAAAGTCGAACCATGATTAATGGTACACAAAAAATAATAAAAAAATAAATAATAGCAAATAAAATGATTTAGAAAAAGCGTAACTATACAAAGCATAGAATCACAAAGATACGTTTTTAAAATGAAAACATTTGATAATAATTACAGCATTTATATGCTCACAAAATTTAGACAGCATAGAATCACATGTTACAGTTATGGATTAAAAAGATTGTGAAAAGATAAACATTAAAGCCAGGTTCATACGTTACATACATATCTCTAAAATATCTCTAAAAGAACAAAAAACAGTTATTGCATTATTTCATACACAAGTGAACAAGCAATCATACGTTATATATATTGATATTATATATATAATCAATTGACGAAATCAAGACAAAACAATTTCTTATACGCACAAAATCAAAGCATCTTTATAATATTATAATAATACTTTAAAAATAGGTATACTAATATAATAATATCAAATCACAAGATAAAGTTATACTACCATGGGAATTGAAACTAATATATATTACGGCAATCGAGATGATAAAAATAAGATTCATTATTGTTTATGCAACGAAGGTGATGATTTTATTGATCTACCCAAACGTACAAGCCATAACCAATCACACCAATCAATCGATTTTTTTTTTTTTTAGATATATAGGTTTAAGAGAAACAGAACAAGCAATAGAACAACACAGATCATGATGTTGCAAAAAGAAAAAGAATAATTGGTTTAGGTATACCTTTTAAAGTACATACTGCACTTGAGTGAGAAAGAAATAACACTGCGGATTTAAGGTACAGACTGCACTTGATCGGAAAAAAAAAAAACTTTCTTGTTTTGCGATTTTGATGATTAACTCAGAAAAAAAATATACCAATGGGGTGGAGCTCGTGGATCGATAACGTTTTGTAGTGGTAATAAGAAAAGAGATAAAAGGGAAGAACATTTCTATTAGCCAGAGAGGGAACCATATTACATAGGTATAGCATTTCTATTTATACAAGGGAAGGGAAACCCTAGTATTCTAATGGACCGCATATCCATGGGCCACAGGCCCTATAACAAATAATTAATTATTTGAATTATAATTCTCTTTTGATGAATGGATAATTAGAATTTAGTTTGATTTGTGGATGAAATAGGGATGAGGGTTTCAACTTGGGTAAATTTGTGAAAATCGTAAGAAAATTAGAATTACGATTAAGCTGAAACTTTGAATTGAAGGACGAATATAGATTTATTTTGATCATAGGAAGAAAAAAAAAAATAGATTTAGTTGCTATTAAGAATTTAAAATTTGTTTAATTCATTTTTTTGAGCTAGGGAAATAAGTACATGAGCTAAATACAATAAAAGCTTTATTTTGTTATATGCTCTGAAGTTACTTTTTTTTCATACAGATTGACGTGGTCATTCTTGTTACATGCTTCAAATTGAAGAGTCTTCATGAAAAGGCAGGGGTCTAACAACCACACCCAATATTTCGCTTAGCAATCTGGATGGAAAAACTCCAATATAATTTCTAGAGAATCAACTAGACAATCAGACTCAATCTAGATAAAAAGTATATCAAAGAGTTTATATCTCAATCTCTCGATTTGATCTTTACTCAAGCAAATAGAAATCTGTGAGTCTTTATCAAAGAGAGATAACTTAGATGGTACCAAAGACCAATATCCAAGTGTCAATCAATTTAAATCAACAACCCAAAAGGTCGGATATTCTAATTGATTGAACAACGCACAACCTCGTGATATTTCAATTATATAAACAAATATAATGCGTAATAGAAATAAAACAGACAATTTAATTTTGTTAACGAGGAAACCGCAAATGCGAAAAACCCCCGGACCTAGTCCGATTGAACACACAATCGTATTAAGCCGCTACAGACTCTAGCCTACTCCAAATTATATTTGGTCTGGACTGTAGTTGAACCTCAATAAATCTCACACTGATCCAAGGTACAGTTATGCTCCTATGCCTCTGATCCCAGCAGGCTTCTACGTACTTGATTCCCTTAGATGATCTCACCCACAACTAAGAGTTGCTACGACCCAAAGTCGAAGACTTCAATAAACAAATATGTATCACACAGAAAAGTCTATATAATAGATAAATCCGTCTCCCACGAATAAACCTATGAGTTTTGTTCCGTCTTTTGATAAATCAAGGTGAACAGGAACCAATCAATAACCCGGACTTATATTCCCGAAGAACAACCTAGTATTATTGATCACCTCACAATAATCTTAATCGACGCAGCGAGAAAAAAGATACTGTGGAATCACAAGCGATGAGACAAAGTGTTTGTTTTTTATTTTCTATCTTGCCTATCGGAGATATAAATCCCAAGCCAATTATTTCAATTGTACTCGTACGATAGAAATAGCAAGATCAGATCACACAACTACAAGAAAAGTAGTATCGGTCTGGCTTCACAATCCCAATGAAGTCTTTAAGTGGTTAACCTGGTTTTAGAAGAATAAAACCAAGGGTTAAAAGAGAATTGACTCTAGCTTAGAAAACTAGTATCACACGTAAAGTGTGTGGATTAGGTTTCCCAGTTGCTAGAGTCTCCCTTATATAGTCTTTCAAATCAGGGTTTGCAATCAATGTTATGTTAGCTTAGTAATAAAGCATTCAATATTCACCGTTAGATGAAAACCTGATTAGATTCAAGCTAATATTTCTCAACTGTTGGATCGAAAACTTAGCTTGTTACACACAAACGAAATGTTCAATTTTGGGTTTATGAACCGTACCCAAACATTAACATTTGTTGGTTCAACAATAGTCAACCAAATGGTTAGCCATATGATCACTCTCATATCAACCATATTCTTCTTCAACATAACTCGTTCAAATGACTCAAATGAACTAGTTAGATATTTGTTCAATTGCTTAGATCTTATGTAACTACACAAGACACAACCGAAGCATCTCGACACGAAGTCTGTTAAGATCTGATGAATGAGTCTCGATCAAACGTTTGTCTCTAATTGAGTCTCCCTTGACAATATCTTCAAGAACACTAATATTTTCACGTTGTTGAGTAGTTTCTTGGAGAAGTTTTTCAATATTATTAGAGAAGAACTAAATGATGTTGTAGAGTTCATGCTCTCGATCAAGAGACTTTTCAAATTCATCAATAAGCTGATCATGATCCCGGGAAATCAATAATCTCAAGAGAGTTTTTGAGATTCTCGGTGAGCTCCTTTTCAGCTTTTGCCATAGTGCCCAATGTCTCACAAGATGGAACAATCTTCTTACCTCGGGATTCGGAAGAATCAACTAAGGAGTAATCCTTTGAGGTATTCTCAAGACATTTGGCATAGTTAAAAGATGTTGTAGACATCTTGGTATGCGTAGAAGAGATATTGTCCTCAGGCTCAGATTATCACAAACACGGACTTGTAAGGTCTTAAACGTGTTTGCCTGCTCTGATACCAATTGAAAAAAGCGGGGGTCTAACAACCACACCCAATATTTCGCTTAGAAATCTGTATGGACAAAATCCAATATACTTTCAAGAGAATCAACTAGACAGTTAGACTCAGTGAAGATAAAAAGTATATCAACGAGTTTATATCTCAATCTCTCGATTTGATCTTTACTCAAGCAAATAGAAATCGCGAAGTCTTTATCAAAGAGAGATAACTTGGATGGTACCAAAGACAAATATCCAAGTGTCAATCAATTTAAATCAACAGCCCAAAAGGTCTGGATATTCTAATTGATTGAACAACGCACAACCCGTGATATTTCAATTATATAAACATATATATTGCGGAATAGAAATAACACATATTGTAATTTTGTTAACGAGGAAACCGCAAATGCAGAAAAACCCCAGGACCTAGTCCAGATTGAACACACACTGTATTAATCCGCTACAGACTCTAGTCCACTCCAAATTAACTTCGGTCTGGACTATAGTTGAACCCCAATCAATCTCACACTGATCCAAGGTACAGTTATGCTCTTACGCCTCTGATCCCAGCAGGATGCTACGTACTTGATTCCCTTAACTGATCTCACCCACAACTAAGAGTTGCTACGACCCAAAGTCGAAGACTTTAATAAACAAATCTGTATCACACAGAAAAGTCTATAGAATAGATAAATCCGCCCCCACGAATAAACCTATGAGTTTTGTTCCGTCTTTTGATAAATCAAGGTGAACAGAAACCAATCAATAACCTGGACTTATTTTCCCGAAGAATGCCTAGTATTATTGATCACCTCACAATAATCTTAATCCACGTTAGCGAAAAAAAGATATTGTGGAATCACAAACGATGAGACGAAGTGTTTGTGTTTTCTTTTCTATCTTGCCTATCGGAGATATAAATATCAAGCCAATTATTTCAGCTTGTTCTAAACGATAGAAATAGCAAGATCAGATCACACAACTACAAGAAAAGTAGTATCTACCGCTTCACAATCCCAATGAAGTCTTTAAGTGGTTAACCGGTTTTAGAAGAAGAAAACCAAAGGTTAAAGGAGAATCGACTCTAGCTTAGAAAAATAGTATCACACGTAAAGTGTGTGGATTAGGTTTCCCAGGTTGCTAGAGTTCTCCTTATATGATCTTTCAAATCGTGGTTTGCAATCAATGTTAGCTTAGTAACAAAGCATTCAATATTCACCGTTAGATGAAAACTCGATTAGATTCAAGCTAATATTTCTCAACCGTTGGATCGAAAACTTAGCTTGTTACACACAAACGAAATGTTCAATTTTGGGTTTATGAACCGTACCCAAACATTAACAATCGTTGGTTCAACAATAGTCAACCAAATGGTTAGCCATATGATCACTCTCATATCAACCATATTCTTCTTCACCATAACTAGTTCAAATGACTCAAATGAACTAGTTAGAGAGTTTTTCAATTGCTTAGATCTTATGTAACTACACAAGACACAACCGAAGCATCTCGACACGAAGTCTGTTAAGATCTGATGAATGAGTCTCGATCTAACGTTTCTCTCTAATTGAGTCTTCCTTGACAATATCTTCAAGAACACTAATGTTTTCACGTTGTTGAATAGTTTCTTGTAGAAGTTTTTCAATATTCTTAGAGAAGGACTCAATGATGTTGTAGAGTTCATGCTCTCGATCAAGAGACTTTTGAAATTCATCAATAAGCTGATCATGATCCTGGAAATCAATAATCTCAGCAGAGGTTTTTGAGATTCTTGTGAGCTCCTTTTCAGCTTTTGCCATAGTGCCCAATGTCTCATCGGAAAGAGATATGATGACACAAGATGGAACAATCTTCTTACCTTGGGATTTGGAAGAATCAACTAAGGAGTAATCCTTTGAGGTATTCTCAAGACATTTGGCATAGTTAAAAGCTGTTGAAGACATCTTGGTATGCGTAGAAGAGATATTGTCCTCAGACTCAGATTGTCACAAACACAGACTTGTAAGGTCTTAAACGTGTTTGCCTGCTCTGATACCAATTGTAAAAGCGGGGGTCTAACAACCACACCTAGGGCTGCAGATGGTTCGGTTTTCATTGGTTTTTGACAAAACCAAAACCGAAACCAAGGTACTATGTTTTCCAATAATAAAAACCAATGAAACCATTAAGGTAGTTCGGTTTTGTTCGGTTCGGTTCTAACTCGGTTTTATATAAAACCATTCGGTTTTTGGTTAACCAGCTAAGTCACTGAAATTTTTTATATCTGTCAGTCCCACAAAACTGGTAGGCAATTTTTTCTGAACTGTTACTTCAAATGTTCCAACTTCCACTGCATATTGATACAAACATTAAATTTTAAAGAGTCTAGTTTCTCCTTAATAACAAAAACATCAAAAAATCATAATCATAACTGACTACACATCTTTAGATGGAAAATCAACATAGAGATCTCATTCCAAAAAGGGTCGACAATACACTTTGCTTGTGTAGAAGTTGGGTATTCCATAGGAGGTTGTAATGGTAACCTGCACGTACACAAACTCGAGTTAAATATGAATTTTTCAATCATTATCAGTGCAATGGTACATAATCTAACCAAGAACATCAAGATTAACAACTACTATGTTAGACAAGCACTAACAATAAGCATTCGTTTAATGGAATTGAGGATGGTCCTTTTACTGGAATATGCATTTCTAATGTTAATGTTACATTATCACCTCAACCAATGAAACTGCAATGGAATTGTACTGATATTGAAGAAGTTACAAGTAAAGTAATCCCTGAACATTCATAACAGTTGACTAAGATGATCTACTTTCAAAGGCAATGGCCTGAGTTTAAGCTATTTTGGCGTAAAGGAGAGTACTCACATTATTGACAGTTCATTGTTTCAAATCTAAGTTTTATTCAAAAAAAAAAATATCAACTGCTAAAACTACAAACCAGAAAAACTTACCGCTAACCCATTAAATCATTTATAATCAAATTCACGATAACAAAGTGAGTAAGTATCGATGCACTACCCTTTCCAATTCGAAAATGCAATCCATATTCAAAAACGAAAAGGCGCTGTAATGAATTCTACAGTTGATCCAAGATACATCTAAGCCCTAAGTTTCTTGAGAAACAACCAAATCACTACAGTAATCAACCAAAATTAACAAAATTGAAGACTTGTGAAACAAAAGTTCAAGTGAAGGAACAATAAAAATTCCAAATTTATCCCAAAATCAATAAAATTAAAAAAAACCCCACTTTGGAATTTGGGTTGAATTAATGATTGTATCCCTGAGAAACATCTTCAACAATGTTAAGACCTTCAATTTGAGTGAATGGTTTAGCAGAAACAGCTTTACAAACAAACTAGAAACTGACAGGGATGGTAAACCATGAATTCATGATATCCTGAACAATCAATATCAAATTGCATAACATCAACCTAGAATGATAACCTAAAAACTGATTTTGCCTACAGATTGAAAACAACCCCATATAAGTTATATAACCAAAACATCGAAATCAAACCCTAGAACCTCTAAAAACATGATAAGAAATAAAATTCAGAAAGAGGGTTTTTGTGTTTAGTAGCTTTAGTTACCATCTATACAAAAATCCCCAAAAAGTATCTAAACCCTAAAAAAGAATTCCACAACAATTGATGGAAACCCTGGAAATAGAAAACTAAAAAGAGGGAAAGAGGAGAACACCTTAATCCTTAAGCACAAACCACCCACTGCATGGATCTATGGATTTTTCAAGCTTTTGTTTGTCCTGGTGATGCAGTGATGTCCAGGGAAGAACGAAGAAGAGGAGCAGTTTTGAGAAATAAGAAACTTCGATCTATTCTGGACTGAACTCGGTTGAAGTAAGCTAATATCTACTAACATCCACGGCCAATAATAATATAATCCTACGGTCAAGTAGTAGTCGGTTAACCAATAGGTTTTCGGTTCGGTTTTTGGGTAAAACCTAAACCTAAACCAAGAGTGTCGATTTACTGAACGACAACCAAGGCTAAACCATTGTGTTATGGTTTCGGTTCGGTTCGGTTTAAAAAGTTCGGTTTTGGTTTCGGTTCTCGGTTTAGGTTCGGTTTTGTGCAGCCCTAACCACACCCAATACTTCGCTTAGTAATCTGTATGGACAAAATCCAATATACTTTCAAGAGAATCAACTAGACAGTCAGACTCAATCAAGATAAAAAGTATATCAACGAGTTTATATCTCAATCTCTCGATTTGATCTTTACTCAAGCAAATAAAAATCTGCGAGTCTTTATCAAAGAGAGATAACTTGGATGGTACCAAAGACCAATATCCAAGTGTCAATCAATTTAAATCAACAACCCAAAAGGTCGGATATTCTAATTGATTGAACAACGCACAACCTCGTGATATTTCAATTATATAAACAAATATATCATGGAATAGAAATAACACGTATACAGAACTTTGTTAACGAGGAAACCACAAATGCGAGAAAAACCCGGGACCTAGTCCAGATTGAACACACATTGTATTAAGCCGCTACGGACTCTAGCCCACTCCAAATTAACTTCGGTCCGGACTATAGTTGAACCCAATCAATCTCACACCGATCCAAGGTACGCTTATGCTCCTACGCCTCGATCCCCAGGATGCTACGTACTTGATTCCCTTAGTTTGATCTCACCCACAACTAAGAGTTGCTACGACCCAAAGTCGAAAACTTTAATAAACAAATCTGTATCACACAGAAAAGTCTATAGAATAGATAAATCCGCCCCCCAGGGAAAAAGCCTATGAGTTTTGTTCCGTCTTTTGATAAATCAAGGTGAACAGGAACTAATCAATAACACGGACTTATATTCCCGAAGAAATGACCTAGTATTATTGATCACCTCACAATAATCTTAATCCACGCAAATAAAAAAGATATCGTGGAATCACAAACGATGAGACGAAGTGTTTGTGTTTTCTTTTCTATCTTGCCTATCGGAGATATAAATCTAAAGCCAATTATTTCAATTGTACACAAATACGATAGAAATATCAAGATCGATCACACAACTACAAGAAAAGTAGTATCGGCCTGGCTTCACAATCCCAATGAAGTCTTTAAGTGGTTAACCTGGTTTTAGAAGAAGAAAACCAAAAGTTAAAGGAGAATCGACTCTAGCTTAGAAAACTAGTATCACACGTAAAGTGTGTGGATTAGGTTTCCCAGTTGCTAGAGTTCTCCCTTATATAGTCTTTCAAATCAGGGTTTGCAATCAATGTTAGCTTAGTAACAAAGCATTCAATATTCACCGTTAGATGAAAACCTGATTAGATTCTAGCTAATATTTCTCAACCGTTGGATCGAAAACTTAGCTTGTTACACACAAACGAAATGTTCAATTTTGGGTTTATGAACCGTACCCAAACATTAACATTTGTTGGTTCAATAATAGTCAACCAAATTGTTAGCCATATGATCACTCTCATATCAACCATATTCTTCTTCACCATAACTATTTCAAATGACTCAAATGAACAAGTTAGAGAGTTGTTCAATTGCTTAGATCTTATGTAACTACACAAGACACAACCAAGCATCCTGGACACTAAGTCTCGTTAAGATCCGATGAATGAGTATCGATCAAACGTTTCTCTCTAATTGAGTCTTCCTTGACAATATCTTCAAGAACACTAATCTTTTCACGCTGCTGAGTAGTTTCTTGGAGAAGTTTTTCAATATTCTTAGAGAATGACTCAATGATGTTGTAGAGTTCATGCTCTCGATCAAGAGACTTTTCAAATTCATCAATAAGCCGATCATGATCATGGAAATCAATAATCTCAGCAGAGTTTTTTGAGATTCTGGTGAGCTCCTTTTCAGCTTTTGCCATAGTGCCCAATGTCTCATCGGAAAGAGATATGTTGACACAAGATGGAACAATCTTCTTACCTCGGGATTCGGAAGAATAACCTAAGGAGTAATCCTTTGAGGTATTCTCAAGACATTTGGCATAGTTAAAAGATGTTGAAGACATCTTGGTATGCGTAAAAGAGATATTGTCCTCAGACTCAGATTGTCACAAACACAGACTTGTAAGGTCTTAAACGTGTTTGCCTGCTCTGATACCAATTGTAAAAGCGGGGGTCTAACAACCACACGCAATATTTAGCTTAGCAATCTGTATGGACAAAATCCAATACACTTTCAACAGAATCAACTAGACAAATGACTCAATCAAGATAAAAAGTATATCAACGAGTTTATATCTCAATCTCTCGATTTGATCTTTACTTAAGCAAATAGAAATCATGAGTCTTTATCAAAGAGAGATAACTTGACTCGGTACCAAAGACCAATATCCAAGTGTCAAACAATTTAAATAAACAACCCAAAAGGTCGGATATTCTAATTGATTGAACAACGCACAACCCGTGATATTTCAATTATATAAACAAATATATATATATATATATATATATATATATATATATATATATATATATATATATATATATATATATATATATATATATATCATGGAATAGAAATAACACAGACAATTTAATTTTGTTAACGAGGAAACCGCAAATGCGGAAAAACCCCGGACCTAGTCCAGCATTGAACACACATCGTATTAAGTCGCTACAAACTCTAGCCCACTCCAAATTAACTTCTGGCCCTGGACTATAGTTGAACCCCAATCAATCTCACACTGATCCAAGGTACGCTATGCTCCTATGCCTGATCCCAGCAGGATGCTACGTACTTGATTCCCTTAGTCGATCTCACCCACAACTAAGAGTTGCTACGACCCAAAGTCGAAAACTTTAATAAACAAATATGTATCACACGTAAAAGTCTATAAAATTGATAAATCCGCCCACGAATAAACCTATAAGTTTTGTTCCGTCTTTTGATAAATCAAGGTGAACAGAACCAATCAATAACCCTAGGACTTATATTTCGAAGAACAGCCTAGTATTATTGATCACCTCACAATAATCTTAATCGACGCAGCAAAAAAAGATATTGTGGAATCACAAACGATGAGACGAAGTGTTTGTGTTTTCTTTTCTATCTTGCCTATCGGAGATATAAATCTCAAGCCAATTATTTCAATTGTACTCGTACGATAGAAATAGCAAGATCAGATCACACAACTACAAAAAAAGTAGTATCGGCCTGGCTTCACAATCCCAATGAAGTCGTTAAGTGGTTAACCTGGTTTTAGAAGAAGAAAACCAAAGGTTAAAGGAGAATCGACTCTAGCTTAGAAAACTAGTATCACACGTAAAGGGTGTGGATTAGGTTTCCCAGTTGCTAGAGTTCTCTCTTATATAGTCTTTCAAATCGTGGTTTGCAATCAATGTTAGCTTAGTAACAAAGCATTCAATATTCACCGTTAGATGAAAACCTGATTAGATTCAAGCTAATATTTCTCAACCGTTGGATCGAAAACTTAGCTTGTTACACACAAACGAAATGTTCAATTTTTGGTTTATGAACCGTACCCAAACATTAACATTTGTTGGTTCAACAATAGTCAACCAAATGGTTAGCCATATGCTCTCATATCAACCATATTCTTCTTCACCATAACTAGTTCAAATGACTCAAATGAACTAGTTAGAGAGTTTTTCAATTGCTTAGATCTTATGTAACTACACAAGACACAACCGAAGCATCTCGACACTAAGTCCGTTAAGATCCGATGAATGAGTCTCGATCAAACGTTTCTCTCTAGTTGAGTCTTCCTTGACAATATCTTCAAGAGCACTAATCTTTTCACGCTGTTGAGTAGTTTCTTGGAGAAGTTTTCAATATTCTTAGAGAAGTACTCAATGATATTGTAGAGTTCATGCTCTCGATCAAGAGACTTTTCAAATTCATCAATAAGCTGATCATGATCCTGGAAATCAATAATCTCAACAGAGTTTCTTGAGATTCCGGTGAGCTCCTTTTCAGCTTTTGCCATAGTGCCCAATGTCTCATCGGGAAAGAGATATGTTGACACAAGATGGAACAATCTTCTTACCTCGGGATTCGGAAGAATAACCTAAGGAGTAATCCTTTGAGGTATTCTCAAGACATTTGGCATAGTTAAAAGCTGTTGAAGACATCTTGGTATGCGTAGAAGAGATATTGTCCTCAGATTCAGATTGTCACACACAGAGTTGTAAGGTTTTAAACGTGTTTTCCTGCTCTGATACCAATTGAAAAAGCGGGGGTCTAAAAACCACACCCAATATTTCGCTTAGCAATCTGCATGGACAAAATCCAATTCACTTTCAACAGAATCAACTAGACAGTCAGACTCAATCAAGATAAAAAGTATATCAACGAGTTTATATCTCAATCTCTCGATTTGATCTTTACTCAAGCAAATAGAAATCATGAGTCTTTATCAAAGAGAGATAACTTGGATGGTACCAAAGACCAATATCCAAGTGTCAATCAATTTAAATCAACAACCCAAAAGGTCTGATATTCTAATTGATTGAACAACGCACAACCTGTGATATTTCAATTATATAAACAAATATATTGCGAAATATAAATAACACGGATACCAGAATTTTGTTAACGAGGAAACCGCAAATGCAGAAAAACCCCGGGACCTAGACCAGATTGAACACACACCGTATTAAGTCGCTACGGACTCTAGTCCTCTCCAAATTAACTTTGGCCTGGACTATAGTTGAACCCCAATCAATCTCACACTGATCCAAGGTACGCTTATGCTCCTACGCCTCCGATCCCAGGATGCTACGTACTTGATTCCCTTAGCTGATCTCACCCACAACTAAGAGTTGCTACGACCCAAAGTCGAAGACTTTAATAAACAAATCAGATCACACGTAAAAGTCTATAGAATAGATAAATCCGTCTCCCACTAATAAACCTATGAGTTTTGTTCCGCGTCTTTGATAAATCAAGGTGAACAGGAACCAATCAATAACCCGGACTTATATTCCCGAAGAACAACCTAGTATTATTGATTACCTCACAATAATCTTAATCGACGCTGCGAAAAAAGATATTGTGGAATCACAAACGATGTGACGAAGTGTTTGTGTTTTCTTTTCTATCTTGCGTATCGGAGATATAAATCTCAAGCCAATTATTTCAATTGTACTCGTACGATAGAAATAGCAAGATCAGATCACACAACTACAAGAAAAGTAGTATCGGTCTGGCTTCACAATCCCCACTAGTACAAATATGGGCTTTGGTGACAGTTGAGATTCCAAAACCATGACAGTTCACGAATGAACTATTACGAAAACATAAGCTATGAGATATAGGTAACAGTTTTTAAACAAAACTCACACTAATAGAGATGAACAATCGTAACAGTTTTAAAACTGTTACTGAATAATCATAAAATGACAGTTTTTATAGGAAAATGTTATTGTATATCGATGTATAATATGATTATAAATGTTGCTATACTTAAGATATTGTAATCGTTTTACATAAAACCGTTATCAAATAGGAAAGTATTAGGCAACAGCTTCTTTTAATTACCGCCACTTCCTTTTATAGTGACAGTTTCTATCAAAACTGCTATTGTTCATACAATCTCCGTGTGGAACTCTCAAGCGTAGGATGTTGTTAGTTATCTAGCAGTAGTGGGTGTGCTGTGTTAGTGGGTTTCCTGGTTCCTAGATAGTAGGGTGTTGGTTGAGTCTCCGTTTTAACAAAAAAAGATATAGAGAAGATGAGCACAAATTTTCCCACGAGTCACGACTGGATAATAGCCCACAAACTTCGCCTCTTGACAAAAAAGAAAAACACAATCTCACTTTCTCTCTTTCCTCTCTGTAATCCATATACCATTTTCATACCATTTTCTCTCTAATACTCCACCTCCGAAAGAAGAATTGAACATAGCCCACACCATTAGAATCTCCGGATCTCCATTTTCCTTCTCTTTATTTCACCTCATCGGAAAACTAGGGTTCCGGTTCCCTTTTCTCTATAATAAGCAAAGGAGAAAACTAGGTTGTATTTTTTGACTCGAATATGGTTTTTTAAGTTAGGGTTTAGCCATGATTTTGTTTTTAAGTAATATGTTCGGTGGTCCGATTTTGCTTATTTGGTTCAATTTTTGCATTCAATCTTCAATTTATTTTTGCAGGAATTAAAGGTTTTGAGTATCTTGTTCCATTTTGTATTTGGGGATTTGTCTAGGGTTTCAACTCTAGTTTTTCTTAACTCATTTGTGTTAGAAATTAGAATTCTTTTACGGTTTTTATTAACTGTGGTACGACTTTTAGGTCTTTGATTAATTTAGCGTTTCTATGGCTCTTCAAGGGGAAGGAAAAAAAAAGATTGAAATGGATTATGCATAGGTAACTAATTACTCTTCCATGTATTATTTTGTTTCGGATTGTAACTCCTTGGTTAAACCAGACTTGTTAGTTTTATACAGAATGGAAGATCAACAAAAGGAAGAGGAGGGTCTGGACATTAATTCCTCCTACTGGTAAAAATTAAAGTGTTTTCTTAAAATTCAAACCTCCACATGTCTCTAGTTTCTGATGTCATAATAGTAAAATAGTAAGAGAAATTCATATGTCTAATGATAGATTACTTTCTATTTTGGTAGATATAGATGCAGTTGTGGAATTTTTGTGTCAAGTTCATTAATCACTAGCTAGTATGATACAGTGAAAATATGGATAGAAATAGAACTGAAATGTGAGAGTGAGAAGTTGGTTGGGTCTTATTTTGTTGTTACCCACAAGTATTAACTAGTATCAAAGCAAGATCGAAAGAATTTTGTATTAATCATATAAATTATGCAAAGGAAGGATCCAAGTAGATAATTAGTTAGGTTTAATTTGGTGATGTTGGTTCATATGCTAGTGATGTTCTGTTTAGTACTCTTAGAACTGAATGACCATGTGGTTTTACAGCATATGCAGTTATTACTTTTTCTCGAATGCTAATAGAGGTGCTAACTAATAAGATTCTGTGTTTCTACCTACTTTAGATCGCACTAGATTACTTGGTTATAGCTGTATTTTTATTGAGTACTATACTAGATTCCACATGCTCACACATTTCCTTGGATATCTTTGCTTATTAGGTACGCAAAAGATATACTCCAGAAAGAAATGCTTCCTCATGCTGGCATCAGGGAATATTGTTAAGCCGGAAATCTTTCAATTTTGGGTATGTTCTTTTAACATCCACTACCATTAAGAATTACTTATTAGAGCTAGTTGTAACGATGTATTAAGCTTTGATCTATGGGTCACATAAGGAATATATTCATGACTCCACCTACAACCACTTATATCAAAGTTCAGACTGTTAAAGAATTGAAAATATATATAGCAAAGACAGATATTCTTGGAAACTCAGTTCAGAGAGTTGATTCCTATTTTACAGTGTGTTGTTTTTTATTGTGCATCCATAAACCTCTGAAAGTGCTTCTGTTGCTGTTCCTTGATATATTAATCTTTTATCACCTATTGCTTTGTGTTATTGGCCGACGTCCTGAGAATGACCGGATCAACAAGAGGTTGGCCTTTGCTGGTCCTTTACTTGGAGGCATGTTCTGAATGGCTTGTGGTTTGCAAGAGCGTTAAAGGGTTTAGATTATGTATGCAATTGATAAATTGTGATTGTTTTATGAGTGCAGCTCTTGTCAGAGGGTGTCAGAGGCTACGTTCCGAAGAAAATATAATATATTGTATATGAGATGCTAGCCAAGGATCTGCTTGTACCAGCCATAACAAATACCACCACCATTTCCACCAATATGCTACAAAATCAACTTTCAATAGCAGAACCATATTACCCTACCCCCACCACCAACCATGTAACAACCACCATGTTCAGCTTCAGCACCATAGCCAAAACCACTACTAGAACCACCTCCACTACCAAAGCTTGTATCATGTTCAACTCCAACACCACTACGAGAACCATGCTCGCCGAGAATGACACATTGCGGCCAGAACTTTTTGCTGATAGTGAGATATTAAGCTTCATTGTTGGCTAACTACGTACCAAGTTGTGTAGTAAGATTGAGTCGATCAACTCTTGTTTGTTTTCTCAAGGTCTACCATATCATGATGTTCTTTTGTTGGTCAAGTTATTAGATGTTAGTTTTTATTTTCTTTGCAGGACATGGCCCAGGAATGGACTGCTGGAGTAGATATATTGTGGAATTAGCTGTTGTGAAGCATGGTGTTCATCTACTTAGTGTGAGGTTTCAATTAGAATCTGATATATTATTGTTGTGTTAAACTTGAGCATTCAAAAAGAATTGTGGCTGGATTCATGGGGGAGAACAACAAAAATAAACTGACAAAACCATGCAAATATCAATTAGATTTATATTTTCATACTAATTTTAATTTCATAAAATCTCATTTAGTCTTATCGCCATCCAGGGTCGTGGAAGGGGTGCCTAACAAAAAGACAGCAAATGGTTCTATTTCACTTTATTTTCCATCTGTAAGTGAGATTAAACACTATTAACCCGTATTTATCTTTTCTGAATATGTAGCATACCACAAAAAAAAAATGGGAATCTTTTATGTAATTATTATTAAAAGGGCAGCTAAAAGATCAGTTTTGGAGTTTTATTGTTTTCCTTCAGATTTTCATCTCCATATCTGCTCCAAGCGGTTCTTCTGATTGTGTCTACTTTTTGCATACAAGATCAGTTTTCTTTCCTTTTCATCTAAAAGATCTTGTATGTTGCTTTATAAATACAAGTATTATTTTTTTTTTGCAGAGAAAGTCCGAGTAGTATGAAGAATAAATCATGGAAATACGAAGAGAACGCTCAGGCGTTTGTAACCTGATGTCGCAACTGTGCTGGTCCAGATTTGGGAAATGAAACTTGGACGTTAATTTCTTTTTATCAAGATTTAGAGTACTTAAACGTGAAACATACTGAACATTAATCTGAATTTTACATTTTTGGCTTGGAATTTCAAGTTCTGTACACGTGCTACTTCAAACACTAAAAAATCTTTCTATAGTTATTGTCATTTAAATATTAGTTATCCTACTCAAGAATCAACATATCACTAAACAACTGTAACGGGAACTGGCGATGAAAGAGAGCGTATGGTGACATTTTAACAAAAAATGTGTCATATAATATGATTTCGGTGAAAGTTATTTGTAGGAAATTCTACCTAACATAACAGTTTCATGAAAAAAAATGTTACCTTAGTACAAGGATTTGAGTTTTTGATGACGGTTTTACTTAAAAGATGTTAAGGTAGCTTGTGAACAATGACAGGTTTGCTAAGAAACTGTTTCCTTAGTACATGAAATTAAGGTTCTGATAACAGTTTCATTTAGAAAATGATACCGTAGGTCGTAAACAAGACAGGCTTATAAATAAACTGTTACATTATAGTCATGATTTTGTAACAGTTTCTTAAAGACCTTTCGTAACAGAGCCTTTGGTGACAGTGCAAAAAAATTTAAAAACTGTTACATAAGCATTTTGGTGACAGTTTTTAACTGTCACCTAAGCCCATATCAATGAAGTCTTTAAGTGGTTAACTTGGTTTTAGAAGAAGAAAACCAAAGGTTAAAGGAGAATCGACTCTATCTTAGAAAACTAGTATCACACGTAAAGTGTGTGGATTAGGTTTCCCAGTTGTTAGAGTTCTCCCTTATATATTCTTTCAAATCAGGGTTTGCAATCAATGTTAGCTTAGTAACAAAGCATTCAATATTCACCGTTAGATGAAAACCTGATTAGATTCAAGCTAATATTTCTCAACCGTTGGATCGAAAACTTAGCTTGTTACACACAAACGAAATGTTCAATTTTGGGTTTATGAACCGTACCCAAACATTAACATTTGTTGGTTCAACAATAGTCAACCAAATGGTTAGCCATATGATCACTCTCATATCAACCATATTCTTCTTCACCATAACTAGTTCAAATGACTCAAATGAACTAGTTAGAGAGTTGTTCAATTGCTTAGATCTTATGTAACTACACAAGACACAACCGAAGCATCTCGATACGAAGTCTGTTAAGATCTGATGAATGAGTCCCGGTCAAACGTTTCTCTCTAATTGAGTCTTCCTTGACAATATCTTCAAGAACACTAATCTTTTCACGCTGTTGAGTAGTTTCTTGGAGAAGTTTTTCAATATTCTTAGAGAAGGACTCAATGATGCTGTAGAAGTTCATGCTCTCGATCAAGAGACTTTTCAAATTCATCAATAAGCCGATCATGATCCTGGAAATCAATAATCTCAACAGAGTTTCTTGAGATTCTGGTGAGCTTCTTTTCAGCTTTTGTCATAGTGCCCAATGTCTCATCGGAAAGAGATATGTTGACACAAGATGGAACAATCTTCTTACCTCGGGATTCAGAAGAATAACCTAAGGAGTAATCCTTTGAGGTATTCTCAAGACATTTGGCATAGTTAAAAGCTGTTGAAGACATCTTGGTATGCGTAAAAGAGATATTGTCCTCAGACTCAGATTGTCACAAAGACAGACTTGTAAGGTCTTAAACGTGTTTGCCTGCTCTGATACCAATTGAAAAAGCGGGGGTCTAACAACCACACCCAATATTTAGCTTAGCAATATGTATGGACAAAATCCAATATACTTTCAAGAGAATCAACTAAACAGTCAGACTCAATCAAGATAAAAAGTATATCAACGAGTTTATATCTCAATCTCTCGATTTGATCTTTACTTAAGCAAATAGAAATCTGCGAGTCTTTATCAAAGAGAGATAACTTGGATGGTACCAAAGACCAATATCCAAGTGTCAAACAATTTAAAAAAACAACCCAAAAGGTCGGATATTCTAATTGATTGAACAACGCACAACCTGTGATATTTCAATTATATAAACAAATATATATATATTGCGGAATAGAAATAAACAGTATACTGGGGTAATTTTGTTAACGAGAAAACCGCAAATGCAGAAAAACCCCGGACCTAGTCCAGATTGAACACACATCTTTGTATTAAGCCGCTGGACTCTAGCCCACTCCAAATTAACTTGGTCTGGACTATAGTTGAACCCCAATCAATCTCACACTGATCCAAGGTACAATTATGCTCCTACGCCTCTGATCCCAGCAGGATGCTACGTACTTGATTCCCTTAGCTGATCTCACCCACAACTAAGAGTTGCTACGACCCAAAGTCGAAGACTTTAATAAACAAATTTGTATCACACAGAAAAGTCTATAGAATAGATAAATCCGTCTCCCACGAATAAACCAATGAGTTTTGTTCCGTCTTTTGATAAATCAAGGTGAACAGGAACCAATCAATATCCCGGACTTATATTCCCGAAGAACAGCCTAGTATTATTGATCACCTCACAATAATCTTAATCGACGCAATGAGAAAAAGATATTATGGAATCACAAACGATGAGACGAAGTGTTTGTGTTTTCTTTTCTATCTTGTCTATCGAAGATATAAATCTCAAGCCAATTATTTCAGTTGTACTCATACGATAGAAATAGCAAGATCAGATCACACAACTACAAGAAAAGTAGTATCGGTCTGGCTTCACAATCCCAATGAAGTCTTTAAGTGGTTAACCTGGTTTTAGAAGAAGAAAACCAAAGGTTAAACGAGAATCGACTCTAGCTTAGAAAACTAGTATCACACGTAAAGTGTGTGAATTAGGTTTCCTAGTTGCTAGAGTTCTCCCTTATATAGTCTTTCAAATCAGGGTTTGCAATCAATGTTAGCTTAGTAACAAAGCATTCAATATTCACCGTTAGAAGAAAACCTGATTAGATTCAAGCTAATATTTCTCAACCGTTGGATCGAAAACTTAGCTTGTTACACACAAAAGAAATGTTCAATTTTGGGTTTATGAACCGTACCCAAACATTAACATTTGTTGGTTCAACAATAGTCAATAAAATGGTTAGCCATATGATCACTCTCATATCAACCATATTCTTCTTTACCATAACTAGTTCAAATGACTCAAATGAACTAGTTAGAGAGTTGTTCAATTGCTTAGATCTTATGTAACTACACAATAAAAAACCGAAGCATCTCGACACGAAGTCTGTTAAGATCTGATGAATGAGTCTCGATCAAACGTTTCTCTCTAATTGAGTCTTCCTTGACAATATCTTCAAGAACACTAATCTTTTCACGCTGTTGAGTAGTTTCTTGGAGAAGTTTTTCAATATTCTTAGAGAAGGACTCAATAATGTTGTAGAGTTCATGCTCTCGATCAAGAGACTTTTCAAATTCATCAATAAGCTGATCATGATCCTGGAAATCAATAATCTTAGCAGAGTTTTTTGAGATTCTGGTGAGCTCCTTTTCAGCTTTTGCCATAGTGCCCAATGTCTCATCGGAAAGAGATATGTTGACACAATATAGAACAATCTTCTTATCTCGGGATTCGGAAGAATAACCTAAGGAGTAATCCTTTGAGGTATTCTCAAGACATTTGGCATATTTAAAAGCCGTTGAAGATATCTTGGTATGCGTAGAAGAGATATTGTCCTCAGACTCAGATTGTCACAAACACAGACTTGTAAGGTCTTAAACATGTTTGCCTGATCTGATACCAATTGAAAAAGCAGGGGTCTAACAACCACACCCAATATTTCGCTTAGCAATCTGTATGGACAAAATCCAATATACTTTCAAGAGAATCAACTAGAAAGTCAGACTCAATCAAGATAAAAAGTATATCAACGAGTTTATATCTCAATCTCTCGATTTGATCTTTACTCAAGCAATGCGAGTCTTTATCAAAGAGAGATAACTTGGATGGTACCAAATATCAATATCCAAGTGTCAATCAATTTAAATCAACAACCCAAAAGGTCAGATATTCTAATTGATTGAACAACGCACAACCTGTGATATTTCAATTTGATAGGTGTTGTAAAACACCTAGTTTAATATCTAGTATTTATGATTTCTTTGCTATTATTCTTGTGAATTGCATCTCTTATGATTGATTTTGAGTTTATTAGGTGCAATGGAGTCATTATGCGCAAAAGAAGGAGAAAACATCCATTCGGAGCAAAAAGAGAAAACATGTCAATTCACAGGCAGGCGAAACTTGGAGCTAGCTGTCAGCAAAAGAGGCGAGGAATGAACTGTCAGTTTCGTGCAACCGACAGTTGAGAAAACAGAATGGACAGTCAGTTTGCTGAAAATGACAGGCTAAATACCACTATGTGGCCCTTATCCTAATATGCTGGGTGTCAATAGCAATTCCTATTCCTACACAATACCTGGAATTCAGAGGAAATCAACTTACAGACCTATAAGTCGAGTTTCTCAGATAACTTACCACTCACCTCAAATTCAGAGAAGAACAGGCCGCCGTCTGAAAGAGAAATCAGATCGAAATCGAGAAATGGTGAAACAAGTTGTTGCTGCTGGATTATATGAGGTTGAGAGAAGGCATCTGAGATGAATTAGGGTTTTATTGAATGAGAATTTGAGATCGAAATGGAGCCAGGTGAGATGAATCTAAAGTTAGGGTTTGAAGAATTGGTGGTAAATGAGATTTAGAGAATAACCGAGACCACAGAGATTGATTCTCGGTGATAAAATTGATGAAATTAGGGTTCGTCTACGCAATTGAAGAATGACACTGTGATAATAAGGAGATGGGTTGGTGGTAATTGTGTGGATGTGTGAAGCAATCAGGTGTTCGAACTGATCTGAATCGAGAAGTTGATGATAAGTTAGGGTCGTCGCTGATGAGTATAAGGAGAAGCTGAAATTCAAGGGGGACGATTATGGCAGTGAACTGATGGGAAATCAAAGGGGTTTTTGATTGAAGATTAGAAATCTAGGGTTGAGTTTGAATCATGGGTTGCTGAGTTCAAACCACTGCAGTGATTGTTTACAAGGGTTTGGTAGAATTATGAAAAGCAACAGTGGGTTGCGGCCATTGATTGTTGACAATGAAGGTGGAAATGGTGGTTACAAGAAATGACAGTGAACTGAGATGCAAGTGCAAGTGCAGTTGAGTGATTTGTGGTTGAACTTATGTTTAGGAATGGCAGTGAGCTGCAATGTCGAGGAATGGAAGGTGGAGACTCATGTGATGTGTTGCATAAGGAGGTGATATGCAGAATGTGCAAATGGGTATGGTGGTATTGTTTGTTATAGGAGTGCGGCTCGAGTTTGTCTGAAAGAATGGGACTGCAAGCAAGAAGCTGTGAGATGAGAATTGAGGTGAAATTGGAATTAAGAAGGAAATCACAAGCTGGGTTTGGTTTCAATTGGTAAGAATGGAATCAGATATAGGTTTGTATGATGTTGCTGTTAATATGAGTTCTTCCCTGAGCTGAAATGAAGATATAGTAATCAGGGTTGGTGATGACCTGATGTTGGCGCTGAACTGAAGTGGATTTGAGGCAATGTGTGCAGGTGTTAGCAAGGAACTAAGATGTGAATTGGGAGAGATGAGTTTCATGTGGAAGTGGTTGTATAAATAAGAAGAATTTGGGTTTGTGGGCAAATCGAGTTGTCTTTGCTTTTGCCATTTTGAAATGGAGTGAAGGTGTAGGAATGGATAAGAAACTTGAATAACTGAGATGAGAAGTTGCAGCAAAGAATGAAGTGTTACAGGTGGAGATAAAACTGAGCTTGCCATGGAATCTTGGTTGTGCTATGCTTGGGGTTCAAATTGCAGGGAAATATTGTAGAATATTGATGCATGTTAGGTTGCAGGGCCTGAGCTCTTGAGTGTGACTACTGAAATGAAAGAGAATAAGGTCTGGTGGAGGTTGCAATTGCAGGTGATGGGACTGGTGGATGACCGAAACGGATTGTGGTGAGTTACATAGTTGCGATTACGGTGGTCTGTAAACCGGTGGTGTTGTGTGTTGCGAGAAGAATTGGAGTCGTTGCAATGGCTCGATGTTTCTGCGAGCGGAGAAAGTGCAAAGTTGAGATGGAAATGGGAAGGAGTGGCTCAAGTACTGATCTGCTAAAGAAATGGTTTGTGATGCTGCCATGGTCACAATGGCTGGAGCTGGAATTACAGTGTCCTGGTGGGTTTGAGTTTGCAATGCAAAGGAAGGAGTAGCCATCGGGTACGGTAGTGATGCACAATGATAGTGCAAAGACATTGCGCACTGTGCAATGGCTCGAGCCAAGACTAGTCGATCACTCGCCCAAGGCATGGATCGACTCAACCTGACTTAGCTGACTAGTTCTCTGACTCATATGACTCGGTTTGACTCGGTCTGACCGAGTTGACCCGAGTTGACTCTTTGACTCGGTGACCTGGGTGGACTTTGCCACACCGAAATATTTTCTAGTGCGGATTCCGCCACAATATCGCTTTTCCATGATCGTTTTTGGGCAGAGTTTTCACATGGGTTTTTCTCACACATGGGCTTGGTGGACTTATTTCTATTGGACCCTTGGGGCTTGACCTAATTTTGGAACATGAAGAGCTATAAAGGAGAAAGTTTTTACAACTTATGACAGATATATTTTTCTTGGAACTTTGGAGAGCCGGTTTTTTTTTACGCTTCTAGGGTTTGCTTTTGTTCATCTTCTTCTTTTCAATTAATATTATTATGATGAACTCCATAGCTATGAGTATGTAGACAAATATTATTGGTTATTATGGGATAAAGTTGATTTCTCAATATGTTATATGATTCAATGAATTAGTTTTGTCTCAATGATTCACAATTAATAGTGTTATATGATTTGATAGTTTGTTTGCTTGAGTCCGGAATCAATCCGATTTACATTCATCTCTAGAGCTATATTAGGGTTTTCAATACGAAAAAGTTGTTTATCCCTGATTCTAAGTAGCATAATTGTGGGTAGTGCTTGTAGTGATATATCCTACTAGTCACAAGTGAATCATAACTTTTGTTAAAACGATTAGTGCTTTTACACATTCGTTTGCATTGATTAGTCTTATTCCATAGAACTTAATGCTTTTAGGGAGTAAAATCTAATTGTGCTTTTACACTTTAGGTTGCTTTCTAGGAAGAATTCACATATGCATCTTTTAATGTGGTTGTGATGAAAACAGGGAATTAGCGGGATATACTTGCGATCAAGGTATCCTAGGACTATTAGTAGATGAGAGATTAAAATACCAATTCTAATCATTGATGAAAATACATGTTTGTGAATGATACTATCCCGTGACCAATATCTTCTCCTTATTGATTATTCGAATTACTTACTTTGCTTTCAATTACTTTTATTTATTAGATAAAACAACAAACCTCCCCCCTTGGTTACCTTAGAAACTGAAAATTGCATAACAACAATTGCCTCTCTGTGGATACGAACTCTTCCTTACTTTGTACTTCATTTAAATTTAGTGAGTAAGAAAGTGAAATTATTTTTGACGCTTACGACCGCGATCACAATTATATAAACAAATATATTGCGGAATAGAAATAACACAGACACCAGAATTTTGTTAACGAGGAAACCGCAAATGCAGAAAAACCCCGGGACCTAGTCCAGATTGAACACAAACTGTATTAAGCCGCTACAGACTCTAGACCACTCCAAATTAACTTCATTCTGGACTATAGTTGAACCCCAATCAATCTCACACTGATCCAAGGTACAGTTATGCTCCTACGCCTCTGATCCCGGAAGGATGCTACGAACTTGATTCCCTTAGCTGATCTCACCCACAACAAAGAGTTGCTACGACCCAAAGTCGAAGACTTTAATAAACAAATCAGATCACAGTAAAAGTCTATAGAATAGATAAATCCGTCTCCCACGAATAAACCTATGAGTTTTGTTCCGTCTTTTGATAAATCAAGGTGAACAGAACCAATCAATAACCCGGACTTATATTCCCTAAGAACGGCCTAGTATTATTGATCGCCTCACAATAATCTTAATCGACGCAGCGAAAAAAGATATCGTGGAATCACAAACGATGAGACGAAGTGTTTGTGTTTTCTTTTCTATCTTGCCTATCGGAGATATAAATCTAAAGCCAATTATTTCAATTGTACTCGTACGATAGAAATAGCAAGATCAGATCACACAACTACAAGAAAAGTAGTATCGGCCTGGCTTCACAATCCCAATGAAGTCTTTAAGTGGTTAACCTGGTTTAGAAGAAGAAAACCAAAGGTTAAAGGGAGAATCGACTCTAGCTTAGAAAAACTAGTATCACACGTAAAGTGTGTGGATTAGGTTTCCCAGGTTGCTAGAGTTCTCCCTTATATAGTCTTTCAAATCGTGGTTTGCAATCAATGTTAGCTTAGTAACAAAGCATTCAATATTCACCGTTAGATGAAAACTCGATTAGATTCAAGCTAATATTTCTCAACCGTTGGATCGAAAACTTAGCTTGTTACACACAAACGAAATGTTCAATTTTGGGTTTATGAACCGTACCCAAACATTAACATTTGTTGGTTGAACAATAGTCAACCAAATGGTTAGCCATATGATCACTCTCATATCAACCATATTCTTCTTCACCATAACTAGTTCAAATGACTCAAATGAACTAGTTAGAGAGTTGTTCAATTGCTTAGATCTTATGTAACTACACAAGACACAACCGAAGCATCTCGACACGAAGTCTGTTAAGATCTGATGAATGGGTATCGATCAAACGTTTCTCTCTAATTGAGTCTTCCTTGAGAATATCTTCAAGAACACTAATCTGTTCACGCTGTTGAGTAGTTTCTTGGAGAAGTTTTTCAATATTCTTAGAGAATGACTCAATGATGTTGTAGAGTTCATGCTCTCGATCAAGAGACTTTTCAAATTCATCAATAAGCCGATCATGATCCTGTAAATCAATAATCTCAGCAGAGTTTTTTGAGATTCTGGTGAGCTCCTTTTCAGCTTTTGCCATAGTGCCCAATGTCTCATCGGAAAGAGATATGTTGACACAAGATGGAACAATCTTCTTACCTCGGGATTCGGAACAATAACCTAAGGAGTAATCCTTTGAGGTATTCTCAAGACATTTGGCATATTTAAAAGCCGTTGAAGACATCTTGGTATGCGTAGAAGAGATATTGTCCTCAGACTCAGATTATCACAAACACAGACTTGTAAGGTCTTAAACGTGTTTGCCTGCTCTGATACCAATTGAAAAAGCGGGGGTCTAACAACCACACCCAATATTTCGCTTAGCAATCTTATGGACAAAATCCAATATACTTTCAAGAGAATCAACTAGACAGTCAGACTCAATCAAGGTAAAAAGTATATCAACGAGTTTATATCTCAATCTCTCGATTTGATCTTTACTCAAGCAAATAGAAATCTGCGAGTCTTTATCAAAGAGAGATAACTTAGATGGTACCAAAGACCAATATCCAAGTGTCAATAAATTTAAATCAACAACCCAAAAGGCCGAATATTCTAATTGATTGAACAACGCACAACCTGTGATATTTTAATTATATAAACAAATATATTGCGGAATAGAAATAACACAGACACCAGAATTTTGTTAACGAGGAAACCGAAAATGCAAGAAAAACCCGGGACCTAGTCCGAGATTGAACACACACCGTATTGCCAAGCATGGACTCTAGCCTACTCCAAATTAACTTCGTTCTGGACTATAGTTGAACCCCAATGAATCTCACACTGATCCAAGGTACAGTTATGCTCCTACGCCTCTGATCCCGGAAGGATGCTAAGTACTTGATTCCCTTAGCTGATCTCACCCACAACTAAGAGTTGCTATGACCCAAAGTCGAAGACTTTAATAAACAAATTTGTATCACACAGAAAAGTCTATAGAATAGATAAATCCGTCTCCCACAAATAAACCTATGAGTTTTGTTCCGTCTTTTGATAAATCAAGGTGAACAGGAACCAATCAATAACACGGACTTATATACCCGAAGAACAGCCTAGTATTATTGATCGCCTCACAATAATCTTAATCGACGCAGCGAAAAAAGATATTGTGGAATCACAAACGATGAGACGAAGTGTTTGTATTTTCTTTTCTATCTTGCCTATCGGAGATATAAATCTCAAGCCAATTATTTCAATTGTACTCGTACAATAGAAATAGCAAGATCAAATCACACAACTACAAGAAAAGTAGTATCGGCCTGGCTTCACAATCCCAATGAAGTCTTTAAGTGGTTAACCTGGTTTTAGAAGAAGAAAACCAAAGGTTAAAGGAGAATCGACTCTAACTTAGAAAACTAGTATCACACGTAAAGTGTGTGGATTAGGTTTCCAGGTTGCTAGAGTTCTACCTTATATAGTCTTTCAAATCAGGGTTTGCAATCAATGTTAGCTTAGTAACAAAGCATTCAATATTCACCGTTAGATGAAAACCTGATTAGATTCAATCTAATATTTCTCAACCGTTGGATCGAAAACTTAGCTTGTTACACACAAACGAAATGTTCAATTTAGGGTTTATGAACCGTACACAAACGTTAACATTTGTTGGTTGAACAATAGTCAACCAAATGGTTAGCCATATGATCACTCTCATATCAACCATATTCTTCTTCACCATAACTAGTTCAAATGACTCAAATGAACCAGTTAGAGAGTTGTTCAATTGCTTAGATCTTATGTAACTACACAAGACACAACCGAAGCATCTCGACACGAAGTCTGTTAAGATCTGATGAATGGGTATCGATCAAACGTTTCTCTCTAATTGAGTCTTCCTTGAGAATATCTTCAAGAACACTAACTGCTTCACTGTTGTTGAGTAGTTTCTTGGAGAAGTTTTTCAATATTCTTAGAGAATGACTCAATGATGTTGTAGAGTTCATGCTCTCGATCAAGAGACTTTTCAAATTCATCAATAAGCCGATCATGATCCCGGAAATCAATAATCTCGGTGAAGTTTTTTGAGATTCTGGTGAGCTCCTTTTCGACTTTTGCCATAGTGCCCAATGTCTCATCGGAAAGAGATATGTTGACACAAGATGGAACAATCTTCTTACCTCGGGATTCGGAACAATAACCTAAGGAGTAATCCTTTGAGGTATTCTCAAGACATTTGGCATATTTAAAAGCCGTTGAAGACATCTTGGTATGCGTAGAAGAGATATTGTCCTCAGACTCAGATTATCACAAACACGAGACTTGTAAGGTCTTAAACGTGTTTGCCTCTTTCTGATACCAATTGAAAAAGAGGGGGTCTAACAACCACACCCAATATTTCGCTTAGCAATCTGTATGGACAAAATCCAATATACTTTCAAGAGAATCAACTAGACAGTCAGACTCAATCAAGGTAAAAAGTATATCAACGAGTTTATATCTCAATCTCTCGATTTGATCTTTACTCAAGCAAATAGAAATCACAGTCTTTATCAAAGAGAGATAACTTAGATGGTACCAAACACCAATATCCAAGTGTCAATAAATTTAAATCAACAACCCAAAAGGCCGGATATTCTAATTGATTGAACAACGCACAACCTGTGATATTTCAATTATATAAACAAATATATTGCGGAATAGAAATAACACAGACACCAGAATTTTGTTAACGAGGAAACCGTAAATGCAGAAAAACCCCGGGACCTAGTCCAGATTGAACACACACTGTATTAAGCCGTTACAGACTCTAGCCTACTCCAAATTAACTTCGTTCTGGACTATAGTTGAACCCCAATCAATCTCACACTGATCCAAGGTACAGTTATGCTCCTACGCCCGATCCCTAAGGATGCTAAGTACTTGATTCCCTTAGCCTGATCTCACCCACAACTAAGAGTTGCTACGACCCAAAGTCGAAGACTTTAATAAACAAATCTGTATCACACGAAAAATTCTATAGAATAGATAAATACGTCTCCCACAAATAAACCTATGAGTTTGTTCCGTCTTTTGATAAATCAAGGTGAACATGAACCAATCAATAACCCGGACTTATATTCCCGAAGAACAGCCTAGTATTATTGATCGCCTCACAATAATCTTAATCGACGAAATAAAAAAGATATTGTGGAATCACAAACGATGAGACGAAGTGTTTGTATTTTCTTTTCTATCTTGCCTATCGGAGATATAAATCTCAAGCCAAGTATTTCAATTGTACTCGTACAATAGAAATAGCAAGATCAAATCACACAACTACAAGAAAAGTAGTATACCGGCTTCACAATCCCAATGAAGTCTTTAAGTGGTTAACTTTGGTTTTAGAAGAAGAAAACCAAAGGTTAAAGGAGAATCGACTCTAACTTAGAAAACTAGTATCACACGTAAAGTGTGTGGATTAGGTTTCCCGATTGCTAGAGTTCTACCTTATATAGTCTTTCAAATCGGGGTTTGCAATCAATGTTAGCTTAGTAACAAAGCATTCAATATTCACCGTTAGATGAAAACTCCGATTAGATTCAATCTAATATTTCTCAACCGTTGGATCGAAAACTTAGCTTGTTACACACAAACGAAATGTTCAATTTAGGTTTATGAACCGCACTCCAAACGTTAACATTTGTTGGTTGAACAATAGTCAACCAAATGGTTAGCCATATGATCACTCTCATATCAACCATATTCTTCTTCACCATAACTAGTTCAAATGACTCAAATGAACCAGTTAGAGAGTTGTTCAATTGCTTAGATCTTATGTAACTACACAAGACACAACCGAAGCATCTCGACACGAAGTCCCGTTAAGATCGATGAATGGGTATCGATCAAACGTTTCTCTCTAATTGAGTCTTCCTTGAGAATATCTTCAAGAACACTAACTTCATTCACGATTTGTTGAGTAGTTTCTTGGAGAAGTTTTTCAATATTCTTAGAGAATGACTCAATGATGTTGTAGAGTTCATGCTCTCGATCAAGAGACTTTTCAAATTCATCAATAAGCCGATCATGATCCTGGAAATCAATAATCTCAGCAGAGTTTTTTGAGATTCTGGTGAGCTCCTTTTCAGCTTTTGCCATAGTGCCCAATGTCTCATCGGAAAGAGATATGTTGACACAAGATGGAACAATCTTCTTACCTCGGGATTCGGAACAATAACCTAAGGAGTAATCCTTTGAGGTATTCTCAAGACATTTGGCATATTTAAAAGCCGTTGAAGACATCTTGGTATGCGTAGAAGAGATATTGTCCTCTCAGACTCGGATTATCACAAACACAGACTTGTAAGGTCTTAAACGTGTTTGCCTGCTCTGATACCAATTGAAAAAGAGGGGGTCTAACAACCACACCCAATATTTCGCTTAGCAATCTGTATGGACAAAATCCAATATACTTTCAAGAGAATCAACTAGACAGTCAGACTCAATCAAGGTAAAAAGTATATCAACGAGTTTATATCTCAATCTCTCGATTTGATCTTTACTCAAGCAAATAGAAATCTGCGAGTCTTTATCAAAGAGAGATAACTTAGATGGTACCAAACACCAATATCCAAGTGTCAATAAATTTAAATCAACAACCCAAAAGGCCGGATATTCTAATTGATTGAACAACGCACAACCTGTGATATTTCAATTATATAAACAAATATATTGCGGAATAGAAATAACAAGACACTTAATTTTGTTAACGAGGAAACCGTAAATGCGAGAAAAACCCGGGACCTAGTCCAGATTGAACACACACCGTATTAAGCCATTACGGACTCTAGCCTACTCCAAATTAACTTACGGACTATAGTTGAACCCCAATCAATCTCACACCGATCCAAGGTACGGTTATGCTCCTACGCCTCGATCCAGGAAGGATGCTAAGTACTTGATTCCCTTAGCTGATCTCACCCACAACTAAGAGTTGCTACGACCCAAAGTCGAAGACTTTAATAAACAAATTTGTATCACACAGAAAAGTCTATAGAATAGATAAATCCGTCTCCCACAAATAAACCTATGAGTTTTGTTCCGTCTTTTGATAAATCAAGGTGAACAGGAACCAATCAATAACCCTAGGACTTATATTTCCGAAGAACAGACCTAGTATTATTGATCGCCTCACAATAATCTTAATCGACGCAAAAAAAAAGATATTGTGGAATCACAAACGATGAGACGAAGTGTTTGTATTTTCTTTTTTATCTTGCCTATCGGAGATATAAATCTCAAGCCAATTATTTCAATTGTACTCGTACAATAGAAATAGCAAGATCAAATCACACAACTACAAGAAAAGTAGTATCGGCCTGGCTTCACAATCCCAATGAAGTCTTTAAGTGGTTAACCTGGTTTTAGAAGAAGAAAACCAAAGGTTAAAGGAGAATCGACTCTAACTTAGAAAACTAGTATCACACGTAAAGTGTGTGGATTAGGTTTCCCAGTTGCTAGAGTTCTCCCTTATATAGTCTTTCAAATCAGGGTTTGCAATCAATGTTAGCTTAGTAACAAAGCATTCAATATTCACCGTTAGATGAAAACCTGATTAGATTCAAGCTAATATTTCTCAACCATTGGATCTAAAACTTAGCTTGTTACACACAAACGAAATGTTCAATTTTGGGTTTATGAACCGTACCCAAACATTAACATTTGTTGGTTGAACAATAGTCAACCAAATGGTTAGCCATATGATCACTCTCATATCAACCATATTCTTCTTCACCATAACTAGTTCAAATGACTCAAATGAACTAGTTAGAGAGTTGTTCAATTGCTTAGATCTTATTTAACTACACAAGACACAAATCAAGCATCTCGACACGAAGTCCGTTAAGATCTAATGAATGGGTATCGATCAAACGTTTCTCTCTAATTGAGTCTTCCTTGACAATATCTTCAAGAACACTAATCTGTTCACGCTGTTGAGTAGTTTCTTGGAGAAGTTTTTCAATATTCTTAGAGAATGACTCAATGATGTTGTAGAGTTCATGCTCTCGATCAAGAGACTTTTCAAATTCATCGATAAGCCGATCATGATCCTGGAAATCAATAATCTCAGAGAGTTTTTGAGATTCGGTGAGCTCCTTTTAAAACTTTTGCCATAGTGCCCAATGTCTCATCGGAAAGAGATATGTTGACACAAGATGGAACAATCTTCTTACCTCGGGATTCGGAACAATAACCTAAGGAGTAATCCTTTGAGGTATTCTCAAGACATTTGGCATATTTAAAAGCCGTTGAAGACATCTTGGTATGCGTAGAAGAGATATTGTCCTCAGACTCGGATTATCACAAACACAGACTTGTAAGGTCTTAAACGTGTTTGCCTGCTCTGATACCAATTGAAAAAGCGGGGGTCTAACAACCACACCCAATATTTCGCTTAGAAATCTTATGGACAAAATCCAATATACTTTCAAGAGAATCAACTAGACAGTCAGACTCAATCAAGGTAAAAAGTATATCAACGAGTTTATAACTCAATCTCTCGATTTCATCTTTACTCAAGCAAATAGAAATCTGCGAGTCTTTATCAAAGAGAGATAACTTGAATGGTACCAAAGACCAATATCCAAGTGTCAATCAATTTAAATCAACAACCCAAAAGGTCGGATATTCTAATTGATTGAACAACGCACAACCTGTGATATTTCAATTATATAAAAAAATATATTTGCGGAATAGAAATAACACAGACACCAGAATTTTGTTAACGAGGAAACCGCAAATGCAGAAAAACTCCGGGACCTAGTCCGGATTGAACACACACTGTATTAAGCCGCTACAGAATCTAGCCCACTCCAAATTAACTTCATTCTGGACTATAGTTGAACCCCAATCAATCTCACACTGATCCAAGGTACAGTTATGCTCCTACGCCTCTGATCCCGGAAGGATGCTACGTACTTGATTCCCTTAGCTGATCTCACCCACAACAAAGAGTTGCTACGACCCAAAGTCGAAGACTTTAATAAACAAATCTGTATCACACAGAAAAGTCTATAGAATAGATAAATCCGTTTCCCACGAATAAACCTATGAGTTTTGTTCCGTCTTTTGATAAATCAAGGTGAACAGGAACCAATCAATAACCCGGACTTATATTCCCGAAGAACGGCCTAGTATTATTGATCGCCTTACAATAATCTTAATCGACGCAGCGAAAAAAGATATTGTGGAATCACAAACGATGAGACGAAGTGTTTGTATTTTCTTTTCTATCTTGCCTATCGGAGATATAAATCTTAAGCCAATTATTTCAATTGTACTCGTACAATAGAAATAGCAAGATCAGATCACACAACTACAAGAAAAGTAGTATCGGCCTGGCTTCACAATCTCAATGAAGTCTTTAAGTGGTTAACCTGGTTTTAGAAGAAGAAAACCAAAGGTTAAAGGAGAATCGACTCTAACTTAGAAAACTAGTATCACACGTAAAGTGTGTGGATTAGGTTTCCCAGTTGCTAGAGTTCTCCTTATATAGTCTTTCAAATCAGGGTTTGCAATCAATGTTAGCTTAGTAACAAAGCATTCAATATTCACCGTTAGATGAAAACCTGATTAGATTCAATCTAATATTTCTCAACCGTTGGATCGAAAACTTAGCTTGTTACACACAAACGAAATGTTCAATTTTGGGTTTATGAACCGTACCCAAACATTATCATTTGTTGGTTGAACAATAGTCAACCAAATGGTTAGCCATATGATCACTCTCATATCAACCATATTCTTCTTCACCATAACTAGTTCAAATGACTCAAATGAACCAGTTAGAGAGTTGTTCAATTGCTTAGATCTTATGTAACTACACAAGACACAACCGAAGCATCTCGACACGAAGTCTGTTAAGATCTGATGAATGGGTATCGATCAAACGTTTCTCTCTAATTGAGTCTTCCTTGACAATATCTTCAAGAACAATAACTGCTCACACTGTTGTTGAGTAGTTTCTTGGAGAAGTTTTTCAATATTCTTAGAGAATGACTCAATGATGTTGTAGAGTTCATGCTCTCGATCAAGAGACTTTTCAAATTCATCAATAAGCCGATCATGATCCCGGAAATCAATAATCTCAAAGCAGATTTTTTTTGAGATTACGGTGAGCTCCTTTTCGAAGCTTTTGCCATAGTGCCCAATGTCTCATCGGAAAGAGATATGTTGACACAAGATGGAACAATCTTCTTACCTCTGGATTGAACAATAACCTAAGGAGTAATCCTTTGAGGTATTCTCAAGACATTTGGCATATTTAAAAGCCGTTGAAGACATCTTGGTATGCGTAGAAGAGATATTGTCCTCGGACTCAGATTATCACAAACTGGACTTGTAAGATCTTAAACGTGTTTGCCCTTTCGATACCAATTGAAAAGCGGGGTCTAACAACCACACCCAATATTTCGCTAAGAAATCTTATGGACAAAATCCAATATACTTTCAAGAGAATCAACTAGACAGTCAGACTCAATCAAGGTAAAAAGTATATCAACGAGTTTATATCTCAATCTCTCGATTTGATCTTTACTCAAGCAAATAGAAATCACGAGTCTTTATCAAAGAGAGATAACTTGGATGGTACCAAAGACCAATATCCAAGTGTCAATCAATTTAAATCAACAACCCAAAAGGTCGGATATTCTAATTGATTGAACAACGCACAACCTTGTGATATTTCAATTATATAAAAAAAATATATTGCGGAATAGAAATAACACAGACACTAGCATTTTGTTAACGAGGAAACCGCAAATGCAGAAAAACTCCGGGACCTAGTCCAGATTGAACACACACTGTATTAATCCGCTACAGACTCTAGCCCACTCCAAAGTAACTTCGTTCTGGACTATTGTTGAACCCCAATAAATCTCACACTGATCCAAGGTAGAGTTATGCTCCTACGTCTCTGATCCCAGCAGGATGCTACGTACTTGATTCCCTTAGCTGATCTCACCCACAACTAAGAGTTGCTACGACCCAAAGTCGAAGACTTTAATAAACAAATCTGTATCACACAGAAAAGTCTATAGAATAGATAAATCCGTCTCCCTCGAATAAACCTATGAGTTTTGTTCCGTCTTTTGATAAATCAAGGTGAACAGGAACCAATCAATAACCCGAACTTATAATCCCGAAGAATGACCTAGTATTATTGATCGCCTCACAATAATCTTAATCGACGCAGCGAAAAAAGATATTGTGGAATCACAAACGATGAGACGAAGTGTTTGTGTTTTCTTTTCTATCTTGCCTATCGGAGATATAAATCTCTATCCAATTATTTCAATTGTACTCGTACGATAGAAATAGCAAGATCAGATCACACAACTACAAGAAAAGTAGTATCGGCCTGGCTTCACAATCCCAATAAAGTCTTTAAGTGGTTAACCGGTTTTAGAAGAAGAAAACCAAAGGTTAAAGGAGAATCGACTCTAGCTTAGAAAACTAGTATCACACGTAAAGTATGTGGATTAGGTTTCCCAGTTGCTAGAGTTCTCCCTTATATAGTCTTTCAAATCAGGGTTTGCAATCAATGTTAGTTTAGTAACAAAGCATTCAATATTCACCGTTAGATGAAAACCTGATTAGATTCAATCTAATATTTCTCAACCGTTGGATCGAAAACTTAGCTTGTTACACACAAACGAAATGTTCAATTTAGGGTTTATGAACCGTACCCAAACGTTAACATTTGTTGGTTGAACAATAGTCAACCAAATGGTTAGCCATATGATCACTCTCATATCAACCATATTCTTCTTCACCATAACTAGTTCAAATGACTCAAATGAACCAGTTAGAGAGTTGTTCAATTGCTTAGATCTTATGTAACTACACAAGACACAACCGAAGCATCTCGACACGAAGTCTGTTAAGATCTGATGAATGGGTATCGATCAAACGTTTCTCTCTAATTGAGTCTTCCTTGAGAATATCTTCAAGAACACTAATATGTTCACGCTGTTGAGTAGTTTCTTGGAGAAGTTTTTCAATATTCTTAGAGAATGACTCAATGATGTTGTAGAGTTCATGCTCTCGATCAAGAGACTTTTCAAATTCATCAATAAGCCGATCATGATCCTGGAAATCAATAATCTCGTGAGTTTTTGAGATTCAGTGAGCTCCTTTTCGGCTTTTGCCATAGTGCCCAATGTCTCATCGTAAAGAGATATGTTGACACAAGATGGAATAATCTTCTTACCTCGGGATTCGGAAGAATAACCTAAGGAGTAATCCTTTGAGGTATTCTCAAGACATTTGGCATATTTAAAAGCCGTTGAAGACATCTTGGTATGCGTAGAAGAGATATTGTCCTCAGATTGTCACAAACACAGACTTGTAAGGTCTTAAACGTGTTTGTCTGCTCTGATACCAATTGAAAAAGCGGGGGTCTAACAACCACACCCAATATTTCGCTTAGCAATCTGTATAGACAAAATCCAATATACTTTCAAGAGAATCAACTAGACAGTCAGACTCAATCAAGGTAAAAAGTATATCAACGAGTTTATATCTCAATCTCTCGATTTCATCTTTACTCAAGCAAATAGAAATCTGCGAGTATTTATCAAAGAGAGATAACTTGGATGGTACCAAAGACCAATTTCCAAGTGTCAATCAATTTAAATCAACAACCCAAAAGGTCGGATATTCTAATTGATTGAACAACGCACAACCTGTGATATTTCAATTATATAAAAAAATATATTGCGGAATAAAAATATCACAGACACCAGAATTTTGTTAATGAGGAAACCGCAAATGCAGAAAAACTCCGGGACCTAGTACAGATTGAACACACACTGTATTAAGCCTCTACAGACTCTAGCCCACTCCAAATTAACTTCGTTCTGGACTATAGTTGAACCCCAATCAATCTCACACTGATCCAAGGTACAGTTATGCTCCTACGCCTCTGATCCCAGCAGGATGCTACGTACTTGATTCCCTTAGCTGATCTCACCCACAACTAAGAGTTGCTACGACCCAAAGTCGAAGACTTTAGTAAACAAATCTGTATCACATAGAAAAGTCTACAAAATAGATAAATCCGTCTCCCACGAATAAACCTATGAGTTTTGTTAAAATCTTTTGATAAATCAAGGTGAACAGGAACCAATCAATAACCCGAACTTATATTCCCGAAGAACAGCCTAGTATTATTGATCGCCTCACAATAATCTTAATCGACGCAGCGAAAAAAGATATTGTGGAATCACAAACGATGAGATGAATTGTTTGTGTTTTCTTTTCTATCTTGCCTATCGGAGATATAAATCTCAAGCCAATTATTTCAATTGTACTAAATGACGGTAGAAATAGCAAGATCAGATCACACAACTACAAGAAAAATAGTATCTACCGGCTTCACAATCCCAATGAAGTCTTTAAGTGGTTAACTTTGGTTTTAGAAGAAGAAAACCAAATGTTAAAGGAGAATCGACTCTAGCTTAGAAAACTAGTATCACACGTAAAGTGTGTGGATTAGGTTTCCTGGGTTGCTAGAGTTCTCCTTATATAGTCTTTCAAATCAGGGTTTGCAATCAATGTTAGCTTAGTAACAAAGCATTCAATATTCACCGTTAGATGAAAACATGATTAGATTCAAGCTAATATTTCTCAACCGTTGGGTCGAAAACTTAGCTTGTTACACACAAACGAAATGTTCAATTTTGGGTTTATGAACCGTACCCAAACATTAACATTTGTTGGTTCAACAATAGTCAACCAAATGGTTAGCCATATGATCACTCTCATATCAACCATATTCTTCTTCACCATAACTAGTTCAAATGACTCAAATGAACTAGTTAGAGAGTTTTTCAATTGCTTAGATCTTATGTAACTACACAAGACACAACCGAAGCATCTCGACACGAAGTCTGTTAAGATCTGATGAATGAGTATCGATCAAACGTTTCTCTCTAATTGAGTCTTCCTTGACAATATCTTCAAGAACACTAATCTTTTCACGCTGTTGAGTAGTTTCTTGGAAAAGTTTTTCAATATTCTTAGAGAATGACTCAATGATGTTGTAGAGTTCATGCTCTTGATCAAGAGACTTTTCAAATTCATCAATAAGCCGATCATGATCCTGGAAATCAATAATCTCAGCAGAGTTTTTTGAGATTCGGTGAGCTCCTTTTCGACTTTTGCCATAGTGCCCAATGTCTCATCGGAAAGAGATATGTTGACACAAGATGGAACAATCTTCTTACCTCGGGATTCGGAAGAATAACTTAAGGAGTAATCCTTTGAGGTATTCTCAAGACATTTGGCATAGTAAAAAGCTATTGAAGACATCTTGGTATGCGTAGAAGAGATATTGTCCTCAGACTCAGATTGTCACAAACACAGACTTGTAAGGTCTTAAACGTGTTTGCCTGCTCTGATACCAATTGAAAAAGCGGGGGTCTAACAACCACACCCAATATTTCGCTTAGCAATCTGTATGGACAAAATCCAATATACTTTCAATAGAATCAACTAGACAGTCAGACTCAATCAAGATAAAAAGTATATCAACGAGTTTATATCTCAATCTCTCGATTTGATCTTTACTCAAGCAAATAGAAATCATGAGTCTTTATCAAAGAGAGATAACTTGGATGGTACCAAAGACCAATATCCAAGTGTCAATCAATTTAAATCAACAACCCAAAAGGTTGGATATTCTAATTGATTGAATAACGCACAACCTGTGATATTTCAATTATATAAACAAATATATTGCGGAATAGAAATAACACAGACACCAAAATTTTGTTAAAGAGGAAACCGAAATGCGAGAAACCCCGGGACCTAGTCCAGATTGAACACACACTTGTATTAAGTCGCTAGGACTCTAGCCCACTCCAAATTAACTTGATGGACTATAGTTGAACCCCAATCAATCTCACACTGATCCAAGGTACAATTATGCTCATACGCCTCTGATCCCAGCAGAATGCTACGTACTTGATTCCCTTAGCTGATCTCACCCACAACTAAGAGTTGCTACGACCCAAAGTCGAAGACTTTAATAAACAAATCTGTATCACACAAAAAAGTCTATGGAATAGATAAATACGTCTCCCACGAATAAACCTATGATTTTTGTTCCGTCTTTTGATAAATCAAGGTGAACAGAACCAATCAATAACCCGGACTTATATTCCGGAAGAACAACCTAGTATTATTGATCACCTCACAATAATCTTAATCGACGCAAAAAAAGATATTACGTAATCACAAACGATGAGACGAAGTGTTTGTGATTTCTTTTCTATCTTGCCTATCGGAGATATAAATCTCAAGCCAATTATTTCAATTGTACAAATGCGATAGAAACAACAAGATCAGATCACACAACTACAAGAAAAGTAATATCGGTGCGGCTTCACAATCCCAATGAAGTCTTTAAGTCGTTAACCTAGTTTTAGAAGAAGAAATCCAAAGGTTAAAGGAGAATCGACTCTAGCTTAGCAAACTAGTATCACACGTAAAGTGTGGGGATTAGGTTTCCCAGTTGCTAGAGTTATCCCTTATATAGTCTTTCAAATCAGGGTTTGCAATCAATGTTAGCTTAGTAACAAAGCATTTAATATTCACCGTTAGATGAAAACCTGATTAGATTCAAGCTAATATTTCTCAACCGTTGGATCGAAAACTTTGCTTGTTACACACAAACGGAATGTTCAATTTTGGGTTTATGAAACGTACCCAAACATTAACATTTGTTGGTTCAACAATAGTCAACCAAATGGTTAGCCATATGGTCACTCTCATATCAATCATATTGTTCTTCACCATAACTAGTTCAAATGAATCAAGTGAACTAGTTAGAGAGTTGTTTAATTGCTTAGATCTTATGTAACTACATAAGACATAATCGAAGCAAAAACGGTTTGATTCACTTGAATCGATTCATGAACTTTATAGTCACGGTTTGCAAACGCATTCCTTAGTTTATATAAACATTAGTTCAAGAACAACCGGTTTTAGATATAACCTACTCAAGTTCGCGGACTGGGTTTGCGGACTTAAGCTCATGGAAGGAGTACACAAACTCCAACAGAAATTCTCGGGTGAGAACTTCCGCCAGTTCGCGGACTTGGCTTGCGCCACTTCCATTTCTATTGATCAACAAAGTTCGCAAACTTTGGTTCAAGGAATAAGGACTTGTACATATATGTGTTTCCACTACAATGCTTATATCCTACAAATGGTTATGTAATATAAACTTTCATTTCAATCATTGAAAAATTCTCAAAGAACGTTATATAGCCGTTATTCACAGACCATTTTTCGTCAGAGCAATTTGCAAAGTGATTGAAACATATCATGACTTTCGTCACTAGGTAAAGATGAATTCGGTTAAAGCGAAAGCTTACCAACACATATTTCGATAAATAGATAGGCGAGGTAAACTCTCCTCGAAATGGCAAATGTGTATAATGAAAGTCTATACGTTTAAACGACTTTTGTCTCAACAGTAGGAGATAGAGTAAATATACTTTTGAGTGACATATAAGTTCAAGTCTCCACATACCTTTCAGTCGATGAAGTTCCACCGGTTCCTCGAGTAGTCCTTCATCTTGTATGATGATTGCCATGGAGTTCTTGAGCTCAACTACACTTTCTATCCTAGTCCGAGACCTTTATCTACATAAGCTAGAAATCAAGACTTATAGTTTTGATCACTAACATTGACAAACATGCTTGAGATAGCAACACATGCGAGTTCGACCAAGCAATGCTGTAACAGGTATCACTAAGGAAAAGAACATTGGTGCTTAAACATTTATCTAACGAAAGAGTGAAAGCATAGACTAAGGGGGAGTAGCATATCATATTGATTGGTATAACAAAGACGTGCGGATTGATGAAATCTACCTATCTCACCTTTAGGGGGAGTATTAGCTTTGTTATCATAATGTCAACATTGACATTTAAGGATTGAATGAATGCAGGTTATTGTGCTGTTAAATTCGGGAATCAAGCGTATGTGTAATGAATTCTTGTAATTTGTTTATCCATATGATTGTAAGAGTTTTGTCACTAAAATTGACATAGGGGGAGATTGTTATATCATAGCTCGGTTGAACCCACCAAGCGTTGGTATGTCAAGGTTGGTTGTCATATTTTAGTGAATCAAAACTCATTTTAAGAGTCGCTTGATTATGTACTAGAGTGAAATTCGTATAGGTTAGCTTGAAAGTATTAGGATATGAGACATTACAAGTATTGCGAAGACTTGAATAAGTTAAGAAGTAAGAACCTACAACGACAACATCATCCTTCCACTTGAGGTTAGTGATATTTGACTTGAACTGTTTCATTACCTAACGTATCTTTCAAGTCGTGCATATTGAAAAAAAACTGCGAGGCATGAACCCTCTAGATAGACATAGTATTAAGGAATACAATATGAAGTTTATTGCTTAACCATTAAACTTTGTAGATAATACATCGACATAATCGTTTAAATGATATTGTGATTATGTATGGGTATGAGGTGAGGATTTCATCCTAGGAAACAATGTTTTACATGTGTTTTAAGGAAGTAAGTTCATAAACTTGTTTATGAATCGAAAAGGAAATCGTGAAGCGTTATTGGGATTGTTATTCATTGCATATTTTGTGAACATCCAATATGTGTGATTTAGTATAACCGCTCACGACTTGTTTGTGTTCTTGGTAAAACTATTCACAAAGGCCTGACTTATGTATTGGTATGACTTTTATTACTGAAACTGATCTTTAGTAATCACCTGAGATGGTATGATCGAGTTTGTGTTTTGTTAAAACAAATATGGGTAAAGGGGAACCGATCCTATGAAGAGGTGCAACACATCACAAAGGGGAATCGATCCTTGTATGAGGTGCAGCAAGGTTTATAGCAAAAAGGGGAACCGATCCTATGAACATGTGCAACACGTTTTTAGGCAAAGGGGAACCGATCCTATGGACATGTGCAACACATATAAGTTAAATACCATATATATGTGGGGAACCGATCCTAGTACCTAGTCGACCGAATTTTGGGAAGCTAGTTTGACTATGCACAATACTCACATGGAGGTAGAACCGAAACTTGTTTTGGTAGAACCGTGAAACCCATGATTTGTGATTGAGTGTTTCTTAATCAATCACATAGTTCTTGAAAGTCGGATGAACCAATTCTAAACTTGTTTGGAAGCGTGGCAAATCGGTTTCAATGTTGTAAGTATGAAAGAGGACTTACAAAGTAAGGATGTCGGCATACTTTGAACACGTAAGATAATGTTTATATTTTATTGTTCAAAGTTATTCCTTAATAGCTACAGGAAGAAAATCCCAGGATCGAAATAAATAAGTTAAGAATCTTTTATTTAAGGTTGTTAATTTTATTTTAGGAAAATGAGAATTAGTAATGTGCATTTACTAGTTGAGATTTTCCAGAGAGATTTTCGATCATTATTTTGGACACAACATTTCCAGGAATTATGGAAACCAAATTTGGAAAGTATTGAATATCTTTGAGAATATTTTCGGTTTTGGAAATTCCTTGGTGTCCAAACTTCTTTGTCTATAAATACTTGAAGTTTGCATTTCTAGCAAACTAATCCTTCGTGACAGCAAACTTCCTTGGTTGTGTTGTTACTGGTGTAACCGCCTATTCAGAGACGAGAGTAACCTAATTACGCGAAATCTCTTATAGCCGCTCAGTTTAAAGTCTTCTTTGGGATTGAGAAGCTCTACGAGTACCGTTGGTAGGAAACTAGATAATTGCGGTTTATCTTTTGTTTTCGATTGATTTGATTGACTAACGGTGGCTGAACTTTAATTGCACCTAGTTTGTTTATGCTTGAGAATCTTCTCTCCGATATAAGATTCACTCAAACTAGATCGAAGTTTCGGTGAGGATCTTTAGACATTGTTGTTAGTGCTAAAGACGATCTTGTGATAATCCATTGTTAACAGACTCCGTTATGTGCATGATTGATCACAAGAGATTCAAGTGATTGTGTGCAGGTGTTTATTGAAGATCTAAGAAGATTTGAAGATAAATAAGATATTGAAGATTTCTGATTTGGGGTTCATAATCTTTGGTATGCACAATACTTGTTTCGGTATAAGAGGATCCAACTATAATCGGTATATCCTTGTGGTAGATTGGATTGATTAGTTGTGTAGATCGGCATCAATACAATTCTTTGTGATTAAAGCTATTGATTGAAAAATCTTAACAATTACTTCGGTAGTTGAGAGTAAGATAGATCTAAGAACCTGACGAAGGAGTTTATGTTAAGATAAACAGAAGAGCCTTTGTCTAACTCAAATCACTTGGTTGAAGAGAGTTAATACCAAACAGATTTGTTGTTCCTTTAATGTTTGGAATACGAACCAAAGGAATTGTTCCAAGTACGTGACTTATTCATAGGTCGGAGGCGTGGGAATTCAGACGGAACTAGGTGAACTATAGGTTTAGTTGCTTGGTCTCAACTATACGAAGTTAGGTTTAATTTTGTGTAGCGGCTTAATCCTGAGAGTACTCAACCTGGACAAGGTCCCGGGTTTTTCTCGCATTTGCGGTTTCCTCATTAACAAAATCTTCTTTGTGTCATTTACTTTATATTTCCGCATTATAATTGTTTTATTATAATTAAAGTAAATTACACAAACGTTAATTCCTATTTACTTGATAAGCAATCCTATTGTGTTTGGTTAAGGCTGAACCTTTGTATCAAGTAAACATACTTCGTTGTTGTATTGTCTCGATCTCATATCTATAGACGATCACACGAAGTGTGAACCGATTAGTTGTATTGTCTCGACTCAGTCCATAGACAATCACTTTCGGAGAAAGGACTTATAGGTAGTAAAAGTTTTAGCTTGAGGTATATTTGGGTACCCTCGCCTTTTCAGATGTCTCGGGCTTAGATCTCCCGGTATTCATCTCTTGAAGACGAAGAACTACTAAGGGGAGCTTGTGGAACTTCTTAGACAAAAGGTATGTGGAGACTTGAACTCATCTATCACTTGGAAAGTCTATTTCTACTATCTCCTATATTGAGACATAAGTCGTGTTACGATATAGTTTTCTCTATACATATTTGAGATTTCGAGCTGAGTATATCTCGCTTACATATTTCTCGATATATGTGTTGGTAAGCTTTCACTTCGACCAAGTTCATCTTATATCATGAGAAAATTTCCGAGTAACATCTTACATGGTTTGTGTGATACAATCATTTGATGTAGGCTTGGAATGTTTCGATAATGATTATTTCAATATCTTGAAAATTTCTTTGATGCTGATAGTGATAGAAAACGACTATTGTCATTATAGAAGAATGTTTCAATGATTGAAATAAAGAGTTGAGGATGTAACCATCTTTGGATATAAGCATATATAGTGTGTTCGCACATTAGTGTATAAATCCATAAACCGGGAGCCAAGAGTATGCATATGTGTGTATACGAAATTGGTGAAGGTGACAAGATAAGTATGCGTACCGTAAGCATACTTGCGGAAGTTTTCGAACCGAAAATATCTGATGGGTTTGGGAATTACAAACTCCTAAACTAGCACCTTAAGTATGCGTACATGTAAGCATACTGGAGGAAGTTTTTGAACCGAAAAATTCTATTGAGTTTGGAAACTTAACAAACTCAAATCCGGTTGCTTAAGTACGCATACATGTACGCATACTTAAGCTGGTTACTTTGTTAAATCGGTCAGTTCATGGACTTAAACATTTAAATCATAAGGAATGCAATATTTGCAAACCGTGGCTGTAATGTTCATGATTGATTCAAGTGAATCAAACCGATTTGGTTTCGATTGTGTTTTCTATACAATTGAAAAACTCTTTAACTAGTTTCATTTGAGTCATTTGAACTAGTTATGGTTAAGATGAATAAGGATGATATGAGATTAATCATATGGCTAACCTCAGTTAACTATTTGTGAACCAACCTGGTGTACACGTTTAGGTACGGTTACATAAACCTAAATGAGGGTACATTTCATTTGTGTGTAACAAGCTAAGTTCGATTTAACGGTTGAAAGATATTAGCTTGGCTGAATCAGGGTTTTCATGTAACGGTGAATATTGAATGCTTTTTTACCAAGGTAACTTAGATTGCAAACCCTGATTTGAAAACTATATAAAGGAGAACTCTAGCAACTGGGAAACCTAATCCCCACACCTCATGTGTGTTACTAGTTGAATAACTAGAGTCGATTCTCCTTTAACCTTAGGTTTCTTCTCGAGACCCCGTAGGTTAACGAATTGAAGACTTCATTGGGATTATAGAGCCCTTCATTGCAACACGACCTTGTACCTTTCTTGCAAGGTGAAGACGAATCTCCGACAAACACTCTTTATCCCTATTTCTCCATGCATCAGTAATATCATCTACCATGTCCATCTCATTAGAATCTTTATTTTTCTGTTCCTTCATCTTGGAACCTTTTCGGGCATCATCCAAAACCAACACGACTAGATAATTAATCTTTCATAGTTATCCGCCAAAGACTGAAATCAGAACTCCCATCAAACCTTTCCATAAGATACAACTTCAATTCTCTATCATAGAAACTCCTTCTTGATTATCCATGCTCACTGCACCAATTTTAGTATCAAATAAAGTTTTTCCCTAAGAGAAAAACACTACTACATGTTTATCTCGAGTTAGATGCTCTATCGATTCAACACAATATAGAGAATAAAGAAAGAACAAACAACGATTCGACAAACAAAAGTTTTTACTAATTCTTTAAAAAAAATTACAAAGTGTTTTTCTCACAATAACTAGTCACTCAAAGTTGTCTCACAATAAGAACCATAGCATCCCTGCTCTTCTCTCACAAATACAACGTTGTTAACTGTCAAAGAAGAAGATGTCTATAACTCTCACCCTAAGGACCCTTCTATATATAATAATTACATTATTTTCTCTGCAAGTTAACTTGATCTCTAAGTAGCTTAGAAACCAAGCAAACATACAAGATCGGGAAACTACAAAACTTTAGGAAACACTCAATTAAAGAAATCGACCCTATATTTTTCGGAAGATTCCTGAACCATCTAGTTTCACGGAACAAAAAACCTAACAATCACCACCTTTTGTGACGCGAACTAAACCATTTTCTATCTTCTTACTTCTTCACTTTGACATATCGAAATATTCATTTATCTCACACTCTTATTTAGGGATGCCCTCCCATTAGATCCCTCAGTTATCAAGGTTAATAATTAATCTATCTTCGATATGGACAGTCACTACACCTTTCGTTGAATCATCTTGAACTTTCGTCTAGAAGCAAAACATAACCCTAACCTCCTTCTTGCTGCTTCAACGGTATTAACGGAGATAAAGGTATACCTTTAATTCCTAATATGATTTCAACATCTCAATCTAGTTTTACTAAATGAAGACAAATTCTTGATGGAGTATTGATAGCAAGCGAATGTATGGATTCTAAACTTCGTCAAAAACTACCAGGGTTAGTTTGCAAGCTTAATTTTGAAAAGGCGTTTGATAATGTGATTTTTTTTTTAACAAATGAATCTTACTCAAAATGGGGTTTTGATGTTGTTTGGAGGGCTTGGATTATAAATTGTTTTACATTCTCAAAGTTCTCAATTCATGTTAACAGATCGTCGTACGATTACTTTGGTAGTGAAAGGGACTCCGTCAAGGAGACCAAATTTATTCTTTTCTTTTTCCTATATATTTGGTGCAGTCTGAAGTTGTATGTTGAGCAAAGTACAAGAATTTGATCAAATATCAGGTTTTTGGGTCAAGAAGTGGGGAACAAAAACAAATTATTGGCAATTTTCCGATGATACTATAAATTTTATTGATTGATGTGAAGAGGAAACAAGTTGATGCCATTCGTTACCTACTTCTTTGTTTTGAGCTAATTATTTCATGTTTGAATATATATATAAAGTAGCTTATTTGGGTCGCAGTCGAAGAAGGAGATGAAAACTATGCTAACATGATAGTTTGCAAGCATGCTAGTTTTCCTAGTATCTAACTTGGCCTTCCCTTGGTAGAAAAAGTGGGAGGCTCTCAAAAATAGGAAAAAAGAGTTTGAATTTTATGCGAAAGAGTTATTTCTTGGAACATAAAATCAATAACAAGAGCGTTTGATGGGAGTATCTCATCAAAAAAAAAATTAGCTAGTCCACCCATTTATTATCTCTCTATTTTGCTTGATTCATGCTTTATAACTAAGAAAATTTATAAATTTGTGAGAAATTTCTTATGGGATGGTGATCAAAGAAGAAACTAATTCACAATAGTGGTTAGACATTGGCTACAAAACCAAAGGGAAAAGGTGTTCTTGGTATAAGAAGAACTAAGCAAAGTGAATTCGGTTTTCTAAAAAATTGGTGATATCTTGTGGAGAAAGATGTGTTGTGGGTGGTAGCTTATGGTTTCATATCTATAACGAGCTTGAAGATATCAACTAAAGTATTATATTCAAGATTGGAGCGGGCAAGGAAACTAGATTTTGTTAATATTAATTCTTGGCTTGGTGAAGGAAAATCATGTGATATGTTTCCTTTGGCATATGAATCTTCAAGGACCAAGGAGTCTGTGGTTGCTAGTATGTATGAAGTTAGGGAATTTGGTATATGGTGAGGGTTTATGTCTTAGCAAAGATACTCTCAAACCATTTCAAGTGAAATAATAATAACTATATCAAATCTTCTTTCTTTTATCTCTATTCAATAAGGTGTTTTGGATAACTGAGTTTGGGTTGGAGATAAATAATCATGGTCAATATATGGTAAATGATGATATTAGGAGGAAGAAGATCAAGGTGATACAAATTTCCAACCGATTTTGTATGGAGTCGGGAGTATCCTTGCAAAATAATTTTTTTTCTGAAGCTTTATTCTCATGATAATATATTAAAGACGGATATGATAATAATTTATGTTGCTTTTATTGTGACTTAAAAAGGTGAATTTTTTTTACATTTATTTATGAAAGTTAGAGGACCCGGAGAATTTAGGATTATTTTGTTGAAGAATGTCAATTTAGTTGGATTAATTTATAATTCAAATGTCACCACAAACGTGAAGTCTTGGAAGTTTAATTGGAGTGACGGAACAGTTAGTCGAATATAAAATACATTTCGGTTGCAATATGTGGTGCACATGGAGAGAGCGAAATGCAAGAGTCTTGAAAATAAAAAAAGTAATACTTATTAGAAACGCTAAACTACAAGCAGTAACACAAGGACGTTAGGTCTAACGGCAAATTTGGTGATAGCATTATGAAACTCTTTATTCCGCATTTGTAATAAACTTGTTACTTTTTGTCTCGGGTTATCGAATTTCCTTTAGATTTTTTTTTCTCTTCTGTTCCCCCCTTGTATCCATTGAATTGAGGTATTCCTCTTAATTACCTCTCATTTCAAAGAAATTTCTCTTTGACCGGTCAAAAAAAAAATTGCGCTATTTTATTTAATAATGAGACTAACATGCCATAAATATCTAGAAAAACAATGGTCATTTGATCAATGAGGTTGGAGAAACTTTTTAAAATTTTAACATATTCTTCTATCTTGAATTTCTCCGGTATATCATAAACTCTCATTAAAACATGCCTTTTGAAATTATAGCTTCGAACGTAAAGATAAAATATGTTTTCCTTGTATTAACTTGTGTTGTTTTATTTGATTCATTCTTGAATATTAAAAGAGAAAATATATTTTACTTTGGATTTCTGGATATTTCATACATTGGTAGGACACCCTTAGCGGTTTAGATCTATATATCTATCAGGATATTGAGTCAGTCTATTTTGTGGGCAATTCACAATAATAATTAGAATTAAAGAAAGGTGGTCCGGTCCATACAGTAAGGCCTATTCCTATGCACATGCCAAAAAAATGATGTTTGGCATACCAGGTGGCATGGCAAACCATTTGCTCCACTATGGGAAAACCACGGAGCGATCGAATTTCTAGCGAGCGATATTAACAATATCGCTGGCGATATAGTCTTTATCGTCGGAGATAATAATTATATCGCCAGCGCTACTAACTCTAGCGCCAACGGCTAGTTCTTCATCGCTATAAATATGTAACTTTCAAACTCAAAACTTACCCCAAATTTTTTACACAAAAATCTTCTCTTCTTCTCAATCCATTCTCTATTTCTCAATCTAATTTATTTCTTCTATTTTCTCCAAATGGCACAATTAACCCAACTTGATTTGGCAACGCAACTTGATTTTTCTGGAGTAGTGCTTGAAGGTGCCGTTGAGAAGATATGTGATAGATTTAAAGAAATAAGTAAGAAGCAAAGAAGTCTCCAAGGTTTGGATATCAACCAAGTCAAAACCGCAACTAAGAGAAGGCAAAGAAAGGTTAAAGGCAAGGAAAATCAAGGCAAAACAAATTTGAAGCCAAAGAAGAAGATAAACAAAGGAGACTCCGTTCATGAGCACATTGATTGGAAATTTGGTGAAATGAAGAAGATTAACAAGATGAAGAACATTGTCCCAAATTTTTATTTTTAAAGTCTAGTTATATTTATTTTGGAACTTATATTGTCTAGTTTTTATGTCTTGTAAAAATTACTATTAAGAATTTTGAATTTTGAATTTGAAAATTTTAGTATTGTTGAAAACTAAGCTTAATTCTATTCGTAATCCAATCTTGAATTTTAATTAGAGTTAAAATATTAAAACTTTTAGGACTTGAAAAATAAGTGGACAATTAAGAAATTTTAGGACTTGAAAAATAACTTTTACCACATATAAATTGGACAATATTTGGGCAAGCAACTTAAAATCTCGAAACAACTTCCATATTGGAAGTCTTGTTCGTAGATGCGACGATATTCCGCACGAAACCTTTGTTTAAGTTCCAAATAGGTTCACCACTCCTTAGATTTGGACCTTCTTGCTGAAGTAAAACAAGATACTTAGTAACATAACGACTGATTATAGTGAAGCGATTACTCAACCATGTAACATCACGATGGTTGGGGTTCATTGTTTGTTCTTTAAATCTCCTCAAAACCCTATCCCAAAAAAGAACTTGACGAGATTCTTCTGCGAATAAAGTCTCAATACAATGAACATAACTTCTGCAAATACATTCATCTTCCGCAATTGTAAATTTTGGTACTCTCCTCCTAATTCGAACTCTATGATTTTTCGCAGCATGTTGGTTTGCTATGAAATCATCCATGCTCGCATTATCAGCCATGCTCTATGAGGAATTAGAAGATCAGAAAAGAATTGGAGATTGAGAAATTCTAGAGAGATTTAGAAATTATGGTGTAAGTTAAAATGGGATTGAAATCAGGTATTTATAGGGGGGAAAAATGGTAGCCGTTGGATGAAGATCTGATAAGAGACTATCATAGAAGCGAGCGACAGCTTGACTATCGCTGTCGAGTTAATGACCATCGAGCGAGCGAGACTCTATCGCTCGATGGAAACTCTGTCGTGTATGCCTATATGCCAGGAAAAACATATTGGCATATGAGTTTGGCAGTTTGGCATACCCATAGTGGGTGCATATATGCCAAATATCATGTTTTGGCATGTGCATAGGAATAGGCCTAATAGAAATTTTGAAGAGTCCTTTTATAACATTAATGTTGATGGATACCTTTCGTCAAAATTTGTAGTTGCATAAAAGTTGGCAACAATGTCGACTTATTTCTTCATATTCTTGTTCAAAGTAAAGTCTTTGATTTCCAAACCCTCTAAGCCCACGTCCCCGAAAACAGGTGTTACCTTTTCTGAAATAAAGGAATCAAACCCAAGACCATGTTTTTTCTCAACACTCTAAATACTTCTTTTCCTGTCACCTAAAAGGACCGCATTAACAACTCAGATAACATTTTTTTCATTTCGAAATGAATATCCTCAAATTTTAACATGCCACAAATTCATATTTCACAAGTGATTTGACTTATCGTTGCAAAAAAAAAAAAAAAAAAAAAAGGTGTTGGGGCACTCTTTTAAAAAAACAGTAGTGTGGCACAGTGGTTCACTTTAGTATTTAAGTAAGTTTGAGGTTCGATACCCCCTAGACCTTTTGGCGGCTCTGGGGCACTCTTTCAACAAAAAAAAAAAAAAAAAAAAGGGAACACTACTGGAGCTCAGCTTGTTGCGAGACTCCCATCCAATTCTTGTAAACTCCTTTTCTTTTGATGAGGATTAATAAATATTAAAAAAAAAGAGAGGAAGGAGTTATGAGTTGCATATGCATACATCGTTACGAAGACGTTGAGTAGCGGATGACGCATCACCAAGTCTTAAAAGCAGAAAAAGTTACTTCAAAATTGGTTGAACCCTAAGTAATTTCTTCACAAACACTGCGTACAAAATTGACCATAACGACAAGGACTATTAAAGAAGGATTTGGGACTGGGAAAGAATTAATGATCCAGGGGTTGAAAAGATATATAAATTAACTAAAAACCACTAGGTTAATGTATTATACTCTTACTCTTAGATAAAAACCCAGTTGAACCAGTGACAAGGATGCTCTTGTTATCAAGGGATTGAACAATTCCGGTCAAGTCCATTTCTTATTTTTATTAGTTACAGTAAAAACTCCGTATTGTAAATCAATTTACATATGAATGGAAAATCTTAGGTTAAGTGCCTTAATGGATTTGGAAGCTGGGTTATTGTTTTGGGCCATATATGATTTCGGTCTTGGTAGTTAGTTTCATGGAAGTTTCACTTCGAAACTAACAGGCGCCTAACATAGGGAAAGGTCGCAACCCTTCGTGAAACCATATAGGGATTTCTAATTGGCATCCCTTGAAGAATCTCCATGAAACATCACATAGTTCCAATGAAGAGGTACTTAAACATCTATAAATACCCTGCACGTTTAGATTAGTAATCAATCAGAAAACTAGTATTCTTGCATTCACTAGAGATTAAGTTTTGTCAATGAAGATAGTTCATCACTAAAGTTTTGGTTCGCCGTTTCTCGAAGTTTGGAGTGCTACTACATCGAGAAGAAAGTCGTTGTATCCTGGGAGACAGACATCGATAATCCGTAAGCACCAGTGCGGGGTGAATCTGTCTTAAGGCTAGAGGATATAATCCTTGCCTCGACTTTGGTTTCTTCTAATTGGGTTTGCATATCTCTTCTTCTCTGTTTGTTTTATTTCAGTTTATACACAAGATTGCCAACAATCTTAAGACAGAAGAAAAGAAGTGACCTGAACATCCATCATGTGAATCAGTTTATAGATTCACTCATGTCTCTACAAGGAGATACCTCTCATGGATTTCAAATTGCCAGCTAATAGTAACCCAATGAATTTTGAATTTCACTCCTCTGATTTTTCTGTTCAGTTGAGTGTCTAAAAATACCAACAATTTTTTAGATTACTTTTGCTTGCACAACCAAAGGGGAAGCCAAACCAATAGGTACCGTGCGAACACAGTACATTCTGTATGATCTCACTTTACTTGCATAAATGTGCAAGATCTTTACACCACCAATCAATGGTAGATACATCATACAGGAGACGAACACACGGCTTAATTAAGAATCTAGAAGGATGAATCCCACTTCCTGGCCCTTCCAATGATCTAGGATCATCACTCTTATTTGCCTTTTCTGCACTTATGTACCCACTGTATAAAAAGTATATCTAAAGCCCTTAAACAATCAAAGGATTCAAAAGAGGTTAAATGCTGTTACTGTGCACCGACTGTTTCAGGACATTAATTTCATTTCTCGGTGAAAGACGAGACTTCTAAGATCATGGATCAATGGAACTTCATTGGAACCGTTCAATATCCTTTTAGAAGTAAAACTTTTGTATCCATGCACCAATGTCGGTAACCGTGATCAACCTCCCATGATATTGTTGATCACATATCCAACAAAATTCTGGAATTGAATATGTTCTCGATCATAGCCAATATACAGAGAACAAAAGAGGACGGTTTATCCAAACAGAACACATTGTTCATATAGGTTAATATTCCTGGAGCACCGTAACAGTTGGATGCCCCCATTACCGTTCTCTAATAACTTATAGGTTGAGAATTGCCGTATCCGTCTTTGGAGCATGTGTCATGCCACCTGATGCCCTTTGATACAAAGTCACATCTCTTCATAGAAGGTTGCCGTAACCTTTTCTCAAGGCTTTCCTAAGTACAATTCTTAACCTTTTCTCAAGGTTTCCGTCAGTGACACATGTCTGTAAAAAATGCTCTGGTACCTAAAGAGAAATTATTGAATATAATTTAATTTACTCAACATATCAATAAATGTTGAATGGATAAAAGGAATCTTAGAGAAGAAGCTGTGTGTTAGTGCAGTATCATAGAAATTAATTAATGTTGATGACAAGATCAACTGTAGATTCCGGAGCTTTGGACGCAAAGTCGGAAGAGAAGTAAAGTGAATTTGAAATTTCATTGCACATATTAAATAAATGTATATTGTTCTGATCAAACAATATCATTTGGGGAAAAACACATAGTTTGAGATATTATGACACGTCTCGATAAATAAATCGACGACATAGACCATAACGCAATTGCTCTCAAAATGCGCGCATCTAAAAGAAATAGGGTTTGAGAATTATATCAAGTTGATAAAGGATATAATTTCTAGAGAGAGCTTATAATTGCGTCATCAAGGGGAATGGGCTTAAAGCCTACAAGTACGAATCGTATTAAGGGGAACCCAACCTAGTTGACTGGAGATCCCAAGATCTAGGTTCAACGGGACAACAGAAATTAAGAACGATTCACAAGAAGCACTGGGGAACATAACTCTAGATATGTTTCTACCCATTCCTATGATGAGACAGTGCAACCTGTCACGTAGTGAAGGATAAGCATTGCTTTTAATGATTCCTAAGATTTGGAAATTCCAAATAGGGTATGGCAGGATACTCTTAATAGGAAATCACCTATGTGAAGTGAGAAGTGTGGCCGCTTCCGTGAGAACCTTGATAGGCCAGGTTCATCTAAAAGCGCTTCATGAATTCCGGGAATTGTTCAGGGCCGAAATGAACACAACCATGAGAACCAACTTGGTGAGGAAATAAATTGTGTGATAATTATTGTCTTGGTTTACACTTAAAAACTGACAGTTCAAAGCCTATGGCACACTGACCCAGTAGTAAGCCCGATAGCTATTCACTAAGGAAGGTTCAAGGCGAAAGCTACCTATCCCCATGCAATTTATTTCCGTTTGAACTCTCTTTAGTGTCTGTCTGCATTGTCATTGCATTTTTAGTCAATGGATTTTTCATTCATGTGGGGGATTGTTGGAAAATTGTAAATCAATTTACATATGAATGGAAAATCTTAGGTTAAGTGCCTTAATGGATTTGGAAGCTGGGTTATTGTTTTGGGCCATATATGATTTCGGTCTTGGTAGTTAGTTTCATGGAAGTTTCACTTGAAACTAACAGCGCCTAACATAGGGAAAGGTCGCAACCCTTCGTGAAACCATATAGGGATTTCTAATTGGCATCCTTGAAGAATCTCCATGAAACATCACATAGTTCCAATGAAGAGGTACTTAAACATCTATAAATACCCCGCACGTTTAGATTAGTAATCAATCGGAAAACTAGTATTCTTGCATTCACTAGAGATTAAGTTTTGTCAATGAAGATAGTTCATCACTAAAGTTTTGGTTCGCCGTTTCTCGAAGTTTGGAGTGCTACTACATCGAGAAGAAAGTCGTTGTATCTTGGGAGACAGACATCGATAATCCGTAAGCACCGGTGCTTGGGGTGAATCTGTCTTAAGGCTAGAGGATATAATCCTTGCCTCGACTTTGGTTTCTTCTAATTGGGTTTGCATATCTCTTCTTCTCTGTTTGTTTTATTGCAGTTTATACACAAGATTGCCAACAATTAATATAGGGAGGTATACCTCAAAAAGGATTTTTTTTTTCTAATTTAAAGTGTGTAAATGATAATGGATATGGATGCTTTCATTAGTCATCCAAATGAGCAATAAGTCGGATATGTTTTAACTGAAGAAGAAATCATCGATGAAATTAGGCAAGAAGCGGAGGGAGATAATCATGATGATGATAATACGGAGAGACCAAAAATTTCGTGCCGAAAAGCTTTAAATATGCTCGATAAGTTGGAAATATTTTGTCTTCATGCAAGAAAGTGCATGTAGTAATGAGGTCTTACACATCCGCAAATCAAAAGATGCGATAACCATCCAAAAAGTTATATTATTTTCTCAAACAACTATAGATAAATATTTTATTTCATCTGAATTTCGATGTAACAAGATCTATAAGTTTGTAATAATACAAATTATTTTAATATATGGAGGTAAATACCTTATGGCGGGGCTGAAAAAATCTATTAATATTAAAATGTGTAGATTATTACTATTTATAACTGGCCCGAATTGAGACTACGATATTTTATTAATATATAGAGTTTATTAATATATATATGAAGTAGTTTTTACTGTAGTTAAACCAGAAATATAGATAGATATATGCTTTCAAAACCTAGTAGTCTATGTGCTTCATTTATGATAAAATCGAGTGCCATTCCGTGCATATTTATAGATCTGAGGGAGTATAATGGTTGAGCCCGACTTGGGAGTTATACTATATGGTTGATACATCAAATGTTAATTTTATATGTTCTCTTTTCTTTTTTTGCTATATAACAAAAATATAGAAGGTGAGTGTCTGTAAAGAACCGTTGCCAACCAACAACCAAACTACAAATGTCAACTCCCTGAAAGCTTTACGGGAGAATACCAAAGCATTTCTTTCTTTCGAACAAAGTTTTTTACCTCTATTAATTAGAAGTTTACCCTTCCAATTAACAAGCACCTCTTGAAAAGTGCTAGGCTCTTGATCTGTGTGCTAGGCATACTATTGAGTCTATTGGCACTAAATTCAAAAAATAACCCCAAAATCTAATAGCTATAGCCTACAAGAAAGTGAATAAAGATGTGATCAACAATTTCAATATAACTAACAGAAAGCTTAGATAAATCCGACTGATTAAAAGTTTCTTTTGTGCAGATGATCCGTAGTTTGGGAGTTTACCTAATTAAGCAAGCACAAGCCTTCCATAAAAAGAACTTAACCTTTTGAGGACAAGTTTTTGACCAAACTTTCCTTTTAGGGTTATTTACCAAACTGTTAGTTGCAGTAGCTTTCGCATAAGCACCTTTGACAGGGAATCGTTAATGGATGATTTTATGTTTGTTTTTTCCTGTGAGCTCCCCGCGAGGACACTTGTCTATTCTTCTAGGGTGGGACTCGGGTATTAGAACCGGCTAGTATTTGTATAGAAATTTATCTGCCCATGAAGATGATAGAATCATTGCTTGGTTAAACCCACTGAGCGTTGGTATGTCAACTTTGGTTGTCAAATTAAGTTCTAAAACTCGAACCTGCTTGATTTGATTACTAGAGTGTACTTCATTAGGTTAGACGAGGAACATGAAAAAGTTGAGTATTTCTCTTGTTAATCATGAAGAACATGTAGATAAATCGACATTAACAAACACATTATCCTTTAGTTGGAGATTATTAACAACATAATTGACTTGTTCCATTTCTATCTTTGTTTAGTCAACTTAATTAGTATTTATCAAAAACACATACGAAGTAAAGTTTGTTTACTTGTCTTATCATTGGTGACTTGGTCATTATACGATGATGAAAGTATTAAGGAATGATATACTACTTTTTTAAAACAACTTGAGTATATGGAGTTACGAATTATAGTTTATCTTGGATTTCGTGAATTGACATTAAACTAATTAGTAATTAGTTATTATTTAGTGTTATGAACTTCCTAATGAATTCAAACCGTGGGATTATGTATAATAGAAATTTTATTAACATGGAGTTCGGGATCTATCCCAGGTACGAACCATAGTGATAATTAAGGGTCGATCCTAGGACCAATCCTGATAGAGTTAAATCCATTTCTACATTTCGATTGGTTTGTTATCTTTGATTTTCTGAAAACATCAAGATGTGAATAGATTGAGCTTTCAATGTTCATAAGATGTCGGCGAAGTGATTTGAACATGTTCTAAACTTATATATATAATGTTAAAGATATAAACATATTGAGCTTTGAATGTTCATAAGATGTCGGCGAAGCGATTTGAACATGTTCTAAACTCACATATGTAATGTTAAAGTATTTTCCTTTGATATTCAAGGAAAGATCCTAAAAAAACGATTTCAATATCGTTTTAGATATCAATATATATATATATATATAATTACAATATGCTAGAGGTTTTCATATCTCTATACACTATATTAGTAAAGTATACAGAAAAGTATACTAGCTAATATCAATTGTCAACGATGACTGACATTTGTTTATTAGTTGAATACAGTTGTTTATTAGTTGAATACAGTTGGTATATGCAAATTCAAAATATAATATTCTTTGCATATCTTTAGGAATTTTCAGATTTGGCAATACGGTTTTTTTTCTTCCAAATAAGCCTTAGTCATAACACTATAAATAGTGGAGCTTGTATTCTTACAAACTTAATTATCCCTTGAACACACTACTTAATTGATTGTGCGTGAACCCAACTTGTTGATAAATTAGAGTAACCTAATTAGGTGAAATCTTTTTTCTTGCCTTTATTTAAAATATTCTTTGGGATCAAAAAGCTTTTACTAGTCCCGTTTGTAAGAAACTAAATCGTATTGTTATTTTCGTTTTCGATTAATTGATTTGATTGGCTAACGGTATAGTTATCCTTGATAGATCAAACTTATTTATTTTAAGGTCATTCTCTTGTGATATAAGGCCACTCAAGTTTGGTTGAGGATTGACTATTACAAATCTAGTGATTCAAGATTTGTAGATAGAACTTTTAATCGATCAAGGTTAAGAGATATTATTATGTGTGTGTTGATTATTAGTAGGAATCCAGTTGTTTTTGCAGCGGTTACTTTGAAGATTGAAGACTTAAAGATTTTTTTTTTGATGGTTTCTGATCTTTTTGATTCTTCTTCCACACTTAGTACTTCTCTTGGATCCAAAAACGAAGTTATCTTGGTAGACTTAAGACTTGTTATAAAGATCGAACAAACTTTCTGGTTGCTTCTCATGATATGATTGCTTGGACAGAGCTTGTTCACTGAGATAAATTATATGAATAAGTATTATTTTGGTTTCATCTTTGACCAAAAGGGTTTATATTGAATAAACAGAGATCATTTACTCTACTTTATATATCTCTGATCAAAATTGTAATTTGGGAGATTGATAAGTGAGTTGGTACTAAAAAAAATTTAGTCCTTTGTTGTGGTTATGATCATTGTGTGGTACCAATCATACTGGACTAACACACTTTATTTTATAAATTGGATAAATCACCCACACACTAAACAATTTGAGGATCTCTTTCTTCACGACTTGAATCCATCATAAGGGGATTAAGCTTATCCTAAGCATCACCTACTATCTTGCTATTTTCTTTTATCAGGATCCAATGCATCTTTAGTCCAACCAATAGTTGTTTTGTGCTATCTCAAAACCCTAATTAATTGTTCTTCCTATACTATTATGATATCATGAGATTCTTCGCACTAATGACCGATAAATCTTACCCGTCACCCAAGTAAGCATACTTTAATTGATCGGGAAGATGCTTCGTTTCTAATGTAGATAGGTGCCTGCATAATAGAATATAAATGAATTTCATCAATATCAAGTAACATATATAAGAAACATTACCCGAGTGCGTATTATGTAGTAACGCGAAAGCACCACAAGTATCTACACTCTCATCAGATACATGAACGTCCAGTTTTGGAACACCAAAAATGTCTGTATCGGTATTATTTTGCACCATAATATCAAGTTATTCTTCTTTACTCAATGCAATACCATCGGCATAGTTAACATATATCAATAACATCAATAGAAAAATCAGCATGGACATTAATTGGATAATACATATATAACTTCAAAAATATTGAAGCATATAATGTCAAACTCCATAGTAAGCATATAATCTTCAAAAATATTGAAGCATTAGCATGACTCTGGTAAATAATATTTTTTTAACTCTACGCTCCTACAATCGTGTTTTATTTATGTGGCGATGTACTGATTGTGAAGTTGTCTCTTCAGATTCCATTTGACAATCGGTTTTTATATATGTATGACATAAACCGATTCTTGATGTTTGAAATTCTTGTGTTTTTTTGTTGTTAGAATTGGAATACATATGTTGTATTATGATTTTGTTTTTTATTTTTAGATATGGACTTCGGCCACCTAGCATTTTATTCACGAAAGCTCACCCAGGAGGATGGACATAGGGTACCACAACTCATGGTACCCAGAAGCCTCTACAAGTTCGTATATAGCCGTGAAACCTCACACCGGAAGATAAGATTTCACTAGAAGATCTTGTTGAGGTCATCAAGTTTGCGAGGAGAAGGAGGGATGCGATTACAGCAGGGAGGGATCGCGACAGATATTTGGATGGTCTGTTTGAAGAAATGGTTGAAACTCAAGCCTTTGCTGTTGCAGAAGTTGCTGCTCCTTGATGCTACTGCTGCTCCTGGTACTGATGGTGATGCTGCAACTCCATGATGTGGATGCTCTCTTATAAATTATAATTAGTGTTAAGTTTTTATTTTTTATTTTTTATTTTTAAGACTTTTAGTGGTGTGGATGGTATATTTTTTGGATGCTTATGGTTTAAGAGGTTTATGAATTTAATGCACTTACAATTTAAGTTATAATTATGTGCATAATTAGTTTATGGCGAAAAAAGTTTATGCATGCTTCATACTTTGTTTTGCAAACACAGAAAAACAATTGTGCAATACGACTGCACCTATAAACTCCCTTAAGGTTCCATCATGGAATCGGTTTAAGTGGGGTCAGTATAATCTGATTCTTCATTCCTTACAAATGCAGTTTTTTATATATATTTTTAGTCAGAATCGGATTACATGTGCGACTACATAAACCGATTACTGTCGGTGGAAATTCAAATTTTTTTATAGCCGCACAATCGGTTTATGTTCCTAAGCATAAAGACTGGTTCCGTTGGGCATGAAAAAATCATCGATTTTTTTGGACACTCGATAATCCCGATGGTGCTATATTATTTCACTTTTTTCGAAAAAATACTAGTCGTTGGGGTCTTTTTCTATATAAAGAGACCTCATCCCCGGACCCAATTTGCCGCAAACTTGATCATTTTATTCGCTCCTACTCCATATACTCCACAAATACTCATTTCATACCTCCACATACAAGAAATGGCATCGTTTGACTCTGAAGATTTGGAAATCACCAAATCTTGGCACGCCGAAATTCGAGTTCTAGGTCATTCCTCGTCTGAGACCTTTTGGGTGAAGATATATAACAAATTTAGGCAAGATTATGGGAACCCGAAGAGAACAAGTTTTCAACAAATCCATGATAGGAACTAAGTCATCGTAGATGTGATAGTTGTTGTTATAGCTATCCAACAACGGATCTTGAACGCTAGCCACTTTACCTTTTCCCTTCAACAATTTGCAAGTATTTTTATGTTTTATTCAACACAATATACTTCTATCATTTTGTAACTATCAAAGTAAGTTTTTGTCATGTTTTTGTAACATGAAGTCTTTAAAGCGCGCTGCTTGGAGTAAAGGGGGAAAGCATTCACATTTGATGAAAGCTATCAATTCACGGTGTCCAAAATTTCGGAGTACGTCCCAGATTTTATGGTGGGTGAATCAGACTAGGATTCATCCGACGAAGATTGATAGTTTTGGTGTAGATTTTGTGGGTAGATCTCTATGTAAACCCTCACGAGACTATAACTCATCCACTAGAAACACCTTGGGGTTCAAAGGATTGATGCACATGTGTTGATGGTGGTTTTTAGTTCATGGGTAAAATTGTACAACGTCACATTTAATGTGCCATCACTCTGCAAAGAAACGGAGCCATGTATAGTGATGAGTGTTCAACCTCTCCACTGGCGTATTTATTGAGCAACTCAATATGTTCACATGAAATTTATCCAGACTGATGCATGTAAGCAACAATCCGCCATGGATTAGTAGGTGCAAAGTCCTACCCAAAATCAGAAAGCAAAGAATAAAGGAGCCGCGTAAAAGGAGCAACAATGAGAGGAAGCGTGGCCATGCCATAGTCCAGCCGGCGCCACTTGGCCACGCCCCATGCTACCCAACCATCCCTTACTCCTTTGTCGACCAATCAGGTCGCTTTAAACCTGCCACACTCCCGTGAGTTGTGGCTGGGCCCATACTTGCCGGCCCTATTCCCCATCGACCAATCAGGCCGCATTAAACCTACCACGCGCACCAGAAGTGTATCCACACTCGTGCTTGGCCGACCCCCTCTTTTTATTGACCTTCCACAATATTAAAAGAGGTGGAATTACGTCAAGTGGTCACCATGCCAAATTGGCTTCCCAAAGATTGTACAAACAACTGGGAACGTTTGGTAAACAACTTTAGTATGCGCCACATGCTTAAAGTTTCGTATGGATGTCTATCATAACATACTAAAAGTTCAAATCAATCGGAGTAACGAGCTAAAAGATACAACATAAAAGGCGAGCTAGGTCATGGCTGAAAACTGACAGAATCCCTCCTGAATTCTTCCCGAGTTTCACCGTCGGGCTGTTTTCACCTCCTAAACGAGCTCAAAACCTAAATATTCTCGCGTAAGGGAGATATGAAATTCTTTTCTGATCAGAATGAGGTGCGTACCGTCAAAATTCGAGTTCGTACGAGAATTCAACAACGATTTTAGTAAGGGTCCTACATCTGAATTTTCTGATTACGAAATTTCACGAGTTAACAAAAATTTATGTGAATCATCTCAGCCATACAACTTGGCTAGCCAACTTAAATGGTTTATATTTAATTTGATCCAATCATCTTGGCCATCCACGGCCACATGCCGCATGCCGCATGCCTTATGCGCTAATTAGGGTTTCGGCATGTCAAACCCTAATTTAGGCAAAGTTGCTACTGTGTTGCTAGGCATGCTTCCTCAACACATCCTTCTTCTTAGTGTTGAGACGTGTAAATTCCTCAACACTCACTACAATGTTGCTAGGCATGCTTCCTCAACACATCCTTTCCTCTTAGTGTTGAGACATGTAAATTCCTCAACACTCACTAATGCGTTGCTAGGCATGCTTCCTCAACACATCCTTCCTCTTAGTGTTGAGATGTGTAAATACCTAAACACTCACTACTGTGTTGCCAGGCATGTTGCCTCAACACACCTTTCCTTTTCGTGTTGAGATGTGTAAATTCCTCAACACTCACTACTGTGTTGCTAGGCATGCTTCCTCAACACATCCTTTCTATTAGATTTGATACGTGTAAATTCCTTAACACTCACTACTGTGTTGCTAGGCATGCTTCCTCAACACATCCTCCCTCTTAGTGTTGAGACGTGTAAATTCCTCAACACTCACTACTGTGTTGCTAGGCATGCTTCCTCAACACATCCTTTACTCTTAGTGTTGAGACGTGTAAATTTCTCAACACTCATTATTTGTGTTGCTAGGCATGCTTGCCATAAGACACATTTCCTCTTAATGTTGAGACGTGTAAATTACTCAACACTCACTACTGTGTTGCTAGGCATGCTTCCTCAACATATCTTTCCTCTTAGTGTTGAGACGTGTAAATTCCTCAACACTCACTACTGTGTTGCCAGGCATGCTGCCACAACACACCTTTCCTCTTAGTGTTGAGACGTGTAAATTCCTCAACACTCACTACTGTGTTGCTAGGCATGCTTCCTCAACACATCTTTCCTCTTAGTGTTGAGACGTGTAAATTCCTCAACACTCACTACTGTGTTGCCAGGAATGCTGCCACAACACACCTTTCCTCTTAGTGTTAAGACGTGTAAATTCCTCAACACTCACTACTGTGTTGCCAGGCATGCGGCCACAACACACCTTTACTCTTAGTGTTGAGACGTGTAAATTCCTCAACACTCACTACTGTGTTGCTAGGCATGCTTCCTCAACACATCCTTCCTCTTAGTGTTGAGACGTGTAAATTCCTCAACACTCACCAATGTGTTGCCAGGAAAACTGCCTCAACACATTTTTCCTCTTAGTGTTGAGACATTCAACTCCTCAACACTCACCATCCGTGTTGCCAGGCAAACTGCCTCAACACATATTTTTCCTTAGTGTTGAGACGTGGAAATTTCCTCAACACTCATCATCCGTGTTGCCAGGCAAACTGCCCTGAAACATATTTTTCCTTAGTGTTGAGACGTGGAAATTTCCTCAACACTCACCACTGTGTTGCCAAGCAAACTGCCTCAACACATACCTTTTCCTTAGTGTTGAGATTGCAAATCCCTCAACACTCACCACTATGTTTTTAGGAATACTGCCTCAACACATCTTTCCTCCTACTGTGGAGACGTTCAAACTCCTCAACACTCACTGCTGTTGTCATAGTGCTGACGGCTTCACCACCTCAACACTCATCTTTGTGTTAAGGATCACCGCGCCAACACTCCATGGCATCAGCACCCTGTGGCCAAGCCAGAATTATGCCAACACAAGGATCATAGACTACTCATGCCTCCTGCTAAAGGTTAGTCGAATTTTCCGGACAATCTCTTAATGTCTTCCCTTTCGATTTTATCATCATATGTCACCATCTCATGCTTACCCCGCAACAATGCCACTGTTACGTGCTAAGCAGGGGAGTTAATGTTGATGGTGGTTTTTAGTTCAGTGGTAAAATTGTGAAACGTCACATTTAATGTGCCGTCACTCTGCAAAGAAACATAGCCATGTAAAGTGATGAGTGTTCAACCTCTCCACTGGCGTATTTATTGAGAAACTCAATATGTTCACATGAAATTTATCCAGACTGATGCATGTAAGAAACAATCCGCCATGGATTAGTAGGTGCAAAGTCCTACCCAAAATAATAAAGCAAAGAATAAAGGAGCCGCGGAGAAGGAACAACAATGAGAGGAAGCGTGGCCATGACATAGGACAGCCGGCGCCACTTGGCCATGGCCCATGCTACCCAACCGGCCCTTACTCCATTGTCGACCAATCAGGTCGCTTTAAACCTGCCACACTCTCATGAGTTGTGGCTGGCCCATACTTGCCGGCCTTATTCCCCATCAACCAATCAGGTTGCATTGAACCTACCACGCGCACCAGAAGTGTATCCACACTCGTGCTTGGCCAGCCCCCTCTTTTTATTGACCAATCAGGTTGCTATAAACCTGCCACAATATTAAAAGAGGTGGAATTGCGTCAAGTGGTCACCATGCCAAATTGGCTTCCCAAAGATTGTACAAACAACTGGGAACGTTTGGTAAAAAACTTTAGTATGCACTGCACGCCATTCTTATGGATGTCTAGCATAACATATTAAAAATTCAAATCAATCGGAGTAACGAGCTAAAAGATACAGCATAAAAGGCGAGCTAGGTCATGGTTGAAAACTGATAGAATCCCATTTGAATTCTTCCTGAGTTTCACTGTCGGGCTGTTTTCACCTCCTAAACGATCTCAAAACCTAAATATTCTCACGTAAGGAGATAGGAAATTCTTTTCTGATCAGAATGGAGAGGCAGAACGTCAAAATACAAGTTCTTACGAGAATTATACAACGATTTTAGTTAGGGTCCCACATCTGAATTTTCTGATTATGAAATTTCATGAGTTAACACAAATTTATGTGAATCATCTCCGCCATCCAACTTGGCTAGCCAACTTAAATGGTTTATATTTAATTTGATCCAATCATCTTGGCCATCCACGGCCACATTCCGCATCTCTTATGCGCTAATTAGGGTTTCGGCATGCCAAACCCTAATTTAGGCAAAGTTGCTACGCCAATCGAGCCAAAACAATATTCCACAGGGCATTGGGATTGATGTGGCCACTGAAACTGATGTTTCCACACCACATTTGAGTCTAACACCAATGTGCCAAAATTTAGTGGCCATGGCTACGCCAGGCGCTACTTGCACCATCCTGCCGCTGGCATGCACAAACTATGCCAGCCATTCCACCGTGCCACTGGCATGGACGAACTATTCCAGTCATGCCGCAGTGCCACTGGCATACACCAAAAACGCCACTGTGCCATTACTAGGCGCCAACAGAAGGTAGCCATAATCAACGGCTACCCTTCCTCATGAGATGCAATCTCAGCCATCCAAGTTCGCCACCAAACTGACAGACTTGTGGCAAGTTTTAGGCGACCAACCAAGACGAGCCTAATAACATCACATGCTATTTTCCTGCGGCAAGAATCTTGATTTTGGCTTGCCTCACGTAGCAAAGTGTTCATGTTTTCCACGAAAACACTCGAGACATCAAACATGTAACAAACTGGGGGATACTCATCAGGATATTGGTCTGGCGGGTTACAACGTGCGGCATGCAATACGCCCGTTACAGGAAAGTGTCATGAAGCAGAATGTTTAATGTTGGAAAGGAGTAACGGGTGTAAACGGATCCACTTCCTTCATCATAGAAGCACGGTTTCTGACGGTTACACACTCTTCCCTCACTCAATCGTTTCACTTCCTACGAGGCGTGGTACGTTTTATTATGACTTGTATAAATAGGTTTAACCTATTTCCACCAAACAACAAGTTTTGGTCGGCAACAACATAGTATCCAGAAATCACCAAGAACTGATAGGTTTTCATTCTACAAGCCAGTTTCACTTTCTGGTACAAGTCATAAAACAGTTACACCTTCAGAATCAACTATTCTGGTCTCAACACCTTCTTCGGTTCCCTCCCTAAGACCAACCCTTCTCCTTAAATTTGTGACCGAACCAAGCCTGGAACGACCATTTCTTGGTTTAGGCCAGGATTTACAGATTGATCTCTCGAATCAAACGTACTCCGTGTGCGATGCATTGTTTAGGGTTTAGATTCGTTTCTCATCCACACACCCAAATTTACTAAAATCATGAGAAATGCTTTTTTACCCACAAACAATTGGCGACCACGATGGGAGATTAATCTCTCGGTTACAATACTAATTTCCAATTTCATTTTTCAATCCGAATTTCATTTTTTTCAATCCCAATTTCAAGATGGTAGAGCTCAGTCCGGTCGGCAATAAACCACGATGCCACCGTGGCGCAATAAACGCCCTTGATATCAACGTTCCTTCCAGTGACATCAATGTACCACTGTCAAGCATGATCAACACCTGCGGCGCCGCAGACTCTACCACCAACACCGGCGACGTAGGAAACGTTCCCTCGGGCGTTACACCTCCAATCACCATATCCAGAGCCGCTGCCGCCACCCCTATTGTTTCTTCAAGTGTGACGTTCCCAGTCGTCACCAGAGATGTTGTCACTCCACCACCAGGATGAGGATCCAGAGAAAGCCAACCCCTTTTTACCATTGCTGATTTGATATAAATACAAGAAGTTTTTGCTAAGGCTCAGACGTACATTGCCACACCTCAAAAGGAGCGAAACAATGAACATCCGAATGATTAGTCAAGGGATCCAGAATTTGGGCGTTAGATTGACATAAACCAAATGTGACCGAACATCAATTAGTGGAGTTGTACATTAATGCTTTTTGGGGACTCTGTTCACAAAACCATGTAATCTATGATGGAGCATGTGTGTGAGATTTTTTTTTATCTCTCCAAGGTGCAGCGCCGATATATATTTTCAAGCTCTCATCCGTGTTGCGTTGGCGCTTCAAACTTTGATCCAGGAGCCGCTTCAACTTTTCGCTCCAGAAGCCGCCCCGCTTCAACGTTTCGCTCCAGGAGCCGCTTCAACGTCTCACCTCCACAAGCCGCTCCTCTTCAACGTTTAGATCCAGAAGCTGATCCGCTTCCACGTTTCACCCCAGGAGCCGCTTCAACGTTCTCCCCAGAACCCGCTCTGCTTCAATATTTCGCTCCAGGAGCCGCTTCAACGTATCACCTCCAGAAGCCGCCGCTTCGGCTTCGCGTTTCGTTCAGGATCCGCTTCAACGTCTCACCTCCGAAGCCGCTCCTCTTCAACGTTTCGCTCTAGAAGCCGCTTCAATGTTATCTCTGATCGCCACTCCTTCCTACCAAGGTTCGTTCCGTAGCCGCCACTCCTCCCGTCAAGGATTGTGATCGCAGCCAGACCAAATCTCTTCGATCACAAATCTTTGCCAAGAACCGTTCTTTGTTCGTTTGAGCTTCACCATAATGAGCAACCACTACAAAGAATATTTCGTACATGTGATGTTCCAAGCATCCCATCCAGGAGAGTACGATAAACTTGTATCAAATCACAGAGGCGTGTATTCAAGGTGGTACAATCAAGGTAAGCTACACTTTGGGACTGAAGCCTCCTTCAGGTTTAGAAGTTTAAACGCAGTCACCGCCTTACCAGCGAATGCAATGGAAGCACATCTTCCACGAGGAAATAAGCTCAGGATAATTACACATGGGGACTTTTGTCACTCGTTTACTCACGGGAGAGCCTGATACACCTAAAGCCCAGTCATGCGCGAAGGACATGCCTAGCGGAGACAGAGCTAAGTAACTATCCTTAAACTAATGTTTTATATCTATAAGGCATATCAAATAAGTTTTAAATCTCTTAGTGTTGAGACGTGTAAATTCCTTAAAACTCACTACTATGTTGCTAGGCATGCTTCCTCAACACATCCTTCCTCTTAGTGTTGAGACGTGTAAATTCCTCAACACTCACTACTGTGTTGCTAGGCATGCTTCTTCAACACATCCTTTCCTCTTAGTGTTGAGACGTGTAAATTCATCAACACTCACTACTGTGTAGCTAGGCATGCTTCCTCAACACATCCTTCCTCTTAGTGTTGAGACGTGTAAATTCCTCAACACTCACTACAGTGTTGCTAGGCATGCTTCCTCAACACATCCTTTCCTCTTAGTGTTGAGACATGTAAATTCCTCAACAATCACTACTGTGTTGCTAGGCATGCTTCCTCAACACATCCTTCCTCTTAGTGTTGAGACCAATAGATTACTCAACACTCACTACTGTGTTTCCAGGTGTGCTGCCTCAACACACCTTTCCTCTTTGTGTTAAGATGTGTAAATTCCTCAACACTCACTACTGTGTTGCCAGGCATGCTGCCTCAATACACCTTTCCTCTTCGTATTGAGATGTGTAAATTCCTCAACACTCACTACTGTGTTGCTAGGCATGCTTCCTCAACACATCATTTCTCTTAGTGTTGAGACGTGTAAATTCCTTAACACTCACTACTGTGTTGCTTGGCATGCTTCCTCAACACATCCTTCCTCTTAGTGTTGAGACGTGTAAATTCCTCAACACTCACTACTGTGTTGCTAGGCATGCTTCCTCAACACATCCATTCCTCTTAGTGTTGAGACGTGTAAATTTCTCAACACTCACTACTGTGTTACTAGGCATGCTGCCATAACACACCTTTCCTCTTAGTGTTGAGACGTGTAAATTCCTCAACACTCACTACTGTGTTGCTATGCATGCTTCCTCAACACATCTTTTCTCTTAGTGTTGAGACGTGTAAATTCCTCAATGCTCACTACTGTGTTGCCAGGCATGCTGCCACAACACACCTTTCCTCTTAGTGTTGAGACGTGTAAATTCCTCAACACTCACTACTGTGTTGCTAGGCATGCTTCCTCAACACATCGTTCCTCTTAGTGTTGAGACGTGTAAATTCCTCAACACTCACTACTGTGTTGCCAGGCATGCTACCACAACACACCTTTCCTCTTAGTGTTGAGACGTGTAAATTCCTCAACACTCATTATCAGATTGCTGGGCATGCTGCCACAACACACCTTTACTCTTAGTGTTGAGACGTGTAAATTCCTCAACACTCATCATCCGTGTTGCCAGGCAAACTACCCCGACACATATTTTTCCTTGGTGTTGAGACGTGGAAATTTCCTCAACACTCACCACTGTGTTGCCAGGCAAACTGCCTCAACACATCCTTTTCGTTAGTGTTGAGATTGCAAATCCCTCAACACTCACCACTATGTTGTTAGGAATACTGCCTCAACACATCTTTCCTCCTACTGTTGAAACGTTCAAACTCCTCAACACTCACTGCTGTTGCATAGTGCTGACGGCTTCACCACCTCAACACTCATCTTTGTGTCAAGGATCACCGCGCCAACACTCTATGGCATCAACACCCTGTGGCCAAGCCATAAGTATGCCAACACAAGGATCATAGACTACTCATGCCTCCTGCCAAAGGTTAGTTGAATTTTCCTGACAATCTCTTAATGTCTTCCCTTTCGATTTTATCATAATATGTCACCATCTCATGCTTACCCCGTAACAATGCCACTGTTACGTGCTAAGCAAGGGACTTAATGTTGATGATGGCTTTTAGTTCAGGGGTAAAATTGTAAAACGTCACATTTAATGTGCCGTCACTCTGCAAAGAAACAGAGCCATGTAAAGTGATGAGTGTTCAACCTCTCCACTAGCGTATTTATTGAGCAACTCAATATGTTCACATGAAATTTATCCAGACTGATGCATGTAAGCAACAATCCACCATGGATTAGTAGGTGCAGAGTCCTACCCAAAATCAGAAAGCAAAGAATAAAGGAGCCGCGGAGAAGGAGCAACAATGAGAGGAAGCATGGCCATGACAAAGGCCAGCCGGCGCCACTTGGGCACGCCCCATGCTACCCAACCGGCCCTTACTCCTTTGTTTACCAATCAGGTCGCTTATACCTGCCACACTCCCATGAGTTGTGGCTGGGCCCATACTTGCCGGCCCTATTCCCCATCAACCAATCAGTTTGCATTGAACCTACCACGCGCACCAGAAGTGTATCCACACTCGTTCTTGGCAGCCCCCTCTTTTTATTGACCAATCAGGTTTCTCTAAACCTGCCACAATATTAAAAGAGGTGGAATCGCGTCAAGTGGTCACCATGCCAAATTAGCTTCCCAAAGATTGTACAAACAACTGGGAACGTTGGGTAAACAACTTTAGCATGCACTGCATGCCATTCGTATGGATGTCTAGCATAACATACTAAAAATCAAATCAATCGGAGTAACGAGCTAAAAGATACAGCATAAAAGGCGAGCTAGGTCATGGCTGAAAACTGATAGAATCCCTCTTGAATTCTTCCTGAGTTTCACTTTGTCAATTTGTTTTAACCTCCTAAACGAGCTCAAAACCTAAATATTCTCACGTAAGGAGATATGAAATTCTTTTCTAATCAGAATGGAGGGGCAGACCGTCAAAATACGAGTTCTTACGAGAATTCTACAACAATTTTAGTGAGGGTCCCACATCTGAATTTCCTGATTACGAAATTTCATGAGTTAACACAATTTTATGTGAATCATCTCGGCCATCCAACTTGAATGGTTTATATTTAATTTTATCCAATCATCTTGGCCATCCACGGCCACATGTTGCATGACGCATCTCTTATGCGCTAATTAGGGTTCGGCATGCCAAACCCTAATTTAGGAAAAGTTGCTCCGCCAATCGAGCCAAAACAATGTTCCACAGGGCATTGGGATTGATGTGGCCACTGAAACTGATGTTTCCACACCACATTTGAGTCTAACACAAATGTGCCAAAATTTAGTGGCCATGGCTACGCCAGGCGCTACTTTGCACCATCGTCATTACTGGCATGCACAAACTATGCCACCATTCCACCGTGCCACTGGCATGGACGAACTATTCCAGTCATAACGCAGTGCCACTGGCATACACCAAAAACACCACTGTGCCATTACCAGGCTCCAACAGAAGGTAGCCATAATCAACGGCTACCCTTCCTCATGAGATGCAACCTCAGCCATCCAAGTTCGCCACCGAACTGACAGACTTGTGGCAAGTTTTAGGCGACCAACCAAGACGAGCCTAATAACATCACATGCTATTTTCCTGCGGCAAGAATCTTGATTTTGGCTGGCCACACGTAGCAAAGTTCTATATGTTTTCCACGAAAACGCTCGAGACATCAAACATGTAACAAACTGGGGGATACTCATCAGGGTATTGGTCTGGCGGTTTACAACGTGCGACGTGCAATACGCCCGTTACAGGAAAGTGTCATGAAGCAGAATGTTTAATGTTGGCAAGGAGTAACGGGTGTAAACGGATCCACTTCCTTCATCATGGAAGCACGGTTTCTGACGGTTACACATTCTTCCATCAGTCAATCGTTTCACTTCCTACGAGACCAGGGTACGTTTTATTATGACTTGTATAAATCGGTTTCACCTATTTCCACCAAACAACAAGTTTTGGTCGGCAACAACATAGTATCCAGAAATCACCAAGAACTGATAGCTTTTCATTCTACAAGCCATTTCCACTTTCTGATACAAGTCATAAAACATCTACACCTTCAGAATCAACCATTCTGGTCTCAACACCTTCTTCGCTTCCCTCCCTAAGACCAACCCTTCTCTTACACTTTGTGACCGAAGCAAGCCTGGAACGTCCATTTCTTGGTTTAGGCCAGGATTGTACATAATGATCTCTCGAATCAAAAGTACTCCCGTGCAGTGCATTGTTTAGGGTTTAGATTCGTTTCTCATCCACACACCGAAATTTACTAAAATCAGCAGAAACAGTTTTTACCCACAAACAACGTGCTAAGTGCATCTGTGATTCCTACGAAAAGAAGTATATTTGAAATGAATGGAAGCATAAATGAATTTTTTTTTCTTATGAAAACGAAATGATCGGTCTATATATGACACCAAAAATTACGGTTCTTGATGTCCTTCTTGAATACCAAAACGCCAATCCAGAATCGGTTTACGAGTGCATGAACGTAAATGCACTTGTAAACCGATTTTGGATAGTGTTTTTGGAAGAAAAAAAATATCAAAACTTTCCAGTTGTTTGATGTTTTGAAGATCAATTCACATTAGTTGATCTCACATCTAACACGGTTAATTAACACTTAAAACAATTAATTAGTACTAATTAATTAGGGGTAAAATGAGTAGAAAAAAAATAGTTGGTTAACGGGCCCCAAATAAAGAATGATTAATTGGGGGATAGAAAAACTAATTGGGGATATTTTACTGTAGCTGCCGGCATGGTTTTTCAATGCCGGTAGTCCATCGACCATGCCGGTTTTCATTGAAAACTATGCCGGCACATATCCCCAATTAGTTTTTCTATCCCCCAATTAATCATTCCAAATAAATGCCTAGGTCCAAAACCATGAAGGTTAATTAACTATCCTTTACCTAATAAATTATATATTTATTTATTTTCTTTATATTAACATCTAATAAAAAAATTCAAATAACATACATCATTCGTATCCGATTTGAGGTAATTAGATATATATTCATCATGATGGACAGTTTTTTTTTTTTTTATCATTCTGATAATCATCATAAATGCTATCGATGTCTTTTTTTTTTTTTCCACATGGGGTGCCCATGTAGGACTATGCAGGAACTTCTTATGGGGGTTTTATCCTCTTCTCATGTGACGGAACTTATTTGGGTAATTTAGGAAATGCTAGTTTTGGTGTTATAGCTAGAAACCATATTTGTCAGGTCGTGGGAACTTTATTAAGGGGATAGGTGTAACTACTAATTATATAGCTGAGGTCATGGCAGTGGTATGTGCCATTGGACGGGGAATAAACTTGGGTTGCGGTTACATCATAATCTGCTCATACTCAGACTCAAAATCAATGATATATATATATGATTTCAGAACCAACAATGCCCATGGTTTAACAACAGATGGATTAAAGCTGGTAAAAGTTTGACTGAAATTCAGTATCATCACAGGTACAGGGAAGTTAACTTCTTTGCAGATAATTTAGCCAAAAAAGGAGCACATTTAAGAACTGGAGAAAGGATTATACATCTTACATTGCATTGAAATGTCTGGTGTAAAATATTATAGGTTTTGCAAATAGTTGTTTCTTTTCTGTGCATGACTTTTCTTTTTCTTTTGTAGCTTAATTTCATTTGTTGTTTTTTAGCTTTTCTTTTATTTTAGATTTTCTTGTAACTTGAATTCAGTATTTCTATGAAATAAAATCTTGTGTAAGAAAAAAAAACAACAACACGTACTTCTCTTTTAATATTAAAAAAATAAATTGTATTAATGTTTGTTATCTCAAGATTGATAAGTTGGTCATACGTAGAGTGTAATTGATAGAAGAAGTACTCTAATTTTAATACGCCGCCAATATGGAAAATCCAAAAACAAACGTCTCACATAACTTCCAATTGTGGGTTCCAAAAGTGTACCTCTACTAACTCCAAGGGTGGCAGGACCCACACCCACCGTATTTGAACCGGGATTTGAAGCCTCAAATGTGAGCTTCCAAACCCAATTTAAACTAATTTGTCCTATTTTTAATCATTTTAACCCTTTTGCACCCTCTAAAATATATGTGCTCATTGGTAATCCCATCCATTTATTGAATCCTGGCTTCACACTTGCCTATGATCAGAGATTTTTGTAAATGTCTTAAATAAGTGATTCTCATCAAATGATCTCGTGAGTCCTGTTAGCTGTTATGATCATTCCAGAGCACCCAAGTCACCAAGAAACAACAACAGATATAAGATGGGTCATACTTCGCTCAATACTCTTTTGCCAAAAACGACGGAGCCAAGGGTTGACTAACACCGGCTCTAAACTTATAACCCTTATATTTGTTTTAAACATTGTATTTAGCCCTCCTAAAGTATACAAACTTAGATATACTTTTTCTAGCCCCCTCAACTCTAATATCTGGTTCCGCCACTTAAAGCAGACAAAAATCGTATAGGAGTGATCCGAACAGATGTACGAAAAGATACAAACTAACAAGGATGCTACACAAGAGGGACGGACCTTCAAGGCTTCATGCCAAAGCACGGATAAGCAAAAAGAGGCCACAAAGACGCCCACAAACGAAAGATCACTACAAGTGCCTCCCAAGCAAGACTTACTAATTAAGTTTCAAATCTCCGTCTCACACTCTCACTGTATATATATAGACAGCACCAGAAAAGGTAGTCAATTCCGTCAGTGATGGTGATAGATTATTTCCATCGCCGAAAATCTCTATCTCACTTTACAGCAAGCACCAATGCATATCATCATTATCCTTGCCGTAGGAGATAGGAGAGTGAGAGCGCATGACGCCAGCAGAAGCCTGTAAAAGTAAAATCAGAGGGCGTTAATTTGCGCGTGCCCTACATCAGCAACTCAAGCCCCTGAGAAAAAGGGTCACATTCTCTCTATCCAAAAAAAGCAATTTCAGAATGATACTGCTGACACACTAACTGACACAAAATCTTTGCAATATTATCCCATTCCCTCTCTCGCTTAAAGATTTGGACTCTTAGGGTAAAATAAATAAATTTTACGTCTGACGCTATCCATCGAATCAAAACTTTTTCGTACATACTGAAAACGGCTGCACAAGCAATGATTTTTTTTCGAAAGAAGATATCGATACCTTCTATAAATACTTTAAAAACCCAAAGTTGTTTTTCCTTCTCGTATTCACTTCAAGTACTAGTAATATTTAGTGCTACCACTACCATTACTAACGTATTACTTTTCATTTTCATTGCAGAAAACTTATAAGCTTTCATCGCTATTCTATTTTGGGTTATTTGTAGTAATGGCTGCTCGTGTCGTCTTACTGTACTATACGGTTCTTGTGCTGATGATCACTCTCTCTCTCTTGTTGAATAACAACCATAGTACTAATGTTTCGGTAGTTGTTCGCCATCACAGTAGAAAGGTATGTTCATATGTATCTATATATTGTTTCCAGTTTCTTGTTTTTGTTGCATTTTAATATCTGCATGAACAGTTCAGCGAATCTGAGAACGCTTTTGTTGTTTTGTTTTTTTCACTGATTTGATCAGCTAATTCTGCATGATTCCATGAAGGAAGAGGTTTTACCTAGTTTCCAAGCGCTGGATCGAACTGTTGGTGCCAAAACACAAGATGTAGATTCATTAAGAACTGTTCCTTCAGGTCCTGATCCACTACACCATCACGGTAGTAGTCCTAAGAAGCCCCAGACTCCATAGCTGTAGTTTTCTTTTTGGTTTGTTTGGGTTCAGATCACGTACGCAATGTTACATACGTATTTTCGATGACTTAATGGCTATTACGCACTTGCTTAGAGCTTTTGATAATTTGATGAAAAGATGGTACATATCATATTTTAGTTGCATGTTTCCGTTTACATATCTATGTTGCGAAAGGCGCCCTAGGTATGCGAAACCTGCTTGTCAGATGAGTTAGATGAATATCATGAGTGGGTATGCAAAATGAATTGGGGAGTCAATTTGCGTGTTTCAGTCATCCAAAGTTTAGTCATGAATATCTTGTAAAACTGCTAATTCAGTCATCTAAAGTACGGTCATGGCTGCTATAAGGGTAACAAATTGCCAAGGGAGTTTCCAATCCTAATGGGACAAACTGTTGTTTTATACAAGTTTTGGTAACCACCAGGCAAGTATCCTGGTAGCAGCCCTGTTTAGTTTGTCATTCATTTTTAACGATCTTTGCTAATTCTCACTTTAATATTATTGGCTACATAAATATAGACGTTTTGTTTTAGCCCGTCTTTCACCGGAGGGAAGAAATTAGGAAATTAAATCATGATGGCAGTACTATCGTGGACCGCGTAATACTTAAAATTATGAGATAATGGTAGTGGTTTGCCGCTAATTGGATAGTGCAAGTCCTAAAAAGGAAAAAGAAATAAAAATGATTTTCATATGTGCATTGGGACATGATAAATATTGATTTGATATTTGGAGAGGACTCTATTTAGTTTGACATTCATTGTTAACCAATTTTTTTTTTTGAGGGAAAATTGAAAATATGTCCCATCTTCACTAATTTATTTGGGGATCTATCCCACAATAGAAAATATTAAGAAATATGTCATAGAGAGAAAAGAAACGTCAAATATTTAACATTTGCTTGTATGGGTTGCAAATGTGCCAAATTTTACACTTTTACCATCGTCATTTAAGTGGGAAAAAATTCCTCATCTTTTGTGATCCAAAGTGCAGGGCGGGACATAGCTGGTGAAGGTTTTGCTTCTGGTTCTTTTTTTTTTCGTTGTAATAATTCATGCGTTCAATCCACTAAACATAATCCTAAGAATTTTCTTTTCGAACATGGTAAGAAATTTCAGTAAGTTTTGAATCTTTTGATTTGTTGTAGAGAATTCTTTTGATGAATTTAAAGGTAAGCCAAAGATGAAATGTTTGATGAAAGTACTCACAGTTCGAAAAGTTTGAACATGGCTTATTAAAAACCTGGCGTCTTTAGGGGCGACCCCAAAAGAATTAGGGGAGACACAAAACGACAAAAATTGTCATAATCGGTAGGTTATTTCACAATCGGTAGGTTATTTTCGGGGCGTTTTTTTTTAATCCCAAACTACCCTTTACAATCGGTAGATAACTATACAATCGGTAGTTAATCAACAATCGGGAGTAAATTGGGTTTGTATAACTTCCGAATATAAAGTAAAATCCTTTATCTTTTGAATTTTGACTATCCTATAATCGGTAGTCAAAATAGTTATCTTGACTCCCGATTAAAGTAGACCTTTGGCAAATATCCTACCATAATCGGTAGGGAATTTAGGTTATTTAACTCCCGAATATAGAGTAGCCCCAAAATGAGATTTTGCGAAAATCCTTTTTTTTAGAATTTTGGTTGAGCCTATAATCGGTAAGAAAGGAAGAGTTATCATGACTTCCGATTATACAGTGGCTCTCTTTACAAATATCCTACCATAATCGGTAGTCAAAATAGTTCATATAACTACCGAATATAGAGTAGCCCCAAAATCAGATTTTGCAAAAATCTTTTTTTTTTGAAATTTTGGTTGAGCCTATAATCGGTAGTAAATGAAGTTATCCTAACTTCCGATTATCCTTGCTCTCTTTGCAAATATTCAACCATATTCGGTAGTCAAAATAGTTCATATAACTACCGAATATAGAGTAGCCCCAAAATCAGATTTTGCAAAAATCCTTTTTTTTTTTGGAATTTTGGTTGAGCCTATAATCGGTAAGAAAGGAAGAGTTATCATGACTTCCGATTATACAGTGGCTCTCTTTGCAAATATCCAACCATATTCGATAGTCAAGATAGTTCATATAACTACCGAATATAGAGTAGCCCCAAATTCGAGATTTTGCAAAAATCCCTACGAAATTCAATTTTCTCGTAGAAAAAATTTTCTACGAGACGCCGTCTCGCACTCTCGCAGGGGGCGCGCCCCTAGACCCCGCGACCCGACTGTCAAAGTCGAACACAAATGGGAGGGCTACGCCCCAGGATCCCCGTATAGCGTCACCGACATTGTATTCATGCCCGCACCGAGCTTTTCAACCTGCATTGGTTGAGCCTATAATCGGTAATAAATGAAGGTATCGACTTCCGAATATAGAGTTGCCCCAAAATGAGATTTTGCAAAAATCCTCTATTTTCTAATTTGGCTGAGCCTATAATCGGTAGTCAAAATAGTTCGTATAACTACCGAATATAGAGTTGTCCCAAAAATGAAATTTTGCAATCGGTAGCTAAAAAAAACCTAAACTACCGATTATGAAGGGGTATACAAGTATTTTCAAACTATTTTGTCTTTTGTGTCGCCCTTAATTCTTTCGGGGTCGCCCCTAAAGACGCCAGGATTAAAAAGTCCATTCATTCTCTTACATAAAAAATCATTAACTATTTTTAATGTTTAATGAATTTGAACTTTATTATACTTGCATGATTTAGTTGGTACTGATATTAATCAAACCAAAACAACATGATGAACTGAACATGTTCTTATACTTGCATGATTTAGTTGGTACTGATATTAATCAAACCAAAACAAAAAGATGAACTGAACATGTTCAACTCTTAAATTGTGGATGTATCCACGGTTAGTTTATACTTCATTCGTTCCATAGGGTGGTTGAAATTCGTTTTCTGTTTTCCCTTATTTCGGGTTAGATCTTCTTTGTTCCTTATTGTCTTATATGCAAATTATTCCAGTTACAAGGTTGAGGAAGCTGCCATCGATGTTGCGTGAACTAGTGAGTACTAGTTAACGAACATTCGTCTTGTTTTGAACAGCGTATCTGCCGTACGAAACACAGGAAGGAATGAAAGAACTAAGAGAGAAGGAGCTTGAAGCATTTAAGGAAGACGAGACATGAGTTAGAAATTATATGATAGGATATATGATTATGATATGTATAATGGCTTGGGTAATCCAAATATGGAGTAACAGGGAGGTGAATCAATTCCATAACCAAGAAGATGCAGAACAGGGCGTCCTCCAAATGGTACCAGTTAGTTTTCTCTTCTTTCATATAGATTTCTTTAAGTTACAATTGGTAAAAACTTTATCCGGTTTAAACTTTTTGATTAAGAGGTTTAATGTTGATATAGGAGATTCCTCTCTGCCTCCATTTTCCCCTTTTAAGTTTCTCTGAAGCTGTTTTTCTACCGGGAAGATGAGCTATTCCCACTTAAAATGACGAGGGTAAAAGTGTGAAATTTGGAACATGTGTAACCCACACAAACAAATGTTAGTCATTTAACGTTTCTTTTCTCTCTCTAGGATATATTCCTTAATATTTTTCGTTATGGGATAGATCCCCAAACGAATTAGTGAAAACGGGACATATTCCCAATTTTCCCTTTTTTTCATGCATTAATTGATAGTTTGGGGGTGATTTTATTCATCATGTATATGAATTTTTATATGAGAAGTTAAAAATTCAAACAATTGGGTGGTGTTGGAAATTAAAAGGTTCATTTTTTGAATGGTTGCGTGTCTATGATTCTATGAACATACAAAGCCAAATTTGAGGATACTAAAAAAAGTGACAATATTTGCTATAACCAAGGTATTATTATTATTTTTTTTTTTTTTTTTTAGAATCCCATTTCATCCTCCAATCTAATCTTGTGGGCACACTTTATTTATTCATGACATAAAAAGTTCTCTACAAATAATAAGCTCAAGCCTTCGAAATTACATCAAATTAGAAGAAATAAATTGTGAAGGTAACTTCATATATGTTGCTGAACTTCAATAGACAGAGAAATGCCCTCTTACAATAGACCTGCACTAGTCAGGCAGGAAAAAACACACAGTAAGATACGAGGAAGTGATTGATTTTTGTACTTGAGGTCAGTAGTTCTTATTTCTGATTATCCATCAAAATCCATCAAACAAACATGAAATAAAGAATATGAGTTTACTGATATATTATTTATATTTGCTCACCAAAGTGATAATTCAAGTTCCCATTGTTAATCTTTGTTTCCTTCGGGTTCCACCGGTTTATAATGTTCAAAATCAAACTTCTTCCTGAAAACAAAACAATGAATTTGGAAAAGATATAAGCATTGTGTTGCAACTGAAATATCATATGGATGTATGAAATGAAGCTATTACCTGCAATCTTGTGGTGCCTGCCATGTTGCCTTCCATGAACTCTTGTCACTTGGCGATAAAGATTTGTAGTTTCTCCAATCATCAAGCAGGAGACGTAAGTCATGAATTTTTGGTTCCAGACCAAAACAACAATTTGCATGCATTGTGCAGACTTGGTTCATATCTTTACTTGGTTCACATAACCCACCAAAGTAAAGTGTATTAAGAAACCTAATCTTCAATGCAATTTCTTTTACAAATGGATCAAACTTGATTACCTTAAGTACATCCTGGTCATGTTGATTAGGATATCTAGTTCTTGACTCATACCAATACTTGTAGAACTGTACTGTTCTATTATTTGATTTCACATATTTAAAGCCTGAATTTGGCTGGTTGTTCAAGTCATAAGAGTTATTCAAGAGATATCTATCACAAGATATTTGGAGATCGGTATCCTCGTAAAAACGGGTAAATGGTTCTCGAAACCACATTATGTCAGCATCCTGCATGTGAGATTGAAGAGATAATTGTAAAAGGTTCTTTTCACTATACAATGAATGAATAATATTATCATCTACGGGTTTGAAATTCAACTATGAATAGCCTTATAACTATAAAATATGTATCTAATGCTAAATAAGGTTTTTAACGATCGTACCGTGAAAAGGAAGTTGTATCCCATTTCGAGAACACTCCTCTGAAAATCGATCTTACTCCAGACCATTTTCAAGTATTCTGGGCTCATAAAATATGCTTCCTTGGTGAAATCAACTCCTTCAACGTTCAAAGCATAGCAATGAGGATGCACTTGTAAACAACGCTCGTATGCCTTCTGATCCATTGCAATGATCACCAAATGTTTCAACAGATCTTTGATGTTGTTTCCTATTTTAAAGCTCTCAAGAAACAAATCGAAAACTGAGTTTGGGACAGCCCATGCTTCATTTAATGTTGTTAAAATAACTGTGTTTTCTTTCATCGATGCTGCTTTGAGTATTCTCTCCAGTTTCACTTGCTCATTGTTCTGCAAAAGTTAATAGTCTCCGTCATTTTTATTTTGTTCACTAAAATTTACTCATGTACTATCCTTACGCTAGCCAAGTAAAAGGAAAAAGCGTAATGCTCTACATAGTTACATATTAAAAATCTCTCGATATTATAGAAAACTTACCAATGGGGGTGAGAAACGCGGAAACTGTAATGGATTTGCATCTTTGTAGAAAACAAAGCAAGATGCCACGACAAGAGTGAATAACATCCCCAGCGTCACAACTTGACCGCATATGTGAGTCATGCGAACAGGATTAGGAAATATGCCCATGGATGATGGTGTTCTTCTTTTACAATTGGTAATGTATGCTGCAAAATTTTGTGCTGATGAGATTTACTGATTCAGTTTGGAGATGACGCTAGGCTTTTTGAGTTGTAAAGTTTTTTACTCTTCAGAAAGATTCTTATAGATAAATCAAGAAAAATGAAAATGCCGATCTCAGGTAGTAGGTAGGTTTATGATTCCCCATTCCGGGGGAATAGAAAACCGCGTGGTAGGTGTTCTCAATGTTTTTCCTATTATTTCTAAGGCTTTATTTCTCTGCAATCAATGCTAGTTAAGGCTTATTTCTTTTTACGGTCGGGCATTAAAACTTTCTAGTATTTGTATAGCAATTTATCTGTCCCTGGCGATAGATTGCTATACAATTAATTTTCTTCCATTGGATTACACATATAATGCTATCAGGATTTTCCTCCTTGGAAGCAAGGCTCTTGGTTAAGCATCATATTATGCGATCCGAAGGTAATTAATGCTTCCATATAAATCATCATTCTTTTGGGGTTACATTGTAATTCCATGCTCGTTGAATGCCACTGGTGTGCTATTCTTGATCTTGTCATAGGAAACATGAGTGACGTACACTATTGAAGAGGAAATCTGTATCCTCTTCAAATGCCTCTGCTTGTCATCTTGATGACATTCAAATATTAATTTTTGACCTGGCATCAAGTACATTACATTGAAAATAATAGGAAACACGTTGGAATCCTTTTCTTTTGAATTTCCAAAGATGTAAGTTACTGTTATCGCTCATTTAATCCTCCATGAGCGATAGGAAAGAAAGAAAAACAAACATGATTGCTACAGGGGTCAGGGGTGTACCAATCCAGTATAAATCCAGTGGTTGTGATAATTTTGTTTTATATAGATTTAGTACATCCTGCTGCCCTAGCAATTTTGTGGATTCTGACTTTTGAGCAACTGTATTTAGTTTGTCATTCATTTTTAACCAATGATCTCTAATCGTTCATGCATTGATAGTTTCAGAGATGATTTATTCATGTCATGGAATAAGTACTTGATAGAACTATAAAGGGCCACATTTCCTTTCATGTCATATCATGTTATGGCTTTTGGCTTATTTGGAATGCATTTTTGTATTCCCAGGTTGATGAGTTTGGTGCCTTAGACATTGGAGAAAACGAAAACACAGGAATGTGTTTTGATTGAAAAAGGTGTCCCCAACCCAAACCACCGCGTTAATACACAAGATGGGTAACCATTACATATGCTGGATGTTTAGATCATGTTTCATTTGCTATGGTCAACTCTTCTTCATCAACTTACAAACATTTCCAATCTGTATTGTCTTCTTTTCACTATTTATCTCCATGAAGTTTTATATGATAAGTTAAAAACTCAAACAATTAGATGGTTTTGGAAATCAAAAGGTTTATCAACTTGTCTTTCCTGTATACACAGTACAATAGATAAACAACAACGACTGCATGAATTGGCACTAAAATAAGGGAAAACAAGGTCTTTCCAGGCACACAATACAAAATGGGAAAAACACTAAAATACCAGCAGACATGCTAACCAACCAAAAGCACCACCACGGACCAAGGTACCAGGGCCGGCCCTCAGATATCGATGCCCCGAAGTGAACATAAGAAATGATGCCCCTATACTCATTCACCCAAATGTTCAATTATAGGCTCATTAGGTGTCATCGTTCTTAGCCCTTGATCCCTGGATTGAGATTAGGGGGTCCCATTATTATTGGGTTTAACCAACAGATATTTGACATATAGGCGGGGGAAAGGAATGGGGGAAGGGAGTGGGGGACGTTTAGCATTTTCGCATTCTCTCTATCCAAAAGCAAATTCAGAATGATACTGCTGAGAGCATCCACAGCGGGAGACCAAAACTAAAATTTTGGTCCAGAAACCAGACGCAGTCGAGCGGAGTAAAGATCAAAAATCAGAGTAAAACCAAAAACCAGAGTAAAACCAAAAACCAGACCATATTTGGTTTTTAGTTTGGTTTTAGTCGGGCGTAATTTAAAGTTACGCCCGACACCGGGCGTAGTTATTATTTACGTTTGAGGTGGGGCGTAGGTATTATTTACGCCTGATGGTGGGGCGTATGTATTAATTACGCCTGATGATCGGGCGCAATTCAAAGTTACGCCCGAATTAAAAAAAAAAAAAAAAAAAATGGGGCGCAATTAATAAGTTCGCCTGGTTGGGGCGAACTTTAAAGTTACGCATGATGAAAGTTTAGTCTTGCCCCATAGCGTCGCAATACGGAGTAAACCAAAATTTTTTACTTTTTTTTTGGTTTTTGCTCTTTGATTATACTCCCTCCACTGCAGTTGCTCTGACACACTAACTGACACAAAATCTTTGCAACATTATCCCATTCCCTCTCTCGCTTAAAGATTTGGACTCTTAGAGCAACCGCAGACTAAACTCAAATATTTGGGTTGAGAACGAGACGTAGTGGGACGTACTATCAACCAAATCCCAGACTAAACCCAAATCCCAGACTATATTTGGTCAGGGAACAAATACTAAACCCAAATTATAGTCGAGCGAACGTATAGTTAACGCCCCACACCAGACGAATGTATAGTGTACGCCCCACAACAGGCGGACGTATAGTGTACGCCCCACACCAGGCGAACGTATAGCCTCCGCCATTTTTTTTATTTTTTTTTAATTTTGTGTGGGGCGAGGTTTATACCTCCGCCCCATTCTTTTTTTACACTCTTTATAGTGGGGCGAACTTTATACCTTCGCCCCATATATATATATATATATAAATTTATTTTTTTTAATTTCATTTTTGGAATCTCCCCCCGATCGGGCGAACGCATATTCCACGCCCCACACCAGGCGAACGTATAGTGTACGCTCCACCAAATTTAGTCTTCCACCCGTAGCGTCACACACCAGACTAAACCCAAATTTTGGTCTTTTTTTTCCCTATTTGGTCTTTGGTTATACTCGCACCACTGCAGTTGCTCTTAGGGTAACGGAATTGCATAAAATAAATAAATTTTACGTCTGACGCTATCCATCGAATCAAAACTTTTTTCGTACATACCGAAAACAGCTGCACAAGCAATGATTTTTTTTCGAAAGAAGATATCGATACCTTCTATAAATACTTTAAAAACGAAAAAAAAATTGGGGGCCACAAAAAGTAATTGGGGCCTCACCAGTTGGTCTCCCAATAGCATTTTGTTGCTACCCCTTATCCAAATTTTTCAAAATACCTAAACTACCACCAAAATAATTAGTGTTAATTGAGTTGATTAGGTTAGATTAGTTGTTAATTTGTTAAGTTTGATTAAATCAGTTTTTGGGTATAAATTAAGATTATAGAATTTTCCTTTTTTTTTTTGTTGGATAGAGAGGAAGAAAGTGATTTTTGGGGAAAATTTAGGTTATTTGAAATGAGTGATTGTAGTGGAGGAAATGAGGTAAGTGAAGATTCAACCAACATACATGATTGTGTTGATGGTGAGATTGTCTCATCTAATCCTATGGATTGGATGTTTGATGAAGAGATGTTAATAGAGGAAGCTTTGATAAATGATGCAAATGAAGATCCTATTGCTCAAAATGAAGGAATCAATCCTCCATATGAAGAACCCGGAGCTCAAAACAATCAGGTAAACGTCCTATACTCTTCAAATTGCAAGAATGGTACTCCAAGTGGTCGAATCATGGACACCATGCAACTACTCAGAGTGAGGGTCGTTTGGTCGGGAGTATAATTAACTAACGACTTTTAATAGTCGTTAGGTATTTCTGACATCCATAAACGACTCTAATTTTCAGTATGAAAAATCGTCATTCATGTTCGAACAAACTGACGACTCTAAGATGCCCCTATGAAAAATCGTCGCTTGACTTTGAAAATATTGACGACTTTTTTTAGGTCATCTAGAGTCGTTTACTCAATATATTTATAACCCAACGACTAAGATACATTTTAGTCTCTGTAGCTATCACTCTAAGGGTCGTTAGTTTAAAAGTACTATAAACGCACGACCCTTTCATTATGATTGAGAGTCGTTGTTACGTATGTCTCTAATATTGACGACTCATATATATATATATATATTTATCGTTTCTGATTTCAAAGAAACATTTCATTGAATCCTAAAAGTCATACATGTTTCATAGGGTTAAACACAATACATGATAACGATGCACTTCAACACTCATTCAAAAAGCATGTAATTATACATGGTTCCATGGAAGATAAAGTAGCAATCGTGTAACTCAAACTTTTTCCCACGCAGTACCTCATAGTATGCATACGCCTTCTTCATCTGAAAACGCAAACGCAAACATACTTAGTTAGTATCTATCTATCAAGAACTCCCTTTGGCAACGCATGTATCTCTTAAAAGCTATGAATGCTTAAGTCATCCTAGAACATTTCATTTGTTGGTCTTTTCCTGTAAAAATCTCTAGCAACATGATCCTGTAGCTGTATACATCACCCTGCGTAGCCGCTTCACCACCCATTCCGCATTTTGTTTAACCATAGCGAAGATTTGCCACCAAAAATACAATTCACCCACGCGGGCGATTAGGGTTCCCCGGGTAAGATATTGAACTTGTAAATTGTTCATTCAGCCATAGAAAATACACAAAATTGGCCAAAAAGACCAAAACCAACAATTTCTGGGTGAAAAAGACACTTAGGTTTTGATACTGTTTAAATAGCCAAAAATTAAAAAGATACTGTTTAAATGGACAAAAATTTAAAAATAGGTAGGATGTAACCAGTTTCATCCTGTCCATTTTCAAATATTTTTTTCTTATTTTTATTTTACACAAATAGGTAGGATGTAAATTGTTTAAAAATAGGTAGGATGTAAATTGTTTCAAAAAGCATGTAAACCTATTTTGTAACCAGTTTAAAAATAGGTAGGATGTAAATTGTAAAAATAGGTAGGTTTACACAAATAGGTTTTCAGTTTAAAAATAGGTTTTCAGTTTACACAAATAGGTTTTCAGTTTAAAAATAGGTTTACACAAATAGGTTTTCAGTTTAAAAATAGGTAGGATGTAAAAATAGGTAGGTTTACACAAATAGGATGTAAACCTATTTTGTAACCAGTTTAAAAATAGGTAGGATGTAAATTGTTTCAAAAAGCATGTAATTATACATGGTTCCATGGAAGATAAAGTAGCAATCGTGTAACTCAAACTTTTTCCCACGCAGTACCTCATAGTATGCATACGCCTTCTTCATCTGAAAACGCAAACGCAAACATACTTAGTTAGTATCTATCTATCAAGAACTCCCTTTGGCAACGCATGTATCTCTTAAAAGCTATGAATGCTTAAGTCATCCTAGAACATTTCATTTGTTGGTCTTTTTCCTGTAAAAATCTCTAGCAACATGATCCTGTAGCTGTATACATCACCCTGCGTAGCCGCTTCACCACCCATTCCGCATTTTGTTTAACCATAGCGAAGATTTGCCACCAAAAATACAATTCACCCACGCGGGCGATTAGGGTTCCCCGGGTAAGATATTGAACTTGTAAATTGTTCATTCAGCCATAGAAAATAACTGAAGATGGATAGGAAAGGTTACACATACACTGAATTGACAAGTCAAGGGACAGGATCTGCCAGGATTTCGTCCTGCATGATACATACATTGATGCCTGTGAACAAAAATTCAAGATGATTCCAACAGATAATTGGATTAAGAAACCTATGGCATAAGCATCTTCCTGAATCTCTTAAATCAACTAGCTTTACATCCTTATGCACCGGAATATAGCTATAATACGTCTGTTGGCCATGTAAAGTTACAAAAGGCTGTAATATTCGCATTAACGTATCACTTGAATAAACTATAACTTTTTTTTTTCCTTCAGAAGATTATCTTGGTTGTTTAGTTCGTTTCAATTTGCTGCCCTTAGTTAAATTGGAATGCTAAGTTCCACTTTCAAAAGATAAAATGAATTATTCATACAAACAAAAAATTGTAATTGAGATGCTAACTAGGCAAAAACTGGGATTCAAAATTGGTACAAGAGCATAGAACTCAAATGCTGAGCAAAAACTGAGATTCAAAATGAAGTTTAAAGTACAGACGATACACAGGCAAGGCATCATAAGAAAGAGCTGAAGCTGAATGTTTAATAATTAGATTTGGTGAGGGTGCGCCAGGCCATTGCAGTAGTGCAACGCAAAGGCGACGCGCGAGAACCCCAGCAGCAAGCTGCTGTGATGGGAACTCCCCCATGAAAAAAATTAATTTAATATCGTGTGAGCCGATGGCTCACATATCAGATATTAAACTGATAATAACAGATACTACACTTGATCTTAGCCAAAAGGCCGAGAAAGGTATGCTTTTCCAAGGCTCGAAGTTCAGCTTTTATAGGTCACAATATTCACAATGTCTTACACCTTAACCAGTGTGGGACAAAAGCTCAAATATCCTGTCAGATCTCCGCTACATATCTGTCACTCCATTGAAAGCAATTCCCTCTTCTTTCATTCAAAATATATGAAGTTAGTACTACTATTCCTCCTCCTTGGTTTACCAAACAAAAGATACTGGCTCTGACCCTCTGGTAATTTGGTTTTGGATTCAACCCATTATATTCTGATTGCGACCACGATCCCAGTAAACTCTAGTTTGGGTTGCTAATTGTTATGATCCTCCAAGACTCCACTTCCCACTCTTTCCACTATATTCTTCGATTACGATGGAAAGCTTGTACTTCAAACTAAAACAAGAAAGAAAGAGTACGACGAAAACGCTTGGGGTCATGGCACTGCATCCTTGCTTCTCTAACTAAGCCCAACATTTTGGTCTTCTTACTCATTTTTGAAAGCAAAGAAGTTTGATTTATGCTCAAAGACTTGCAACCAAAGGAAAGCTGTTATAGTTGGAAGGCTTATTCAGAAGGTCTTTATTCCAATGCTTCATGGATGCAAAATATGGGAGATACCAAGACAGATCCGTTTGGAAGAATACCAACTTACACACAGATGAAGAATACTGTCAGGTTACCCACATGGGAAAATTTGGGAGGAAGGAGTTGCTTCATGACTGAATTTTCATAAAGAAAATTTTTAATTAACTTGAATTGGCAATTACTTCATTCCGGTGGCCGTATGAATGAAATCCGAATAAGGCTTCCCAAAAAGAAAAACATAAATAAGAGGACTGTTGTAAGAGCTGCAATATTTTGATGCAATATCTTGGTTGTTTAGTTCGTTTTCAATTTGTTGCCTTGTGCAGCTAAATTGGAATGCTAAGTTCCACTTTCAAAAGATAAAATGAATTGCGATGCTCACTAGGCATGTTATGAGGAGCATAAGACTTAAATGCTGAGCATAACATGCACGCCAGGCCTGGGCAGAAGCATAAGACTTAAATGCTGAGCATAACATGCGCACCCGGCCTGGGCAGTAGCGCAAGAGCTGAAATGTTTAGTTAGTTTTGGTAGGGGTGCGCCAGGCCATTGCAGTAGTGAAACACAGAGGCGACGCGTGAGAACCCAGCAGCAAGCTACTGTGATGGGAACTCCCCCATGAAAAAATTTAGTTTAATATCCTGTCAAACAGAACTGAGTTTCTAGTCTTCCGGATGTTCTATTTAGCTCCCAGCTTAAGAGTTTAACCTACATCCTTCATGATTAACCATCGATGATTCAAGTCTAAGGTGAAGTTCATTTCAGTTCTAAGGGATAAATTCAAACAACACAGCTTCGTTAACTTTGCAACGTATGAAATGGTCGACTCGGAAACGTCTCTAGTTCGTTTTTAGATTTCCAAACCCAGGAAGAATTCTATACTCTCTAGTACAACCTCTTATCTATTAATTTCAAACCTGATACGATCTTTCGATTCTTTCCAACATCCTTGCATAAACCTCAACATTCTCAGGCTCGGTTTTGTAGTTGTGTATGGTGATATTTTTTCTTTATGTCACTTGAAATTCAGTACAACACTAGATTTTTTCTTTCTTTGTTTCAGTACACTAGGATAAAATTTCAGAGGTATAGGAACCTAGATACGAGAATCACGTGTTCGTATATAGAACTTTCGAATACCAAATGGATATATGACTGGCTTTGGTTGAAGAAACATGGTATCTAGTTCCTACACTTCAGGAAATTTTGTCCACTATGTCCAAACAAAGAAAGAAAAAAGTGGTATACCAAATTTTAAGTGATGGCAAGAAGAAATATCACCATTGCACGGAAGTACAAATCTATGGCCATGAATGTTGAGGTTTAGGCAAGAACGTTGGAAAGATTGTTTCATATAAAGTTGTGACTAGAGAGACTCGAACTCTTAACCGCCTCAGGAAAGGAATTCAGAGTCCGTGACTAGCGCTTTTTCACTATCTATACAGGATGGGGATGGGAACAGAGATTGGTTTAAGTAGTCCCACAGTGCTCATATTACACAACAGATATTGGTTTAAATAGTCTGAGCTTCCCAATTAGCTCGTCCCTTCGGGGACATCCAATAAAATTGGAACGATACAGAGAAGATTAGCATGGCCCCTGCGCAAGGATGACACGCACAAATCGAGAAATGGTCCAAATTTTTTCCGACCTGGTCATGGCTTCTTTGATATTTCATTTTTGATAGCTCCATGGGAAGATGGGTCCTGTTAAGAATTAAGAAAGTATCACCCCACAAAGATTTTTACTAACAGGGAGATGTAAGTCAGCACTTGGACTAGGGATGGGTATGGGGAGGAAATACCAATCCCAGTCACTGCCCCGTTCTTAAAAAAAATACCCATCCCCGCCCCGTTACCCATATGAATTGGGGCGGGGCGGGTATAGGGAATACCCATATGGGGCGGGTTTCCCATGGGTTACCCGTAACACTGAGTTAATACATGAATTTGATTATAATCAAAACTTAAATATGATTCAAACAAAAATAATAACGTAAGAACAATGCATTCCGAAATCTTAAATTCAATAATTTATCTTAAAGTAAACAAAAGAATATGTTAATGACTTATTAGTTTTTCTGTTTTTTCCTTTCTCATTCTATCTTCGTTCACGTTAACCATTTCATTATCTGCTTCATTTTCTCTATTTTAACTTTTAGAGAATGTGTCTGATGACAATAAAAGAACGAAAATGATAAATGTACAAGAACAATCAAGAATATGATAAATGAATGAAAGCTCGACTAAGTGGTGAAAGTATAAAAATTATATACATTGTTTCATAAAAGTCTAAACCCCTAAGTTATGAAAGGTACGGGGCGGGTATGGGGCGGGGACCTTGAATCCCGTCCCCACCCCATTCCCGTAGCTTAGGTTTCGGGTATTACCCATACCCAACCCCATCCCCATTTGTTCGGGTAAAACCCAACCCAAACGGGGCGGGTACCCACGGGGATGGGTTTGGGTGGGGCAAATGGCCATCCCTAACTTGGACTGAGAGTAATTGGTACAGGCTCCGGTACTTTTGCCAAGACATAACAATTTGCTTACAATCGGATTTACAAAACTTAGATAAAAGCAAAACGTAATTTTGAGCAAGATTCTGATATTTCATCTGGTACTACAAGAGTTATCATTTATAGCGATTACAAGGTTAGCATTATCGACACAAAAAGAACCTTGTCAATTTGAAGTTCATGACACCAGTCAATGGCTGAAAGAAGGGCCGAAGTCTCTGCTTGGCTCTCTGTTGTAGCTGGACTAATCCAACATCTTGTTGCATAGAATCGTTTGTTTGGTGTTGTATATGATTTCCCCAAGGCCTGCAATATCGGAATTTTTAGGAATAAAAGCAGCCAGAAAATTGAGTCTAGTTTATTTGGAGCAGAATGAATATTGAGTCTGGTTTGTCAAAATACAGTAGTAATAGTATTGGGAGTTCTCTAGGTAATATCTTCTTCTCAGTTGCCGATTGGAAGCAAATTCAATAGCATCGGTAAAACAACATGCCGAGGTAGAGCTAACGCTTTCGGAACAAAACATTTTGGAATTTAAAATTGTTGGGTTCCTCTTGGAAAAGAGAAACCCTCCAAAAATAGGCGTATGCCGCTTATATATGGCAAGCACACGGTATTCTTTAGTAAAAGGCGAAAGAATAGTTCGCTTTGTGCTTACCACACGGCTGCGTAAATCTTTGGCAAGCGTGAAGAACTTGTTATATACAGATCATTTTGAGTAGAGCTGTGCTTTGTAACCTATGTGGGACTAGTCGCTTTTCATTGCAGACTTAAAGTCACTACCAGTCCAAGTTATGTTGTGGTCCTAGCTAGATCCATCCCCTGAAACATTTTTACACGGTCTTAGCTAGACATTTGCCACTTACTTGCATTTAGGGATGTGAAAACAATGTACTAAAACGCAGTTGTTAGTTTTTTACTATGTGGTTGATTTGTTTCTCCATTGTTATTATTTCTTGAAGACAATATGTGTGATTATTTCTTGAAGACAATTGGATTTACAAATTACAAGACTCACTTCAGAGCTGTAGCATGCCATGGAAAAATGAAAACGAGAAAAACTGCCTAAGTGGCATTTCAAGTGGATATTCATTTACAAGACTTCATTTTGTTTAGTCGGGTGACTGCAAAATGGTTTTCTGTAAACACTAGGGGAAAGGGAGCAGCTGGAAACTTTTTTAGCTGCAATCAACTGAGAAGTTTTGGGTTCATGAAATTGATGATAGCATTTCTACGTAAAGTACTTCTGCTGAATAAATACACACTATCCATCATAGTTCAACTTTGAACTTTGACTACAAGTCTCAGATCAACCCCTAATGTGCTGCCTCAAGTTTTCAAAATGCAAGGCTAACTTTCCAGCCAAGTTCTTCACCTATTCGCAAGGCTAACTAATGGTGGCTATCCACTTAGCACCATTAGTTACACCAAGCACCTTGTTACACCAAGCACCTTGTATAAGCAACTTGTATAAGCTACTTAAGCAATAGTAAGCTTAAGATGAGATTAACACTAAAGCTAGTGGGTGTTGAATTGCATGGTTTTCAAGCTAGAGGTGTTATTGCTACATAACATCCTACATGTAGTGTGACATGTAATATTAGGTGGTGTATACAAGCTAACACCTAAGACATGTAGCAGCTTGCAATGAAGCCTACCAACTAGTGCTGCCATCGGCCTAGTTTGCATAAAACATAAAGAGTTAATTAGACCCCAAAGATAAACATCAAAGTTTGGTGACCCACCGAGATACGCCCTTAATGGCGTTCCAAAGAGGTTAAAAGTCTTAATGGGAATTAGGTGTTGAAAATAGGTCTTCATAGGGTAATGATAGTTATTATAGTGAAGGGGACACGGATGGCTTTGAATGGGCGTAGTTAACAAAGTGACATGACTGCTAACTAAGCGCCATAAATGGAATTGAATTGACACAATGGGGTATTTGAGGGGTTAATTAGCAGAGAGATTACCATTTTCAGAGAGATCTTTAACATAAGAGGAAAGGTTTAGGTTTAGCAAACTAAATTGAGAGTATGGCTGATCCTTCCCAGAATTCAACCAATTCCATCGGAAATCTTCCAAATGTACCAGTGAAACCTGAATTTGCACAAGCCAAGTCAATTCTCCCTTCTTTGAGCATAGAGGAATTGCAGCAGTTAAGAGAAGATGCACAGTCTGAAATTGATCATCGGATTCAAGAGCAAACTCGTCAGAGAGAGGCAGAAGAGGCTATTCGGGAGCGGAAGAAAAGGAGATTTGAGGCTCTCTACAATGCATGGCTACCCAACTTCTTAGAATGGCAAGAACGGAAGGACGAGGGAAAAGGTGAGAAAGCGTGCCAAGACCCCAAAGTATGGCAGTTCAACGAGAAAGTGATTCGATGCCTCGGGAAGGGTATAAGTATGAAGTGGAGGAAGTGGATACCGGTGACCTAGATTCGGATCTTTGCGGAGGACAAGTTTTGATGGTCGATTTTTCGGTGAAGTACTTACTGCCTGGATAGATGCATTATCCATCATAGTTTCGGCTTGGATCATGTTTAACGATCAATTGGATTTACAAATTACAAGACTCACTTCGAGTTGTAGTATGCCATGGAAAAATGAGAACGAGAAAAAGCGCCGAGTGGCATTTCAAGTGGATATTCATTTACAAGACTTCATTTTGTTTAGTCGGGTAACCGCAAAATGGTAAACACTAGGGAAAGGGAGCAGCTAGAAACTTTATTATTTGCAATCAATCGAGAAGTTTTGGGTTTATGAAATTGATGATAGCATTTCTACGTAAAGTACTGGCTTTGAATAAATACACACTATCCATCATAGTTCAACTTTGAACTTTGACTACAAGTCTCAGATCAACCCCCTAATGTGCTGCCTCAAGTTTTCAAAATGCAAGGCTAACTTTCCAGCCAAGTTCTTCACCTATTCGCAAGGCTGGAATCATGACATGGTGAAATTAGTTGCAATATAACTGCGCACTAATGGCTCTAGGTTTTAGACTTGCACAAAATTTTTGGTGTTTTATTCTGGGCCTGGAAGGCTATAATGACATGGTGATGAAATCATGGCTGAGCCATCCTTTGTCTTTATCAAATCATCGTCCTTTCCATCTCCTTGTAAACCTAATGAGTAAGCAGGCCCTGCAACAAACTCGGTAGTGGCATAACGCATAAGTTAAGAACATGTATGCTGGATTATTGCTGACATAGGATTGCATATTCAATTGATCGGTTTTGTTTTGAATCCCATGGAAGCAACACCCTTTCGCACTTTTATTTTTTTTAGACTAGGTAGCAAAACTCCAACAAGAATACTTCACATCATATGGTATAAGTCAATTGAAGAATTCATGACGAATTATATCAATGTGCTACTAACTCAGGTACTTGAAAATGACTAAATTTTTCAGAAAACAAATAGACAATGTTAGTGATACTGGCTTGTGTAGTGCCGACCATGATATTTTGTTTCCCCGGAGCAAGAATCCAAGATGATGCCTATAGATAGTTTGATGTAAGAAACTTACGACATAGTTTCTGAAACCAACTATCCTTATATGTACCCGAATAAAGCCATAAAGTTTCAAAACTGTAGTCCGTACTCAGTTCGCTCGAATTTGTTGCCCTTGTGTTAAATTGGAATGCCAAGTGCATCTTTCAGAAAGGTAGAATGATTTGTTTCCTTGTGCTAAATTTCTTTCAGAAAGGTAGAATGTCTAATACGTACTTTAGACAAGTTTGAGATAACACACATCAATATGACTTGAGCTGAATGCACTGAATGCTTTTGTTAGTGTTGGTGGGGGTGCGCCAGGCCAAAAAATTAATTTAATATCGTGTGAGCCAATGACTCACATATCAGATATTAAACTGATATCTATTTTTGTGATTTATCAATGTATCCATTATATGACAACTTTTGATTTATCCTATACTTTTGTGTATTTAGCGGGCCTATTTTCCCCAGCATTTGCAATGACTTCTTTGTTTCTTCATGTTCAAAAAATAAGATTGTCTAGATTCATATGAAGCATACGCTTTTATAACTAACCAATTTGATGAATTATTTCACACCATCCGTGATTTAGTAAAGGTCGTGGCAAATACATAAGGAAGATAACACACTGCGTGCGCGTTGCAAACGGCCAGACGCATGAGCCATTTTTTCACAACACTCCTCGTCCTAACACCCCCAACTGCGTGATGCAAATGCACACAAATGTCGTCGCCATAACCAGAATCCCGCAACGCACTTAATGAATCGGTATATAAGTCCATATTATCTAAATATAACTTTAGGTTAGATGCGAATGAGTTTGTTAACCAAAACGCTAGACACGCCTTTTCCACCACGAAAGCGGATAAGAGACCTTATTTCCGACTACGCAAACCCAATTACAATTTATCAATCGGGGATCTATCAAAGTCATCGGGCTGATGGACGCTCGAAAGGTTTATCCTCGCAATCATCATTTTAAAACATATAGGCCAAGCAATAATGGCATGGTCCGTATAGGCCCGTGACGGACCGGAAAATTATGCCTAGCGCGCCAGTTGGGCGCAGTCCATAACTCCCTGATGCGCAACTATGATGCTACAGACCGGACCTTTAAACTAGGCGAATGCATGTTCATTTTCCCTTGCAAGCATGCTCATTAAGCATGATGCAGCTAACTTAGCTTCCATACCATTCCAACTTGTCCTTTTTCTGCAAATGGTTTAAAGCCATAGAGGCTAGTGTCGATGCATTATTACATGTATCACTGGCTTTCGAGTCCTTTCTAGGCATAAAACATGCCTTGAACTTACATATAGGCCATTGCATGCCTATTTTCAACTCTTTACTTAGCTTAGGAATTGCTGAGAGCATGCACTTGTCTTGATCATGTTGTTAGAGCACTGCTCGGTCGAACTCGCATGTGTTGCTATCTCAAGCATGTTTGTCAATGTTAGTGATCAAAACTATAAGTCTTGATTTCTAGCCTATTTATAGATGTCTCGGACTAGGACATAAACTGTGTAGTTGAGCTTAGACTTCACGGCGTTCGTCATTTGAAGACGAAGAACTACTAAGGGGAGCTTGTGGAACTTCATCGACAAAAGGTATGTATAGACTGAAACTCATCTATCACTTGGAAGTCTATTTCTACTGTATCTCCTATATTGAGACATAAGTCGTATTACGATATAGTTTTCTATATACACATTTGAGATTTTGAGCTGAGTTTATCTCGCTTATATATTTCTCGAAATATGTGTTGGCAAGCTTTCGCTTCGACCAAGTTCATCTTATATCGTGTGAAAATTGCCGAGTAACATCTTACATGGTTTGTGTGATACAATCATTTGGTGTAGTCATGGAATGTTTCGTTATGATTATTTCAATATCTTGAAAATTGTTTTGATGCTAATAGTGTGTGAAAACGGATATTGTCATCCTCTAAGAAAGTTTTAATGATTGAAATAAGAGTTTAGAACACTTAACCATTATTGGATATGTCATGTGGTGCACTCTTGCACATATGTAATCCATGTCCGGGAACCATAATATGCGCACCCGTTCGCGTACCTGTTGGTTTGAGAAACGGGAACCTAAGTATGCGTACCGTTTTGCGTCTTTGGCGTACGGAGTTCATGTCCGAGAATTTCTTTGGGATTGAAAGTATGCGTACCCGTTTGCGTCTTTGGCGAAACCCAATCTTGGTCAGGTATTTCAAGTATGCGTACACGTTTGCATACTTGAAGGTTAAAGTTCTAAAATCGGTTATGAACATGAACATAAACATTTATATAATAAGGAATTCAATATTTGCAAACCGTGGCTATAATGTTCTTGATTGATTCAAGTGAATCAAACCGATTTTGCTTCAATTGTGTTCTTATATACTTCTATGAGAATATAACAATTGAACGGCTCTTTAACTAGTTTCATTTGAGTCATTTGAACTAGTTATGGTTAAGATGAATAAGGTTGATATGAGAGTAATCATATGGCTAACCTCGGTTAACTATTTGTGAGCCAACATGGTGTACACGTTTGGGTACGGTTACATAAACCTAAATGAGGGTACATTTCATTTGTGTGTAACAAGCTAAGTTTGATCTAACCGTTGAAACATATTAGCTTGGTTGAATCGGGTTTTTCATCTAACGGTGAATATTGAATGCTTTGTTACCAAGGTAAATTAGATTGCAAACCCTGATTTGAAAACCATATAAATGAGAACTCTAGAAACTGGGAAACCTAATCCCCACACCTCTTGTGTGTTACTAGTTGCATAAACTAGAGTCGATTCTCCTTTAACCTTAGGTTTCTTCGAGACCCTGTATGGTAAAGACTTCAAAGACTTCATTGGGATTGTGAAGCCATACCCAATTATTTTCTTTGTAGTTGCGTGTTCTGATCTTGCCCGATTCTATCGTATTGAGTACAATTGAAATAATTGACTCGGGATTAATTTCTCCGATAGGCAAGATAAAAGTAATCACAAACATCTTCGTCTCGTCGTTTATGATTCCACAATATCTTGTTTCACTAGTCGATTAAGATTATTGTGAGGTGATTGATAATACTAGGCTGTTCTTCGGGAATATAAGTCCGGGTTATCAATTGGTTCATGTTCACCTTGATTTATCAAAAGACGAAACAAAAACTCTTGGGTATTTCTGTGGGAGACAGATTTATTCAATCTATATACTTTTTTGTGTGAGACATATTTGTTTATCAAGTCTTCGACTTTGGGTCGTAGCAACTCTTGGTTGTGGGTGAGATCAACTTAGGGAATCAAGTGTGTAGTATCCTGCTTTGGGATCGAGAGACGTAAGGAACATGGCTGTACCTTGAATCAGTGTGATATTGATTAGGGTTCAACTACAATCCAGTATGAAGTTAATTTGTAGTAGGCTAGACTCTAGAGTCTGTAGCGTCTTAATACAGTGTGGTTTTCAAACTGGACTAGGTCCCGGGGTTTTTCTGCATTTGCGGTTTTCCTCGTTAACAAAATTTTGGTGTTTGTGTTATTTCTTTTCCGCATTATATTTTGTTATATGATTGAAATATCACAGGTTGTGCGTTAAGATCAATCAATTAGAATATCTAACTTTTGGTTGTTGATTTAAATTGATTGACACTTGAACATTGGTCTTTGGTATCGTTCAAGTTGTTTCACATAATAATCAGGCTCGTGGATTTCTATCTGTCTGATTTGCTGATTACATTGTGAAACAGAGATATTAAACTCTTTGATATACTTTACTCTAGATTGAGTCTGACTGTCTAGTTGATTCTCTCGAAAGTATATTAGAGTAAGTCCTCTCAGATTTCCAAACGAATTGTTGGGTATGGTTGTTAGATCCCCGTATTTTCAATTGGTATCAGAGCAGGCAAACACAATAAAGACCTCATAAGTCTGTGTTTATAGCGATCTGATATGGAAAGTAGTGTTATCTCAATAAATGCACCACCAGATCCAGGGATTCCAGAATTCTCTTCAATGTCTGATTTAATTAAGTTTGTAGAAGAAATTCTATATAAACCTCCACCAGGTTTAAAATCCCTTGAAGTTTTTTCAGGAATTGAAAAGTGTTAGAGCAAGGCTCGGTTGAACCCACCATGCGTTGGTATGTCAAGTTTGGTTGTCATATTTTAGTGAATCAAAACTCATGTTAAGAGTCGCTTGATTATGTACTAGAGTTAAACTTCGCATAGGTTAGCTTGAAAGTATTAGGATATGGGACATTACAAGTATTGCGAAGACTTGAAGATGTGAAGAAGCAAGGAGCTATAACGACAACAATCATCCTTCCACTTGAGGTTAGTGATATTTCACTTGAATTGTTTCATTCCCTAACGTATCTTTCAAGTCGTGCATATTGAAAACATAACTGCGAAGCATATTTGAAATCTAGATAGACATAGTATTAAGGAATACAATACGAGGTTTATTGCTTAACCATTAAACTTTGTATATAAGACATCGCCATAATCATTTGAATGTTATTGTGATTATGTATGGGTATGAGGTGAGGATTTCATCTTAGGGAACAATGTTTACAAGTGTTCTAAGGAAGTAAGTTCATAAACTTGTTTGTGAACCGAAAAGGAAATTGCCAGGTGTTATTGGTTTTGTTATTAATTACATATCTTATGAACAACCAATATGTGTGATAGAGTATAACCGCTCACAACTTGTTGTGTTCTTGGTAGAACTGTTCACAAAGGCATGACTTATGTATTGGTATAACTTTTATTAGTAAAACCGATCTTAAGTAATCACACGTAGTATGATCAGATTTTGTATGTCTGACCTTGTAAGGGAAAGGGAACTGATCCTTGTAATGGAAAGGGAACCGATCATAGTAAGGGAAAGGGAACCGATCCTAGTAAGGGGTGCAGTACATCAAAGGTAACCGATCCTTGTATGGGGTGCAGCAAGGTTTATATCAGAAAGGGGAACCGATCCTATGGACATGTGCAACACATATAATTTAGATATCATATATATGTGGGGAACCGATCCTAGTACCTAGTCAACCAAACTTTTTGGAAGCTAGTGTGACTATGCACAATACTCACATGGAGGTAGAACCGAAACTTGTTTTGGTAGAACCGTAAACCCATGATTGTGATTGAATGTTGGTTTAATCAATTACATAGTTCTTAGCAGAGTTTTCGAATGAAGAAAAGGCACTTGCAAAGCAGAATTCAGATGGTTTGAATGCTATTATTCATGTTGTAAGTCGCGACCTACAACATCATGTGTCAACATGTCAAACTTCGAAAGAAGCTTGGGATAATCTTCAGATCGTATTCGAAGGAAATTCTTCAGAGAAAGAAGCTAGAATTCAAACCCTCACTTCCGAGTGTGAAAACCTTCGAATGGATGACAACGACATTTTTGAGGATTTTCACATTAAAATCTCTGAGATAATTAATGCCTCTTTCTCGTTAGGAAAGACTATTTCTGAAAAGGATATAGTATGCAAGATTCTCAGATCGTTGCCATCTAGATACGATTCTAAGAAGCATGCAATCGTTGAAGCTAATGATCTTTCGTATCTATCTAGAAGTTCCTTAGTTGGAAAAATAAAGATCTTTGATCAAGAAATGTTGTCTAAACAAAAGGACAATCTGGGCTATAAAGCCATAAAAGGAGCTTCGACTCAATATTCGGAAGATTCCGATGATCAAAAAGATCTCTTTTCTGAAGATGAAGGAGAAATAAACCATCACTTGTCTCTTATTACTCAACGACTGAAAAAATTGTTGAGACATCGAAAAAGAGGAGCACATGTGTCAAAAGGAAAAGTGTTCCTCCACTTAAATGTGAAGACACCTGGGATGATGATGATGTTATTCCCCAATGTTACAAGTGCAGAGGCTTTGGCCATATCTATCCAGACTGTCCAACCAAGGACACACAGTGGAAAAGAAAAGCTTATACTGCTACTCTTGATTATTGTCCTAATGAGAATAATCAAGTTGATGAGATAGATCATGTTGCAACTATTGCAGAAACCTGTGATTCTGAAACCCTTCCAAACATAGATACTCATGAAGAGTTCAATCCTTTGATTTTCGAAAAAACATTTCCATGTAAAGATAAAAGAACTCATCTTCTTAAGTATGACATTTTTGAAATAAAGTCATCGCTTGATCAACTCAAACAGAGTTTTCTGAATGATAAAGAGAAATTTAACAAGTGTCTAAAGAAAATCGAGATTACTCAATGTTCCGAAAGAGTACAAGTATCTAAACTCATCCCCGACATTCATTCTTGTCAAGATGAGATTAGGGTGTTAAAAGCAAAAAATCATAAATTGAGAGAGAGACTCAATTTCTTTGAAAATTCATCACCTAGGTTGAATGATTCAAGAAACAAGAAGGCAAGAATAAAGAGATATGAGGGATCCGATTCCAAGAAGCGTAATAATTCTGGTGTTTGCTTTCTGTGCAAACTAAGTGGGCATTTTCAAAGGGAATGTTTAAATACAAAACATAGAGAGATTGTATAAAACCCGAAAATCAAGATCTAATCGTAGATCGAAAATCTCTTCGAAATAAGAGAATAAGCTCCTTGAGTATCATGATCCCACAACAAGACTAAGAAGTGAATCTAAGTGCTCAAACATTCTGTTGAAATCTCCAAAGGAAAAAAATTCAACAACCAGATTATGATAGTCTAACCAATTATCATGAATCCTTACGACTTACCCTTAATAATATGGAGTAAGGATACTGATGTAAATATTTTGTTTTAAATATTTCTAAAAATTAATTTTTCGGTTATGAAAAATATTCTCAAAGATCTTTGAAGAAAAGTTCTAAAACTTATAAGAGGTAAAATATATTGCCTCATTTTCGCAGAGTTCTGTCAAAAATGTCCACCTCTAGTTGCAGTTCTCGAAAAACCGAAAAAGTCTGGAAAATATTGTTTCCAAACGAGAAACTTCGTCTTGAATCGTCTGATGGAGATTCTGATTCATCTCCAGTGCTTCAGCATGATGTTCCTAATGAAGAGATCTCCTCTCTCAATGATAATCTTCTCAAGAATCTTTCACTAAAGCTGGATATAATTTTATGTGAAGTAAGGAACATGGAAAAGGATTTGAAAAAGGAAGTTACAGAAGTCAATAACAATGTTGTGAGTCTTGAATCTAGGCTCGTGATCATTGAAGATGATTGGAATCCAGTGAAATCTGCGGATCCAGTTTCAGCATTGGATGAAAACTCTAAAAAATCTATTTCAGAGTTTCACAAATGAGAAGAAAAATAGACATCAATTTTTGATTTCTTTCATTGATTGTATTGGTCTATTATGAATAAAATTATGTGATTGGTAATTTTTCTTGTGATAGTTTTTGGTTTACATAGCCTGTGCTTAATTGCTTTTACCTTATTTCTATGTATGTTTATGGGATGTTTGATTTCGGTTTTACTACCTTAATATTCGATCTCATATTGTGAACCTCATGGTTTGGGTGACTTTTTGATTTAGCAGGATTAAGTTCTAGCCCTTGTAGGTAGGCTTTATCAAAGGATTATGAGGGGTTATAATAGAAACAATATGTGAAAAAGTCACAATATGTTGAATCGGTTTTGGTTTAACATAAAAGCATATGTGTTTCGACGGTTTTCAACTTTTGCTTGCAATTTTTAAAACCGGTTTTCAACCTTTCTCTGGTAAAGGTTGAGGTGTGTTGTTATTCTTTTGTTCATGCATAAGGATGACAACGTGGTGATTGATGCGTGTCGTAACCACAACAAATTAATCAATATTTTTCACCTAATTAACAAGTAATATAGTGTAGTCAAGTTCGTTCCCACGAGGAGCAAGAGTTTTTAGTTGTTTAATTGTCACAAAAAGGGGGGTTTGTTTTATAAATCAAAAGAAAATAAACAAATCAATTCAAAGATAAAGTTGAAATCAATAAGAGAAACAAGATCAAGGAATCCTTCTTCGTTGCAAAACAATGATTCAAGTTATGTTCTTTTCCACTTTTTATTAGTCACAGATTATCACCAACCGTAGGTAAAACAGCTAAATCAGTGCTAAACCCCTAAATCCCTTGTATCACCGGATACGGAAGTTCTCGACTACCGGATTCTATTTACCAAACCACATAGTAGTAGATCACTCAAGATGTAATTTAAATAAACGCATTAAGATTTATGAACTTATTAGGTTGATATTAGTAGTTAGACTCTTAGATCAAGGTCTACTTGCTAACGTTTTTATCACACACAATTGCTCCACGGAATCCCTCCGCAAGGTCTCGTGTTTGCTACTTGTGTAAAGAGTCAAGAAACGATTACTTATCCCCTAACTTTTGTGAACCTCATATTGTGAACCTCATGGTTTGGGTGACTTTTTGATTTAGCAGGATTAAGTTCTAGCCCTTGTAGTTAGGCTTTATCAAAGGATTATGAGGGGTTCTAATAGAAACAATATGTGAAAAAGTCACAATATGTTGAATCGGTTTTGGTTTAGCATAAAAGCATATGTGTTTCGACGGTTTTCAACTTTTGCTTGCAATTGTTAAAACCGGTTTTCAACCTTTCTCTAGTAAAGGTTGAGGTGTGTTGTTATTCTTTTGTTCACGCATAAGGATAACAACGTGGTGATATTTCGATATCAATTCTCCCTGGACGAAGATGTAATCATATTGGAGAAGTGGATGCGAAATTTGAGGTAACAATCTTGTTAGTTAATTGTTTTCTTGTTTAAGAAAATCCTGAGTTTATATTATATATATTTGTTGCTTTTGCTTTACAAAATTTCGGTTCAATTGATATTTATTCCATGATGTGTGTGTGGATGTGTGTTTCAATTGGTTCCGGTTAAGAAAAACTATTTATCTTGCTTTATTGTGTGGTATCAATTTTTTAGGCTTACAAAATTTCGGTACAATTGATGTGTGTGTGTGATTCAATTGGTTCCGGTAAAGAAAAACTATTGTTATCTTGCTTTTGTATGGTATCAATTGTTTAGGCTTACAAAATTACGGTGCAATTGCGGTGCTTATAATGTCTATGTTGTTTCAATTGCTTTCGGTTGAGGTGAATAATTATGCAAGTTGATTTATTTTGGTTTGTATGAATTATTTATGGCTTAACGAAATAATGAGTTGTTTAGTCCAATTCGATTCCGGATAAGATAAACTAAGTTAATTCTGATCTTAGTTAGACTTATCGAAGTGAGGTTTCGGTTATTCAAGTCTAATCGAATGCCTAAACAAGAAATGCTAGTTAACTAACCTAGTACTTGTCTTGTTTAAAATTTAAAGGTCTAAGTTTATGGATAATTAGTTTATGGAAAAATGAAGTTTATCTTTTTTTGGTCTTATCGAATTAAGCGGTTGTTTTTGAACAATCGGTTTAGCAAAGGGACTAATATGCTTAGTTGTTTTTGGTTTGCTAAACTAAATTGGAAAAATTGTTTCGGGCAATTGTTTCCTTGGTAACATATCAAAATAAGACTACTTGTAGTTTTGGTTTTGATATTGGTTATCAGAACATGATGTGTGGAACCCTCGTACCTAACTCTACAGGTTTGCAAGTCTATTATGAGATTTGTAAGATTCTTTTCGTGTTGTCCTTTATTTTTCGTTTCTTTGTCATTTTTGTGACAAAAAGGGGGAGAAATATATGGAGTAAACAGGTGATGCTGGCATTGATTTTTATATTGATTGGCATCGCTAGGGAAAAGAACATTGGTACTTGAATGTTTTTATCTAACGAAAGAGTGAAAGCACAGACTAAGGGGGAGTAACATGTCATATGATTGGTATAACAAAGATGTGCGGATTGAATATCTACTTATCGTCCTTAGGGGGAGTAATAGCTTTGTTATTATAATGTCAATAGCGACATTTTCAAGGATTGAATGTAAGCAGTTTCATTGTGCCATTGAATCGGGAATCAAGCGGATTGTAATGAATTATTGTAATTTGTTTATCCATATGATGTAAGAGTTTTCTCACTAAAATTGACAAAGGGGGAGATTGTTAGAGCATGGCTCGGTTGAACCCACCAAGCGTTGGTATGACAAGTTTGGTTGTCATATTTTAGTGAATCAAAACTCATGTTAAGAGTCGCTTGATTATGTACTAGAGTTAAAATTCGTATAGGTTAGCTTGAAAGTATTAGGATATGAGACATTACAAGTATTACGAAGACTTGAAGATGTGAAGAAGCAAGGAGCTACAATGACAACAATCATCCTTCCACTTGAGGTTAGTGATATTTCACTTGAATTGTTTCATTCCCTAGCGTATCTTTCAAGTCGTGCATATTGAAAACATAACTGCGAAGCATATTTGAACTCTAGATAGACATAGTATTAAGGAATACAATACGAGGTTTATTGCTTAACCATTAAACTTTGTAGATAAGACATCGCCATAATCATTTGAATGCTATTGTGATTATGTATGGGTATGAGGTGAGGATTTCATCCTATGGAACAATGTTTACATGTGTTCTAAGGAAGTAAGTTCATAAACTTGTTTGTGAACCGAAAAGGAAATTGCCAGGTGTTATTGGTTTTGTTATTCATTACATATCTTATGAACAACCAATATGTGTGATAGAGTATAACCGCTCACAACTTGTTGTGTTCTTGGTAGAACTGTTCACAAAGGCATGACTTATGTATTGGTATAACTTTTATTAGTAAAACCGATCTTAAGTAATCACATGTAGTATGATCGGATTTTGTATGTCTGACCTTGTAAGGGAAAGGGAACTGATCCTTGTAATGGAAAGGGAACCGATCATAGTAAGGGAAAGGGAACCGATCCTAGTAAGGGGTGCAGTACATCAAAGGTAACCGATCCTTGTATGGGGTGCAGCAAGGTTTATAGCACAAAGGGGAACCGATCCTATGGACATGTGCAACACATATAAGTTAGATATCATATATATGTGGGGAACCGATCCTAGTACCTAGTCAACCGAACTTTTGGGAAGCTAGTGTGACTATGCACAATACTCACATGGAGGTAGAACCGAAACTTGTTTTGGTAGAACCGTAAACCCATGATTGTGATTGAATGTTGGTTTAATCAATTACATAGTTCTTGAAAGTCAGATGAACCAATTCTAAACTTGTTTGGAAGTGTGGCAAATCGGTTTCAAGGTTGTAAGTGTGAAAGAGAACTTACAAAGTTAAGATGTCGACAAACTTTGAACACGTGATGTGAATGTTTATTTCTATAATTGTTCAAAGATATTCCTTAACGGCTAAGGGAAGAGAATCCCAGGATCGAAACATAAGTAAGTTAAGAATCTTTTAATTAAGGTTATTAATTTCATTTTGTAGGGAAATTACAGAATTAGTAATGTGCATTTACTAATTAGATTTTTCGAGAGATTTCGATCGTTATTTTTGGACAGAGCATTTCCAAGAATTATGAAAACCGAATATGTGCTTTTATGAATATCTTGAGAATATTATCGGTTTTGGAAATTCCTTGGTGTCCAAACTTCCTTGTCTATAAATACACGAAGTTTGCCTTTCTAGCAAACTAATCCTTCATAACAACAAATTTACTCTTTTGTTGTTGTTATTGGTGTAACCGCCTATTCGGAGAGGAGAGTAACCTAATTAGGCGAAATCTCTTACGTCCGCTCAATTTAAAGTCTTCTTTGGGATTGAGAAGCTCTAGCGCGACCCGTTGGTGGGAAACTAGATAATTGATGTTTATCTTTGTTTTCGATTGATTTGATTGACTAACGGTGGTTGAAATCTGATTGCACCTAGTTTGTTTATTCTTGAGAATCTTATCTTCTGATATAAGGTTCACTCAAACTAGTTCAGAGTTTCGACAGGGATCTTTAGACTGTTGTTAGTTTTAAAGACGATCTTGTGATAATCCATTGTTAATAGACTCCGTTCTGTGCGTGATTGATCACAAGAGATTCAAGTGATTGTGTGCAAGTTTTTATTGAAGATTTAAGAAGATTTGAAGACAAAGAAGATATTGAAGATCGACTTGGGTTTTATAATCTTTGGTGTGCACAATACTTGTTTCGGTAAAAGAGGATCCAATTAATAATCGGTTTATCCTTGTGGTAGATTGGATTGATTAATTGAGTAGATCGGCATCAATACGTTTCCTTGTGATTAAAGGTATTGATTGGCTTAATCTTAAATGATTACCTTTGGGTGATTGAACATAAGATAGATCTAAGGACCCGATGAAGGAGTTTATGTTAAGATAAACAGAAGAGCCTTTGTCCGACTCATATCACTTGGTTGAATAGAGTTGATACCAAACAGATTTGTTGTTCCTTTACTGTTTGGAATACGAACCAAAGGAATTGTTCTACTTGACTTATTCACAAGTCGGAGGCGTGGGAATACGAGATAGAACTAAGTGAACTATAGGGTTAGTTACTTGGTCTCAACTATATGAAGTTAGGTGTAATTTTGTGTAGCGGCTTAATCTTGAGAGTATTCAATTCCGGACAAGGTTCCGGGGTTTTTCTGTATTTGCGGTTTCCTCGTTAACAAAATCTTGCTGTGTCATTTACTTTTATTTTCCGCATTGTAATTATTTTATTATAATTAAAGTAAATCACACAAACGTTAATTCCTATTTACTTGATAAGCAATCCTATTGTGTTTGGTTAAGTCAAAACCTTTGTATCAAGTAAACATACTTCGTTGTTATATTATCTCGATCTCGTATCCATAGATGATCACACGAAGTGTGAACCGATTAGTTGCATTGTCTCGACTCAGTCCATAGACAATCAATTTCTTAGAAAGGACTTATAGGTAGGAAAAGTAGTAAAAATAAGAATCATAAAGCATTGGGCTTGAAGTATATTTGGGTACCCTCGCCTTAGCTTGAGGTATATTTGGGTACCCTCGCCTTTTCAAAAAGAAACTTGAAAGCCTAACTTCTGATGTTGATCTATATCTCCAGAATGAACAAGAATCTCTTGACAGGCTAAATCATGTTATGATGGATAATATTTATGTTGAGGTTGATATTGATTTGTTAATCAGTAAGAGAAATGCTCCTCCTCCATGTAATCTTTTTAGTTGGAACAAACTAAACAATTTACATGAGGAGTTTAAATTTCAGTCATATGAGTATATCACCTCAAAGCATGAATTGATTCAGTAGTCAATTCTTGATACTCCCTATCAAGATAATGGTAATGTCTTCTCTTATGAAGAAGCTAGGACGTCTCCTTTCACCAAAAGAGTTTCCCTTCACAGTACTAAATATTATCTGATGAATCTGTTCTTTATAAGTTGGAAAAAAGGAAATCAGAAACTCAATTTTCCTTGGGTTCTCTTGAAGTTCCTTGATAAGCTTATAAAAACAATGTTCTGGGTTTTGCTTGTTTTTGAAGTTTGTAAGAGTTGTTGGAAATAAACCATCTCCTGGTGTCATGGAACTCAAGACTAGTCCACACTGTGTCTTTGTGTCCACATGTCTCGGCTCAAGAGGTTTATTTGTTGAGTCTCTACTCCAAATATCTGATTTTGGTTATCCAAACAAGTCCCTCTTGCACACGTGTGGATCACACTACTTGAACTCGGTTCCCGTACATTTTAATCCTATTCCAGAACGCACCCGAACCAGCTCAAATCCACCGCTCGACACATTTAAAGAGAAAAGGCTTTGGTTTCTTCTCCTTCTCCTTTTTCTTCTTCATCTCCTATGTTCACAAACGAAGAAGAAACTCAATTGTTCATGAAGTGTTGATTCCCCTAACCTCAATTTTCAACCATTTTGAGCGTTCTTAGGCTCATTTTTCTCACAACAGGAAAATACGTCACGGGTTGGCACTTGTTTCATGTTTTCTTGCGGCCGTGAAAGTCTACTATTTACATCATTTCGTGTACTCAACTGAAAAATTTGTTTTAAAGGCTCAGGAACAACTTCCAGTGCATCCCTTGTGCAGCCGTTCGTGGACTCGAGTAAGTATTTACCTCTTCTCTCTTTCCTTGCAACTATGGCACATAGGAGACGAACTCAGGGTGAAAACTCAAGAGGTCAAAATAGGGATGAGTCTTTCTACGACCCTAGTATATGTGCTAGGTTTGTCAACCCATCGGCTCGTGTTCTATATTTGGAGTACAAGAACAAACAACCAATCTTTGAAAGATATTATGATGAATCAGAGGTTGAGGTACAAGGTTTATCCGATTTTTTCAAAAATCATTCATGGGGCATCATACACAAACCATTAGAAACTGCTCGCATTGAGATGACTACACAATTTTATGCAAATATTCATGATCCAGACCCAGCCAATTGCATGTTCAAGACTATGGTAGGAGGAACTATTTTCACCGTGGATCGTCATATTATTGCTTATCTGTTATGTATAACTCATGTTGGTAGCACTCGATTTCCTCCTCCTAAGAATGAAAGATTGTCTCCACAAGTGGTGTTAAATCGTCTCTTTGATCGAGATGTCTCTCGGAGAGATGGCAAGATCTTTATTGGTGGTGCTGGGTTGTTTCTCAAATTTGCTGCAAAACTTATTGTGGCTAACATGATGCCAAGCACTATTGACAACAATTTATGGACCAGGTCGCTTGTTGAATTTGTCTGTTATATTGTTGAAGGAAGGAACATTGATTTCTGTGGATTTATTGTTCATCATATGATAAGTGTGAAACATACTTCAAAGAAAACTCCAGGCTTTCCTTGTCTCGTCTCAAGGATTTGCAGTCACTTTAACATTACTCCTTTTGGATCTGATAGTGGTGGTCCAAAGGTTTTGAGTATCGAAAGCATCAGAAAGATGAAGCAATTCTCAACAAGTGCCTCAACAAGTACTTCTGCAGCTACAAATGTTGAACTTGTTCGTCTTCAAGATGAAGTCAATTGCATGAAGGAGCAATTGGAGTATGCTGGAGCAGAACATTCTGATATAATCGAGAAGTTTTATGAAATTGCTAGAGATTACACTACACCATATCCTGGAATTTGCAACATTTCAATTTCGGGGGTGTGCAACGGATATACACGTTGCAACATGGAGCAACGCCAATATCCGTTGCACACCTAAAGATACGTTGCGCAAAATAAATAGCATTGATTTATTAAAATGAAATTATTGGAGCAACATATTTGATATTATTAAAACGTTGGGCTGTCATGACATTTACGTAGTATCAGGCATTTTCATGGACTTTTAGTAATCTGGTTTCCGTCTTCAGGTTTTTTGTTTTTATTTTTATTTTACACATTTATTTTCACATCCTCTCTCTTTCTTTCTGGGAAATTTCAAAACCTAGAGATTTCTCCGAGAAATCTCAGGAATCAAAACCTTGTAATCAAAATCTTCACTCGTATTATAGGAAAGAGTGACAGAGCAGAAGTGGCGATTTGAATTAGAAAGGGGAAAACGAGATTTTGGAAAATCTCATCTGATGTCGGATTACGCCGAAGGGGGTTTCCATTAGAAAAATCTGCTCCGTCTTCATATTATTCTTCTTCATCTCGATCCGAATCTGAAATCCATCAATTAAGCCATGTTTGGTAAGTAACTCAGAAACCCTAAGAAATTATCGATTATAAAGAGGAGTAGATCTGGTCCGATGTCGAAGTATTAAGTAGGGGGATTCGGTATGAAAATCTCCTCTTCTGTTGCGATGCCAACTCCTAACCAAACTAGTTTTCCTTAATTAATTCGTTTTACTTTGTTTAGTTAGTTTCCTTATTTAATTAAACTTTTTAAATTCAACATCTTATTGGCTTGAACAACAAGCTCAGTAAACTATAAATACTTTATTTCAAGTTGTAAGGAGTATCAATCAATACAACTCAGTTTTTCTTTAAGTTTGTCTACTGCTAAGGTTGCTAACCCCAAAGAAAAAGGGTTTTATCCTAGGGTTTTTAGTTTCTTGTGTTCTTAATCCAGTGTAAAGGTCTAGAACCTAACACCTGGATCAGAGCCAGATCAGATCAAATCTCAAAAATTCGACCAATTTTTTTACAATGACTTATACAAAAGAATTGAAAAGTCTTCAAGATAGTATTACAGGTGTGGCAGAAAAGCTTGATACACTTACGGATACTATTACAAAGCTTCATATGCATGATGAAGATCAAAAACGTGAGAAGCAAGCTGCAAAACTCTAACAACGGGATGATGCAAGAACGTCTCTGTCAAACAAGCTTACAACATCTCTAAATTCAACTCTTACCACAACAATGGAAACTTCCTTACATATTGTGTTTAGGTAATTTTTACCTCAGTTTCAACAACGTATTGGCGCTGCTCCACCACCACCTCCACCACCCACACCTCCAATTAATGATGCTGCACCGCAATAGCCTAGACCTTTTAACAATATCAAGTTTCCAAACTTAAGTGGTGAAGATCCGGATGGATTTTCAATGCCGACTAGTATTTTAGCGTTTATAACAATTCTGATGCCCTCAAAATTATTATTGCTTGTGGACATCTCAAAGGTGAGGCCAATATTTGGTATAGATGGAAAAAAACCAGAGTTAATGTAACTACATGGTTGGAATTCTGCAACTTGATTAGCGCTCAATTTAATCCTGAAAAAGTTTGTTGATGCTAGATTAGCCATTAGCACGATTGACCAAAAAGGTTCGGTTCGTCAACATATCCATGAATTTGAAAAATTGCTGAATTTCGTTGATTTTCCTGAGGATTACTTGATAAGTTGTTTCATTCGTTCTCTGAAACTGCATATTGGGTCTATGGTTAAACTGCTTGCACCACAAACATTGGATGATGCCTACACTAAGGCAATTCATCAAGAAGAAGCTTGTGCAGTAACTAAGTTTCTTCCAAGACAACCATATCGCCCTCCACCAGTCAGGAATGTAACTACTACTCAACCTACTCAGTTCAAAAAGCCTATTCCTCCTTGAGCTAAAAGATTATCACAAGAAGAACAACGAGTAAGAAGGGAACAAGGTCTCTGCTTCAACTGCGACGAATTTTACAGGCCGGATCATGTTTGTGTGAACCCCCAGATTAACTATCCTAGATACTGCTGAGGAGATTAATGAAGTTTCTACAACACCATCTGAAGTTGTACCTATTACTGAAGAGAAGCTTCTCGCTTTTGAGGTTGTAGACTCGACTGACGCTGAGCTAAAATTTTCCTTCAATTCATTCATGGGATCTACTTTTCCACGAACTATGTGAATTACTGGTAACACTAAAACTCAATCTATTATAGTTTTGCTTGATTCAGGCTCCACTCATAATTTCTTATCTGTGGCTAACAAATGTGGTTATGAGATCCACTCTAAGAAATCTCCACTAAGTGTCACAGTTGGTGATGGAGGGCATCTGGACACTAGAGGTTATTGTTTAGATGTTCCTATATGACTTCAACAATATGAATTTACCACTGATTTCCATTTGCTTGATATTAGTGGATGTGATGCAGTTTTGGAAGTTCAATGGTTAAGAACGTTAGGACCAATTAAATGGGATTTTACAAAGTTAACCATGCAGTTTCACATTAATGACGCAGTTGTTTTATTAATAGGGAACAACAAATCATCAGTAATGATTTTAGAAGCAAAATCAATGCAACGTTTATTACATCAGGAAAATCATGGGATTTTTTTTCAAATATATGCATTAAATACTTCCATGAATGCTTCTTCAGTTATCCCCCCAGAGATGCAGCAATTACTTTCTCGGTTTGATGATATATTTCAATTACCAACTGCTCTTCCTCCAGAACGTGTTCATGATCACCGTATTCCATTATTACCAGATTCTTCTCCTGTTAATGTGCGTCCATATAGGTATCCTCATTTTCAAAAAGACGAGATAGAGAAGATAGTTACTGAGCTTCAACAAGCTGGCTTTATTCGACCAAGTACGGGTCCTTATTCTTCTCCCATCTTTATGGTTAGAAAGAAAGATGGCTCTTGGCGTATGTGTGTGGATTACAGGGCCTTAAAAAAAACTGACCATTAAAGATCGTTTTCCCATTCCAACGGTCGATGAATTATTTGGTGCAGCTGTGTTTACTAAACTGTATTTACGTTCTGGGTATTATAAGATCATACTTTATCAACAAGATATTCCAAAAACTTCTTTCAGCACACATGATGGTCATTTTGAATTTTTGGTTATGCCTTTTGGATTATCGAATGCACCTGCAACCTTTCAGAGTTTAATGAATCATATCTTCAGGCTACACTTACGGAGGTTTGTCCTTGTTTTCTTTAATGACATATTAGTCTATAGCAAGAACATGTTTGACCATCTAGAACATTTAGCTATTGTGTTTAATATTTTACGCACTAATAAGTTGTTTGTCAAAGATTCAAAGTGCACTTTTACACAACCATCTGTTGGATATTTCGGCCACGTAATTTCTTTTGCAAGGGTTTCAGTTGAGAATGATAAGATACAGTGCATATTGTCTTGGCCACTTCCGACTACAATTAAAGAGTTGAGAGGTTTTCTTGGTTTAGATGGTTACTATCGAAAATTTGTGAAGGATTTTGGTAAAATCAGTGCTCCTCTAACATAATTACTCAAGAAAGATGATTTTCATTGGACTGAACAAGCTATTGCTGCATTCAAACTGTTGCAACAGGCTCTCACTACAACTCCAACTCTGGCACTTCCAGATTTTACAAAAGAATTTGTGTTGAAAGTGATGCATCTGGAAATGGCATTGGGGTTGTTTTAATGCAATCAAAGCAACCAATTGCATTCTTTAGTAAACCTCTTTCAGGCAAAAATTTAAATCTCTCTATTTATGACAAAGAGATGTTAGTTGTGGTTTCTGCAGTACAAAAATGGCGTCCATACTTGATTGGAAGGCACTTCAAGATATATACTGATCATCGTAGCCTCAAGTTATTTTTGGATCAGAAATTATCTTCAATGTAACATCATAAATGGTTATCCAAATTGTTAGCTTATGATTATGAGATAATTTTCCTTCGTGGAAAGGAAAACGTTGCAGCTGATGCACTATCAAGATGTCCAATCTAATATTTTCATATATCTACACCTATTTTTTCTGGTATTGATGACATTAGTCAAGAATGTCATAATGATACATATTTAGGTGATCTAATTCAACGGTTACGCCAAGATGCAAGATGTAAGACGCATTTCTCTTATACTTATGGTTTATTGCGTTACAAAAATCGTATAGTTGTGTCATCATCCTCTGCATGGTGTGTTAAGTTGCTTGAAGAGTTTCATTCTAATCCTATTGGTGGCCATTCTGGATACTTGAGAACTTACAAGCGACTGCAGCAAAAATTTTACTGGAAAGGGATGAAGAAATCGATAAAGTATTTTATTTCTAAGTGTGATACTTGTCAACATAATAAGTCAGAATCGATTGATCCACATGGTCTTTTGAATCCCATTCCTATTCCTGCTGACATATGGTTAGATGTTTTGATGGATTTCCAACTTCTCATCGAAAAAATTTGATTCTCGTGGTAGTGGATCGTTTATCTTAATATGAACATTTTATACCTCTCACACATCCGTACACTGCCAATTTAGTGGCTGAGATTTTTGTACGCGAGATTGTCCGTCTTCATGGCATGCCAAGGAGCATTGTCAGTGACCGTGATCCAATATTTATCAACAACTTTTGGGAAGCATACTTTGCCTTATAGAACACCAAGTTGTGTTGTAGTTCTGCATATCATCCACAATCTGATAGGCAAACTGAGGTTACAAATCGCACTTTGGAATGTTACTTACGTTGTTTTGCTAAAACAAAGCCTAGTGACTGGTCAAAGTGGTTACCATGGGCAGAATGGTGGTATAACACCAGTTTTCACTCTGCTATTAAGATGTCACCGTACCAAGCAGTGTATAGTCGATTACCACCTACAATATCATCGTATTTGCCAGGATCTACTTCTGTTCAAGCTGTTGATTCTAATTTGAAGGCAAGAGATTACACTTTAAAGCTTATGAAGTCACATTTACAAGCTGCTCAAGAAAGAATGAAGAAATATGCTGATAGCAATCGTATTGAGCGCAGTTTTGTTGTTAGTGGTTTGGTTTTTCTTCGTCCACAACCTTACATACAAAGCACTGTCGCTACCCAGGAATATTCTAAACTCTCTCCGAAATTTTATGGCCCTTTTCGTATTTTGGAGAAAATTGGATCGGTTGCTTATAGGTTGGAACTACCTGTTACAAGTCGAATTCATCCAATATTTCACGTTTCACAATTGAAACTGAAACTTGGTTCGACCAATATTGTTGATACTAATCTGCCAGTTACAGTTGACTATGCGTATTGGGAACTAGAGAGCATTTTAGAGCATCGAATGTTCAAGAAAGGAAATCATGCAACAACTAAATGGTTGGTTAAGTGGAAGGATCATTCTGTAGAAGAGGCTACTTGGGAGGATGCTGACAACCTGCTTTTACGTTTTCCGAATTTTGATGCTTGAGGGCAAGCATGTTTTTCAAGCAGGGAGGGATGTTGCGATGCCAACTCCTAACCAAACTAGTTTTCCTTAATTAGTTTTACTTTGTTTAGTCAGTTTCCTTATTTAATTGAACTTCTTAAATTTAGCATCTTATTGGCTTGAACAGCAAGCTCAATAAACTATAAATACTTTGTTTCAAGTTGTAAGGAGTATAAATCAATACTAGGGTTCTTAGTTTTCTTGTGTTCTTAATCCAGTGTAAAGGTCTAGAACCCTAACATCTTTTTCTTCTCGATCTCCGAAATCAGTTATCAATGAACCCATGTTTGGTAAGTATATGTATCCGATTATTTGTTACTAAGCGTGAATCGTACTTTGGTTAAAACGAGTCTCATGATAATCTGACGTAAAAATACAAATTGAAAACTCTATGTTTACTTGATACATCTGGGGTGATACTCATGATTAATTGAAAACCATAATTATTATTTTTTAGGTAAACCCCCTTTTTGATGATTTTCTTTTGTATTATGTAATTTTAATGTAAGGGTGTGTTTTGATTTCAGTTTTAAAATTGTCTAGATTTTGGTGATTTCAGTTTAATGTTGGTTAATTTGGTGATTTTGTTAAAGTTGTATAGATTTTGGTGACTTCAATTTAATGCTAAAAGTCTTTCAAAAGTGAATGATTTGCATATAGAGTTGGGTTTATGGCTTTGAATCACCCTCGTCTCCTAGAGATGTTGATGATGCTGATCTACCCAAATATAGATTGGAGGAAAAAATGTGCCATAACTCATGTCAAGGACCAAGGTGGTTGTGGTATGTATCAATCATCTCTCTCTCAGCTCACTCATTCACTAGAAGGACCATTATTTGACACGCACAAATCTAGAAATGGTCCAAATTTTTTTGGTTTTTTTTCTTCCTATCTTTTTAATTAGTGCTGAATGAAACTAGAACTTCTTTTAATTAGTGCTGAATAAAACCCTAATTAGGGAGCCAAAAGTTGTTTCTGTATGAAGAAGAAATCCTTAGGTTCTCAACCCCGGTTTAATATCTCAAAGGGACTTGCCCGGATAATTTACGAGTTTATGTAGTATGAAAAGTCTCTATAAAAGTTTAACTTGAACTTTTCATACGGGACTTTAGTCCCACAGTGTTTAAAATCAAACGAGTGATGTGCTTCATAATGCACCTGTTCAGCTAGCCACGCCGTGTTCGTTGAAAGGAGAGACGGTTGGCATCTCCCCTGACAGGGACGGGAACAGCTTTCGAGCTTACCTGTTACCACACATCCGGTTAAGGCTACCGCTTGGCGGATCTTACCAAATTTTTTTAATACTTTTTTTTTTCCGGGGATTTACGACATTTAACATGTACTAGGTGTGAAGCAGCCTAAGATTGGGTAAACGGAAGAAGTCAGTAAGAATGATATATTGGTGAGAGACCCCTGTTGCCGTGCTAAATCATTAAAGCCATAAAGAATGCTACATTGTACATTCTCTTTAGTTTTTCCAATTTCGAGTTTGAACCATGCCGCAACTAAGCTTACTGCTTGCTTTAAAGTGCAAGAAAACTCCTGCTCCTACATTATACGTTCTCTACCACATTTCCTTTTTCCTATTATGAAATAATATCGTTGAGGATGAGTGAAAGGCCCCGCCCTGCTTCACAAGGGGATGAAGAAAGTACTTGAGGTCGGAGTCTGAAGTTATCCCCTTACAAAAGCCTGCTGAACCTGATATCACCTACTAGGTCTATGTCGAAACAAAGAATGAAAAACCATGGTGGTGTACTAAATTTTAAGTGAAGGCAAGAAGAAATATTATCAGTGCACAGAGATACAAATCTATACCCATAAATATTGAGGTTTAGGCAAGAATGTTGGAAAGATAATATCATAAGAAGTTGTGACTAGAGAGACTCGACTCGAGCTCTTAACCGGCTCAGGAAAGGAATTCAGAATCCGTGACTGGCGTTTTTTAACTATCCGTACGGATGGGGATGGGCTTTGATCTGTTTAGTCCCACAGCGCTCAAATTAAACAACAGATATTGGTTTAAATAGCCCGAGCTTACCAATTAGCTCGTCCCTTCGGGGACATCCGATAAAATTGGAACGATACAGAGAAGATTAGCATGGCCCCTGCGCAAGGATGACACGCACAAATCGAGAAATGGTCCAAATTTTTTTGGTTTTTTTTTCCTATCTTTTTACAAGTTTTCAAAATGCAAGGCTACCTTTCTAGCCAAGCTTTTTCACCTATTCGCAAGGCTGGAATCATATTTAACTAGCTATTGGATGTACAAATTACAAGACTTTTAAGATTTCTGTAGCATTCCATGGAAAACGAGTACTTGAAAAACTACTTCAGTGGCATTTCAAGTGGATTTTCATTTAACCAGACTTCATTTTTATTCAGTCACGAGCGTACACAATGGTTTCCTGTAAAAGTTGGAAGTTTTGGGCTTGTGAAATTGGCAGGGGCCGCGCGGACGCGTTCCCCCTCAGGAACAAATTATGACGTAGACTCTCCCTCAATGGGGAGATCTTAGGTGAGCGCCCTTCCAAAGTGCAATGGAAGTCACTAACCTAGGCCATGACCCTTCATGATCAGCCATAGACCCCGTCCAGGTAAGTATGATTTCCAGTTGCATTTCACGCTTGGTTTATAGGGCTGTTTTCTCTATCTTTTCTCCTATACAGCCAATGTGGGACTACTATTACCTTTCATTTTACATTATTTCTTGTTTTTCATGGATTAGAATTTGTTGCAGTATAACTGCATTAGTGGTTGTAAGTTTTACACTCGGGGAACTTTTTGGTGTTTGATACTGAGCCTAGAAGACTGGAACGACAGGGTCTGTAACATTGTTTTCTGAAAATTTAGTAATTTTTGAGTACCTGAATACATTGACTACTAGTTATACTATATGATGGGAAGTGCTCCTGTTGGATCGACAATATCAAGAACTCCCTTTGGCAACGCATGTATCTCTTAAAAGCTATGAATGCTTAAATCATCCTAGAACATTTCATTTGTTGGTCTTTTTCCTGTAAAAATCTCTAGCAACATGATCCTGTAGCTGTATACATCACCCTGCGTAGCAGCTTCACCACCCATTCCGCATTTTGTTTAACCATAGCGAAGATTTGCCACCAAAAATACAATTCACCCACGCGGGCGATTAGGGTTCCCCGGGTAAGAAATTGAACTTGTAAATTGTTCATTCAGCCATAGAAAATAACTGAAGATGGATAGGAAAGGTTACACATACACTGAATTGACAAGTCAAGGGACAGGATCTGCCAGGATTTCGTCCTGCATGATACATACATTGATGCCTCTGAACAAAAATTCAAGATGATTCCAAAAGATAATTGGATTAAGAAACCTATGGCATAAGCATCTTCCTGAATCTCTTAAATCAACTAGCTTTACATCCTTATGCACCGGAAAATAGTAATGTAAAGTGAAACTTCTACTTGCAACAATAATGTAAAATTGAATCAAAACACCATGAAATAGAATTACTAACCTTTCAATTTGAGTTTCTTCTACCCTTAGAATAAGGAAGAAACAAATATCAAAGTTCTTCTCTATAATACTTACAACTTCTACCCAAAATTAATTGGAAGCTACAAGTTTATTGAGGCATCTCCTCACATCAACTCAACTCAAAGAGAAAGATTGAAGGAAAAGGAAAACAAGGGTTCTAACCAAGTCTCTCTTAAAACAAAACATGAGGGGAGTAGAGCTAGGGTTTCAAAACATATAGTAAAAGTGAAGGATAAACAAGAAATAAAGCCAAAGAAAAGGGGCAAAAGAGAGAAAGATGTTAGCAAGGGTATAAGTGGAACATCACTATGCATCATCCTCCCCTACATAAGAGAAATTCGCCCCTCGAATTGTCAATATCGGCTTCCATAGCATTGTCACCCCAATATGGAACCAAATGCTTCACGTTAAACACATCGGGTGTGCGAATGGAGCTTGGTAAGTTGAGGCGATAGGCATTGTCGTTAATCTTTTCTTCAATTGGAAATGGTCCAATCTTCCTTGCCTTGAGCTTGTTGTATTCACCTACGGGGAAACGGTCTTTAGTAAGAACCGCATAAACAAGATCTCCTACTTCAAACTCAACCACACGACGCCTTTGATCAACCTTGTTCTTGTATTTTCTTGATGAAGCTTCTAAATGCTTTCGGGTACTTTCATGTATAAGGTGGAGTTGGGAAACAAAGTCTTCCGCCTTAGCATTTGGCTTTTTCAAATTCGGTACTAAAGACAAGTCAAGTGGTACTCGTGGATTGAACCGTACATTACCATGAATGGTGAATACCCACTACTCCGGTTCACCGCATGGTTGTAAGCAAATTCCGCCTTACATAAAACTTGGTCCCATGTCTTCAAATTCTCCTCAACCAAGCAACGGAGAAGATTACCTAGGGAGCGATTTACCACTTCGGTTTGTCCATCCGTTTGAGGGTGATAAGCGGTGCTAAAACTTAAATTGGTCTTGACCAACTTCCATAAGGTACGCCAAAAGTGTCCCACAAAACGGCTATCTCTATCCGAGACGATGGAAGAAGGAATACCATGTAAACGGTAAATCTCTTTAAAAAGAGTTGAGCTACCATGACCGCATCCGTTGTCTTTTTACAAGCAATGAAATGAGACATTTTGGAAAACGATCTACCACTACAAATATTGAATCCATACCTCTTTGAGTGCGCGGTAATCCCAAGATGAAATCCATGCTCAAATCTTCCCATGGACGAGAAGGAATAGGAAGTGGCATGTATAATCCCGCATTAGTGGTAGTTCCTTTAGATACTTGACATATATGACATCTCTTCACATATCGATGAATCTCCTTCCACATTCCCGGCCAAAAGTATGAGCTTGAAACCAAGTTCCAAGTACGAGTAGTACCCATATGTCCCTCATCATGAAGCTCCTTAATAATTTTCAACCTTAAGCTTGATTCCGGAATGCAAAGACAATTTTTCTGGTAAAGGTACCCATCGAAAATAACATAATCACCATTACGTAGTAACCTTTCATCAACCATAAGAGGACCAAAATAAGTATCAACTTTTAAAAGCTCTCGGATGTCATCGAATCCCAAAATACGAGCCCGCATTTGTGTAAGAAGGAAGTACGTCGACTCAAGGCATCCGCTACCTTGTTTTGTACACCCGACTTGTGCTTGATGGAAAAAGTGAATTGTTGCAAATAAGAAGCCCATTTACCATGCCTAGTAGAAAGCTTGTCTTGAGAATTGATATGCTTCAATGCCATGTGGTCCGAAAATAAGATGAACTCCTTGTGAATAAGATAGTGTCGCCAATGTTTGAGTGCTTGGACAATAGCATAAAACTCAACATCTTAAGTGCTATATGCAAGTCGTGCCCCATTTAACTTTTCACTATAGAATGCCACCGGTTTCCCTTCTTGACTAAGAACCGCCCCAATGCATAGTTTAGAAGCATCACAATGAAGTTCAAATGGTTTATCAAAATTTGGTAATATTAAGATTGAAGATGTACTTAACTTTATTTTCATCAATTCAAAGGCTTCGTCCGCTTCTTGAGTCCATGAATACTTTCCACCCTTCATGCATTCGGTTATTGGAGCCATGATTCCGCTAAAGTTTGCAATGAATCGACGATAAAAGAAGCTAACCCATGAAAACTTGAATATCAAACAAAGTTTTTGGCTTGGGCCAATTCCTTATGCATTCCACTTTATCTTCATCTAAAGAAATCCCATCCTTACTAACCACATAACCAAGAAACAAAATTTTATCGGTCATGAATGCACACTTCTTCAAGGTAGCATAAAATTGTTGTGTCCGCAAAATCATGAGGACCTCACGGAGGAGGGACGTATATGAGATTCCATATTGGGACTATAAACAAGTATGTCATCAAAGTAAACAACCACACACTTCCCAATCAACTACGAAGTGCTTGATTCATTACTCGCATAAATGTGCTTTCGGAGCATTTGAGAGCCCAAATGGCATAACCATCCATTCATACAAACCGTCTCTAGTCTTGAAAGCGGTCTTCCATTCATCTCCACTTTGATACGAATTTGATAATATCCATTTTTAAAATCAAGTTTGCTAAAAACACATGCTCCACTTAATGATCAAGTAAGTCATCCAAACGAGGAATTGGAAATCGGTACTTCAATGTGATTCTATTGATTGCCCTACTATCCACACACATACGCCATGAACCATCTTTCTTTGGTACTAGTAAGGCCGGTACCGCACAAGGGCTAAGACTTGGTCTTATAAAACCTTTGGCTAGAAGCTCTTCAACTTGGCGACGTAATTCTTCATGTTCTTTGGGACTCATCCGGTAGTGGGCTTTGTTGGGAAGACTTGAACCGGGTAGTAAATCAATTTGGTGTTGCACATCTCTTAACGGTGGTAATGCATCCGGTAAGTCGGTAGGAAAAACATCTTGAAATTCTTCGATAATTGGCTTTACTAGAGGTGGCACGAAATCATATGATGGAGATTCTTTAACATGAAGTATATAGAAAACCTCCGAATCATCCAACTCTTCTATGAACTTGTGATAAGTAAGTAGATTTTTACCATCACCATTTTGTGGCTTAGGCATAAGTTCACGATTAGGTACAAGAGTCAACTTCTTATTGCTCCACATGAACGAATAGTTGTTTGTTCTCCCATCATGATTCACAAACCGATCATATTGCCAAGGCCGCCCAAGAAGTAAATGACATGCATCCATCAAAACAACATCACACCAAACTTTGTCTACATATTTGTTACTAATAGAAAAATTAATGAGACAACGTTTAGTGACTTTTACCTCGCTTCCTTGGTTAAGCCATGATAAAGAATATGGAGAAGGGTGTTCTTTTGTCTCTAACTTCAACTTGCGAACCACTTCTTCGGAAACGATATTTTCACAACTCCCGAATCAATCACAAGCTTGCAAACTTTCCCACCAATTGTGCAAGTGGTTTGAAAAATATTGTGGCGTAGCCATCGATCACCTTCGTCGAGTTTTGGAGTAAAATAGTTACGCAATACAACCAAACATGGTCCTTGGTCACGGTGATAAACTCCTCTTCCACTTCTTCGTCGGGTTCTTTATCAAATATTGGTGGCTCCATAAGATCCAAATATGCATCACCTTCATCATCACCTTGAACAAGTAAGTTCTTCCCCAGGCGATCACTCTTCCTACAATCATATGCTTTATGTCCTTCGTCTCCACACTTGTTACATTTACCATGAAAGACTTGTTGAGAAGTATTGGATTTTGATGGAACGTTAGTAGTTGGAGCTCGAGGAGTTGGAATTGGAGAAGTAGTATTTTTAACACCTCCTTGAGTGTGAGTACTCCAATTGGTATGTGAAACTCTCCTTGCGTATTGCTTCTCCAAAGATAATGCCCTTTGATATGCTTCCGACACCGAATAAATATCAAATAAGTTTAAAGTGTCTTGATATTGCATTCTCAAACCTCCTATATACCTTGCTACAAGTTGTTCTTCCGTTTCGTTAATATCGTTCCTTGCAACCAATTGATAGAACTCTTTGGTGTAGTCATTAATTGACTTGGACCCTTGCCTAAGATTTTGAAGTTGTTGATAGATAAGTCTTGTATAATTATGGGGTATAAATGCAAGCCTCATATGTTTCTTAAGCTTCTCCCAAGATTCAATTTTAGCTTGACCTCTTCTCAACCTCATTTGTTTAAGTTGTTGCCACCAAGCGCCGTCTCTTCCTCGAAGTCTTGTTGCAACCAACCCAACTTTCTTATTTTCGGGCACTTCCTTGAAATCCAAGATTTCTTCAACCGTTGCTAACCAATCAACAAATTCTTAGGAGCTAAACCCCATGGAATTCCGGAATATCAACTTTGAGTCCACCTTCCCATCGGTTTGAGGTAGTAACATTGTGGTATCTCGGTCTTTCTTCAAACATTTGGCGTCTCCCTTGTTGATGGACATGACTATCAAAAGAAGTGGTCTCCTCATCCGTTACTTCTTCTTCATAATGATGATGTTGAGTTCTATATTGATCTTGATGGATATTGAAGTTACCAAATCTTAAAAAAATTCTTCAAATTTTGTATCCATTCTTTGTTGCATTTCATCAAACACTTCATGCTTAAAGACCTCTAATTCTTCTTTCATAGAAATTTCACCTTGATTAACTCTTTTCCTTGGAGCCATAATGAAATCACAAGGAGAATGAACCCAATTTGACAATAGCACATACAAAGATTCAAACCCCCAAGCTAATAATTAAAATCTTCTCCACAATTTCCCCAAAAAAAGAAACCAAAGCTCTTGATACCAACTAATGTAAAGTGAAACTTCTACTTGCAACAATAATGTAAAATTGAATCAAAACACCATGAAATAGAATTACTAACCTTTCAATTTGAGTTTCTTCTACCCTTAGAATAAGGAAGAAACAAATATCAAAGTTCTTCTCTATAATACTTACAACTTCTACCCAAAATTAATTGGAAGCTACAAGTTTATTGAGGCATCTCCTCACATCAACTCAACTCAAAGAGAAAGATTGAAGGAAAAAGGAAAACAAGGGTTCTAACCAAGTCTCTCTTAAAACAAAACATGAGGGGAGTAGAGCTAGGGTTTCAAAACATATAGTAAAAGTGAAGGATAAACAAGAAATAAAGCCAAAGAAAGGGGGCAAAAGAGAGAAAGATGTTAGCAAGGGTATAAGTGGAACATCACTATGCATCAAATAGCTATAATACGTCTGTTGGCCATGTAAAGTTACAAAAGGCCGTAATATTCGCATTAACGTATTAGCTATAATACGTCTGTTGAACTTGAATAAACTATAACTTTTTTTTTTTCCTTCAGAAGATTATCTTGGTTGTTTAGTTCGTTTCAATTTGCTGCCCTTAGTTAAATTGGAATGCTAAGTTCCACTTTCAAAAGATAAAATGAATTATTCATACAAACAAAAAATTGTAATTGAGATGCTAACTAGGCAAAAGCGGGATTCAAAATTGGTACAAGAGCATAGAACTCAAATCTTTGAGCAAAAAAGCGAGATTCAAATGAAGTTTAAAGTACGGACGATACGAGGCAAGGCATCATAAGAAAGAGTTGAAAGTGAATGTTTAATAATTAGATTTGGTGAGGGTGCGCCGGAGGCCATTGCGGTAGTGCAACGCAAAGGCGACAGCGCAAGAACCCAGCTGACAAGAGCTTTGTGATGGGAACTCCCCATGAAAAAAATTAATTTAATCACAGTGTGAGCCGATGGCTCACATATCGAATATTAAAATGATAAGAAACAGATACTACACTTGATCTTAGCCAAAAAAGGCCGAGAAAGGTATGCTTTTCCAAGGCTCGAAGTTCACTTTTATAGGTCACAATATTCACAATGTCTTACACCTTAACCAGTGTGGGACAAAAGCTCAAATATCTGTCGGATCTCCGCTACATATCTGTCACTCCATTGAAAGCAATTCCCTCTTCTTTCATTCAAAATATATGAAGTTAGTACTACTATTCCTCCTCCTTGGTTTACCAAACAAAAGATACGCTCACGACCCTGCGGTAATTTGGTTTTGGATTCAACCCATTATATTCTGATTGCGACCACGATCCCAGTAAACTCTAGTTTGGGTTGCTAGTATTCATCATATCCGGAAAGGCTTCCCTTACCGCCGTAAATTCTCTTTCCAAAACATCACACTCGAATTTTATGGATTTGAAGCGTTCCTTGACTTGTTTCAAAGACCTTGAGTTCCGATTTCCGTCCAACGCCACAAAAACGATGAATACGCGGTTCCACCAAGCATCCGATGTTTCATCAATGTCTTTGTCTAGACTTTCAAAGTGGTTTATTCTTGTTTTCCAAGCTCTTGTAATGGCACAGTTCTCTTCGGAAGTATAGGGAGTCATTGTGTTTCTCTTATTTTCCTCTTGAATGATGAATAAATGATAAGGAGAAGAGAAGGTTGATAATTATGGTGTTGGTAATGAAGAGGTGAGATATGGGTCTGTTTTATAGAGTTCAACGAGCCAACTGCCTCAACCACATTTGGTAGAGTTCAATTCCCCAATAAATGCTGGTAGTATCTTAGGTCGTTAATATTTAAAATTTTAAATCAAACGAATCTTAGGGTCTGTCTATTAGGTCGTCCGGTTGGACATATATAAGTGAACGACTTTAGAAGAAAACTTGGCAGAATGGTATATATGTGTTAGTCCGTAGTCGTTAGTCTTTGTCTGGAGTCGTCAAATATACCTAATGTGTCGGCAACCAACTTTTTAGCAGATCGACGACTCTTTTTCAATGCTCATATTTGTTTCACAAAGGTCGTTAATCTGCAAAATATTGGTTGACGATTTGGTATGGTGTCGGCCACCTTCTTAATATTGGTTAACGACCCTTATTTGGGATATTTTTTTGAACTAGTGTATTATTGAATTGAATAAAACGTACATGTTCTATGAAATAAAACATAAGGGAAAGACATATAATAGTTTAATACATTGCGCTAGTTCAATAAGTTTAATGCATCCGAGATTAATTATATTCGGTGAATTGCCATTCAACTTCCTCCAAGAGAGTGTAGCAGTCCTCGTGCAAAAACTCATGGCCGTACCTTAATTCGTATTGGGTCCGACCCATAGAATACTGGAAAAACAATTATTTTTCTATGTTAGTGTTGTTAAATAATAAAAACCAAATTAATAATTTATGATCAACGACATATTGATTCACAAACTTACTCTACTCATGCGGTCTTCGTTTGGCATAGCGTCCTTCCGAGCTTTCAATTCGTTTCTCAACAATACACAGTCATTGTATAAATCAGCGTACCTTTCCCTTATCTGCTGGAGCGTCCTCCTATTACGATTTACGTTTAGTGCTTTAAAAACCTTAAACACACGTTTCCACCAAGCATTGGTGTTTTGATCATGCCCAAGGTAAGGCCCTCTTGTTGGGTCTTCGTTACTGGTCACCCATTCCGCTTCCTCAACGGAGTACTTTGTGAGAGTGGTGTGTGCTCTGACAATAGCAACATCTTCTAGGTTATTGAACGGAGTTGGAGCCATTTTTAGTGTTTGAAAGTGATGGGTGACTGATTTAGGATGATTGAAAGAGATGGGTGATTAAGTTTGGAAGAGATAGGTCTCTATTTATAGCAAAATGTACTCAACGACTACTTGTTTGTGAATAAAACCGTCATTTTTTTTCAAAAAATAGCAATAACTGCTCCTAGAAATCAAGCATATCTTTGATTTTGAATTTCTGCATTAACTGCATGTAGAGTCGGCATTGGTTATATATATAACCTAACGACTCTAAATATGTATGGTAACGGCTCGTCAAGGTCAAACTTACGATTAATGTTTGAGAGTCGTTAATATGGTTTCTATAGAGTCGTTAATATTACTTTTAAAGAGTCGTCATTTTGGCATATAATATGTTGACGACTCTATGGTGATGGTTTTGTGCTTTGTTTTTAGTTGGTAGTATGACAAAGCTCCCGGCCCGATACCAGTATCTACCATGGGTGGGATACCTCCCAACACTATATGGTGATTTGGTACGTTTACCTTAACCGAATCGGTATATTTATATATTCAATTAATTTTATTAGTGATCACATTGTTGTCTAATGTAATTGTTTGCTCAATGTAGACATGGGTAACCAAGAATGACATTAAGGAATGGCTTATCCCTAAGGCAAAAGAGAAGATGTGTGTGGTTGTTCAAAGTAGACACGTCGATTGTAACAAGATGGAAATGGTATGCGAGAGAGCGGGTAAGAAGGGAGAAAGTCACAAAGGCAAGAATTACAAGTATGAGAAGAATACGACTAGGGTCTACCGCACAAAATCGAAGAAGTGTCAATGCCCGTTCAGGATTGTTTTCAAAAGACATCATGAAGCCGATGTATTCCGATTGTATAGTATTCCAAACAAGGCGTCACAACCATGATCCACCCACAAGTTTATATGGACACACTGCATATGCTCGGTTAAAACCACATCAGATGGATAGAGTTAGGCAGATGAAGGGATTTAGACCACTAAAGATCCTAAATGCAATAAGGGTGGAAGATAAGGATAACTTTTCTACCATTTCCACAATCAACGCCGCCAAAGCAACGATTAAGAGAACCGAATGGAATGATAGGTTGATTATGCAACAATCAGAGTGGTTAGCGGAAACACTAAACTACGCTATGCAAACTAAGGTTGGTCCGGATAAGAAAGTGACTCATATTTTTCTTGCACATCCAAGGATGGTGGATTTGGCTCAGTGTTTTTACCAGGTCCTCTTTATAGATTGCACCTATAAGACAAACAAGTATAACATGCCGATGTTGAACGTGGTAAGCCATAATTCGGATAAAAATTCATTCACCGTTGCATGGTGCTTTATGGAAAAAGAATAAATACCGGACTATGTTTGGGCGTTGGAACAAGTGATGTTGATTTACCGTGGAGAAGAGACGCCGCAGGTTATATTTACGGATAGGGATTTTGCAATTATGAGTGCCGTTCGTCAATTATTTCCACTTGCTCAACAATTTCTTTGTACGTGGCACATCCAAACCAATATTTTTTCTAATTTCAAGAATCAAATCCAAAAGATCCATACTAAGAAGGGTAATCAACGTCCTAAGGAGGAAGATGAGCGTTTAAGTAAACTTTCCAAAGAAGAGCATGAGGAAGAGAAAAAGAAGGAAAAGGAAAAATATGATGAAGAGGGGGATCTATGGAAAGTTTTTTGCGAGGGTTGGGACATTTTGGCTCATTCGAAAACATAGGTTAGGTATTATGCTAACTTGCAGAAGTTTATTGATGTTTGGAGTACTGATCATAAGAAGGTGGTTGATTATTGCCTGAATACATGGTTGAATCCTTGGAAGGAGAAGTTTGTTTATGCATGGACCAATAAATACAAGCACTACAAAAATAAGTCTACAAGTCTTGCAGAGGCGTCTCACGGCCGTTTGAAGAAAATTTTGGATCAAAGAAGGGGTGGGGTAGTTACGGTACAAGAAGCTATTCACGAGCACGCAGAGGATGACTTACGAAAAATAGTGGCATAAATAAATGGAGTTGAGTAAAGATCGTTTTTTGATGCAACACATAAGGGACAAAGCTTTGTTACGGTTGGTAGCACACCAAGTATCATGGTGGGCAATTAACTATATGATGGACCAGCTTATAGATTTTAGAGCTAAAGCGGAGGCCGGAAAGGTGATGAAGACGGAGTGTAATTGTACAACCGATGTTTGGCTCGGCCTCCCTTGTAAACATAAACTTGGTGGGTACAAAGAGTACATTCCTCTTGAAGATATCGATCCATTCTGGAAGCAACTATCATTCATCCCTAAGCCCACGGGTTTGTCCGATGAAGAATTTGGAGACTTGGAGATTGGCCAGTACATCAACGAAAAATACCGAAAAATGAATTGTGTAGGAAGACACATTTTGGTTGCTAACTTGTGGCCGGCCGCCCGTAAGAGCTTTGGGTTTGAAGAAGATACAATCAAACAAAAACCGCCTGGAAGACCAACAACAAAAATGTCATTTAGAGAAACCGTTAACAATGACAAGGGTACCGATAGAGACCGATCACGTCATGATCATGTCCAGGCGGAATATGATGAGTACGAAAAGTCTTTCATTCCTACGAAACGAGGTCGGTTGAAATAGCAAGAAAATGAAGATATGGATATTGTTGAGCATGCGGTCGATACCCAGCAAAGCCAAACTAGTGGTATGTTGACGATAAGAGGAATAAAGGGTAATCCTAAGACACCTAGGGATTCGCAAGGAAGACCACATCGTGTTGCTTACACTTTATACAAAGATTATACTGACCAACTTCCTTACGTCATCTTAGATCACCTTATATCCACCGACGACGTTGATGGGGATGGGAATTGTGGTTACCATGTTGCAACGGAACAATTAGGGAATTTCGACAAGGCCGACGAACTTAAGCTCACCCAAATCGAATATGCAAGGAAAAAAATGGCGGAAAAACTATTTGAGGACAAACAACTCTATTTGACAATGCTCATGGAAGGAGATCAAAAAGAGAGGGAATTGAAGTTTAGGGAGTTGGTTTCAAACGTGAAATGGAGGAAGGGGTCGAAGAGGGCCGATTATAAGTTTTGGATGCAAATTCCTTTTGGTGGTCAACTTTTAGCGGACACATTCACTTGTGTGGTAATTGTATTCAGCAAAGTCTTCCCCGGAGCGTCTTGTATGTACGTACCCTCAAGAACTAGGTGCGACGCGGCGATAAAGAAAAGGATAATTGTAATGACACATGTCAACAATAACCATTACATAGGTTTGAAGATCTTCGAAGAATGTCCTTTACCACGGGTGGTCTATGGTGATTGGGGAGACTACACCAAGGAGTAGACAAACCAGTACGAGTTTGGAATGAACATGTGCAATTGTTTGGAAGGAACACCAAGTACAATGCTTTAACACGTTCACATGTGCGACTAAATGTGGAATGAGTGGTATTTTTTCTGAAGTACAATGCATGAATACTTGGATGTTTGTATTATCACTAATCCTTAACGAATACAATGTGTTTTATCTTATGTTATCAACTTATCATTATAAACCTTTTTTAAAAATTACAGTCGTATTTATTTAAGCAATTCAAGATAACGACACTTACCTCATTAACTTGGATCATTAGATAAGTATTCTTTTAGACAAACGACCCTTGTTCTCCAAATATAACGGTCTCCTGTGTGTGTTGGAAATAAGGGTCATTAATGGGCCTATTACAAAATGGACGACTCTATGAATAACTTTATAGGGTCGGTAATAGTCTATTCACAAACTAACGATTTTGTCAGACCAAAAAAAAGGGTCTCCTGAATGTTTTGTAAATTATCGGTCGTTAAAGGGCCTATTAACAAACGAACGATTCTTTTATCCATATTTGAACAACGTAAAGTCGTTATTATTACAACAAGAAACGAACGACACCGAATTAAATATATGAGTCGTTTGATTTCTAAAACTATAACCTAACGACTCCATACATATACATTCAACGGGTCTTTTTGGAGATACCAATTCCCAAAAAAATGATTGTTGGGGTATTTCGTATATAAAGATTCGACCAAGGTCTGTTTAATAGAACTTAAAACAATCAAAGTTTATCATTTTTTCAATGGAAAGTTCATCATCAACTACCAATTCAATTGAAAGCATACTTAGAAGATGCAAGCGACCAACAAAATCAATATGGGCAATGGAAGAAGAGATACGCAAAAAAAGCATGCGACCTACTAAAAAACAATACACTTTCACGCCATATCCTACGAAGGAAGAAGAAGAGATGCGCGAGGCCAAAAAAACGAGCCGAAGAACAATCCCATCACCGGGAAGTATTCAAGCAAGTCGAGGAAGAGACTGAATGGGTTAAAAATTATTACATCGTCAAAGATCTTCCCGAAGAACATCAACATGGGAGTATATTTTGGACTCAAGTTGGTTGGAGTCCTTTCACTAATTACAACAAGAAACTACGCTATGATTATCTACCGTCCTATATTCGTGATAGGACGATTCACGTTATAAGATTGTGTACCAAGTATAACGAGTTTCTGTAGAGGAACAAAGGGGATAGGCGTGCGGCCCAAGCTGCATATACCAAATGGAAAGGAGAGCAGTTTTATCACATAGAAGCTGCAATGGTAGTTGCCTCTCGCACAACGAAAAGGAATAACATGTAATGCAACTTTGATGTAAAGTTATTTCCTTAATAAAATAGATGTCAATTTTCGTGCCAACCTATAAGTTTGCAAAACAAACCTGACGACCCTCAACTTTTATAATTTATTACCCGACGATCCTAGATACATAATTGATGACTCTGTGTGTTTTTTTTTTTTTTTTTTTTCTGGGCGACCCTTGAAAAGTTTTAGATAGAGACCTGTTTCATAGTTACAGAAAGAAGTCATTAATTAAAGAGAATTAGAATCGTCATAACAGAGTCGTTAAACTTTAAAATTTCTGTGAACGATCCTTTCAAAATTTCAGGCAGAGTGGTCTTTGGGTCTACTGGTGAGTCGTTTGTACGCAAGTACCTGTGTTGAAGACTCTAACACTGACATTATTTCCTCAGGTTATGAGTCGTTGCTCTGTAAAAACAATTCGGACGACTCTAATTCACATAATTAGAGTCGTTCATCTGTGAAACATTGGCTGCCGACTAAAAAACAACAAGTTGTTACATTCTCCAAATTTTCACATCAAAAAACATATAAGCACAACAACTTCTAAACAACATGCTTAATTGTTAGGAAACCCAATCCACAAAAGATACCGATAGTACGAACTAAAATACATAAGTTGTATCTAAGAACGACGTAAGTTAAAGTCGACAGAACTAAAAGACATAAGTTGTAGATGTTAAACCATACACTTTAAAGTTCTAGACATAAGTTATTCTCACTCACTACTACCACCTCGACCTCGACCTCCGCCTTGACCTCTATGACCTACCTGACATGATGATGTACGACTTTTCTTTGAAGGACCTTGTCCAGGACTGCCCCTTTGAGAACCACCTTCTTCTCCGGTACCTTGATCATCACCATCTCCCTTTTTTGCACGTTCTTCTGCAAGTTGGCTAGCTATTCTCCTTGTCCTCTTACATTTCTTTTCCAGATCAGCAAACATTTTCTTTGCTTGTGGATTTTCAATGTGTTGGCAGTACTCGGCGATCTTGTGACTTTGCTCGAGTTCTATCACTTCTCCCTTGTCGGCTTTGCAACAAAATGACTTCATAAAAATCTTCATCCGTTCCCTCTGTTTGCATTCAAATACCGATTATGATTAAAATAATTAAAACAACTTTATGTAAATGATTAACAGAATTCGAAAAATAAGTACTTACCACAAGCTTAAGAATGGAAGAGTCGTCTCTAGTGTCAGTTGTACAAGCAGCGGAAGATTCTTTGTTGCTTCTCCTACTCGTAGTCTGATCAATCATTATCACTCGACCGTGGGAAAACCCTTCATACCATGGCATGTAATCCCCGGTTACCTCATGACCTTCATTAACAGTCTCCCACCAAGAGATTTATACCCTACTAGTATCCAAATGCCTATTATTCCAATGCTCAGTCTTAGGCTCAGGTTCATAAGCAACAACCAACGCCTTTTTGTCCGCGTTGCATTTCTTTAATTTATATTTGAACGGTGGTACATAATCGTCATCGGGTGAATCTTGAATGTACCCAAGCTGACGCATTACTCTATGCGGATTGTACATTGAATACCCATAAGGGTAAAACATAAGGCCATGGTAATATGCAAGATCTTGCAATCCTTCTACTCTAACCTCCTTGTAGGGATCAAAGGTTACCTCTTTGGCTGTCATGTTGTCCAATTTTTGGCGCATGGCTAGCAACTTCAACTTCTGCGCTTCCTCCTTATCCTGAGCTCCAGTGTACTTGTATCGGGTTCCTCTTGGTTTAGTATTGTTCCATGTTGGATCAAATGTGATGTCTTCATCGCCTTTGATCAATGAGGGGAAATGCTCGTAAATCCACACCTGAAACAACACCAAAACAATAAAAATAATGCCAATTCTAAAAATATAGAACAACAAAAATTACGAACAAATTTGATAACTCAAATTACCTGAAGTAAAGCCAAATTCCCGTTCATTTGAGAAGTTCTTTCCCGGGATGCCTTTGCTAGTTGAGCGTTCAAATGTGCTACTATGGCAGTCCCCCACGAATACTTACTCACCTCATCCAAGGGATCCAAAAGTTGAAGAAGGTTGACGCTGACTCTGTTTCCTTTGCTATCGGGAAATATAACCGAAGCAAGGACATACAACAAGTCTGCGGCTACCGTCGCACGAACTTCAAAATAAGACAGTCGTTCATTGTCTCCGTCCTTCGCAAGTGACCCCGCATACATATTTCTAATCTCAACAAGTTTAAACTCTTTCTTTGGGTACTTCTTTCCCATCACAAAGAGGCCACGCGTCTTCTTTTCATCCCATCCAAACAACTTCTCCGTCAATGCATAAATTTTTTTCCCACTCTAGGCTTTTCTTGAACTTGTCTTCCGTGGATTTTCCCTCAACGTGCAATCCTAGAATCTGTTCTGCGTCTTCGGGAATCAATGCCATCTCACCAAATGGGAATTGGAATGTATCGACTTCTCCGTAAAACCTCTCAGTAAAACATGACACTGCAGCCTTGTCATATGCAATCACAGAGTTTTCAACGGCAGCATACAAACACGAGTTTTCAACGATGGCTCTCACTCTTGGACATTCACTGCTAGGGGGCCATTTTTTCATCTTTGCATTAGAATATTGGTGTCTAAAAAGACGTGTCGCATTCTTATGATCCTACGAAACACAAACAAATTGAATTAAAACATAAGAAATTAAATATCAACAAATCAAATGAAAAGCAAAGTTGAGATTATTACAATTGTCTCATTGATGGTACGGGCCCACGAGCTATCATATCCGAATAGAACTTTGCCGCCATCTTTAGGTTCACCTCTAGCTTTCCCATAGGGTAGACGAGTAAGGCGCAAACGCGTGGGTGGAATGTGTCGCGCGCTTGGTTTAATTGGGACTTTCTTCTTCTTTTGTGGCTGTGGCTCCTCCTCCTCCTCAATCTCCTCCTCCTCCTCCTCATCCTCATCATCATCTCTGCTACTACCATCATTTACTTCCTTACCATTTCCCTCATTACCATCATCCTCATCATCCTCTTCATCACTGCTACCACCACCATTTCCATCCTCATCCTCATCATTACCTTGATCCCCCTCTTCCTCAATCTCTAGCACCTCATTAACACTATTCAATCCATCACCACCATCACCACCATTCCCTCCATCACCACCATTACCTTCATCACCATCCTCCTCATCATCAAAAGCTGCATATTCACCTACTAAATGAAGTTCTTCATGTTCCGCGACTTCTTCTTCTTCGTCGGTTGGGGTTGTAGATATAACAACAGATGTTGAAGAGGACAATATAGAGGATTCAACACATGGTTCTCTGGGTTCGCGGATAATTAAGGCTACCTCACTCGGTGTTTTTCCTCGTAATAGACCCGCATTTAGGTATTTTTGGTTCCGGGGAGGTCTGGATGGAGGAGTAACCAAGACATTCTTATCCTTTTTATTCTTGTTACTGAAAGGCCAACAACAAAAATATGTAAGAGTCGTGCAAAGTTGAGATTATAAAAACAAACGACTCTAACAAAAAACATACGACTAAAACAAAAACCAAACGATTCTAAGCATACAAAAAGCGACTCTTTTTTCATGCCTAACGATTTTCAGTTAATTCTTAACGATTTAAGCAAATTTTTTGAACGACTCTTCCTATTTTTAAGACAGCAGAACAACATATGGGTGGTGTAGAGTCGTTCAGTTAGATAGTTGGTCGTCCACAAAAATCGTTAACCTAATCATACTATGTGAACGACTTTTTCATTTATTGGAACAGAGTTGGGCTTTGGAAAATTACGGGGTCGTTCATTTATATATAGGGTCGTCCAAATATATTGCACAGGGGTCGTTTTCACCTAAATAATTGGTTAACGATTTCAGCGTGCATGTCTAAAATCGTTAACATAATAAAATTGGTTAACGATTCAAGCAAATTTAAAAAAAAAAACCAGCAGGAATCGTTTAATCCACCATACTCATGGTTGACGATTTCTCCAAAGTACAACAGGCATATCAAAAATCGTTTACCAAACATGAAAAATCGTTAACAAATGGTGAAAAATCGTTAGATATTCAAACTTCGTGATGAACGACTTCCATTCTGAGAAATCAATTTCTCTGATTCAAACCCTAATTTTGAGCAGAACATCAAATTCAACTAAAACCCAAGTTAGAGTAGGGTGTTTTAAAGGACATACCTTCTAATTGGATCCATTTGTTTGTCCGGAGGTTTTGATTTCTTACTTGAAATCGAACACTCCTTCGCTGCTTTGACGGTATCAACGAGATTGACAATTTGACTAGCTAGTCTCGCAGTCTGCTTAGTACGTGCCATGTTTGTAGAATAAGTTAATCGTCGATTAAAGTTTTCGCATCGACGATTTCGACGATGAATCGGATGGATTTTTTTTTCCTAAATATCGTTAATGGAAGAACCGAGAGGGAGGGGGAGAGGAGAAGAAGAAGAAGGGTCGGCTGATAAAATGAAATGGGGCCTCGGTTTAATGTTAATAGGATTTTAGGATAATTTTTAGGGGAAGGGTATAATAGTACTTTCAACCTTATTTTGGAAGCCCCCTAAAATTTTGGGAGTGGGTATAAATTTTTTTAGGCCCCCAATTAATCTTCGTTTAAAAACCTCGTTTGATTGGGGGCAAAATATATTAATTGGGGGCCTTGACATTTTATTTGCACCCCAAATTTTTCATGGGCGTATTAAACCGATTGTGAAAATACTATTTTACCCTTCACTAAAAATAAATCTTAAAAACATATTAACCCTTAATCTTAAGCCCCAATTCATTTCTAGTTCTAAAAATAAGATCATTCCCTCCCGTCTCACCCTCTCGACTCTTCTCTTCTCCTCCATTAACGACTTCAAGAAAAAAAAAAAAAAATCTTCACCCGAAAAATTTCAGTTACAGTAAAAGGGTCGTCAATTCGACAAGCCTAAACCCTAACAATTTTTCATATGCATGTAGAGACCATAAAAAATCGTTAGGGTAGTTGATGATCAAGATAACGACCGTATTTATGGTTTTCATATTTTTTACCCTAGATTAGAGTCGTTAACATAATATATAAACCTATGACGATCCTCTATGGACGACCCTTTTTTAAAAAAAAACAAACAGCCTCTCTGTCCCAAAAAATTTCAGAGCCGTCTTGGTATAGACACACAAAATAACGACTCTTTGTGACCCAAGTTAAGAGTCGTCAGGGTATATTATATTACCTTGACGATTTTTCATAACCTGGAAAAGTTGCAGGTTTGAGTCGTCAGGGTATATCATATTACCCCGACGATTTTTCATAACTTTGGAAAAGTTGCGAGGTTTGAGTCGTCATTTTTGGTGTCAATACATTGACGACTTTATAGAGTCGTTGGGGTATACATCCCTCGACATTGACGACTCTTTCTCTGTGTTGTGAGATATATCCAATCCATGGGAGAATTTAAGATAATCTTACCATCAACACAATCATCTTTGTTACTTGAACCTTCTCCAACATCATTTCCCCTACTTGAATTACTCATTTCTAAAAACCCCAAGTTTTCCTCTAAAACCTCCTATTTTTCTTCTCAACTCACAAAAGAAAAAAAGAAAAAAAAATTATTCTAAAATCTGATTTTAATAACTTTATTAAGTTTTAATACTAATCACTCAGGGGTAGTTTAGGTATTTAGAAAAAAAGTTACTAAGGGGTGACCCAAATTAGGTTTGGGTCACCTTTTTGTCCTCTAGTGGGAGGCCCCCAATTAATATCTTTGGCCCCCAATCAAATAGGTTTAAAAACCCAAAATTGTTTTTCCTTCTCGTATTCACTTCAAGTACTAGCTAGTAATATTTAGTGCTACCACTACCATTACTAACGTATTACTTTTCATTCTCATTCATCGCTATTCTATTTTGGGTTATTTGTAGTAATGGCTGCTCGTGTCGTCTTACTGTACTATACGGTTCTTGTGCTGATGATCACTCTCTGTCTCTTGTTGAATAACAACCATAGTACTAATGTTTCGGTAGTTGTTCGCCATCACAGTAGAAAGGTATGTACATATGTATCTATATATTGTTTCCAGTTTCTTGTTTTTGTTGCATTTTAATATCTGCATGAACAGTTCAGCGAATCTGAGAACGCTTTTGTTGTTTTGTTTTTTTTCACTGATTTGATCAGCTAATTCTGCATGATTCCATGAAGGAAGAGGTTTTACCTAGTTTCCAAGCGCTGGATCGAACTGTTGGTGCCAAAACACAAGATGTAGATTCATTAAGAACTGTTCCTTCAGGTCCTGATCCACTACACCATCACGGTAGTAGTCCTAAGAAGCCCCAGACTCCATAGCTGTAGTTTTCTTTTTTGGTTTGTTTGGGTTCAGATCACGTACGCAATGTTACATACGTATTTTCGATGACTTAATGGCTATTACGCACTTGCTTAGAGCTTTTGATAATTTGATGGAAAGATGGTACATATCATATTTTAGTTGCATGTTTCCGTTTACATATCTATGTTGCGAAAGGCGCCCTAGGTATGCGAAACCTGCTTGTCAGATGAGTTAGATGAATATCATGAGTGGGTATGCAAAATGAATTGGGGAGTCAATTTGCGTGTTTCAGTCATCCAAAGTTTAGTCATGAATATCTTGTAAAACTGCTAATTCAGTCATCTAAAGTACGGTCATGGCTGCTATAAGGGTAACAAATTGCCAAGGGAGTTTCCAATCCTAATGGGACAAACTGTTGTTTTATACAAGTTTTGGTAACCACCAGGCAAGTATCCTGGTAGCAGCCCTGTTTAGTTTGTCATTCATTTTTAACGATCTTTGCTAATTCTCACTTTAATATTATTGGCTACATAAATATAGACGTTCTTATAAAAGGAGAAGGAGACAGAAAATAGGGAGAAGAAGTATAGAGAATTCCATTAATAGGTGTGTAGAATACAATGTTTAAGCCTCTATTTATATACATAGAAGACTTGGTGTCCAAGACATGTAAACCCTAAACTTAGACACAAAGGGCATCTTAGTAAATAAACAATGGTTTATAACACTCCCCCTGATGACCACCGTGGCTAAGCTAATTGCCTCATTAAAACCTTGTCAGGAAATTCCAAAAGGACAAAACCTGATCGAAGGGAAAAGTGTACAATTGTGAGAAAACTTAGAATATTGTTGGACATGTATATATGTTGCCTCATTAAAACCTTGACAAGGAAAACCCAGTGGGGAAAAACCTTGATGAAGGAAAAAGAGTACAACGTGATAGTCCGGTAAAATACCTTCTAATTTGATACTCCCCCTGATAAGTACTGCAGTTAAGTCTTGGCTTGCAAATCTTCGAGTCGACACTTTCCCAATTTCGATGAACAATTTCTTGAATGCTAGAGATAGTAATGCTTTCGTGAGAAATCGCTTGATTGATGAAGTCTTCTTTTGTGTTAGTCTTCTAATAGTAGTGTCCTCGAGTCCCGCATGCTTCTTTCAAATACATTAAGTACTTGTGTCTTGGATTGCTGATTACTTGGAGATGATTTGCAGAAATAGTTGATGTAGTTTCTTCAACAAAGTGCCAAGATATGAATACCTTATCATACGTGAACAAAAATCGTATTTGTTAGAAGGAAATCCAAATTCTTAGGAGATGATTAAGTTGATTTATTTTAATCAAATGTGGGCATCCACTATACAACCAAAATTTATACAACTCCCCTTGGATGACCGTCATGTTGAATTAAATTACCTCACTAAAACCTCGCCAGTAAAACCCAATGGGAAAAAACTTGGACAAAGGAAAAAGAGCACAAATATCAACATTTTGAAATAAAATAAATGTCATGTTGCCTCGTTAAAACCTTGTCAGGAAACCACATGGGAAAAAACCTGAAACGAAGGGAAAAGAGTACAACTTTTGACGATTTATGGATGCTAACTCATCTTTATGAGTATTACAGATAACAAGCATCAAAATAATAACTCTGGTCTATCTGAAAGACGAGTTTATGCTAGCATAATTCTAGCTATGATTTAATAAAGAAAAGAAAATAGAACTTATGCTGCAAAATCGTGGATTTTGGTGTTTTTAAGGACTTCTCAAAAGACCTATAAAGTTGATATCATCAATCAACTAATCCGGATTTTTGGTAAATTTAAAAAAAAAAAAACACATTAAGGATTGCTAACCCTGACATAATCAAGTCAGGTGGCTGCCTGAATATAATTTGAATCTTACAAGGATTACAAATTATAACATATTTCCAAATGCAATACAAGTCATTCAAAGACTACCACGCCAAATGCATTGTCCAGGGAGAACCGAATGTTATGGAATCAATCCTAGGGTTTGAGTAAAAACTAAAACCCTTAAATCGTTGTAAAACGATAATATTTCTCGTTGAACGCATTATGACAACACTAGCCTGTAAATAACCGGCTTGGCAATTTTAAGGTGTTAAGTCTTGGATCCAAAATTGCGTCAATCGAGAAATCAATCCAACCTAATTTGGATTATATGCAACCAATCATGTATGTCGATATTACTCTGCAGAGGGGTCTACAACCACCATCATTTATTTCAGTAGCTACTGTAAATGAATATTCGATAATCATTAGTTTATTATGACCCAACACAATTCTCTGGTGTATACACACTTTGAAAAATTCAAATTTTCTTGGTACCGAGTTCATGGGCATTATAATCTCCTCCTCGTCAAATGAGGAGATATTAATTTTGAGAATGTGAATCATATTATGATAGACTCTATCATAGCACTATCTATAGCATGTAGCAAAACGCTACATTTTTGCTAGAAGTGATTGGATTTTCCTTTTCAAACGACATTAGCTTATGGAAAAGCTAAATGAGATAATTTCACGCCTATTATTTAATGGCAGCATTTATCGATTTGATTTAATGGGAGAGAAATTGATATAAATTTAGTTAATTAACACCACCTTTTGATAGTGTATATAGTCTCCCCTGATTATGGGGGAAATAATTGTATCTCATATACGAAATCAAGTTTCGTAAAGTATTATCCGATTAATTGAGGACATATCTTGAGAATAATTTTTAGTTTTTAACAATACTGGTTTGGACAAGTGAATCGAATCCAGGAATCACTAAAAATTATACGAAAAATGTAATCCACTTGATATACAAATTGAACAAAGCATGGATTTTATTGGTTACAACCCAAAAGATATAAAATATGCAAATTAATCTCCAAATAATTCCGACATGAGATTGTGGACACTTTATTTTTCAAAAAAAATTAAATTCAAGATTAATATAGTCACTTCAAGGACTAATAATATTGGCTAACAAGCCGGGTGCGCACCCACTGACCTTTAGTGTCCTACCATATTCCAATTAGAAGTGGAACAGTCCAAAAAATTTCGGAGATTATTAACAGGAAAAAATTAAAATTGCTCGATATCCCTCAAGAATGCAGCAATTTTTTATTCACTGGTATTTGCAAATATTACGAATAACGATTTCAACCCTTTTGGGTTTGATTGAGAGAAAGTTTCTTTTTAAGAAGATAAAGAAACCGTAAATCGTTATTTTTCTAGGAAAAACACCATGTTATGGTTGATAAATAGTTTCTTTAAAGGGATAGAAACCAATGGTTTATTTTTTGATAAAACCATATTTGATGGTACAAGTTGGTTTTCGAAATGACACCATATTGGCAAAAATTTAGAAAATATGCCAATATATTTTCTCTCTTCTTATGGAAACGATGGAGAAAATTAACACCAACTCGATTGGTTTGTATGATTTATCGAAATCGTTTCAACAAACTAAAAGATGTCGTTTTAATCATCGCATATGGAAAAAAAATCCATTTTGTGGGAATTCTTATTATTGACATACGGTTTCGGGCAAATAAATATAAACCATATGATAAATCACATGATCTTTGTCCAATGGACAAAGATGTCAAGTAAATCAATAGGAGGTTCATGAACCATGCATGTGATTAATTACCGTAATGACGATGAATATCCGCGATGACACCAATTTTAATTTGATGATTATAGTTTCATTAGAGGAATAGAAACTTTAAACTATTTTTCAATAGCTTTTTTCTTTCTCTAGGAGTAGAGAACAAAGGAAATCAAACTCAAAAAATTGATCACCGATAAATAGATAAGAAAGCATATAAAGTAAAATATATATATATATATATATATATAAAATCGCAGCTTGATGACTATTAAAAAAAATGGACAGGAAAGATACAAAACAAAAGTACCAATGCTGTAAAAGATGGATACAACACCAAGTATTGTTGTCTCTCAGCCAATGTTTCTCTTCCACTTGTTTAATCACGCTTTAAGTATCTTGAAAGTGGATTCTTTGCTATCGTAAAATATCACCATCGGATTTTTACCAAATCAAGGTGTGTATATGCAAAGAAACAAAAAAAAAGAAGAGATTAATTAGTACACGGCTCCAAAACTGTAAAATCATAAATAATTAAATTAATATGATCTGTGAAAACTAAAGTTAGGTTTAACCATGTAAAAAAAAAAATAAAGAATAAAAGAAATAGTATAAAATATTATATCACCGATTTCACTTTTTTTTCTTTTTTTTTTTGTTTTAAGCTCAGCGTAGGGCGTGCTGATAACGTCTTATAAAAGGAGAAGGAGACAGAAAATAGGGAGAAGAAGTATAGAGAATTCCATTAATAGGTGTGTAGAATACAATGTTTAAGCCTCTATTTATATACATAGAAGACTTGGTGTCCAAGACATGTAAACCCTAAACTTAGACACAAAGGGCATCTTAGTAAATAAACAATGGTTTATAACAGACGTTTTGTTTTAGCCCGTCTTTCACCGGAGGGAAGAAATTAGGAAATTAAATCATGATGGCAGTACTATCGTGGACCGCGTAATACTTAAAATTATGAGATAATGGTAGTGGTTTGCCGCTAATTGGATAGTGCAAGTCCTAAAAAGGAAAAAGAAATAAAAATGATTTTCATATGTGCATTGGGACATGATAAATATTGATTTGATATTTGGAGAGGACTCTATTTAGTTTGACATTTATTGTTAACCAATTTTTCTTTGCGGGGAAATTGAAAATATGTCCCATCTTCACTAATTTATTTGGGGATCTATCCCACAACGGAAAATATTAAGAAATATGTCATAGAGAGAAAAGAAACGTCAAATATTTAACATTTGCTTGTGTGGGTTGCAAATGTGCCAAATTTTACACTTTTACCATCGTCATTTAAGTGGGAAAAAATTCCTCATCTTTTGTGATCCAAAGTGCAGGGCGGGACATAGCTGGTGAAGGTTTTGCTTCTGGTTCTTTTCATTTTCGTTGTAATAATTCATGCGTTCAATCCACTAAACATAATCCTAAGAATTTTCTTTTCGAACATGGTAAGAAATTTCAGTAAGTTTTGAATCTTTTGATTTGTTGTAGAGAATTCTTTTGATGAATTTAAAGGTTAGACAAAGATGAAATGTTTGATGAAAGTACTCACAGTTCGAAAAGTTTGAACATGGCTTATTAAAAAGTCCATTCATTCTCTTACATAAAAAATCATTAACTATTTTTAATGTTTAATGAATTTGAACTTTATTATACTTGCATGATTTAGTTGGTACTGATATTAATCAAACCAAAACAACATGATGAACTGAACATGTTCTTATACTTGCATGATTTAGTTGGTACTGATATTAATCAAACCAAAACAAAAAGATGAACTGAACATGTTCAACTCTTAAATTGTGGATGTATCCACGGTTAGTTTATACTTCATTCGTTCCTTAGGGTGGTTGAAATTCGTTTTCTGTTTTCCCTTATTTCGGGTTAGATCTTCTTTGTTCCTTTTAAGTTTCTCTGAAGCTGTTTTTCTACCGGGAAGATGAGCTATTCCCACTTAAAATGACGAGGGTAAAAGTGTGAAATTTGGAACATGTGTAACCCACACAAACAAATGTTAGTCATTTAACGTTTGTTTTCTCTCTAGGATATATTCCTTAATATTTTTCGTTATGGGATAGATCCCCAAACGAATTAGTGAAAACGGGACATATTCCCAATTTTCCCTTTTTTTCATGCATTAATTGATAGTTTGGGGGTGATTTTATTCATCATGTATATGAATTTTTATATGAGAAGTTAAAAATTCAAACAATTGGGTGGTGTTGGAAATTAAAAGGTTCATTTTTTGAATGATTGCGTGTCTATGATTCTATGAACATACAAAGCCAAATTTGAGGATACTAAAAAAAGTGACAATATTTGCTATAACCAAGGTATTTTTTTTTATTTTTTCTTATTTTATGTGTTATTAGAATCCCATTTCATCCTCCAATCTAATCTTGTGGGCACACTTTATTTATTCATGACATAAAAAGTTCTCTACAAATAATAAGCTCAAGCCTTCGAAATTACATCAAATTAGAAGAAATAAATTGTGAAGGTAACTTCATATATGTTGCTGAACTTCAATAGACAGAGAAATGCCCTCTTACAATAGACCTGCACTAGTCAGGCAGGAAAAAACACACAGTAAGATACGCGGAAGTGATTGATTTTTGTACTTGAGGTCAGTAGTTCTTATTTCTGATTATCCATCAAAATCCATCAAACAAACATGAAATAAAGAATATGAGTTTACTGATATATTATTTATATTTGCTCACCAAAGTGATAATTCAAGTTCCCATTGTTAATCTTTGTTTCCTTCGGGTTCCACCGGTTTGTAATGTTCAAAATCAAACTTCTTCCTGAAAACAAAACAATGAATTTGGAAAAGATATAATCATTGTGTTGCAACTGAAATATCTTATGGATGTATGAAATGAAGCTATTACCTGCAATCTTGTGGTGCCTGCCATGTTGCCTTCCATGAACTCTTGTCACTTGGCGATAAAGATTTGTAGTTTCTCCAATCATCAAGCAGGAGACGTAAGTCATGAATTTTTGGTTCCAGACCAAAACAACAATTTGCATGCATTGTGCAGACTTGGTTCATATCTTTACTTGGTTCACATAACCCACCAAAGTAAAGTGTATTAAGAAACCTAATCTTCAATGCAATTTCTTTTACAAATGGATCAAACTTGATTACCTTAAGTACATCCTGGTCATGTTGATTAGGATATCTAGTTCTTGACTCATACCAATACTTGTAGAACTGTACTGTTCTATTATTTGATTTCACATATTTAAAGCCTGAATTTGGCTGGTTGTTCAAGTCATAAGAGTTATTCAAGAGATATCTATCACAAGATATTTGGAGATCGGTATCCTCGTAAAAACGGGTAAATGGTTCTCGAAACCACATTATGTCAGCATCCTGCATGTGAGATTGAAGAGATAATTGTAAAAGGTTCTTTTCACTATACAATGAATGAATAATATTATCATCTACGGGTTTGAAATTCAACTATGAATAGCCTTATAACTATAAAATATGTATCTAATGCTAAATAAGGTTTTTAACGATCGTACCGTGAAAAGGAAGTTGTATCCCATTTCGAGAACACTCCTCTGAAAATCGATCTTACTCCAGACCATTTTCAAGTATTCTGGGCTCATAAAATATGCTTCCTTGGTGAAATCAACTCCTTCTACGTTCAAAGCATAGCAATGAGGATGCACTTGTAAACAACGCTCATATGCCTTCTGATCCATTGCAATGATCACCAAATGTTTCAACAGATCTTTGATGTTGTTTCCTATTTTAAAGCTCTCAAGAAACAAATCGAAAACTGAGTTTGGGACAGCCCATGCTTCATTTAATGTTGTTAAAATAACTGTGTTTTCTTTCATCGATGCTGCTTTGAGTATTCTCTCCAGTTTCACTTGCTCATTGTTCTGCAAAAGTTAATAGTCTCCGTCATTTTTATTTTGTTCACTAAAATTTACTCATGTACTATCCTTACGCTAGCCAAGTAAAAGGAAAAAGCGTAATGCTCTACATAGTTACATATTAAAAATCTCTCGATATTATAGAAAACTTACCAATGGGGGTGAGAAACGCGGAAACTGTAATGGATTTGCATCTTTGTAGAAAACAAAGCAAGATGCCACGACAAGAGTGAATAACATCCCCAGCGTCACAACTTGACCGCATATGTGAGTCATGCGAACAGGATTAGGAAATATGCCCATGGATGATGGTGTTCTTCTTTTACAATTGGTAATGTATGCTGCAAAATTTTGTGCTGATGAGATTTACTGATTCAGTTTGGAGATGACGCTAGGCTTTTTGAGTTGTAAAGTTTTTTACTCTTCAGAAAGATTCTTATAGATAAATCAAGAAAAATGAAAATGCCGATCTCAGGTAGTAGGTAGGTTTATGATTCCCCATTCCGGGGGAATAGAAAACCGCGTGGTAGGTGTTCTCAATGTTTTTCCTATTATTTCTAAGGCTTTATTTCTCTGCAATCAATGCTAGTTAAGGCTTATTTCTTTTTACGGTCGGGCATTAAAACTTTCTAGTATTTGTATAGCAATTTATCTGTCCCTGGCGATAGATTGCTATACAATTAATTTTCTTCCATTGGATTACACATATAATGCTATCAGGATTTTCCTCCTTGGAAGCAAGGCTCTTGGTTAAGCATCATATTATGCGATCCGAAGGTAATTAATGCTTCCATATAAATCATCATTCTTTTGGGGTTACATTGTAATTCCATGCTCGTTGAATGCCACTGGTGTGCTATTCTTGATCTTGTCATAGGAAACATGAGTGACGTACACTATTGAAGAGGAAATCTGTATCCTCTTCAAATGCCTCTGCTTGTCATCTTGATGACATTCAAATATTAATTTTTGACCTGGCATCAAGTACATTACATTGAAAATAATAAGAAACACGTTGAAATCCTTTTCTTTTTGAATTTCCAAAGATGTAAGTTACTGTTATCGCTCATTTAATCCTCCATGAGCGATAGGAAAGAAAGAAAAACAAACATGATTGCTACAGGGGTCAGGGGTGTACCAATCCAGTATAAATCCAGTGGTTGTGATAATTTTGTTTTATATAGATTTAGTACATCCTGCTGCCCTAGCAATTTTGTGGATTCTGACTTTTGAGCAACTGTATTTAGTTTGTCATTCATTTTTAACCAATGATCTCTAATCGTTCATGCATTGATAGTTTCAGAGATGATTTATTCATGTCATGGAATAAGTACTTGATAGAACTATAAAGGGCCACATTTCCTTTCATGTCATATCATGTTATGGCTTTTGGCTTATTTGGAATGCATTTTTGTATTCCCAGGTTGATGAGTTTGGTGCCTGAGACATTGGAGAAAACGAAAACACAGGAATGTGTTTTGATTGAAAAAGGTGTCCCCAACCCAAACCACCGCGTTAATACACAAGATGGGTAACCACTACATATGCTACATGTTTAGACCATGTTTCATTTGCTATGGTCAACTCTTCTTCATCGACATTACATACATTTCCAATCTGTTTTGTCTTCTTTTCACTATTTATCTCCATGAATTTTTATATGATAAGTTAAAAACTCAAAACTTGTCTTTCCAGTATACACAGTACAATAGATAAACAACAACGACTGCATGACTTGGCACTAAAATAAGGGAAAACAAGGTCTTTCCAGGCACACAATACAAAATGGGAAAAACACTAAAATACCGGCAGACATGCTAACCAACCAAAAGCACCACCACGGACCAAGGTACCAGGGCCGACCCTGAGATATCGATGCCCCGAAGTGAACATAAGAAATGATGCCCCTATACTCATTCACCCAAATGTCAATGTTCTGAAAACCGGCCCGGTCATCAAACCAGCAAAATTACTGGGTCAAGGGTCAATTGGTTTAACCAGTGGTTCAACCCGGGTCACTGGGTTAATATATATTAGAAAATATAAGAAATTACTGCTAATGGAAAGACCTAAATGCCAAGATTACGCTAATACTTGCCATGAATATACTGATCCTTCCCCTTATTAAATCATTTTTTCTTTACCCATCGCACTTGTCAACCTAACCTACTCTCTCTTCTTCCACGTTATTCTCATATCTCGGTCTCAGTTAGAGCCATGACTTAATGAAAAAACTAAAGGGTCATCTCTTTTATTTTTTGCAAGATTTTATGTCTCGTACTTTCATGATGGGTTATAGGTTACAAATCCATGGGCTATGATTTATAATTTGGAAAAATTGAAGATATACTCTATGTGCATCTTCCCTCTTATCACACCTGCTACAAATATCTTAGATTTGTGGGTTTTATGGAAGATCTAGAACAGGGATTTGTGGGTTTTATGGAAGATTTACAAATTGAAGATTTATTGATAAAATCATAGATATTTCATCATGATGTTTTTTTAATCACTTTATGAAGCTTTCTTCCTGTTGGTTAATGGAAATATGGATGATTAACGGATTGATTGAATGGCTAAATGGTTCAATTAAATGTTTGGATTACTCATTACTTGATTGAAGATTCAAAAAGAAATCGAATAGTTTCAGGACTTTAATTGCTGGGTCAAACCAGTGAAAGAACGGACTGGGCTGGGAGGTTCACTGGATGGATCGCCCGGGTATTCCGGTTCTTAAGAAATAAAGCGGTTTTTTACAAAATTACTGGGTCAGTGTTGATCCAGAACGGAAAAGTGACCGGTCACCGGTTTAACGGTCCGACCGGCCGGTCCGGTCCGGGTTTCAGAACACTGCCAAATGTTCGATTATAGGCTCATTAGGTTTAACCAAATATTTATTTATAGACCTAGCAAGAGATTTTACTAACTCACCATCTTTTTGGTGTCTTTCTTTATTTTGAGATTTGTACGGCTGCTTTCGTTTTAGCCGCAGAGGCATACCTAGAAATCAATGAAATCATTACATACAACTAATATAGTTCATTATTTATTAAAATCTAAGCATAATAAAAATGTCATTATAAATTTAATTTTAACAAATAAGACATTCAATTGATTGTAAAGATAAGATGATTTGTAAGCAAATGCTTGGCTAAGAGAATTAATGATTACCTTGTATTAACTAAAGAATTGGTGCCTAATTCTTTTTGTTTTCCCCTTATGTTCTTATCCTCTCATGGTTTAAAGTAGAGAAGAAGACTAGTTAAAAAGAAACGAGGAGAAAAGTAAAAGAGGTGTTTTGCCGTTTTGTATATATGTAAGCAAAGACGCGGGGAAAACACTAAAAGGTGAAAAGGAAACGCGTTTAAACTCTTTTGTTCCTTCCATAACCGTATATATTTCATTCCTTCCATAATTTGTGTGAACATGTCATCTATTACCTAATAAAACAGTTAAATTCAACTCAGTAACCAATCACATAAGTCTCTCTCCATAAATCTCTTATAAGATTTTTTTTTTTTCTTTTGCTGCCCCGTTAATTTTAGAAAGTAAGCTTAGATTTATGTTGACTTTTGAACCAAGAACGAGATTATAAAAAGATTTTGATGCCCCGGGAAATTTGCTGCCCGAAGTACTGCTTCGACTGCTTTGGTTCAGGGTCGGCCCTGCTAGGTACCTTTAAAAGCTTCAATAAATGTTCATGAAGTAATCTGTCCAATGTATGCGTTTTGCGTCAAAATAAAACATATCTGCCTCTTCAGCTTTCATCAACATTCTCAAATTCTCAGTAGCCGAATCATCAAAACTGCAAGGCACAAATTTCAGAGATTATTTAATAACATACACTAATTAAATAGCATTCCCTATTAAATTTGTTAGAAGTATAAGTCTGTGTTTACTTCAGTAACTATATCTTTTATCTTTTACTTTAGTAAATGGTGTATTAGGAGTGTTAGCTTTATCTTTATCTTTGAGTCACTAGGGCTAAGTCTTATTTGCTACTTGAGTTGTTCCTATAAGTAGAACAACATGTTCTGTATCTCAAGACAATCATTAGGAACAATATTATCTTTCACTGCAAACTCTTTCAAAATTAGTATATGATTGCCTTCCCCAGCAAAAAATTGGGAAACTTAATTTGAATAGGGAACTACTTACGTTTTTTTTTTTACACAATATATAAGGTTCATGGATTTCAACCAACCGATTTGCAAAGCTAACTTTTCGTTCCTAACAAAAAAAAGAGGAAAAATAAAAAATAAGATTAGAGAATGATTGTAATCGATGCCATAATCAGTTACCAAATTGCAAACATTAAAACCACTCATTTCTGAGAAAATATAAAGTAGTGACATAGTCGCTCATTTGTAGCTAAAATTTGTGCATGTTTAGAATTGGATTAGTAATATATTTCATTAACTAACTTTCTTAGGTAACATATAATTGTCATATACGTGCTGTTGGAAGCTAGCCATGGTGGCGAAGGAAACAGGCTTGAGAATTTCGACAGTATTTGTAGTTGCAAGAAATCTCACAACTACACCCTAAGTAAAATCTATGAACAATCTAAGTAATCATCTTGAGAATCATAAGAACATTTATTGAAATTTTTAGTTTAGATACAAAATTGGGAGAAAACCCTAACTTGGGAAGCAAATATTCTTTTTCTCTCCTAAATATTATCTAAACACTCAAAAAGATCTCTTCCTCACACAAGGTCGCTCGGCTCTTTATATAGGAGTTTACACAGTGGAGGACAGCTAATAAAGCCCCTAATTTCGGATCTGACGTGCGTCAATGTCGCGTAAGGATCCATCATTGCCGCACAGTTTCTTTACCATCGCATAGATCTTTACACTTTACTCGTGATCTGGTGACGTCATCTGGTTCGTCATCTTGAAAACGTAGTATGAGACCCAAGAACGTTGGCGTTGGGAAAAACTGCGTCAGAGGTGATGTGGCCATGCTGCACCGCTACCTGAGTGTATAATGCGTCGTAACGAGGAGGCACCCAAAACCCAAAGACCAAACGTAACTCTCCCCATCACGGATCTGGCGCTGCTTCATGGGTTTGTTCGACAATAGGAAAGCAGGCGGATCCCTATGCCCATCATTAGCCAACAGGCTAGGGTGAGCAACCAGCTCGGAAGCTGGAGCATGGAGGCCATGATCGCTCAAAGTTTTGGTCCTCTTTACTTTGTCACGCCCTTCCCTAGTTTCTGAACGATCTTGTTTACCCATAACCTACAAATAATTATCAGAAAGAGGCGACTCACAAAGGAAGAAGTCGTAATGTCTTGGCGACTAGTAGAAGAACAAAGGAAGAGGACCTCCCGACCGAAGCACCCGAGTCAAGAGGTTGTCTGTCTTGTTGCCCTAGAGAGTCCAAGAAAGAGAGATGAGAAATTCCAGAGAAGAAGAATGATACCTCTGCTTCTCCCCTTGTGTGTATATATATAAGGTATAAGGCAACGTACCGGTCAAAAAAAAAAAACAATAAATGAACACGTGGCAATCTGATGAACGAAGCACCTGATGATCCTTGTCGCGACATCACCGGCTGATTCGGTAAGACACCAACACCAGGCGCAGAGCCAGAACTAGCACCCATAGACTGACGAGGATGATCTCCCGATGAACGCCCCCTGAGCAAAGAAGTAGCTCTATTTGTAAATGATAATCGGGGAGATCGGGGAAACCGTGGAATAGGAACTACGCCAGCATCACGGCGTGCTTGCATCTTGGCAAATCTCGGAGGAAGTTCCTTCGTTCACATTAAGCCATTCATGAGCAAAGTATCGTAAGGGGCCATGTGGAGGGGGATCCAACTAAAAGATTAACAGTAATAAGTGCCTAGGGAAGGCCACAAGAAAAAGAAAAATTATATGGTAAAAATATATATAAATAATAATTATTACCTCCACTCCCTGAGGAACAGCCCCGCAAAGGTTACAAACGACATTTCTGATCTTTGAGGAGGACGTCGACGACACCCTTTTCCCTTTACCTCGAGCCGGGGGAGGCTCGGCACGCCTGCTCTTAGCGCCGGAAGCCAACCCATGAGAACGCATGACATCCGAGGGTATCCTAGTACGTCCCAAGCGATAGAGTTCTGGCACGTTAGGCGGGGGAGCCATCACGCCATCAACCGACAAGGCCTGATGCACATCCTCCATCTCATTCACCCAATATAAAAACCATTTATGTGTAACTTTTAAATCCCGGTCAAGCTGAGGGACTTTTAGAGGGTTGAAAGGCGGCCGACAAAAGCGAGGCTTTTCACCCTGAAAGACAAAACGCATAAAGCTCTCCTCCACCATCCGAGGGTCCGAAGAAAATGAGGGCGACAGGTAAGAACCAGTCCCTTGGTCGAAACCCGCCTGACGAGCAATACGATTCAAATTATAAGCCTCGGCATAAAACTTGCCCTTGTAAAAACCTGGAAGATAACCCGGTGTCACGGCGGCCACAAAATTGCATGCGTCCAGTGTAGGAGTGTCGAGGCGACATCCACGAAGTCATATGGGAAGAGCGATACAAACCGGTGGGAGGCTTCGCCGCATGCACCATCGTCGTATGGGCGAAAATTGAACTCGTTGATATCATCTAGCAAGGGCGCCAAGAAAACAGTTGGTTTGGCAACAGCCTTTTCATTAAGGGTCGTGCGAGGAAAGGAAACAGGATAAGTGATGGTGCTTTCTGTACCATCCTCCGCGGTCACAAACCGCTCACCAGTAAGACTCAAAACCTTTGTCTCTGGCCTATAATGGCGGTAGTACTCCCACGCCCACATATGCATGAAGTTGGCAGTAAGAAATGTTTTGACCGTGAAGGACGTGTCGTTATCCCTTTGAATATCACCCACCAACAAGTCCAAATGATGGTATAGCCCGCCTAGAAACATGGGCGCCAAAGGAAATGACATGAGTGTCGCCATGATCATCGACTCATCCCTCACGGCGTTCGTCGAAGAATGCTCAAAAACTTCGTGAGAAAGAAAATAAGATAAGAAAGCAGCCAACTCGTGTCGCTTAGTAGATCCGGCAGGCGGAGAAGGAGGCTCCCAGCCAGACCCATCCGTCAACTTGGGCGCCCACATCTTCACCCATAAGTTCAAGGTAGCCCGCTTGGCAGTCCCCCTGGGAATGGTATGAGCGATACCCTCGGCAGAAGCCGCCTCCTTCCCCTTCTTTGACGTTGTTCCTCTGGCACCTTCGCGTTATAGAAGGTGCACTCATCTTGGCGACTAACTTCCTTGACTCAGACGCTTTTTTGCTTTAGGAAATCCAAGCACGAATTTGTCAACGCTGGACAAACTACTCGACGCCTCCTTAAAGTCGTGACTCCCATAAAGGGAAGGCCGGTCGGTGACACCACGTCTTCCAATGTGGGTGACGCTTCTCCCAAGTGAAGAGGCATGTGTGAACTAAAGGGATCCATCTAAGGGACAGGAGAATTATATCCCAATTGTTCCCGGTAAGATGCATGTAGCGTGACGAAGAGAGAGCCTCCATCAACCCTAACTTGATAATCGTGTCTCTGCAATAAGGAATCGAGAGCATGTACTCGATCCATGGCTGCCACTTCGGACAAGGAGTCGCCTTGAAAAGAAATTCTATCTTTGGGAGGACGAAGTCGCCACGATTGAGGCGAACCCGACAAAAGGAAGTGATTGGAAGAAGAGGCGAATGTTCAATTTCCCCCGCCAAGAGCCAATCGCTGGTTTCTTCATCTACCACCAGAGGATCAAAATATGATGGCTTACTAACCTGACGAAAGAACTTATCATCCAGGAGTGAGGCGATAGACACGCCTGGAGTAGCTGCCCGCCTGAGCTTTTCGACAGTACTTCGACTAGACAAGAGGGTCGCCAAGCTTTTACCCGCCCCGGGAGTAAAGAATTTCTCCTCCTCAGGAAGAATAGGAAGCAGATGAGGCTCCTCCTCCTCACCAGAGGAGTCACTATCGCCAGAAGAATCCTCGGTTGTTGAATCCTCGTACTCGCTCATTATGACCGCCCAAAAGGAAAGATGTGATATGGAGGATGAATGCTTGATGTCGCTTGAAAGAAAGAGATGAGAAGAGAGGATAGAGAGTGTTTTGAAAAGGGTAGAGGTGAAGAAAATATGAAGCCAGTATTTATAGATGGTAAAAAGACACGATCAAGGGTAATTCAAACGACATGACGAGAACACGAAAAGACGCTAACCCAAGTATGTGACCGTAAGATATAACCGCTTCATCTATCCCACGTGTCATGATGGCAACACGTGCCATTACAGAATTCCCCATGAAAGTGCGCGAATGGAAAAGAATGGAGCAGGGTCACATGGAGGCAAGGGGACTTGCAATGAAGCAAGTCCAAGGATTGTCAAATAACAATGGGACTCGCTAAGGGGAAGTTCTAAGAAATGCAGACAAGGGGACTTGTATGAAGCAAGTCTTTGGGAATGAAAAAGCGGTGAAGCCCGACAAAAGAGAGTACGAGCGCCCGAAGGGATGAAATCCATAGAAATGTATGGATGGAGGAATAGAACAAGGTCGCATGGAAACAAGGGGACTTGCAAAGGGGCAAGTCCCTCGAACATTGGTAATGACAAGGGGACTCGCCAGAAGCGAGTCCTAAGAAACACAGGGACAAGGGGACTTGCAAAACAAGTCTGGAATTTGGGAAAGTTGAGGCCTACGAGGGGGAATACAGGCGTCTGCATAAGGGCCGCCTCACGGAGAAAATGTCTCGCCCCAAAGGATATCTCGAATGGACAGTGAGTATATACCGTCCGACGCCTTAATAAGAAGCGTCCTGGAAAAAGCCAAGCCTCAAGAAGGATCACTCGAGAATTGCAAGACTGTTGAGGAGACTGACGCCTCGCCCAAACAGTCAGGGGACTTAATGTAGATACCCAAAAAATACCAAGGAGAAGGTGTGGCTACCCCATATCCAAGAGGAGGAACGTAATAGTACCTTACTGTGGCTACCCCATATCTAAGAGGAGGAACGGAATAGTACCTTACCTAAGGGGAAAGCACCAGGGTCCCCCCCTTATCCCGAAGGGGATGCCATTAAACAAGCCGTTCATCCACAACAACCAAACGCACGTGTGGTGATCAGGAAAGGGCATATCTTCTAGAAGGATCTAAAGTACGGTTGTACGGTCAGGAGAGGTAGTAGCAAGATATGGGAAATATAAAAGGACACACACCTGACATTTTCCATTTGAGGAAATAACTATAAATAGGGGTCCTTTCCCAAGGAAAGGACTCAGTGATATCATTGTGGGAAATTGTGTTCTACTTCTAGGAACTAGTCTCTACAACCTACTTCTATCTGTACCCTGTATATTCCTTACTGTGTACAAAGATGATCAGACTACATATCAATGATATCATTCTTATGATCTTACCCAACATGGCGTTTAGGATGGTTAAAGAAGTACATCATCATTCATATTTTAGAACCGCATGCTCAGCTCATCAATTTGAGCTCGCATTCGCTGAACTTCTTCATTTTTGATGGAAGATAGGTTCAACCTATTCCGCTCGAAATCCTGAACTTGTCATTGATCAATGGAGAAATTATTAGGCGAACGTTTTCCTGTATTTAACAAGAAATTACAGATATGGGATACTGGAATTACACTGATATGGGATACCGTAATTACACTGAGAACTTCTTTTGCACAATTAGGCAAGATTAATGTGGAGCGGATAAAACAAAAATTTCCATGCCCAGTAAATTGCAATCTTTGTACCTTAGCCGTCAGTATATTATCTTGCACATGCAGTATAAACATCGTAACATTAATATAGACATCACCACTCCCTGCTGTACTGGAAAAACAAAAAACAAAAAATCATAAGTAAACAAAAGAAAAAAAAACAGTTGGTTATGCATGTCAACACCCCAAGCACCTCAAAGACATCTGCAAAGGAAAAAAATAGTCACTGCAATACTGGATGTTTTAATATACGTCGAAAATATTTACAATTAAAAACCGATGGAATATGTCTAGAGTGTGATTCGTCGAAGGTAATCATGGAAAACTTTTGTCGTGGAATGGCTTTCCAGACTTTGTATCTCAGTGTTCCATTTGAAGAAGGCGTCAAGGTCGCCTACTGCAGGCCATCATTCAGGTTTCTCGGTAGTGGTGTTGAATCTCTCAAGTCCATACACTTCCCACTGATAGATTAGTGGGTATAACAACATGCAGCATATATATCTTTATATATAAGAACCAAAATTAGTAAATTCAATTAAGAGCAAGGAATATTACCCAAAACTGCATGGAGAGTGTAGAAATACTAATTAAGCATACCTTGAGCATTATGTAAGACAGTACCATGTCCTCCATCAACACGAAAAGTTTGAAAAAGGGGTTAGTGTCTTGTACCTAATTATCAATGCAAAAGAATATAGCAAATTTGATTTCTACGATCCATAGTGGAAAGTGGAATCAGAATTTAGCAAAAGTATGGCATACTAAACTATTAGGGACAAATTTTGCAAGAAATTTTTTTGATGGTATCTCGTAATCCTTCTCCACCCATTATCATTATGATTGCAATCCTTCTGGCAGCACTCCCACTCCCACTCCCACTCCCACTCCCACTCCCACGTCCACTCTATGTACACAACCTGCGAAAATAGAGCAGCCTGGAAGAATGTTCAAACGATATCACTAAAGTAAAAAACCCTCCCACTAATGTTACTTTCTATGCCAAGTTTTTTTTTGCCGACAGGGTGGTGCTCAACTCTATGTGTCATCTAACATACAGCTGATTGGAAACGTTTCTGGCAAGAACCATATATACAAAGTCTTATAGAAATTCACCACTCCTTGTGTCTGAGCTCGATCATTCTTATTTGTGGTTACAACCACAGGTTAGTGTGAGAGAGAAAACCCATGAAGGTCCTAGATGATCTACATAATGCAACCAACCATTTATAAATCACTAATAGAATATTTTTTGCGAGTACCTGTAGTGTATTTCTTCTGATCATAGAATCATGTTCTTTAAGGAGAGACTTGTCTTGCCAACAACCATCATCTTCCAAATACAGCCTTGTAATATCGAATTCCCTGAAATATCTTTAAGGACCATGCTATAAACCCAAGGACCGTTACCATTGTTAACCGAAACCAAAGTTCTTAATATATCTTTATTGTCCCCAAAATATCGGCAAACCGAAAACGAAGCTGCATTACCAAAAAGAATGCTAAGTCATAAATAAATATAGATGCATTTTAATAATCCTAACGTTCAGTGGTAAAGCAGCGAAACCTTGGTGCTTTCTACGGGTAGTTGAGAACAATAAGGAAGAGATAGTCGTTAACCCACCGAGACAATTGCACCTGCAAAAATTGAATGAAAGAGCGAAAGAATATAAAGAATGAGTTAGCACATATGTATTGGGAAATCTCCAAGCTATAAAAGGAATAATGGAGCCTGGAGTCAAAGAGTTAAGATTCTAAAGAATAATTCACTAAGCTAATGAGCAGCCATTGTACCTTAATAAGGTCTTAAATACTTGGACTAAGGATTTCACTTGCTAAATACAGCTCTATACCACCACTCTTTAGTTTTGCAAGAACCATGGCAACCTAACAACCATGGCAAGCATGACAGTGATTCGCATAAAGTTGTGATCCTGTGAAAGTTACTTTCTTTTTAAGCGAACTGCCACTTAGAGTTGGAGGGTTGAGATCATATTGAGCTTTTAGTAGAACCCTACAGGTGTACAAATCTAAAGAATAACTCAGCAAAATTAAACAAAAGAAACCGAGATTGATATGAACCCTTGCTGTGAAACAATCAACACCAAACAAAAATAGGACGGATTTCCAGGTTTAGGGTTCGTACCGAGAGCTAAGAGAGAACAAACTGGATTAATCATGGAAACAACCGATTTTAAGATACAATACAACTTCTTAGAAACAATAAGAATCTTTTTCCTGGTGTTTGAAGTCCTGGACGATCTCATCTGCACATAGAACGCCTTTGTCCCCTGGCTAGTTGTTTTTCTTTTCTTTGTATCATTATTATCCCATGAACAAAGCATATCCTAGGGTTTGTTTTCAGTTTTTTTTTTTTTTTTTTTTAAATGTTTTGCGAGCGAAAACTTGTTCTTAGGGTTTGGTATGTGTTTTTTTTGTTTTATGTTTTGCGTCCGAAATTTGTGTGGGAATTCCTCTTTTTTCTCTCCTTTGAGGAAAAGTGAAACGGAGCAATTCTGTGTGAGGGTGAGGGTCACCGTTTAACGTGGAGCCTAATGACCTTAGGCTTCTAAAGGAGTTAGATGGCAGTACTATCGTGGACCGCGTAATACTTAAAATTATGAGATAATGGTAGTGGTTTGCCGCTATTGATAGTGCAAGTCCTAAAAAGGAAAATGAAACAAAAATGATTTTCATATGTGCAGTGGGACATGATAAATATTGATTTGATGTTTGGGGGTGATTTTATTCATCATGTCTATGAATTTTTATATAGTTTTTTTTTTTGATGGAAAAGTTCGTTTATTAACGGGAAAAAATATATGGAGCCCATTCTTCCTTTTTTGTGTATCAAAAACCCTTCATTAAGATTCTATATATATATAGTCCAAAATTAGTTAATAATGTTACTAGATTAGAAGACTAACCTTTATCAGGATTAGTATTTAGATTCTGGTTTACGTAAAAGTCAAACTATCATAACGATTTAGGATACATCCTAAATTAACGCTCGTGAATTCCGCTGTCAACTCTTATCATAACTTTGGTTTTCCCGTTTGTTTCTATTTTTTTATTTCCAATTTAATTACCAGCTAGTATCTACAAAGCCAAAACACCATCGTCCCTCTCCAGTTTCAAGATCTAACAGCATCATTTAGGGAAAAGTCTATTAATCACCTTTTTTGAAGGAGATTAATCACCGAGTAGTTTTATCATTTGCTATAGCAAATAAACAGAGCCGATGTAAAAAGTTCTTTTGTAAAGGTAAATGATTTATTTTGTTCAAATTTATTTATTTAATGGAATGGAATGAATTAAGTCATCCCTGATAAGTACTGTTTATGTATTTGAATTTGGAAAAATGGAGTAATCGCCTTTGTTTTTGTGTGATAATGCCATCTTTCATGAGTTTAAGAGTTGCGTACTCCGTATTGGGTAAAACATTCTTTCTGTCTGCTCATATTCATGGAAGATCCAGTATCCAAATATGAATGGCAGACTTACACGAAGTCGGTATCTATGAGTGGTCACTTTGTAAGCTGGTAGCTTGTTCCAGTATCCGTATTTAGTTTATATCTTACGACTCCTTTTCAAATGGGATGGTGTTTCTTATCTGCTTCATTTTTGGACCAATCTTTCACGCCAATTTTTGGACCAAACAGTATATGCCTTATTTTTCCTTTTCTTGTTATCATTTCATACCGTGGATCATTCATGGCGGGGCGAGTAACTCATGGAAAAAATTCCTGATAAAGAGGTTGTTTCTAGTGAATCTAGTTCGGACAATGATTTCGAGAAATAATTCCCAAGAGTAAATTGGAGACCCAGTAACCTCTAGAAAGGCAGAACCACAAAAACAGGTATTAATTCACTTTATTGTTGTTGTGAGGTACGTAGTTATCACTTTTAAATGATGTGATAATTGTTGAATTCACTTATCATTATAGTGAAAGATGTAGTTGTCACCATTTTTCAAGTTCTGAAAAGAGCATTTACCACGTGAACGTACTAATACGTTTGATTTTTGTTTATTTTTTGTAGATACTACAAGGCTGTTAGACAAAATTTTGGAGCTTGCATGACCTTTTTCGTGAAATTGTAGAAAGGAATTCCGATCTAAATAAAGACCAGTTGGGTGTTCTGGAATCCAATCCATTTTGGAATCTTCAACATGTCTTTAAGGAAAATCGAATCATTAAATGGAAAAGTGACTGCCGCCACCAAGAATGAATAACACGAATTTGGTTGATGTTATTTAGTTGTTTTATTAATTTGTGTCAGAATCCTAATTTCAAGCTCAAGTGAAAATTAAAGTTTGCATTCGAAGAAGATTCAAAGAATGCCCATTGCACATATTATTGAAAGTGATTGTTGCAGTATCCCACTTAATGGGTTTTACAGATGAAACTATCAAAAAAATCTCTGTATTTAGTGGGGAATGCTATAATCTGGAAAAATGTTATTGCTCTCACCTGGCTAGGTTCCTTAAGAACACGTGAAAATTTTAATTTTCGCGATAAAAAGAATTGTGAAATAACCAGTTATCACTATTTTTCCATATGATAATCAAAAATTTCACTAGGCATGATAATCGTAACACAAAATTGGTTAAAAAGACCAAAATTAACAAATCCGGGGTGAAAAAGACATCTAGATTTTGATACTGTTTAAATGGACAAAAATACAAAAATAGCCAGGATGTAACCAGTTTCATCCTACCCATTTTCAAATACTTTTTCTTTTTTTAATTTACATCAAGATGCATCCAGTTTCATCCTTGCTATTTTTTAAGTTTAAGTCAGGATAAATCCAGTTTCATCCTTGCTATTTTTTTTTGTCCATTTCACCCATACTAATTTTTACTCGTCCATTTGAACCATTTGAACCAGATTTTAAAAATATTTGGACAAATGACCCATTTTCCGTAATCGTAACTATCACAAGTATAAACCAGACCCTAGAGGAAGGAAAAAAATAGGAACTCATCAAATCTTTGAGAAAAAATGGAAAAATAAGAAATTAACTCTCTGAGAAGAATGGAAAATGAAAGACTGTCGGAGATATTGTTTACGAGAAAGAAATATTGGATTAAGGGAGAGAAATAGATTAGTGGAAAAACCAACTATTAGGAAGTAGATAATATTGTTATACCCGACCTAAAATTTTGGTAACAATAAGTAGACCCATCTATAGTTTTGACTAAATTTGTTAACAAATTTTCGACCGTAAGAATTGGATTAGCTTAGTCAAATTGAATAACAGGGTTAATTTAGTCCTACACAAAATGTTAAAATTTTAATTGAATCTAAAACAATCAATCTTAACCGTTGATTTTGTATTTTGGGCAAGACATATATACCATCTTAATGATGGGTTTCTAGAAAAGAGAGGAACCAAATCTGGGTTCCTCAGAAATTTCCACTTTATTAACTACTAGCAAATATAATACAAAAGATTTACAAGGCCAATTTTATCAAAAATATTGGAATCAATGATAGATTTGTGAATTTTGTGATCTAGTTTCTCCGACATATGCTATAGTCTTTTGATCTTGCCTCCTTAGGGATGTAGTCCGCTGCTTTGTTATTTTTTCTCTTTATGTATTTTACTTTTTCTCTTTATGAATTTTTATATGAGAAGTTAAAAATTCAAACAATTGGGTGGTGTTGGAAATTAAAAGGTTCATTTTTTGAATGGTTGCGTGTCTATGATTCTATATACAAAGCCAAATTTGAGGATACTAAAAAAAGTGACAATATTTGCTACAGCCAGGGTATTTTTTTATTTTTTTATTTTATGTGTTATTAGAATCCCATTTCATCCTCCAATCTAATCTTGTGGGCACACTTTATTTATTCATGACATAAAAAGTTCTCTACAAATAATAAGCTCAAGCCTTCGAAATTACATCAAATTAAAAGAAATAAATTGTGAAGGTAACTTCATATATGTTGCTAAACTTCAATAGACAGAGAAATGCCCTCTTACAATAGACCTGCACTAGTCGGGCAGGAAAAAACACACAGTAAGATATGAGGAAGTGATTGACTTTTGTATTTGAGGTCAGTAGTTCTTATTTCTGATTATCCATCAAACAAACATGAAATAAAGAATATGAGTTTCCCGATATATTATTTATATTTGCTCACCAAAGTGAGAATTCAAGTTCCCATTGTTAATCTTTGTTTCCTTCGGGTTCCACCGGTTTATAATGTTCAAAATCAAACTTCTTCCTGAAAACAAAACAGTGAATTTGGAAAAGATATAAGCATTGTGTTGCAACTGAAATATCATATGGATGTATGAAATGAAGCTATTACCTGCAATCTTGTGGGGCCTGCCATGTTGCCTTCCATGAACTCTTGTCACTTGGCGATAAAGATTTGTAGTTTCTCCAATCATCAAGCAGGAGACGTAAGTCATGAATTTTTGGTTCCAGACCAAAACAACAATTTGCATGCATTGTGCAGACTTGGTTCATATCTTTACTTGGTTCACATAACCCACCAAAGTAAAGTGTATTAAGAAACCTAATCTTCAATGCAATTTCTTTTACAAATGGATCAAACTTGATTACCTTAAGTACATCCTGGTCATGTTGATTAGGATATCTAGTTCTTGACTCATACCAATACTTGTAGAACTGTACTGTTCTATTATTTGATTTCACATATTTAAAGCCTGAATTTGGCTGGTTGTTCAAGTCATAAGAGTTATTCAAGAGATATCTATCACAAGATATTTGGAGATCGGTATCCTCGTAAAAACGGGTAAATGGTTCTCGAAACCACATTATGTCAGCATCCTGCATGTGAGATTGAAGAGATAATTGTAAAAGGTTCTTTTCACTATACAATGAATGAATAATATTATCATCTACGGGTTTGAAATTCAACTATGAATAGCCTTATAACTATAAAATATGTATCTAATGCTAAATAAGGTTTTTAACGATCGTACCGTGAAAAGGAAGTTGTATCCCATTTCGAGAACACTCCTCTGAAAATCGATCTTACTCCAGACCATTTTCAAGTATTCTGGGCTCATAAAATATGCTTCCTTGGTGAAATCAACTCCTTCTACGTTCAAAGCATAGCAATGAGGATGCACTTGTAAACAACGCTCATATGCCTTCTGATCCATTGCAATGATCACCAAATGTTTCAACAGATCTTTGATGTTGTCTCCTACTTTAAAGCTCTCAAGAAACAAATCAAAAACTGAGTTTGGAACAGCCCATGCTTCATTTAATGTTGTTAAAATAACTGTGTTTTCTTTCATCGATGCTGCTTTGAGTACCATCTCCAGTTTCACTTGCTCATTGTTCTGCAAAAGTTAATAGTCTTAGTCATTTTTATTTTGTTCAATAAAATTTACTCATGTACAATCCTTACTCTAGCCAAGTAAAAGGAAAAAGCGTAATGCTCTAGATAGTTACATATTAAAAATCTCTCGATATTATAGAAAACTTACCAATGGGGGTGAGAAACGCGGAAACTGTAATGGATTTGTATCTTTGTAGAAAACAAAGCAAGATACCACGACAAGAGTGAATAGCATCCCCAGCGTCACAACTTGACCGCATATGTGAGTCATGCGAGCACGATTAGGAAATATGACAGCGGTTTCTGAAGACCTGCCCATGGATGATGGTGTCCTTCTTCTACAATTTGTAATGTATGCTGCAAAAATTTGTGCTGATGAGATTTACTGATTCAGTTTGGAGATGACGTTAGTCTTTTTGAGCTGTAAAGTTTTTTACTCTTCAGAAAGATTCTTATAGATAAATTAAGAAAAATGAAAAGGCCGATCTCAGGTAGTAGGTAGGTTTATGATTCCCCATCCCGGGGGAATAGAAAACCGTGTGGTAGGTGTTCTCAATGTTTTTCCTATTATTTCTAAGGATTTATTTCTCTGCAATCAATACTTGTTAAGGCTTATTTCTTTTTAGGGTCCGGCATTAAAAATTGCTAGTATTTGGATAGCAATTTATATCTGTCCCTGGCGATGATGGATTCGCATATAATGCCATCGGAAGGTAATTAATGCTCCCATATAAAATCATCAGTCTTTTCAGGTTAAGGGATCTTATCACAGGAAACATGAATGACGTTTCTTAATAGTGTACGTGGACTTAGCAATCTGTATACTTTTCAAACGCATATGCTTGTCATCTTGGTGACATTCAACAATTAATTTTCTTCCCTGCATCAAGAACAGTACGTCGAAAATAATAGGAAACACATTGTATTCGTTTTTCTTTACAAAATGTCATGGAATAAGTACTTGATAGAATTTAAAAGGGACACATTTCCTCATGGCTGCTAATGGGGACCGGAATTAGTAGGGATTACCGTTTGAGTGATCCGACGGCCAGGATTGGATATAACTCTTTTGTCTCATATGAAACAGTGCCCCTAGAAATTCCAGTCCCCCATTAGCAGCCTTGACATTTCCTTTCATGTCATATCATGTTATGGCTTTTGGCTTATTTGCAATGCATTTTTGTATTCCCAGGTTGATGAGTTTGGTGCACGAGACATTGGAGAAAACAAAAACACATGAATGTGTTTTGATTGAAAAAGGTGTAGTTGCAGGAAATTCTACAACCACACCCTTGGTAAAATCTATGAAATAATCTAAGAAACCATATTGAAATACTCAAGAACTCTTATTAAAATCTTAGAACAAATACAAATATGTTAAGGAACCCTAACTTGGGGAGCAAATAACTTTCTCTCTCCTAAGTTTCTTCTCTCAACTAACTAAAAAGATCTCCTCTTTACAAGGTCGCCTCGGCTCCTTATATAGGAGTTTACATAGTGGAGGGCTGCCTAATAAAGCCCATAATTTCGGATCTGACGTGCGTCAATGTCGCATGGACTTTACTATTGACGCACGACTTCTTTTCTATCGCATGGCTCTTCATACTTTACTCGTGATTAAGGTGACTTCATCTGATGCGCCATTCTAGATAAGTTGTATGCGGTCGTTTTTGCTCAGTCCTGATGATCATTATTTCGCATATCCGATAGGCGTGCGGTATTTTGTACCCACATTTTGCCTCTTCTCATACCGTTCTTTTAATAAAGAGAGCGGTATGAGAAACCCTAATTTATTCTGCCGCACTCGTTCATCTTTTCATATTCCTATCTGCTGACATACTCCCGTGATTTCAGCATGATAGTCTACGTGTGTCCTTTCAAACACTGGTTGTTGAAACGCCTCTAATAACCGCCTCTTCTTATCCGTCCGCTTTTAATCAACGCATTGATGGAGGAAATCTCTTGGTAATCGGGAGTAAATCTCTTATTTACTGTCATACATCTTCTTCTTTCTTCTTTTTACTCTCTTTTCTTTCTCTGCAACCCTTAATCATGTTGATGCTATTCTTCTGTTCTAACCAAGTTTTAAATCAATCATCATTTTCTACCTCGCCATCTCTTTCGATTATCTCTTCTTACCTCGCCTTCTTCACTCTCACGTTCGGTTTCTCATCATCAACATCTTGATCATCCTGATCTTTATTAATTTGATCTTGAGTAATTTTTTATTATCTTACATTCTCATTTTGAAGATGCCTCTTAAAGCTGGTTGGAAGAATGATAGAGACTTCAAGAAATTAAAGGCCCAATTTGGTCAGAGAGGCTTCTCACTATCCATCCCTCCTGGATCTGAACCTTCGTCTACGCTTGGACTTGAATGGTTTTCGCTTGATGAGTGGAATGACCAAAAGATCATTGTTTCAATCGGAAAACCTCTCGCCGGTCTCCCTATTCCTCTCTATAATCCTCAGACTCCTTTATTTTATGAAATTCTCTCCGATGCAAGATTTTCACGCGACATATTCCAATTAAGCGGTGACTGTATCAGAATAGTTATAGAATACGCTCGCCGTGCGGCGGGGTTAGAATCTATTTTTCCAATAGTAAGAAAACCAGTATATGCCCATAGGGAGATCAATCCTGCGGATTACACAGTTGAGAATTTCTTCAAAAATTATGACGTTTCCATTATGAATAATGAATCATATAAATGGGGCATTCGCTTCACAATAAAGGACGGTATCGCGGAGAATGAAAGAATCATGCGAGATGTCGACTTTCATGACCCTACTAATAACTCCACTCGTAAGTAAAAAGATACTCGTTGGGTGGAGTATCCTATTGTCTTGGCTGGTCCCTACATAACTGGCAGAAGCGAAGATGGTTCAACTCTTCCCTTACCTGCGGGTTTTCCCGCTTACAACCCTTGGGAGTTTAAATGGCCTGAGGAACTTGATGTGGTATCCCACTTTTAACTTCGCTTTTCTATCTTCTTTCCCTTTATCGTTTTATCCGTCTTTTGATTCCAGGCTACGAAACTGGATAAGAAGGCTAAAAAGCGTCTCAAGCATCATGTTCGCATGATAGTGAAGTAAGAAATACTCTTTGTTTAATTTTAGCAATATTGTTGCCTCTGTTTATTATCTCTCATTATTCGCGTAGGTGGTAGCTGAAGACGCTAAGGGTAAAGGTAAAATTACCTCCAACAAAACTACTTGTAAATCTTCTTCCAAGAATCCTCCAAAGAAACGGAAGGCACCTTCTCCGTCTTCTTCAAGTTCCCACTCTAGTGATGATGAACTACCTTCCCCTGATGACTCCTCAATCACATCTTCTATGGGGCAGCTATCTAGTATCTTCTCTGACTCCTTGTCAATAATTGGAAATGATGTATTAACTCATACATGTAAGATAATTACGAAGATATGTGATGCCCTTTCTTTAGATCATGAATCCCTTCGTGGATTTGCCTCAGCATTTAGTCCAAATTTTCAGTTCGCGCTTGGTTCTTTGGTAATTTTTATACTTTCACACTTTCTTTAATGGTATCTTTACGCTTTATATTCTAATATTCATCTCATGTCTTCGCAGATGGCCCGCATGTCATATGTTGTTTCTTCAGATTTTCAATAAAGTCTTCGCTCTCTTGAGGCGGAAAACGTCAAAATCAAGTCTGAAGTTTCCACTTATAAGAATGATGTCTCTAATCTTCGCAGGAGGAATGATCAGTTAGTTGGTACGTAATTCTTTATTTCTTCCTCCTTTTTTTTTGTTTATTCATCTTCTTTGCTCCCTTTAATTGCATATTCTTGCAGAGATTTACAACTTAAGTGATGAGGCATCTTCTCTATTTCGCTCCCTTCATCATCCTGTTGATGATGAGACTCTCCTTGAGCATCTTAATACTTCTCTGAATAATATTTCTGATGACGAATTAAGAACTTTTTCCTTGGAGGAGCTCAAGACAAAGTTTCAACTTCTTAATTGTGATCATAGGGGTGCCTTGTCTACTAGTAATGGCTTTAGACGCCGCTTTTGTGAATCTAAAGAAAGGGTTAAGGTTTTAGAAGCAAGGATTAACACTCTCATTACTGAGAAGGATCAGGTTACTCTTAGAGGTGCGAAAGCTTTGAAGGAATTTCAAGAAACTATCCTCCAAGTTCAAGTGGAGCGAGATCTAGCTATAAGCGAAATGAAAGCATTTGTTGAGCGAGACAATTTGATCCGTTCCCGACGTCTTATAGAAAGTGATGTTGAATTTGAGTGGGCTGCTAGGGTCGTTGATAACTCTAGAAGTAATTTAGATGTCACTTTTAGTCTTGAGTTTGATCATGCCGCATTGGTTAAAGATATCATTTCTAAAAAATAAGGTTGTTTGTTTTTCTTATGCATTTATTATTCCCTGATAGATACTCCTATGCTTCTTTAACCTTTTGGTCTTCTTTTGCAGATGATGAGAGGATGTATATTGAGAAGATTAAGAATCTAGAGGAGACATGTTCCGCTCGTGACTCCAAATACCGCATACTCAAGAAAACGCTGACTGTCACCGTTTCCAATTTGAGCAAGGATGTTGTTCGAGTTTGTGACTCGGCCATTAAGAAAGTCTATGCGGATAATAGCATTCCTCTATCAAATTATAAATTCGATGAAGTTTATCCTATTGAAGAAGGTTCTGACATATCTGATAGTGAGGGGGAATATGAAGAATATGAAGAGACTGAAGAGGAATTCAGTGGCTCTGAGGCCGAGGAGGGCAATGAAGACGACATGGGTGGAAAATAATTTCTCTCTCTAGAGATCTTTTCTTTGTTTTCACACTTGTAAATCCTTTGTTAGTTCTTTGTATGCTGGATACTTTCTACCCTTTGGGACTTTTTCTTTGATGTGAATTCCTAAACCTTTTAGGCTTCTCTAATGTAAATTGTTCTTTTGTTACACCTGCACTTATTAAGAAATGAAAAGCGAAGTACTGTTCTTTTTCAACAGTTTGAGTTAGTTTGGTGGTAATAACATATGCGACAATATTTATTGATGATAATGTATAACATGTGCTTGAATCTATCATATGGGGGGCGAATAACACTCCTCTATATGCTTGCATTCCCATACTTGTCTTTGTTAGTCGTCACAAGATGATTGAATTGTGCAGATGGTATGTAGTATGATGTATGTGTGTTTATTTATTCTTTTGAATTGACAATTTTTGTTTTATCTGTAAAGCTTCCATGCATGTGTGTATCTACCTCATATGGTATTTTATTATGCGGTAATCTATCATTTATGCATTAACATATTTATTTCATAACTAAATTATTTATTATCATGTCTGAATTACCTTTTCCTTATTTTTACCTTATTTGTCTTTGTTTAATGCCTCATCCACGTTCTGTGTTCATGTAGTGACCTATTGATCTCGCCTTATCATCTTGTATTATTGCCTCTGCAGGTTTTATTGACGCGCAAATATGACAAGTCTTGATACCTTTGTGAGTAAAAAGCCTCATGATATTTGCGTCTTTTGACACAATTCAGCTCCCTAATGGAGGGTGCCGTCCTTATATAACCCCTGACTGCCCCTTCAAGGAAACTTACCCCTACCGGGTTAGGGTGGGCTCTTCCCATCCAGTGATGCAAAAATCAGTTGTTTTCGCGGCCTCTTATCCCTCCACCGATATGTCTTGTGGTTACGAGGCCGCACCCTAAGTGGGGTTTCTTCGGACCGAATGCATCATAGTCAAGACTTGTCAAGAGCGGCCAGGTACGCTCCAGACGCCCCAGGCACTCTTGACTCAACCGTGTACCTTGGCGCCCTGATCGAGTTTCTGCATTCCTTAGGAGAGACCTTGTCACCTTAATCTTTCGATTTAGGCCTCTTCTTGGATGGGCTTTCATTTCACCCCAAATCTACATGACTCGGGTTTCGTGGTTGGTGTAGCTTCCCCCAAGTTATGCTTACTAGGTTTTCCCCAATAATGACGTGCGTTAGGTCTTATCATTGCCTCTTGCTGTATGCGAACTAGGGTGCACGCCACAATTGGATGCCTAGCATCCCTAGTTAGAGTCTTTACTTTTGTTGCCTTCTATTAAGGTATTATTTATAAGGTCTTATTTTTGCCTTTTTCTGGTTTGATATTTATCATAAAGAAGAAATTTTTTCATTTGCATTCATACTCTTGATTAATACAATTCTGATATCTTTTTTCTTTATTTATTCTTCTACATGATAATTATTTCTTCAAGGATTTTATATATGAGATGGCCTATTTTTCTTTTTTGTCTTCTATGCTTCATTGAGTTCGCGGATGCTTTTCAATATATTGATTCGCATGAGTTCCTCTACTTCTGGTGTGTGATGACTGCCGCATGGACCGTATTTCTTCATATACACTTGGTTCCATAGTTCATCAGATGGTTTTCCTTCTTTTTCATCTACCAATTCATACATTCTATTTCCAACGACCTTCTTGACTCTGTATGGACCTTCCCATATGCTCTCCATGCTTCTTTTACTATTTTTCTGATAGTGCGGTTTCTGCCTCAACACCAATTCTGCTTCCTAGAATTCGCTCTTGTTAACACACTTGTCGCGTTTGTTTTCTTGTGCGGTTGTTGTCGCCTTTACAGAAGTCTTTATTATTTCACTTTCATTGTTCACAGCATCTACCATTAATCTTTCGATTCTCTGACTTTCTTGTATCTGCTTTTTCCAATTTCTTCGCTTGCCTGTGCGTTCCTCACATTTGTAAACGTCAATCTCATGGCAGGTTTTACCTTCATTTGGATCTCATCTTATTACTCCAACAACTTGAGCTAGAAGGAACTTGATGCATTGGTGGAAAGTTGAAGCCACTCCTAGAATACCATGTAACCATGGTCTTCCTATCAAAGCATTATAGGGTGATTCTACGTCAACGACGCAAAAAACTATTTCTGTTGATATGCTCTTTAGAGGAATTCACATCGTTATCTCTCCCTTTGGCTTGTTGGTTGTTCCGTTGAAACCGTAAATCTTGTAAGTTGATGGGATGAGTTCCTCATATCTACCACCCATAGTCTTGTATGTGAGATAAAACAGAATATCAACTGAACTTCTAGGATCTATCAGTATTCTATTTATATCCCAAGTGTCTGTGTTCTCCTCTTCATCCTCATTAGCTTTTGCTTTTGGATTGATTTCTAACTTGACCACTAATGGGCTCTAGTGCGATTCTCTACCTCCTGGTACTTCTTCTGCGTTAAAGGAAATAGGTTGCTTCAGCCAATCTTTCAATGATGATATCTTCTCAAGGTTAAGTATCTCTCTTCCATCACTATCTCTTGCATAAACTCGACTTAGGACATTATCGTGGAAATCTTATATGCTTCTGAATGAATGTATTATCGAATTACAATATAAATTCTTTGCCTTCGCTCCTACTTCAATTAGATATGTGTTCCTTCCTGTTTCCATATTGTGCATTCCCTTCTGGTGGTGGTGGTGGTGGTGGTGGTGGTAGATTTTGTGGTTGTTGCACTAGAAAATGGTTTAGCTTTCCCTGATCAATCATTCTTAGTATGATTTTCTTCACATTTCTACAGTTGTTAGTTGTGTGACCGTGGAAATGATGATAGGCACAAAATTCTCTACTTCTCCTCCCTGGTGGCGGTTCGTTTCCCATATTTGGTGGCTCTGGTATTTCTTCCATCAAAATTATCGCTTCCTAGATTTTGTCTATTGCAGTATTTAGATGCGGCATCTTTATATATATATGTTCCCAGACTATTTTATTACCTCCTTGGCCTTGGTTATAATATTGCTTCTGCCCTCCATATCCTTCTGGCTGGTTATCAAGCCTCTGAATCTTATTATTTCCTCCATAATTATTGAAATGTCTTTCTCTTTCAAATTCTTCTTGATCTCTACTACCCATAGCCACTAGTTTTTGCTCTTCTTCCACTATCTTCTTTCCTTGATTTCCCTGGGATGTACTTGTAACTTCATTTGTTATTCTTTGGAGTAGACTGGTATTTCCTACGTTCGTGATCGCCACCAGGTAGGATTCCATTTCTTTTTGCTTTTCTTCAAGAGCGATGTACTCTTCTTGGTACTCGCGTAATTCTGCCATGGTTATCGTATCTTTTATCCTAAAGATTTGTGTATACAATAAATCTATAGCAAAGAGTGCGCTAATGAAGGCTAGTATAAGGTTCCTCTCATCTACTCGTCCGGACATTTCACTGCACATGCTCCTCCAACGCGTGGTTAACTTTCGCAAGCTCTCATTGGTTCTTCTATGTAAGTAGAACACCTTCTCTATTCCTGGTCTTAACATATTATTGCTAATGTATTGTCCTAGAAAGATGTTTTGTAAGTGATGAAATGATCGAATGGTACCGACTGGAAAACCTTCAAACCATTGTAAAGCTTCTAGGTCAAAGCTCATTGGGAAATATTTACTGAGTACCGCATCATTTTCTTCCCACTGTAAGAGAGATCGACTATACACCCTTATATCTTGCACTGCACATGTGCTTCCATCAAAATATTAGTAAACACAGGGAGGTTGCATGTAGGTGATACAACTACACATTGTATTCGCCTTGCGAATGGTATTCTTCCCGCTTGTTTTATTGCTTCATCCAGTTGTCGTCTACCTCCACCTCTTCGCGTCGTCATCATTTCTCTCATCTCTACTAATTCTTTAAGGTTTTCCTCATTCATGGTTTGATCTGCATCTTGCTGCATGTGTCTTTTCAACCTTTCTTGCCTTACTCTGTTGTCATGCCTATTTTGACGCATAGCTTCTTGCATCTCTCTCTCTTCAGCTTCTTCTCTCTTTGTCTGCGTCTATCTCTTTCATTCCTTGAATGCATCTGTGCGGCATTATTCCTTTCAGCTTCTTCTTCGCGATCGCGTTGATCTCTTATCATTTCTCTTCCTTGCAGTATGATTCTTCCTTGTTCTTCATCATCTTCCTCATCCTGGTCATGATGAATGCGATACCGTTCGCCTTGTTGTTCACGTCTATTATCTCTGTTACCTTCTTGCATGCGGTAATCGTCGCCCTGATGTACGTACCGATCATCAACTGGTTGTTGTTCTATGGGATGTTCACCGCATCGATTCTATAAGTCGTCATTTACCTGAAAGTTTTCAGCAATATTATCCAAAGGTTGCTCTTGTCTGGTATCCCTTCGACTAGATTGGCTACGTCTTGACGTACTCCTGCTTGTCCTTGACCTTGAGCTTGCGCGTGTGGTGCTTCTTGATCTCTGCTCTTGTAATCTTATATTATCTACTCTTATCTCGTTATTCTGACGCGTCAAATTTGTACGCTCTTCATCTTCTCTCCCTCTTTCTGCAACCAGCCTTTGTCGAAGTTCTTCAATTGTCATGTTCTCTTCATTCCCTTCTATTAGTCCTCCATCTCCAGTTCTTTGCTCTTCTTCTTCTGTTGAATCTATGAACGCTTACTCTATCATAATTGATGGTATTGTTCTCCGCTGGTTCGCGTTGGATCTGTGTTTGTGCTTGATTTCTTCTATTGTTCCCTTCTCCCATCCTTGAGGATTCGGCGATTTCGCTTCTTTTTCTACCAGCGATTCTTCTGCTCCTCCTAGTTGTTACTGCTTGTTTTGTTGCAGTTGTTTATCTCACCATCTTGTTTGTCTATAGCCATGTTTCCGCATGTCAAAGATAAAAGTTCTTTTTTAAGAACCAAAGATTTTACAAATGAAGATTGTTTTTCCGAGACGAAAACTGCTGACTGAATCTTTTAGATCTAAACATCCAAATTTTTTCAAAACCATGAATATCTTCTGACTTGTTTTTTAAACAAATTCACTAACAAGATAGATCCTTCCGAGCTGTTTCTAGCGCCAAAATGTAGTTGCAGGAAATCCTACAACCACACCCTTGGTAAAATCTATGAAATAATCTAAGAAACCATATTGAAATACTCAAGAACTCTTATTAAAATCTTAGAACAAATACAAATATGTGAAGAAACCCTAACTTGGGGAGCAAATAACTTTCTCTCTCCTAAGTTTCTTCTCCCATCTCACTAAAAAGATCTCCCCTCTTTACAAGGTCGCTCGGCTCCTTATATAAAAGTTTACATAGTGGAGGACACTAATAAAGCCCATAATTTCGGATTTGACGTGCGTCGATGTCGTGTGGACTTTATTATTGACGCACGACTTCTTTTCTATCGCATGGCTCTTCACACTTTACTCGTGATTAAGGTGATGTCATCTGATGCGTCATTCTAGATAAGTTGTATGCGGTCGTCTTCGCTCAGTCCTGATGATCATTATTTCGCATATCTGATAGGCATGCGGTATTTTGTACCCACAAAAGATGTCCCCAACCCAAATCACCGAGTTAATACACAAGATGGGGTAAGGGAAAATTGGGAATATGTCCCATTTTCACTAATCTGTTTGGGGATTTATCCCATAACGGAAAAAATTAAGATATCTATCCTAAAGAGGGAAAAGAACGGTTAGATGGCCAATATCTCAGATGTGTGGTGTTACACGTGTGTTCATTTCTCATTTTTACCCCTATCCTGTGTATGGGAATAGTTGGGGTATGTTCTCTCTGTAGAGAAAGAGAAACTTAATGGATTGAAAGAGAGAAATCGACAGACCAAGAGAAAGAAAGACGTAGATCGAGTGATATAGTGAAGATCATGTTCGTTTATGTGTTTTGGGGATGACTGCGCATGATTAAAGGAAGATGAAGTTGAATCTCGCAGACGTTGGGGTTTTTTCATCATCAAAGTGGCGAAAGCTGCTCAAATCAAGAAAATTGTGATTCAAAACGGGTAAGCTCTTCCAACCTAGTTCGAATTTTCCTTGTATATCACATCTAGTTTTGTTAATTTTTGGTTAATCGCAATTTTCAATTTACGGTTTATTTTAGGGTTGTGAGAATTGGGGATTTTGTTTCAACCATGAATTTTATAACATTACTGTAAGTTATTGTTTCTCTTTGATTAATTGTTACCTGTAATTAGGTTGTATAGGCATAGATAAGATGATAATTGATAGCCTATGGTATTATTAAAAAAAGCTTCCAGTATCATTGTTTTCCAATTCAAGCTCTCTGTACCCGTCTCAATTAAATTCTATCCACTTCTAATAATATTGAACTAGTTGGACTTCTTAAAAATGAATTGAGCTGCAAGTAAATATGCAATTATGATGATTTTCAAAGGATACCCAGAACTGCAGAATGGAAACTTGTCTCTGACTTTCTTGTCATGAAATGTAGCATATTGGTTAGAAGGCTAGCTAGCTTATTGATTGGAAGGCTTGAAAATTTGGTGTGAACTGGTGCAATAATTTATTTTGCCTTGGATTACATACACCGGAACTCTTACCCACTTTATTCTTGTTCATTCTTTGACGGGTATATGATGCTACTATTACTAGTGTTCTCTGTTTACATTACTTGTGCACTTAATGCCCTTGTAGATTCACCATCAGTAGTTGTTCATCATCACAAAGCTACAACCAAGTCAGCTGCACTAGGTGTGAATGATCAAAAGAATTTTTTCATATACGGTGTTGTTGGTGGATACACAGGTATTGGCGTCGGGGTTTCAGGGGTGTTGGTGCTCTAGGAGGTGTTGGTGCAGCTGGTGGAATAGGTGGCGCTGGAGGTGTTGGTGATAACAGGGTATTGGTGGTGCAGCAGGCGGACTTGGTAGTGAAAGTGGACTTGGTGGTTTGGTTGGTGGTAGCGGAAGATGACTTGGTGGTTTGGGTGGTGGTAGCAGTCTCCGTTGTGGCAGTGGACTAGGCAGTGGAAGTGGTCTTGGTGGACTAGGTGGTTTCTAGGACGTATACTACTAAGCTTAAGAAAATGTTTTCCTTGTTATATTTAGACAATCTTTGTTCTTCTTTCATTGTTTTTTAAGACTGAAGATTAGATTCTGCTTCTTTTTTACACCTTGTTGCATTGATTGTGTCACCTTGGTTTCAAAATTTTCACAATTTAGATTCATTCACAAAATTAAAGTTGATCTTTTTGGTAATTTTTCCATTAACTGAGGTCAACAGAATCATTTCACCCACCAAAGATTTTCTTGGTTGCTTATCGACATATTAGGTGATTATTTAACGGTTAAGGGCAAAATTGGGGCAAAAATGGAAACGTTAAGGGTAAAAATGTGAAATTGATGCACGTATAATCCCACACATGTGGGATGTTAACTATTTAACAGTTCTCTTCTCTCTCTAGGATAGATTTCTTAATTTTTTCTGTTATGGGATAGATCCCCAAATGGATTAGTGAAAATGGGACATATTCCCAATTTTCCCATGGGGTAACTACTACATGTGCCAGATGTTTAGAGTCTTTGACCATGTTTCATTTGCTATGGTCCACTCTTCTTCATCGACATTACATTTCCAATCTGTTTTGTCTTATTTTCACTATTTATCTCCATGAATTTTTACATGATAAGTTAAAGACTCAAACAATTAGATGGTTTTGGAAATCAGAAGGTTTATCAACTTGTTTTTCCAGGTATACACGGTACAATAGATAAACAACAACGACTGCATGACTTGGAATTTTCTCATAGAAGAGTACCCGTGGCCGTGAAGTTTTTTTATTGAAAGGTGCTTGAAAAGCATCAAAAAAAGAAAAGGAAGCACTAGGAAGTGCAACAAAGGTGCAAGGGAAACCAAGGTGTTTCCAGGCACACAATACAAAATGGGAAAAACACTAGCAGACTGCAGACATGCTAACCAACCCAAAGCACAACCAAGGACCGCGGTACTTTACCCAACAGGCATGAAAACTCTGTTTTCAGTGAACAAGCTCGTTTAAGCTATTAAAAGCTTCAAGAACATATTTCATGAGACCTGGGATATGAATGTTCATGAAGTAATCTGTCCAATGTATGCGTTTTGCATCAAAGTAAAACATATCTGCCTCTTCAGCTTTCATCGACATTCTCAATTTCTCAGTAGCGGAATCATCAAAACTGCAAGACAAAAATTCAGAGATTATTCCACCATACACCAATTAAATAGCATTCCCTATTAAATTATATATGATTTCGCCCCAGCAGAAGATTGGGAGACTCAATTTGAATAGGGAACTACTTACATTTTTTTAAACAGTATATACGGTTCATGGATTTCAACCAATCGCTTTGCAAAGTTAACTTTTCGTTCCTAACAAAAAAAAGAGAAAAAATGAAAAATGAAAAATAGATAAGGATTGTCTTCATCATAATCGATTCCATAATCAGTTACCAAATTGCAAACATTCTTGCAAAAACCACCCATTTCTGAGAAAATATGAAGTAGTGACATAGTGTAGCTAAAACTTGCGGATGTCTAGAAGGGTTAATACATTGGATCAATTCTTCTTAATATACAGGAGGATGTTGTGGCTGACGTGTCGCAACAAAATTCAATTTCAAAGTTTCTGAAAATATAGGGTGCCACGTGGCAAATCAGTTGTTATTCGTAAAGGTACGTTTGTAGATTAAACGTTGTTACCCGATGAGAAGATGCGTCTTTTCAAACCCAAGGTCCCAAGCTAGGTTATGCAATTAAATTGAAAAACTTACATAGAAAAAGAACGAAAAGGAATTGATAGTTTCATTTTACGCCTCTCAGAGGAAGTTTATCTTCGGATAGGTTTCTTCAAGTTTCGTTAATTACGGGTGATTTACAGAATCAGGAAGGACAACACGAAAAGAACAGTCTAAGGGAAGTGAATTCAGTAACTGAAAGTTTTCGATGCACTATCTACCATGTCAAAAAAAGCAGGGTTTGGAAAATCCACAAGTGTAACAATAACAAGATTGCACCCTGATACGTGGTTAAGCATTCGGTTAAAGATTTGAATGTAGTCCAAACAATGCTCAAATGAAAATTCCTCTCAAGACTAACCAGGTATAAAGATTTTTCGATCATGTGATTCCATGAGAGTATCTAAATTTTTGTTGGAATTAGTTCAAACGGGTAGGAAATTAGTGGTCACTCTTTGAGAAGCACACAATTCATTTATCAAACCATACTTAATCAACAGTTGTCTCCGTTATTTGGTTTACTGTTTTGAGTTTCTTATACAGGAGAAACCGAGAAAGAAATGTTGGAATATATGTTCAGTAACAGATTAACATGAGATGATGTCAATGAAGGAGGACCCTTTGAATTAGATGAAATTCTTGGAAGTGGTTCCAGACTTTGTACGTTTTTTTTTTTTTTCATCGCGGGGGCGGGGGTTAGTCTCCTTTCTTCTCCACAGAATTTACTTAAATTTTAGAAGTTCTTCTGCTTTTTTTTAGTTAAAAATTAAAATAATCGTTTTTATGCTTGATTTTCATCAGAACAGACGCGACCAATGGATTTCATCAGCAGACACAAATCTTAATTACAGAATTACTTATTTCTCAATGAAAATCGTGTTGTGATTATTAGTAACATTAATGCAGGTTTTGTATCATTAAACCAATTTAGATTCAGTAAACGAGATATTCTAATTAACTCTGATTCGATGGAGCACGAGTTGTTGCTCTCATCCGTGGTTAATTAAACCATTTAATGGCAATTTTATTGCATCGTCATTAACGAATCACTACAATGGGTTTAGGTAAAACTGCAGAGGTTAGTTTTTTATTTAAATATATCTTTACCAAAGATTTGACTACTCCGTTTGATCAAGATCAAAATGGTAAATTAATTTCAGTTTCGATTAATGTACTTATGTCAGTTCTTTCTAACATTTAATATGTTTACGAATGTTTCCAGACATGCTTATCGATGAGTTTTCTATAATGTCTTAGGTTCCTCACCATTTGGATTTTTGTGTTTGTTAACATTTCTGACAGGGAACCCAAGTTATTTCTATGTTTATGACCCGTAATAGTTTCTCGATTGATCAATCTATCTGTTCTTTTTGTTTTAGTGCAACGTCAAAAGTTGCAATCATTTTCTGAACTTAATGGAAATCACATGGTGGGTTTCGGACGTGAGTCTCAAGAATGGGCTAAGTAAAATTTTATTCCAATGCATGCTAAGAATGTAAACTGAGACAAAAATGGTGACCGACTGTATTGGACGGTGGCTCTTGAAGCTTCTGAAAAGTGATAAGAATTGGATCATTAACTGTATTTTCTCTTCCTATTTCTTTTCCCTTCTTTCCCTTTGTTGGAAGTTAAACCAAGATATGGATTTGGTTCGTGGATCAACAAGTGTTGTTGATACAGTCGGAATGGATCAACTACTGCAGTTGACGCAGTCAAGTTGGATCAACTGGAACAGTTGACACAAGGTGCGATATTTGGAAGTTCGGGTTAACTAGAAGAGCAAGTTGTGCCGGTTCTAGAGAGTTCTAGAAGAGTTCTATTTAGAGTTTGTGTTATGTTAGGAATGTGTGCTTTATTTAGAGTTTGCTTGTATTAGGAAAGTACTTTGAGTGATTGTCAAGTTTGTGAGACTATAAGTAGGCTGTTAAGCCATGAGAGAATGTACACCAAACTGATTATCAATGTAGTCGTTTATTTGCTTCCGCATGTGCTCTCCTCTCTCTTGCTCGATCCTTCACCCTTTCTTGGTGGTAGAACCTATTGGTTGTCCATTTTCCAAATATTGGACTTTCAGCTATCTTCTCTTTACAGAAGCATTAAGGATGGAAAGCAATATGTGATTAAGGTAACTATAATTTCCCAATGTATATGTGCATATATATTCATATTTCTTAGATAGCTTTTATCTTAACGGGTTAAAGTGATTGTTGATTTTATCTAAATCCTACCAACAGATAAAGTAAACTCAAAAACTAACAGTAGTAGTTTTCTTAATCTTCTTGATGGTTGTTGGCGGGTTGTGCTTTAAGCTATAATGCTGATATGCACACCAAGTTACTTCCTTTTGATTATTGTCTATCTATTACATTTACATCATGGTCTCATTTCAGGCTTTTCACAAGTCTCATTAGAAAGGCTTCGTAGCAATCTAAGAACAACATTAAGAAATGATTTCAAGTCGAGCCAACAATCTATTATGATTGGGCATCAATGTACATTAAGAAAGATTTCAGGAGCAACATATAATTTTCATCCTCTTTGAGCAATTGGCATCAATCATATAAAGTTTTTATCCCTTCTTCTTTTGGTTCAGTTAATGAACTTTTTTTTTCTTTTTAAATCCGTTAATGAACTAGCCCGTCCATTTGGACGGGCTTACAGAACTTGTTAGTAATATTTCATTAACTAACCTTCTTAGGTAACACATAATTGTCATAAACGTGCTGTTGGAAGCTAGCCATGGTGGCGAAGGAAACAGGCTTGAGAATTTGGACAGTATTTCCATATTTATCCACCCAGGGATTCTCACAGAAATAGTCATAAGCATAATTTACCACCTTAATGAGGTTCATCTGCTCTCGGTTGGCAGAACTACCCATATGGTAGATATATTGATTATTATCGTTCTCATCATCGTCATGTTTACAAGAGAGACTTGTATTGTTAATTTTCATACGAGTCATCATAGCCACTATTAAGCCGTTCACCACCATATCTCCTGGGATCTGTTTCATGCATCCACTCGTAATAAAAGTCACAAACAATAGAATTTGATCAATTAATTAATTACACAATAGCTGTAAGGCTTAACTTACAATATCGAGGATTGACTCATGATTCCCAAGAAAACACGGCAACCTCCCTCTCCCACAACAAATCAGATAGGGGTCAAATGTTCTACAGTCACAACCCAATAAAACAATTACATCATCAGTCTTAATTTGAGGATGAAGAGTTTATAGATGGGTACGTAGTAGGTACTATCAACTGGATGAGTGTGATTTATCCCTGTCTGCACGAATGCGTCAAAGTAAAAGTGTTTAGAGTTGAGTAATGATATACATACTTAAAGCCTTCTATCCATCCAGGAAATGGTTCTTTATAAGTAGAACTAACAACTGTAGGCCTTGCGATAACAACTGGAATATTTCTTTTCAACCTCCGACCAATTATAATCTCTCCCATTGCTTTTGTAAACACGTATGTGTTTGGCCATCCATACAATTTAGCTCTGTTAACAGCTACAAATTAGTTGGGGGTGGGCACAAGAAAGAATTAAAGAAATCTTAACGTATAACATCTATATATCAAACCTTTCTTGTCCTAGTTCCTTCATTGCAGCATTTTCTTGTTTCTTTGAGACTTTTGCAGCTTTCAGTTCATTCAATTTGTCTTCCTCCAACTTCCTCTCTACATCAATGTCCAGAATCTTTGATGTTTTCTGCATTGTTCGACTTATATCGAGAGGTTTTTCTAATATAACTTCAGGTGTCTCTCCAGTATGTATGTAGTCTGATCAGTCATTTGCGCACAACCATGGATACGTGCACCAAATGAAGATGTTACTACGTACCGCTTTTTCGGATGATTACGTCTTGCCTTAAGAATTTATGTAGGTACATTAAGCTTACAACTTACCAGTTGATATATGGAGAATCATCGCTAGATTCTCACACTTTTCTGAGAAGTCCAATACATGCTTAGCACCCATCGTATTCACATCCAAAGCCACATCGTATCTTAGGAAAATACATAGTCAATATGATAAAAAAAAAAATCCCTGACAAGTTAAACAAAAAAGAAAGGTGGTCCACATATACATTTTTACTTCGAAGAGTCCTTTTAATGGACAAATAATATATGTAGGCGTTACTGTTGTAACTTGGGTTAAGAGCATCTCCAATGACACATCCTTGTCCTACATATATGGATGGATAAAGTAAACATCCTTTGCTGATTTGTACTAAAAATTTCCTTAGATACAAGAAGTTCAAGAAAATCATCTCCAACCGATAGAGTCTAGTTGTATTTGGGAATCTAGTTGGAACAATTTTATTGGCTACCATTATATTCTTTTAATTTGAAAATATATTTTGTGGAACAAATAACTAATTTTACCTTTTAAAAATCTTAAAAGATATCTTCACATCCTTTAGGTGATCCTCTGAAACCAGAGGTTCTGTTAGAGGATGTTAATCTAACTACCTTCCAAATCATCTTCACAATATCTCTCCACATTCCCATTGGAGATGATTTTTAGAAAAAAATAGCACAAGCCTTAAAAAATGGATCCTAACATCCTCCCATTGGAGATGCTCTAATTTCCGGTTAGATGACATTAGATCTTACCAAATCCAACGGCCAGTAAAATGCTAGTTCAAAAAGGTTCTCGCATTGCAAAAGCAATTTTTTTTCCAAATTTGTAGTCGCAGCAAAGTTTGGCAACAATATCGACTTCTTTGAGTCTTTGATTACCAGATTCTCTAAGCTAATGTCTCCGAAAACAGGTGTTACCTTTTATGAAACGAAGGAATCAAATCCAAGCCCATGTTTTTTCCATAACACTCTAAATACTTCTTTTCATGTCACCTACAAAACCACATTAACAAAGATAACATTATAATCTGTTGGCAATCTTGTGTAAGAACTGCAATAAAACAAACAAAGAAGAAGAGAAACGCAAACCCAATTAGACGAAATCAAAGTCGAGGCAAGGATTATATCCTCTAGCCTTAAGACAGATTCACCCCACCGGTGCTTACGGATTATCGATGTCTGTCTCCCGGGATACAACGACTTTCTTCTCGATGTAGTAGCACTCCAAACTTCGAGAAACGGCGAACCAAACTTTAAGTGATGAACTCTCTCTTTTACAAAAAGCTTAATGATTTTAGAATGCAGTGAATGAAAATTGGGTTTTCTGATTTATTACAATCTCTAAATGTGTGCAGGGTATTTATAGAATTACTAGTACCTCTTCAATGAAGAATCATGATTCTTAAAGGATTTCTTCAAGGGGTGTGTCTCTAGAATTCCAATCAATTCCAGAAGGGTTGTTTCCCTTCACGCCTGGTTTTAGGTTTCCTACCGTTTCAAACTTGAAACTATGTTAACCTAACTAATAGGCCAAACTAGGATTAAGCCCATAAATACTAAACCATCCCAACACCCAAATCCACACGGGACTAGTGATATGAATTTTCATTCATATATAGAAAATTGGATCCAGTTTTCTAACAATCCCCCACATGAATGAAAATTCATTGACTAACAATGTGAGTGAAAATGCAGACAGACACTAAAGAGAGTTCAAACGGAAATAAATTGCATGGGGATATGTAGCTTTCGCCTTGAACCTTCCTTAGTGAATAGCTATCAAGCTTACATCGGGTCGAGTGTGCCATAGGCTTTGGTATCGGTTTTTAAGTGTAAACCAAGACAATAACTATCACACAATTTATTTCCTCACCAAGTTGGTTCTCATGGTTGTGTTCATTTCGGCCCCCGAACAATTCCGGAATTCATGAAGCGCTTTTAGATGAACCCAGCCTATCAAAGGTTCTCACAGAAGCGGCCACACTTCTCACTTCATATAGGTGATTTCCTATTTAAGAGTATCTTGCCATACCCTATTTGGAATTTCCAAATCTTAGGAATCATTAAAAGCATCGCTTATCCTTAAATACGCGACAGGCAGCACTGTTTCATCATAGGAATGGGTAGAAACATATCTTTATTCATGTTCCCCAGTGCTTCGTGTGAATCGTCCTTAATTTCTGTTGTCCCGTTGAACCTAGATCTTGGGATCTCCAGTCAACTAGGTTGGGTTTCCCTTAATACGATTCATTACCTGTAGGCTTTAAGCCCATTCCCCTCGATGATCTATAGACTTGCTCTCTAGACAAACCTTTAGTAAATGGATCCGCTAGGTTGTCCTTGGACTTCACATAATCGATCGTAATAATTCCCATTGAGAGCAATTCTTTCACGGTCTTGTGTCTCAATCTTATATGTCGAGACTTACCGTTATATATATCACTCCTTGCTCTGCCAATTGCAGATTGACTATCGCAATGAATAAAAATTGCAGGCACGGGCTTTGGCCATATCGGAATATCTTCTAAAAAAGTTTCGAAGCCACTCTGCTTCTTCCCCTACTTTATCTAAAGCAATAAACTCGATTCCATTGTGGATCCGGCTATAAGAGTTTGCTTAGAAGATTTCCAAGATACCGCTCCACCACCTATTGTAAATACATACCCACTAGTGGATTTAACATCTTTAGAATCTGATATCCAATTCGCATCGGAATATCCTTCTAATACAGGTGGATATCTCGTATAGTGTAATCCATAATCCCGGGTATATCTCAAGTACTTTAATACCCTGATTATAGCCTTCCAATGGTCTTTTCCTGGATTACTCGTAAATCTGCTTAACTTATTTACCGCACAAGCTATGTCCGGACGAGTGCAATTCATCAAATACGTTAAGCTACCAATTATACGAGAATACTCTACTTGTGATATACTTTGATCACGATTTTTCGCTAGATGAAGAGTTGGATCAATAGGTGTTTTTGAAACGCCTCCATCATCCTTCTCAAATTTACTTAGTATGCTCTCAATGTAATGAGATTGAGATAATACCAAGCCGTCTGATGCCTTAGAAATCTTTATTCCTAAAATAACATCAGCAACACCTAGGTCTTTCATATCAAACTTGCTCTTTAGAAGTTTCTTTGTATCGTTAATAACTTCCATGTTATTACCCATGATAAGCATGTCATCAACGTAAAGACATAAAATTACACAACCCTTTGGTGTATGCTTGAAATAGACACACTTGTCACATTCGTTTATTTTAAAACCATTTGATATCATTACACTATCAAATTTTTGGTGCCATTGCTTCGGCGCTTGTTTTAACCCATAGAGTGATTTTACCAATTTACAGACTTTCTTTTCTTGACCAGGGAACTACCAAACCTTCGAGGTTGTTCCATATAGATTTCCTCATCTAATTCACCATTTAAGAAAGCCGTTTTAACATCCATTTGATGTATCTCAAGGTTATATAATGCAGCAATTGCAATTAATACTCGGATTGAGGTTATTCTCGTTACAGGAGAGTATGTATCGAAATAATCTAATCCTTCCTTTTGCTTATAACCTTTTGCTACAAGTCTCACCTTATACTTGTCTACTGAACCGTCTGGTTTCATCTTTCTTTTAAAAATCCACTTGCAGCCCAAAGGCTTACAGCCAGGGGGAAGATCCACCCATTCCCAAGTGTGATTTTGCAAAAGAGATTGAACTTCACTATCTCTAGCCTCTTTCCAGAAAGGTGCTTCTGGAGTCGACATTGCCTCTTTAAAAGTTTGAGGTTCACTTTCTAACAAGAATGTTTCAAAATCAGAGCCAAAAGATGTAGATATTCTCATTCTTTTACTTCGTCTAGGCTCATTAATCTGTAAGTTAGAACTTTCTTGATTAGATTGATTTCTATCAATCTGATCAAAAGTTCTCTTGTTACTCAATAGTTCATTTGAGTCACTTACACTCGCACCTTTATTCCTATCTTTACATGGAAAGATATCTTGAAGAATACGGCATTTCTAGATTCAATTATCGTATTTGTGTGAATATCTCGAAATTTCCGATCTATGCAAATCTATAAGCACTACTATTTTCTCGCATATCCAATGAAAATTCCATCGAAGGTTTTTGGACCTATTTTTACCTTCTTAGGTAAAGGAACTTCCACTTTTGCAAGACACCCCCACACCTTTAAGAATTTATAGGAAGGTTTATAGCCTTTCCATAATTCATAAGGGGTACTTTCCTTTTTCTTATGAGGTAATTTGTTTAGGATATAATTTGCGGTAAGGACTGACTTCCCCACAAATTATCCGGCAATCCTGAACTTAGTAATAGAGCATTCATCATTTCTTTCAATGTACGATTCTTGCGTTCCGCAATACCGTTTGATTGTGGATTATATGGAGCAGTGGTTTGGTGGATAATTCCATGCTCGACGAGAGAATTCCATAAACGGTGAATCATATTCGGAGCCTCTATCACTTTTCAGAATTTTAATCTTTCTATTCAATTGATTTTCTACCTCATTTTTATAGTGCTTAAATATATCTATTGCATCGTCTTTCCCTCTCATTAGATAGACGTAGCAATATCGAGTGCAATCGTCAATAAAAGTAATGAAATACTTTTTCCCATTTCTTGTTTGCACCGATTTAAAATCACAAATATCGGTATGAACCAAATCTAGTGGTTCCGTATTTCTTTCAACGGGATGAAAGGATGACCTTGTTAATTTTGCTTCTACACAAATTTCACATTTATGATTTATATCAATGTGACACTTCGGTATTAGATCCATGTTAATTAATTTTCGAATCGAACCATAATTAACGTGGCCTAGTCTACCATGCCATATATTTGATGACTCCACCAAATAAGAAGAAGCAATTTCCTTTTTATTCCCTTTAGGAATCACATTGAGTGCGTTTAATTTAAACAACCCATCACACAGGTATCCTTTACCAATATGCATATCACTCTTTGATATGACAATTTTTTCATACATACATACAATTTTAAAGCCATTCTTAACTAATAAGGAACACGAAATTAAGTTAATTCGCATACCCGGTGCATGTAGAACGTTGTTCAAAGTGAGTTCGTTTCCCGAAATCATTTTGAGGCTGATTTTTCCTTTTCCGACGACTTTTGTTGTCGCAGAATTTCCCATAAACAGCGTTTCATCGTCCACGGTTTGATAAGTCATAAACATGTTTCTATCGGTACAAATGTGGCAAGTAGCTCCGCTGTCGATCCACCATTCTCTAGAATTTCCAACTAATTTTACTTCCGATACGACTGCCATCGTATTTATGCAAGTGTTGAGTTCCATTTTTGTATTGTACTACAAATTTCCAAAAGTTAGTTCTGCTGATAAGCAAAGCACAAACCAGAAACAGGAAAAAGGGTACGTTCTGTTGAGTTGAGATAAAATTACAAACTCTGTGCCTGTCAGGTTTGTTAATATAGTCCCCCTGTAAACGTCCAACTATATAACACATGCACTAAAGACGAAGTTTCAAAGGCACTGTCAATGATGGACAGAGTATGAAGCCTAAGTATATATCTCAAATACTAAAGACAGAACAAACAAGATGTACAGTAACCAAAATTAAATATTGGATTCCCAATCAAAATAGTAAACACTAAACTATCAATCCAACGGGATTATAGTTTGACCAGTAGTGTCAACCGTTAGGAACTGAAAGGAAAGGGAGATACTCGATCTATGTTACAGTACACACAAGAGAATAAGAAACATCTGTCCTAAGATTGTTGGCAATCTTGTGTAAGTACTGCAATAAAACAAACAAAGAAGAAGAGAAACGCAAACCCAATTAGACGAAATCAAAGTCGAGGCAAGGATTATATCCTCTAGCCTTAAGGCAATTCACCCCGCACCGGGGTGCTTACGGATTATCGATGTCTGTCTCCCCGGGATACAACGACTTTCTTCTCGATGTAGTAGCAGTCAAACTTCGAGTGAAACGAACCAAACTTTAAGTGATGAACTCTCTCTTTTACAAAAAGCTTAATGATTTTAGAATGCAGTGAATGAAAATTGGGTTTTCTGATTTATTACAATCTCTAAATGTGTGCAGGGTATTTATAGAATTACTAGTACCTCTTCAATGAAGAATCATGATTCTTAAAGGATTTCTTCAAGGGGTGTGTCTCTAGAATTCCAATCTGAATTCCCGAAGGGTTGTTTCCCTTCACGCTTTGGTTTTAGGTTTCCTACCGTTTCAAACTTGAAACTATGTTAACCTAACTAATAGGCCAAACTAGGATTAAGCCCATAAATACTAAACCAGCCCAACACCCAAATCCACACGCCACTAGTGATATGAATTTTTCATTCATATATAGAAAATTGGATCCAGTTTTCTAACATAATCATTTCCAAATGAATATCATCAAGGCCACAGATCTTCAAACTTTTGTCACGCTGTAAGTTATTTACGTATGTCGTATATTTCCAACAGGGTTCGTATATGCGTACATCGTTGTGCAGACGTTGAGTAGCGCAAGATGCATCAGCAGGTCTTAAAAGCAGAAAAAAGCTGCTTCAAGTTCGGCTGAACCCGAAGTAGCTTCTCCACGAAAACTGCAGAGAATTGATGATAATAACATGATCAATTTGAAAAAGGAAAAAATACGTAATTAACTACCTCTAGATAAAAACCCAGTAGAACCAGTGACGAGGATGCTCTTGTAATAAATTATGGGTATCGAGACGGATCATCGATTAACAAAATCAATCAAGCATAATTAAAGAAGACAAGAGAATTAAAGTGGTTCGGCACTAACGCCTACGTCCACTGACAGAACCCCATATGGTGAATTAGATTATTGATCTCCAGAGATTGATCATTCTGGGATTGGTTACATTTACATAATGAATCCTATTTATAGGATTATTGAATAAGCAGTAAACCTAGAGCAACAAACTATCTTGACTAGGTAAACTAAAATTATCTAGCTAGAATACAGGATTTATATGCTAGAGACTAGGTCCTCCAAATATCTTCACATACTAACTTCCAATATATTCCAACATCTTGTTACGAAGGGATTGAATAATTCCGTTCAATTCCATTATTAGTATACCGCGAAAAAAACTATCAAGAAAAACCGTCCCTCGCATACTTTAGATTTTGGTGGTCCCAGGTGGTCCCGCCCTTCAGAAGTTTATCAAGAGCCCACCTGTATTGTGTCTGGCGGTTATTTCCTTGTTTTTTGCTCGGTTCACCGAGACTTCATGTATATATACTTTTATAACTTTGATGGAAAAACCGAGAACCATATGCATATATATATTTATAACTGCCATGGATTAGAATAGTTCTTCTTGTTCCTGGTAAAGTCAATTGACTAATTAGCAATTAATAATGAGTTCAAAAGCCAGCCACACTTACCAACTTTTGCCGATGGATGTCACTGTGCATTTAGCCCGCATTTCGGCCAATAGTGAAACAAGAATGAAAAAATTTACTACTCCCTATGTTTGTCTAATTTCATGTATAAACTAGATCACCGCTGCCACGGTGGGAGGGCCGATCGAAGAAAAACGAAACTCCGTTAAGCGTAATGGTGTTATAAGGCTAAAATTGATATAAATTTCCCCTTTTTTAATGCACCTTTTGTGATAGATTGCATCAATTTATCCCATGTGCTATGTATTCTTTGTGGTGGTTTGCATCAATTTCCCCATGTATTATGAATTTTTTGTGGTGCTTTGCATAATGGCTATGCATTAAATTTTGAAAGTCACCATCGGATTTTTAGTAAAAACACTAAATTTTATATTGTTGTTTGTACTCGTTGTGTAGATTTTTTAAAATCCTTTCCAATGACATAAAAATAGTAAAATTCCAAGGCACGGAGTTTTAGATATGTTATATTAAAGTTTGGTTGCCAAATATACCCCTGAAAAAATAGATAGTAGAAGGAGATATAATAATTAGACTAAAATGAGGGATATTTTAGGTTTTTCATGTCCCAAAGACTACCACCAAATTGATTTCCAATCTTTTTTATCAAACTAGTATAGCACGCATGCGCAATGCGCCCTTAGTTTCGTTCATTAAAGTAATTTTGTTTTTTTTCGTATATTAGTCAATGATTAAAGTCAACAACGGGTCAATGGTCAAAGTTAACGATCAATGCCAAGTGGTGAAAACTCATTTATGTTATGTGCAAAAGTAAATGCGACTAAACTTGAATTTTTCATTTAATAATTTTTTTTATCATGAATGTCCTTTTACATCAAGAATGTGTATTCGTAACTCGTAGTTTTCTAAGACAAAAAGACTTCTTTATACACAATATATTTTTCGTGTATGTTCCCTCTTTTTTAGCAATGGTACCTTTAGCCACTAATACTTTCGTGTTGCTACTTGACACTCCTCTCAAGAGAGCACGTACAGTTGACCATGGCTGAACACATGTCCAGGGAAAAAGATACCTGTGTTTTCGATCGTTTGTCCTTGCGCTTGTTGAATGTAAAGGTGAAACACAAACGAATCGGAAACTGTTTACGTTTAAACTTGTATGGGAGCTTGATATAATGTATGATAACATCCAGAAGCAAGTTTTTTTTTTTCTGTTTTGATTGGCATGGTTATCTTCATAAAACCTGTCGGCGGATGTACAGTCGGCAGGGTTCTTCTCATAAACGCTGCCGACTTAATGCATGAGAACATCCAGAAACAAGTTTTTTTTCGTCTGTTTTGGTCGGCATTGTTATCCTCAAAAACCATGCCGACCAGATAAAAGTCGGCAACTTTGTGAAACCAAGACCTGCTGAGACCACGGGACGATCGACCTTTGTAAGAGGAAAAATCTTTCGCCCCAGTCCCGGGCCTATTTTCCGTGCTTTCATGCGGTGCCCAGCGCCTGACGAATTAATAACATGCCGACCCTGGGAGGGCCGTATGGTCGTGTGACAAATACAATGCCGATCAAAGGAGTATACAAAAAAAAATCACATCCATTTTATTCATTTGTAGTACTCCAAAGTACATTACACAAAACACGAATGCAATTACAAAAGTACTCCAAAAAGATTTCTTAGTTCCTACCATAATCAATCATCACTCAAATCTATTGGAGGGAGTTCATTCAAATCTATTAAACCTCCTTTAGTCAAATTTATGGGACATTTCCTAGACTCATCTAAAACATTCCAAAGGTCCATGTTGTCCTCATAAAATATCATCCATTCCTTGCTCTTGTTGTTTGTGAACTTCTCCCAAAAACTGAACCTACAAAGAGGAGGTAATGGACATTCCTTGTTAAGTTATAGACCAATAAAATGATTTTTATCCACCAAAGCCATGACAATTCTTCTATGCTTGAGTTGCTCCACGCAAACCACATGTTTCGGTGCAAATGCTATAGATAATCCCTTACTAAAAATATGTACCACGCAATTCCACGTATCTGCCAATAGATGGCCACACTCCGCCATTCTCAACCAATGCTCCCATTTGACTGGTGCATTTCCCTCTGGGCCTTTAACACTAGTTAGCAAATCTTTAAAAGTTGCTTCTTTGTCCTCCATGGAACCTTCTAGCATCATTGAGATATGAAAATCCTTGTCATTTTCTAGTCGGGAGACCATCTTCTTTCTTATGTATGGAATTGGGTGAGATTCTCCTCAACCACTCCACTTAGGTGTCCCAACTGTTGCGAGACAACGTGAAACCCACAATTTCCATCTTTTGGGACGTCGTCGGTACCAATAACGAACTCTTGAATAATTGGAGGGAGTTGTGCGCGATACTCTTGCAACACCGGTTGTACTACCTTCCTTGGACGACCTCTTTTCTTCGCAACATCTCCTTGACTTGCTTGACTCTCAAGAGGTAGAGTGCCATTTGGATTCAAGTTTGAGATCGTTGGTGTAGTTGAATCCTTCCTTGGCCGACCCCTTTTCTTTCCAACAAATTCCACACTTGCTTGACTCTCAAGAAGTGGAGTGCCATTTGGATTCAAGTTTGAAACCGTTGCAATGTATACCAACAAGCATCCAATTATCCTCCTTAAACTCCCTTAACTTCCGGAAGCTACTTTCTTGGAATTTCTTTTTTATCTTGTTGATATCATTATTAGTGTACTCATGGATAGCATGTTGCACCGTCACAATCCCATTTTGACTTGTGAAAAGTAGACCTTTTAGTCTCCCATGAGCTTGCTCTACCATACTTGTGGATTCAAGTTTTAAATGTTTATAGTCGTAAGTAAAAGCATACACAAACCTCTCTTTGTGTGGCCTCAACCATTGTTTCTTGCAATATTCCACTACTTTGGGTAATTAGTCCCCCAATCTTCCTCGAACTCCTTCAAGTTTATCTCATATCTTGCAACACGCATCGACCAAACCACCTTATCCCACGCTTTCATGAATAACCCAAACTTAATCTCACCTTATTTCCATTCTTCGTCTTCTTTCTCTTTCTCCTTCTCTCGCTCCTCTTTAGTTAGTTTGCTAAGACGTTCATCTTCCTCTTTTTCACGTTTAGTTCCTTTCTTTGCCTTAGGTTTTTGGATATGACTTCTATAATTCTTTCTAAGATTGCATTGTATATGCCAAGTGCAAAGGAAATTTTGTGCATTGGGAAAGACTATCCTCAACGGCGTTTATTATTGCTTGCTCATTATCGGTGACTATAACCCTGGGAGTGTCGTCTTCATGGTAGAGAAGCTTCAAAGTTTCCAATGCCCAAATATAGCTATCATCCTTCTCACGATCCATAAAACACCATGCCACCGTGAACGATTGCTTATCCGAGGTTTTTCCAACAATGTTCAACAAAGGCATATTGTACATATTCGTCTTATAAGTACAATCCATGAACAAAACTTGGTAAAAGCAACGCGCCAATTGAATCATATCGGGATGCACAAGAAAAATACGAACTACCTTCCCCTACGATGAATCATGGTGTCTCACCGTGTAGTTGTATTTGTGTATTATGATTCTTCCATCACCTTTCTTCAATCCCATTCAGTTCTTTTAATAGTTGTCTTGGACGCATGAATTGTAGAAAATAAAGAAAGGTTACGCTGGTCATCCCTCTTGAACTTACTTAGGAGCTTACTTGGTTTAATTTCCCAACTTGTTCTTACTTGTTCGAACTCGTGCGGTTTCAACTTGGAAACTTGACAATGCCCAATAAGAGTTTTCGGATCTTTATGGTTATGCCAACCAACATCAACTCTACTCAATCTCACGTTGTCGGTTTCTTTGTTCCTCCAAAAAATAATCTTGAATGGGTATCCACACTTCTTTGACTTCGTCTTGTACACCATAGTCGTCTTCTTATCATAAACAAAACCCTTTCTCTTGTGACTTTCCTCCGGCGACCCATAACACTCGCATACCATTTCAAAACGCGTAGATTTTTGTTGGGTATTTTTCACTAGAACGCATATCTTCTCTTTGGCTTTCTCAACAATCCAATTGACCGTGTCATTTTTATCCTCCCATTCCAAATCATTAGCGTAATGTGCGGAAGTATCAGGACCCCTAATTTTCTGAGCTTGAGGCTGATTCGTCATCTGTACCAATGCAACAAAAAACATCAAAAGTTAGTTGATATGTATTACCAAAGTCGGCAAGGTTGACATATAAAACCCTGCCGACAGCAAAACAGCCAACACGTAAGAAAAATTTAACAGTGCCGACCCGACTAGAGTCGGCAAGGTTCGAAAACTTGAAAATGCCGGCTTAAGCATTTTCAAGTAACGCCTCCTGTGTTGTAAAACTGAAATTCGGCATGGTGCCAATTTTCTACCCTGCCGACACGAATACTGATCATGAAAAGTTGGCACGTTGTTCAATTAGAAACCACACCGGCGTGTTTGGTTGGCATGATCGACAAGCGTCGACCTTGCCGACCATGGGAAGCAAAAAAGAAGAAAAAAAAACCAAAATCCATCATTTGCGTGGAAAAATCACAATCTTCACCACGTAGGTTGTCTACCTGATTACTTGCAGCTCCATTCTCTTCTTCTTGGTCATTGGATTTTACGTTTGGCTCAACATATTCATCACTTCCATACCCATCATGAGTTTGAGGAAAATAAAAGTGAGGGTCATGCATGTAATCCATTTGATCATGGTCTGGTAGATCATCATACAAGTACTCATCTGTAGGAGGAAAGTTAGAAGACTCCCCACTTCAAAATCGGGATTTGAATCACTCATATCACAAATTTCTCAAACCCCCAACAAAACTTCCTCTACTACTTCATTCTACTTCTCTCTAAATTATTTTTAAAACCCAACTTCTAAATCAACTAACTAATCTAACTAATTTAACTAATCTAATCATTTTAATTAAATTAGTTCTAATCATTGTGGGGGCATTTGGCCATTTAGAAAATACAAGGTTAAGGGGTGGCTTGGTTTTACTTCATAATGACCAGATTTTGTCTTATTGGGTATACCCCAATTAGTTTGGGTATACCCCAATCAAGCCGGGATACAAATGATACTGAATCATTTTGTAAATGGTCACAGTGTCCATATTGAATTTCTATAATGCATATTGGCTTCTAGTACATGCAAAAACTTCCCCAGATAAAAGAAGTGGATTTGATCCCAGACTATAAGATACATTTTATGAAAATATTGTTAGCATTTCAATGGAGATCACACGGAGAGCAAGGCCACTCATACGGAAATTAACCACTCGGGTATTGATATATATATATATATATTTTTCTTGAAAGAGAAGTTTATATTAAAGAGAAAAAGTAGAGAGCCAAGGTTAGTAAAAAAGATTTACATACACATTAGAGTTTCCCAATTGCTCCAAATTAAACTAGGATCTACAAACTTGAAGGTATCTTTGTCACAAGACCATAAGACTATCAATTGATTAATCAAGTCGATGACTTCTTGCACACACCTGTGTCTACCTCGAAAGACCCTTCCATTCCTTTCCTTCCACAAACCCCAAAAATTTGCATAGTGTAAGATTTGCCAAACTTCTCTTCTTTTACCACGCAACACATTGGAAGACCAAGCTTCAAATAATTGGAGTAATGTGTTTGGCATAGGCCAAGCAGTTCTGAAAGCCTTAATGAAATATTTCCAAATCTCAAAAGAATACGAACAGTGGATAAACAAATGGTTTGCAGATTTCCTAACATCATATATGTGCAGGGAGAAAGTCAAAAAATATTGAGCATGGTAAATTGTTTAGATTGGCGACCCGAGTAGTCAGCCGCTGGAGCCACCCACAATTCCGTCACTTGCAAATAGTCGATTGGAGATGTTTTTATTCTTCCCTTGCACGATGTACTGTGGCTGTGGGAATTGAAGATTCCAGATGCTAAATCTGCCTGGCGTTTGATCCCTCGCCACTTCAATTTTAAACCGTTTTCTACTTTCGTGCCAAATTTCTTCCTTAAATATTAAGGTAGTCAATTCAATTAGTGATAGTTTATTTTTGAAACATGTATTATAAAGAAAGGAAAGCAAGAAAAAAAACTAAACTGTTATTATACGAGGGAATGTGATTTGCCAGGAAGCATTTAAGAGAATTTGGTTAGGAAAAGGAGGGTTGGCCTGGTCCCTTATTGGGGTTGAATAGCTTCTCGCTTAGCTACCGTCTGCTGCATAGTTTGCTAGACTATGTGTTGTATGGTTTCCTTCTTTATAACTGTGTTGAATACCGCTAAAAGAAATTTTCCTAATTCTTTGTTTAATTTCTACAATCATTTCCAAAATATATCAAGGAGCTCCAGTTGGCGTTTTAATAAAGTGCATGAGATTCTCAGAGTCCGTCTAAAATAGCCCTTTAGTCCATTGTCATTCCGTCGTTGTTCTGGTTGCTATCATGGTTACCCATGTTTATGCTGAGTTAATTAGCGTGATAGTTAATCCTAGAGGTTGTGCAAGAGCCATCACAGTTTGTACGTTCGGATCCCTGCAAATGAACCCTGATCCACTATACATGGGTGTCCTCTAACCACCCCATCATGGTTTATTTTAATCCAATCTGGTGTTGGAGTGGAACAACCTATTTGAATGGTTGTCGTTGTTCCAATGATGTTTGTTGCAATCCTGTGAGGTGGTTCCCCAGGGAGAATTGTTGTTGTGCTAAAAGTCCTGGCGTTTTTAGGAGCCACTCAAAAGGAATTAGGGGCCAACAATAAAACAAAATAGGGTCACCCAGACGTAAATTGAAGCCAGCCCTTATCTCGCGTAATTCGTAATGGAAAAATTGCCCTTACATATTCGGTAGATATTATAAGATTTTTATCCTCGGAATGCATTCGGTAGATAAAATTATAATATTACTTTCGATTGTAGTCAGTGTAGTATTTGGATGAAATTTGTTTCTCTATATTCATTTGTTGTCATTTTTGAGTTATAGAGAAGAAGAAGAAGAAGGAAAAAAGGGAAAAACCATTTTTTTTAATAATCAACAAAAATGGATGGATACGAAGAAGAAGCTGAGAATCATCGTGAAGAACATAATGTTGAAGGTTCGCGACCGTTTAGAGAAGTCGATTTGGGGTATATGTTGAATGATCCAAACTTTCGTGGAGAGGAAACCCTAGACGACGCTTTCATGGAAGAAAACGGAGAATCACCCGAGATAGAAACTAATGATGTACCAAACATACATGTATTGTGTTAAGAAACTCAAATACCCACTTTGAATGTGTTTGTATGCGTTTGTAAACAAGAAAACCCGATTATTGCATGCATTGAATGCCATGAACAACCCAGAATCGGTAGATAATGTATCTACATATCTACCGAGTATAACATACTGAGTACCAAATATATACATTCGGTTGATATTTATAGAGTATATTTTCTACCGAGTGGCCCCAAAATATGCAAAAACCCCCAAATTGATTTCCCAAAATATCTACATTCGGTAGTTATTTAGAGTATATTTTCTACCGAATGGCCCCAAAATAAAATTTTTGCAAACTTGTAAAAATTGTAATTCTTCTTTGAAAAAATATCTACATTAGGTAGTTATGTAGAGTACATTTTCTACCGAATGTCCCCAAAATACAATTTTTGCAAACTTGTGAAATTTTTTGTTCTTTGAAAAACTGAGGAATATTAATTACTTTATCTCCCGATTTTTTGTATTCGGGAGTATTACCATATATATATATATATATATATATATATATATATCTTCCGATTATGTTTTTTTGGACTCAGGAGACTGTCTATATTTCTATTGAATTTTGTAGTTTAGGGCACATAGTGTTCTACCGATTATAGGACAATCGGTTGGAAAACTTACTGCATGTCTTCTGATTATTATACTAAAACATGTTGCTTCATTTTGCAGGCCGTTGTAGCGGTTGTTGATGATTTCTATTTGAGGCCCGATACTTCCCTACGCTATGCAAATGATTTGGTTTGCTCATTACTATTATTTATTTATTTTTTCAAATATGTATGTTAAATGCTTATCCTTATGATTTTTGTTTTTTTATATGCGCGTGTAGTCATTTGGAAGTTAGGAGGAGGCAAATGAATGGCTTATGAACAAGGCAAAAGAGAACATGTGCATTGTAGTCAAAACAATCATGTGGGTGACACTCGGTTTGAAATAATTTGTGAGCAAGGTGGGGATCGAAAGAGTCACGAGGGAAAGAATAGTAAGTACGTAAGGAAGACGCAGAGGAAATACCGAAGCAATTCAAAGAAAATAGGATGCCCGTTTAAGATTGTCTTCTATAAGCCCGAAGGTAAGGAAGGTAAAGAGTGGAAAATGTTTAAAGTTGATAATGGTTGTGACAACCACGATGATCCGGATACTCTAATTGGACATGTAATGGTTTCCAAGCTAAAACCAAAAGAAATGGAGACGGTCAAGTCTATGCGGATCCAAAAGCGAGTGTGATCTTAAGTAAAATAAAGGCGGACGACCCCGACAACTTGTCTTCTTTGTATACAATTAAGGCGGACCTAGCTACAATCAAAAGGACGGAATGGGATGGTAGATCGGTCATGCAATAATCGGAGTGGTTAGCGGAGTTACACGACTACACGTTGAGAAGGGAAGAAAAGGATGGTAAAGCGGTTCGTATTTTCTTGGCACATCCCGAAATGATCCAATTGGCTCAATGCTTTCATCAGATTTTGCTGATAGATGCCACTTACAAGACAAACAAATATAACATGCCATTGTTGAACATTTCTTGCCACACTTCGGACAAAAACACGTTTACGATTGCATGGGGTTTAATGGATCATGAGAACAACGTGAGTTTCATTTGGATGTTGGAGACGTTGAGGTCCATTTATAACGGTGATAATTTTACAAGGGTTATTGTAACGGATAACGATCAAGCCTTAATGCATGCAATAGCGATAGTGTTTCCGGAAGCCCGAAAATTGCAATGTACGTGGCACATTCAATGCAACCTCAAATCCAATTGCCATCATCATTTCCAAGCTAAAAAACCAAGGAAGGGTACCAAGAGGTCAAAGGAAGAGGATGAGCGCATTAGTAAATTAACCGTTGAAGAACGTGAGGAAGAGAAAATGTTATTTGAAAAAAAGTGGAAGGAGGATGGAATGATTTGGAATATGTTCATGAAAGCATGAGACAAGATTGTTTGGTCGATGACCAAGGAAATTTACGAATCTAACTTGAAGAAATTTGAGGATGAATATGGCACAAACTACCCAAAACCCGTTGAGTATTGTAACACACAATGGTTACCACTTAAGGAGAGGTTTGTGTTTGCATAGACATATGAATATCGTAACTTCAAGAACGAGGCGACAAGCATCGCGGAGGAGTCTCATGGCCGATTAAAGAAAATACTACTTGGTAGTCAAAATGGAGTTGTGTCAATCCAAGAAGAAATCCATGAATATACCAATCGTGATCTCGTAAAGATTAGGAAATGTATGCAATTTAGTGTACACCAATTCCCAGTAGAACATGATAAGGAAAAATTGCTTCTAAGGGGCATTGTTCATAAAGTTTCAATATGGGCAATAAATCACATGATGAAACAATTAAATCTTTATAAAGCTTACGATGACGAGAATACGGTTTGTGTTTGCAAGGATATGATAGGTATTAGACTCCCGTGTCGTCATAAGATGGGTAGGTATGTTGAAGTGATTGACATCAATGATATTCATCCATTTTTGAAGCAATTAAATTTCACTCCAAGCAACCCGGTAGTTGATGGTCCGTCTTTCCTTGAGTCGGAATTGTGTGCACGAATAGCCAAGCGTTATGCTATATCAAATGGCACCATAAAGCAAATATTGATGCACAATTTGGAGGAAGCCCTTCACCCTTGTTTGCGGGAGGTTGATGAACCTATCAAGCAAAAGGAGGCTGGGAGGCCCAACACCGAAGTGTCGAGGACCATCCAAAGAAAAGAGTTGAAGGAGTATTTGTCTAATAAAAGAATATTATCTAGGCACGAGCGTTCGGAAGCCGAATTTAAAGATGAGCCGGAACCTAAGAAAAGAGGTCGTCCAAGAAAGGATCAAATTGGACCAACCACACGAAAAGTCAAACCAAAGGTCTCTACGGAGCCTTCTCAAGCAAGTCAATCTGAGGTGGTGGAAGAATTTGTGTTAGTGGAGACCCAAGCTAGCTCTATTGTTGTTGATCAAATGAGCGGCTCGCAACAAACACAACCAACGGAAATGATGAATATAAAGAGAAGTATGGTACTCTTCGTTGTCCTAGGGATTTTCATGGAAGACCAACACGATCACCGTATACGATTATAGAAGAGTATATGAAACAACTCCCTCCACTCATTGTTCCATTTGTTTTGTCCACCGACGAGGTTGATGGGGATGGAAATTGTGGGTTTCACGTTGCTACGGAACAAATTGGTCACTTTGACGAGTCGCTCAACGAAGATGTCACCCAATGCCAATATTTAAGAACTAAGATGGCGGTACAACTAATAAAGGACAAGGATTTCTATATGGAGATGATGAGGCGAGGAGATAGACACGACAAAGAACTAGACTTCAAAGACTTACTTGCACGTGTAAAGTGCCGAAAGGGATTGAAGACAATCTGAGCCAAGTATTGGATGACAATGCCTAAATATGGATAACTCTTAGCGGACGTTTTGAATTGTGTGGTACATTTCTTTGTTCCTCCTAAGTATGGACATCCTTTTACGTTTGCACCTACAAGGACGGTTTGCGATGAATCGGTTAAAGATAGAAGAATTGTTATGGCATTTGTGAATGAGATGCATTTTATAGGTTTAAGAGTAAAGAGAGATTTCCCATTACCTCTGTTGGGTGGTTGGACGGATTAATTCCCAACTAATCATTGTAAGGATTGGTTGAAACAATATGAGTCGAACATGGTTGATTGGATCGCGTCATGAACGACAACTATCCGGATAGGTTACTCGAATTGGTAAGCTTGGATGATGATGATGTTTGATCGTTATGTTTGGAAGATGTAATTTGAACCGGCTTTTTTGTACAAGTTTTTTTTGAAAAATCTTCTGAATATATATGATATAATTGGTGGATAATGTTATAGTGTTGTCTTCCGAATATGATAATCGGACGATTAGTTTTTCTCCTAAATTTTCGAATATATGCATTTTGAACTCAGAACCTGAAGAAATTGGAACACTCCCATAATTGGTAGTTTAAATAATAGACTAACTTCCGATTATCATCTTACTCTGAAATCAAACTTTTAAAAAATTCTCAGAATCGGTAGATTACATAACATACTAACTTCCGATTATAGCAAATATCAAACAGTAATTTAGGGAATTGTTCACAGAATCGGTAGATAATATAATATAATGACATCCGAATGTGTCCAACTTGTGCCAAACTCTATACTGTGGCCGCGGCCTTCAAGAATTCATATCTTCCATCATGCATGAATTCTTCTCCTTGTTCCTCTAAGTAGTGTCTTTTTGTGATTGCCTCCTACATAAACCAACAAATACAAAGAATGCTAAGTTCGTATAGTTTAGTAATAAGATATAGCCACCAGGTGTTTTGTAAAAGAATTATGCAAATACTTACAAATTGTTGGATCAACAATCTTAAGTGGCTAGTGTTAAAAATCCTCTTTTGTATCGATATGTAATCATTTACCCCTTTTTGGATAAGTCGGAAACGATCATGAACTTTTTGGAGGGATCTTTGCTTTGGATTTCCATATTCTTGCACAAATTGGCTATACACTCTCCCCCAAAATATTTCCGGTGTTAACATTCCGGCTATGACATCTTCACGTCTTATTTCTTGGTACCATGTTTTGACAATGACCAAATCTTCAGCTGCATCAAAAGTTGCCATGATTGTAATATGAGATATAAAATAAATTAGAAATAGTAGAAGATGAAAGATCTTCTTGTAACGCTCACAAGACTAGATGTGTGTAGTCTGGTGCACCAATGAGAATAGGTTAACCTCCTTATATAGATGAGAGTCCCGACGGCTCTTTTTTTTTGAAATTTTTGAAAATTTGGCTGTTGAGGTGAGGTGTAACACGAGTGTATAGATACAACGTACACTGTGTAAACAATAATGAACAATCGGTAGATCGTGTTATACTTTTAACCGCCAAATATGGTAATCGGAATCTTAGCGTTTTTCCTTAATTTTCGAATATATGCATTTTGTACTCAGATAATTTAGTTTTCTTCAATAACAATATTCGGTAGACAAGTTTATTTTCTTTCTACCGATTCAGTTTGTATTTCGAGGCACGGCTATTTTTTTTTTTAAATATATCCGTTGGAGTATAATCGGTAGATTACTTAACATATTAATTACCGAATTTAACCAAACTGTGATAAGATTTTGAAAATGTTGACATATTCGGTAGATTACATAGCACAGTTACGCCCGATTGTTGTTAAAATTTTGAAAATCTTAATGTAATATAACAATTATAGTTCGACAATTCTATTACAATGACTTGTGATTAGCTTCGTGGACGTCTTGCACGAGCCCTAAACAGATTAAATTTGTCCATCGCCTTAAGGATTCTGAAATGATCTTCGTAACGGAAGTTTGATCTTTTCCATCTCCGCCATTCCCCGAAAGACCGTTCTATAACCTCATCATTGGTTTCACCCCTCAATCGATATTGATTCACAATATAAGTTAAATGGAAATTCTTTGACGTGTATGTTTATTGAACCAACTCAGCAGAAAAGATCAGCGGAGTGACGGTTATTTGGGTTACCGGTGTCGGCACATAAATTTTCATGAATTCTCCCCAAATAACTCATACTCATTATGCCTCCTTGCCTACGTTCTTCTCCTCGTCTCGGATAGAATTGAACATAGCGCCTACATAAAGATAAATCTTCTTCTATCGTGAACTCCGTAGGCTTAATGAATGGTTGTGTCATTATGTTGAAGATGAGGTTCTTTATTGTTGGAGAGAATTAAAATGTATTTTTGTTGCATATAGGGGAAGAGGATACCCTCCTTATATAGAATATAGTTCTAACAACTCTTTCTTTCTTTTTTTTTTTTTTTTTTTTTTTAAATATGGCCGTTTAGGCGAGGTGTAACACGAGTGTACGCAGCATGTGACTCATTAACACATTAATTTTTTTATATTCAGAGGTTAAACGTAATCGTTATCCTCCGATTACAGCAATCAGAAAGAAACCTGGTCTCCCTAACCTCCGAATAAGGAGTCCAAACCTGCCATAATGCTTAGGTTTTGGCATTTTGGAACGACCATCAGCCTTTGAATTTCGAAATGCTTAACTACTATATTCGGTAATCATTCAAACTTTTTGTCTTCCGAATATATAATGGCCCAAAATTTCAGAATTTTGAAAAACTAGAAAATCTTCAAATTTGGAACTTATAATAATCGGAGGAAACCAAGTCTCCCAAACCTCCGAATATGGAGTGGCCCAAAAATCCAACACTTCCATAATGCTTAGGTTTTGGCATTTTGGAACGACCATCAGCCTTGGAATTTCAAAATGCTTAACTACTATATTCGGTAATCATTCAAATTTTTTGTCATCCGAATATATAGTGGCCCAAAATTCAGAATTTTGAAAAACTAGAAAATCTTCAAATTTGGAACTTGTCATAATCGGAAGGAAACCAAGTCTCCCAAACCTCCGAATATGGAGTGGCCCAAAAATCCAACACTGCCATAATGCTTAGGTTTTGGCAGTTTGGAACGACCATCAGCCTTGGAATTTCGAAATGCTTGACTACTATATTCGGTAATCATTCAAAAAAATTTTCTTCCGAATATATAGTGGCCCAAAATTCATAATTTTGAAAAACTAGAAAATCTTCAAATTTGGAACTTATAATAATCGGAAGGAAACCAAGTCTCCCAAACCTCCGAATATGGAGTGACCCAAAAAATCCAACACTTGCCATAATGCTTAGGTGTTGGCATTTTGGAAACGACCATCGACCTTGTAATTTAGAAATGCTTAACTACTATATTCGTAATCATTCAAATTTTTGTCTTAGAATATATAGTGGTCCAAAATTCAGAATATTGAAAAACTTGAAAATCTTCAAATTTGGAACTTGTAATAATCGGAAGGAAACCAAGTCTCCCAAACCTCCGAATATGAAGTGGCCAAAAAATCCAACACCGCCATAATGTTATATTTGAGCAACTTGCAAATGAGTGTTAAATTCATACATCATTCATACTCATGAAACTAACCATTCACAAACCATAACGTAATTAAGAACTTAAAATCCCATCCGAACCTTAAAAACTACATAATCCAACACAAACTATAAATACTATGAAACGACATAATCCAACACAACACAATTCATTGTTATTTATCTAGACTTCTTGACTTTACAACCGTGACTACCTCCAAGTCCTGCAAGACCACGAGTTAAAGCACCTTTAGTTAGAGCACCTTCAGTTGGAGCACCTTCATTTGGAGCACCTTCAGCGCTCGATGAAGCTCGACTTCTTTTACCCGTATTTGATACTGCCTTCTTGGGTGGATTCTTCTTTGTGCCTTTTTCTCCCCAAAGCTGAGCGCATAATCTTCATTATCCATATTATCCACTAGGTCTCTAGCCTCTTTTATCTTCTCAACTGGCACGGGATCTCCGCTCCTCATGCATGCAGTTAACATTTTGGAAATACACTTGAACCTATTCACCTATTTTTATACATAATGACATAACATCAAACGGGTATTACCTAAGATTTATAGCCATACTATAAAATGAAAAATGTTATAATAATACGTACCAGTCTATCATAACCATTTGGTTTGTCTTTCATGTACAATTATAACTGGACCCCGCCGAAGTAGTCTTTGATTTAACTTCACGGATGACAAAAGGATGGCATACGTTCCTATACCAACTCATATAGCCTGGATAATTTTTATCACCTCGGGTGATAGGTCTACCACTGTTGATAATGAACGCAATCCTATTATCCCAGTTATCAAGAATAGTAGGTGGGCCTGAGTGAATTATCGTGATATTGTCACCACTACAAGAGTATTTTTCCAACACCAATTTGTAGTAATCCCCCATGTGATCCATTGGTTGATGCTGTATATACCCGTGTTGTCGCATCACCCTAGAAGGGTTGTACATCACATATCCTGTGGGGTGCCACAACGGTCCAAAATAAAGGGACAAGTCCGACCGAACTCTAATATGCCCACTAGCTCGATCTTCCTTGTATGGATCAAAGCATACGTTTGAGGCCTTCATTTAGTCCAAAATCTCCCTCATGTGAACCAACTGCTGCTCTTTTAACCTAGAACGGTTGTCTTCGAAGATATATTTTATTCCTCGAGGATTACCTTTGTGCCACTCTGGGTTCTCTCTGGCCAAGTTCAAGATGGGGAAGTGGTCATAGATCCATGCCTATATAGATAAGAAAACAAGTATTAGGAAATGGATTCTAAACAATCGGAAGTAAAAGTACATAAATTGAAACCGAATACACATATTCGGAAGTAAGTGATCACCGAATACAACATATTCAGAGGCTAACTATATGTAGATCCTACCGAATATGGATCATTTGGAGTTTAGTAAACTCTAGTTTTTTGGCCTATAAATTCGGTAGTAATTTCCCAACATTAAGAATCGATTCTACATAATCGGAAGCAAAATTAAGTGATGTATTTCCGAATAAACCACATTCGGAGGCTAACTATAAGTAGATCCTACCGAATATGCATCATTTGGAGTTCAGTATACTCTAGTTTTTTTGGCCTATAAATTCGGTAGTAATTTCCCAACATTAAGAACCGATTCTAAATAATCGGAAGCAAAATTAAGTGATGTATTTCCGAATAAACCACATTCGGAGGCTAACTATATGTAGATCCTACCGAATATGCATCATTTGGAGTTCAGTAAACTCTATTTTTTTGGCCTATAAATTCGGTAGTAATTTTCCAATATTAAGAACCGATTTTACATAATCGGAAGCAAAATTAAGTGATGTATTTCCGAATAAACCACATTCGAAAGTTAAAAATGTGTAGATCTTACCGAATATGCATCATTTGGAGCTTAGTAAATTTTATTTTTTTTGGCCTATATATTCGGTAATAATTTCTCAACATTAAGTAACGATTATAAATAATCGGAAATAAAACTAAGTTATTTGTTTCCGAATAAACTATATTCGGTAGTTAATAATATGTTATTCCTACCGAATATGCATAATTTAGAGTTCAGAATACGCATCATATGTACTGTCTACCGAATAACTATAGATGGACTTATAGAGTTAAAAAAAAAAACCTGCAATAGAGCCATGTTCCTGGAAACTTGGCTAGTTCCTCGCCTCGAAGCCTTTCTCAACTCTTCCACCAAGAATGCTAGGCAAGTCGTTCCCCAAGAATAGTATAGATGGACTTATAGATGGACCAAAATTTGTATAGATGGACTTATAGAGTTAAAAAAAAACCCTGCAATAGAGCCATGTTCCCGGCAACTTGGCTAGTTCCTCGCATCGATGCCTTTCTCAACTCTTACATCAAGAATGCTAGGCATGCCGTTCCCCAAGAATAGTCACCGACTTCAAGGAGAGGATCCAAAAGTTTTATAAGGTTGGCGTCGATCCGGTTGCCATAAGTATTGGGGAAAATGACACATCCCAATACATAAAGGAGATATGCGTTGGCCGCGTGGTTCACTTGCTCATCAGTTAACGTTCCTTTCTTTTCTTTATCCAAGGTGCCTCGGTAGATATCCATCAAAACGCTAATGTTGATCTGTCTAGTTCTGTAACTTGCATGCCTCATGAACTCTTTTCTTGATGTTTCTTCGTCCAAACCTAAGCACTTTTTAGTTAGAGCATAAAGTTGTTCCCAAGATAACTGCTTTGTGTAGTTCAACTTCACAGCTGTGCCTTGGTCAAGGAGGTTAAGAATCTGCAGAACATCATCCGGTGTGATTACCATCTCCACAAACGGCATATGAAAGGTGTCGGTCTTAGGATACATTCTCTCCACGAACACCGATATAGCCACACGATCATGTTCCAAATATGAATTCTCGGCAGCAGCAACTAACCCCGAGTTGGCTATAATAGTCTTGAACCTTACACATTCACTGGATAAAGGCCAATCAAGCAATTTTGTTGGTGCGGCGGTGGGTTTGAGTAGACGAACCGCATCTTGATGATACTATTAAACACACGAAAAATGTTAAGTAAATACAAAAACCCTTAAGACAACTATTACGATAGAACACATATGATATAATTATTATTACCTCGGGAGTCTTTGTATCCAAATCGTAAATGTCTTTGGCCCAGGAGTCTTTGTATCCAAATAGTATCTTTCCTCCATCCTCCGGTAGCCCAAGGATTTTTTCTTTGGAATATTCTTCACCTTCAGCTGCTTACGTACAAGATGTTTGGCTTTCTTAGCAATATCATTTTTTTCACCTACTTCTCCTTTGTTAGTTTTTTTGGCTTTTTGGGTACCACTTGGTTGACCTTCTTCTTGTATTGTTGGCACTAGATCAATTAGTTAAATTTTATGGTGGGATGTAACTCGTGGACCAGTTGCTTCTACACCTTGTTGAGTGGCTTGTTGAGCACTTGGTTGCACACCTTGTTCACTGCCTTGTGGATCAGTTGGTTTTACACCTTGTTGAGTGGCTTGTTGAGCACTTGGTTCCACACCTTGTTCACTGCCTTGTGGTTCTACACTTTGTTGAGCACTTGAATTATCCTTGACACTCCTTTCTCCCCTAGCACTAGCTGTCACTTTCTTACTCCCTTCTCGACGAGGCCCTAAGTCGCCTGTTTTTGGGGCTTGCTTATCTCGACTTTGTCTAAACAACAAAAAAAGGAACAGTGTTTACAAACTATACAATCAGAAGACAATATACCGAAATAATACCCGAATGTATACATTCGAAACTAAGAGGACACATTTTGTTCCCGAATACAAAACAATCGGAAGATAATCAAATATATGTGTTGCCGAATGTATTCATCAATTGAAGTTCAGAAACTCTAAATTTTTCATCCTATATAATCGGACGCATAAAACAGTATATTGTCTTCCGAATAAATGTTGGCCCCAAAATGGGATTTTGCCTAAATCACAATTTTGAGAATTTTTCATCATATATATATATATATATATATGATGAATATCCGAATACTATGTCCCAACATCATATATATATATATATATTCGGTAGTAGATGAATATCCGAATACTATGTCCCAACATCAATATACTCGGAAGTAAAAATGAATACTTGAATTAGGTTCCTTCAGAGAATATAGTAAAGTGCTTTTAGGAAAAACAATGGTGAAGCGACCACCCTGCTCCATATGTCCATCTAAAGTTACAGGAAGAAATGAGCTAATGTATTCGGGAGTAAACCTATATAACTATTTCCCGAATACTGTCGATGTTCTTCAGAAATGAAGAACACGACTATATTCAGAAGTTTAAGAGACATACATATCTCCCGAATCTGGTAATATTAAGAAAACCCTAGAATTTTTGTTTAGCGATTCGTCGATTTAAAGCGATATAAACCCAGAAATTGACGAAATCTTACCTAATTGGGGCCATTTGAAGTTGCCGGAGTGTTTGACTATCAGATTCGCCACCACCAACTAAATCCGCGGCTTCATGTTCTTCGCGTTCTTCGCTTTCTTCTTCATTTTCAGCAACAATTTCTTTATTTCTTGCTAGAATTCCAATATGTGGATCCACACCGCGAACTACGTTTTTCATTCGAGCTCCTCCTTTGCGATTATGTTTTGTAGACATCGTTGAAAAAACGAATCGACGATGTTTTGATTTTACGATTCACGACGACGATGAGTTGAATTGAAGAACGAGAGAAAAAAAAAAATTCATCCACATTCGGGAGTGAAGAGGAGGAGAAGAAGAAGAAGTGAAACTGATTTTGAAATGAAAATGAAAGGTTTTTAAGTTTTTAGTTTTATTACTGGAAGGGCATTTAGGTAACTTCAATGTCCAATAGGGTATCCCTTACCTAGTACCCTTGGCTGGGTATAAAATCTTGGCCCCTAATTTCACCCTTGGCTGGGTATAAAATCTTGGCCCCTAAATCCTTTTGAGTGGCCCCTAAAAACGCCGGACTAAAAATCTCGCCAGAATGTCTTCATAACTTGATTACATTTCTTTGAACACCATTTCATTTCTGGTCGTCGAAAGCGACCAGAGTAAAGAACATAAAGATGTAATAGAAGAAATAGGGCCAAGGGCGTGCAGTAGCCAGTAGTTGTGACAGTGATAGTGACACTTAATTTATTTCCATCGCCTAAAATCTCTGTCAATCAGTTTGGTAAACAAAACGTATCATTTTTCGGTAAAGGATAGATTTTCGGAGAGCAAATGACGCCAGCAACAGCCTGTAAAAGTAAAAAATCAGAGGGTATCTGCGCGTGCCCTACGTCATTAGTAACTCAAGCTCAGAGTCGCAAACCCCTGAGAAAAAGTGTCACATTCCTATCCAAAAAAAGCAAATACAGAATGACACTCATGACACACAAACAGTAAATCAGTAAATCTTTGCAACAGAATCCCCCTTCTATCTCTATCTCTTGATTCTTGAAGATTCGGATTCATAGGGTAATGGAGTTGCAATGATAATAGATCTAGCTCCCGGCCTACTGCCATCAACTCAAACTTTCAAAAAATGCGCATAAAATATTAAGTTTACGTCTGACACAATACGTACATACTAAAAACGGCTGCACAAGCAATGATTTATTTTAAAAGAAGATATCGATACCTTCTATAAATAAATACATTAAAAACCCCAAATTCAAGTATTCACTTCAAGTACTAATTATTAGTACTACCACTACTGATACGGAGTATATATATCTGTGCTATTACTTTCTCATTTTCATTGCGAAAACTTATCCTGTAATCTTCTCATCACTTTTGGTCTACTCGGTCTATTTTGGGTTTCCATTTGTGGTTATGGCTGCTCGTGTTTTCTTACTGTACCGTATGGTTCTTGTGCTGATGATCACTCTCTGTCTCTTATTGAATAACAACCATACTAGTACTATTTCGGTAGTTGTTCGCTATCACAGTAGAAAGGTATGTACTTATGCATCTATTTTGTTTCCGGTTCTTGTTTTGGTTGCATTTTAATATCTGCATCTGCATGGACAGTTTAGTTTATCTGATGAAGCTTTTTGTTTTACTGATATCATATCAGCTTATTCTGCATGATTCCATGGAGGAGGAGGTTTTAGCTAGTTTTCAACCGGTGGATCATAATCTTGGCACCAAAACACAATATGTTGATTCATTAAGAACTGTTCCTTCAGGTCCTGATCCACTACACCATCATGGAAGTAGTCCTAAGAAGCCCCAGACTCCATAGTTGGGAGGTTTAAAGGATTTAGACCTCAATTATCTTTCTTTTTTTTAATCGAAGAAAAGTTGTCGAGACGCAGAAATGGAAGCTATATAACTGGTTTTTTTTTTCTTATCTTTATGACTACTGAGGGGATATAGAGCTGTAGTTTTTTCTTTGTTGTTAGTTTGGGCTCACGTACGCAATGCTATATATACGTATTTTGGACTTAATGGGAATCACGCACTTGCTTTCAGCTTTCGATAATTTGATAAAAAATGGTATCACTTCAGTCGCCTATTTCAATTTACATAAGTTGGTACTTGCCATTTTGATTCTTACTTTCTTTTTCTCATTTTGAATTCCCAAAACGTGAGTTACTGTTATGTCATTTATAAATTATAATTATGCCTCCATGGTGAAGTAGTCGAAGCAGAATAATTTCTTAAGTCTATAAATAACCCAAACATCGGGTTTCATCTTCACCTTTCCATCCAAAGTTTGAAATCATACTGACCTTTCCATCTAAAGGTTAAAGTGTTCATCTTAACGTTTGAGATCCAAAAATGACCAGTCACCAGAAATGCATTAGAGTCTCAGTCAAATAGTTAACCTGGCGTGGTAGTCCACGATTTTTAAAGGTTCTCGATCGACCACTTATCTAACAAAGTTACAAAGGCTTGGTGACCCTGGTCTAGCTAGTTAGTAAATGTTTCAGATTTAAATTTAACTTATTAATTTCAATTTTTTGACTATACAGGACCTAAGCACGGTTAGCCATTTTTAGACCCAAACACTAACATGGTTGATTTCACAAGACTTGGTCAAATAACTTTTGTATTTTTAAACTGGTATTTTTCTCTCTCTTTTTTTTTTCTCAATTTGGAATTTGATGGAAAGTATTTATGGTGGGTTTGTTTGTAGAATTCACTGATTCCAGGAATTTATAATCCCATGGGATTATAAATTCTGGGATTTCTATAAATCCCTTATGTGTTTGGTAACTCAATTAAAATTCCTTGGATTCATAGAGTTTTTTGGTTTTAAAGTCTTTGTACTGTTTGGTATTACCCTCAAATCTTAAAATTACATATATATGTGATTTAGAGTTAAAAAAAAGTGGGTTCATAAATCCCTTGATAAGTTTCCCAACAAATCTTAGGGGGGAGGGGTCGGACTTCATATGGAGGATTTGCTGGAAAACTGATTCCCGTAGGAAACGTGATTCCAAGGATTTAGGCAACCAAACGTACAAAGAGAAACATAATTCTACCAAATCCCCTGGACCCATAAATCCCACCTTTTAAATTCTACATCCAAACCCACCATTAGATCATTTCTTTGCCCAAAAAAACAAGGCGAAACATACTCCCTCCGTACCACATATATACGCGGAGGGACCAAATTTCTTAGATTAAGAATTTTTTTTTTGATTTCATAAATATCCATGGTTTTTCCTGTTTTACCCCTTATTATATTCCCTATGTTAGAAACATAAACTTAAATGTGAGGATAACCAAGCAACATAAATAAGGGTAAAATGGATAAAAACCATCTTGTAATTGTCACTCCGCCTATCTAATGGTACAAAAAAATGTCATATTCCGCCTATACAATAGGTACAGACGGAGTAATAAATTGCCGGTTCAATTATCAATAGTGAACAGTCAGGTGGTGTTGGAAATTAGAATGTCACTTCATGAGTGTCTACATTATTTATGTGAACATGCCGGGGGAAATTAATTTAGGTATGCTAAGTGACAAAAACTTGCGAAGCCGAGCTTTTTTTTCTTTTTTGTATTATATTCAAGAAAAGAAAAACTACATTTATGCAATGAAGTTTCTGTGTAAAATTTGTTTGGAGATGAATATCATGAGTAGGTATGCAAAATGAATTGGGGGGGTCTCAATTGGTGTGTTTCAGTCATGAGTCATCTAAAGTTTAGTCATGAGTATGTTGTAAAACTGCTGATTCAGTCATCTAAAGTTTGGTCATGGCAAGGGTAACAAATCTTAATGGTAAAAACTGTTGTTGTTGTTAGTCAGGTATCCTTGTAGCAGCACTGTTTAGTTCGTCATTCATTTTAACTTTTCTTTGATCAGTCATGCATTGCTAGTTGAGGGATATCTTATCCATCCATGCTATGAAAGGGGTTGTGATAAAGGGCCACATATCTTTTCATATTATGTTACCACTTTCGGCTTCTGTTTTTGTCAATAATTAAGAAACATAACCAGAATAGGAGATTAGGAGAACAGGTTATGGGATTACCCGAGGCCCAATGTTTACGGCATATTTGAAATGCCTTTACTATATACCTAAGTGGATGAGACATTGGAGAAAACCAGAACGGGAACTTTTGCTAAACTTCAAGAAAGATTCTGCAAACTTGAGCCATAAAGAGAATGTTTATTTTAATTAATATATATGTGACATATTGGATGTTGCAGTTAGAGAAGAAAACAAGTAAATACACAGATTGATAACAATGTGTTGGCGTTTAAAAAAGCTTACTTATGGATTAAGATTCTAAATGTTAACAATATGGTTTTTTAATCCGACTGTTTGAGTTAGTAAAATCTATCATAGGTGCAACCACGTTTGTACATTTGTAACTCATGTTAAAAGATTTGGCAACAATGTTGCTCATAAAATACCTAACACCGCTAGAATTTATAGAGCTTCTTTGATTAGCATCCCAACTGAATTTACAGATGTAGTTAGAGATAACAATGTTAGCATGGTGTTATGATGTTAACTAATGAATAAAGTACTTTCTTTGTGTCAATTTTTTTTTTAATATAACCGCGGTGCAAGTATTCTTGCACCAATTTGAAAATAGAAAGTCGATGCATGTTTTTCTTACTCATTTGAAAAATGACTTCCCCTGTTAGTCCTAATTCATATAGGCGGATTAGCAAAAAAGAATTCATGGTTAAAGACAACGACGATCAAGGTGAGCCGGATTATCCAATCAATGTTGTTTGGAGTAATGAGTACCCTCACAAAATCAAATTTTTTTTTGGCTTCTTTCTCATGATCGAGTAATGACGGCGGATAAACTTTTAAGAAGAGGTATGGATTTCTCTAGTGTATGTCGTTTTTGTGAGAAAGACGATGAATCAAGTTCGCACTTGTTTTATGGTTGTTGGAGAATCCAGAGAATATGGGACTACTTTGTTGAAGGGTGCCACTTTGGATGGTCATACGACCCTAATATCGTTACATCTATGGAGACTTGGAAGTTTAATTGGGGAGATGAAAGACTTAGTCGAATATGGAACAACATCCCGGTTGCAATATGGTGGTGTATATGGAAAGAACGAAATGCAAAAACCTTCGATAACAAAAAGAAAACTCTGGCAAGCCTCATTAGAGATATCAAATTACAAGCGTTCTTTTGGGCCGAATCGAATACAAATATGTTAGAGCTTACTGCAAATATGGTGATTTCTTTATGGGATTCGTTATACCGGTCTCCGTAATATGGTTATTTCTTTTTGTATCTTTCTTCTTGGGTAGCCGAATCCCCTTTCGGTTCCATTTTTTGTTCGGTTATAATCATTGGGTTAAGGTACCCCCTTAAGTACCTTTTTTTTTTCAATGAATTTTCTATTTGACCGATAAAAAAAAAATAAAAAAAAATCATGGTTCAAGACTCTCCAAATTATAGGATTTTAGTTAATTATACATGAAATAACTTACCAAATTGCTAGCATTATAGAGATCAAGTTGCTTGTATACAAATAGTACTAGCTTGTTCCATTTTTGGGTTCTTTGCATTCTGAATTATGTTATTGTCGTATTTCTGTTAATTATTCCGATTATTGATGTGAACTTGAATTGTAATAGATTTTCATCTTAACGGAAATTATAGGCATCTACATCTTCCATAAAAAAAAAAAGTTAAAAAATAATATTACAATCAACTATTGACTCAGATTTTACCAAGTGACACCACTTTCTACAGCGTTGAAATCTTTAGGATTATAGATATATATATACATATATGTTCCATTTTAGCCCATCTTTCACAGGAGGAAAGAAGTTATGGCGGGTTTGGTCGCAGAAATTACATTTTGCTGGGAAAATCATGATAGTGGTATTGTCGTGAATGGTACTTAAAATGTTGAGATAGTGGTAGTGGTTTGCCGCTATTTGGATAGTGCAAGTCCAAAAAAAAGAAAAAGAAACAAAAATGATTTTCATATGTTCTTCGGGACATGATAAATATTGAATTGATATTTGTAGAGGATTCTACTTAATTAGTTTGTCATTCATTGTTAACCAATCTTTTCCATGCATTGATATTGCATTAATAGTTTGGGGGGTGATTTTATTCATGTCATTGCATCCTTGCTTGTTACTTGACATAACTATAAAAGGCCACATTTTCGTTTCATATCATGCCACCAATTTTAGTTTCTTTTTTTCTCAATAAGATTGTTCCGCACGTGCATATGTTCGTGCAATTAAAAATCAAAATTACTATTATGCCTTCACTTTTGTTTATAACAAATGATTTGTCATTTGTGTGGGCATGACAAAGGGCAATTTTGGAAATCCAAAATTCGCATCATTAAAGCACTGAACAGGGCCCAAGGGTAGGTCTTCCCACTTGCAGAATTCGCAACATTTAGCCCTTTACGTGACCCACTCTCCCTATTTTCGTGAGTTATGATTTCTTTAAGTTTTTACCTTTTTAACCTCATTAAATTTAGATGATATTTTTTATAGAGTTACAAAATTAAGGGCAATTTCGGATTTTAAAAATGTGCAGTGCCTAAAGGGTGTTCCTTTCATAATAGTAATAGATAGGAAACATGGCAAAAAAACAAAATAAAACAAAATATATATTTCCTTTGCATTCCGAGTATCTAAATTAGATGCTTTTTCGTGTTCTTTAGTTGATGGGAGTCTTTAAGACATTCGGGAAAACCAAAATGAATGAACGTGTTTTGATTGAAAAACATTTTCCCCACACAAAACAACAGAGTTTAAAATGCATGCTCTATGTTGGCCTTTGGGCTTTGGCAATAATAATAGAAAAACACAAGTTAATATTTAATACATAAGATGGTAACCATTACAGATGTTAGAGGTACCATGTTTCATTTGCTTTGGTCCGGTACTCTTCTTCTTCGACATTACATTTTTTGTCCTCATTTCACTATTTATGCTCATCGATTTCATTGTTAGTTTGATACTAACTTTGTACAAACAACTTGTGTCCATGAATTTTTATATGAGATGTTAAAAACCTTTTTGACGAGAAGAGAGAAAATTTTATTATAGGAGGAAGAATTTACAAGGTCTACCAAAGGTAGACAAACAAAAAAGTTGGAATGTTATTTATGCCCCTACTATTCATGGGTCATGCACAAACACCCTTATGAGTCTTTACAAATACCCCTAATGGCAGAAGTGAAATTATTAACAAAAAAATAATTCACATAATTCCATTTTTAACCTTTAACTCTTATACTCCAGCTTCTTTTTTATTTCTTCTTCTTCTTCTTATACTCCATTTCGTCGCCACCACCATCTCCGTCACCACCACCATCTCCGTCGCCACAGCAACCAACGGCACAAACACCACCATCGTCTCTATCATCACCATCTCAGTGAGTTATCATGTATCTCTCTTCTCTTTCTCTCTGGAAATCACCACCACCAACAACAACAACCCATCGTTCCACCGCCACCTCAAAATCCACCGAATCTATCACCAGATCCATCAAAAATCTGATCCTTTTAGCCAATACACCACCGGCAGCAGCACCATTGCCTCCAAAACAGTCGATTCAACTACAAATCATAAACCTAGTGATGCACCTATGAAAAACTATTCTCCAAAACTTAATCTCGAGCATCAAAAATGTAGATCCATTAGATTTGCAACTAACTCTTAGCTCATTTGATGTGAGAGATCGAGAAGAAGCTAGGGTTTGCATTTCACAAAAATCAGTTGAAGAATCTGGTGATAATTTTGACGGATTTCGAGAGATTGGGGTTTGTGGAGATTAAGAGAAGGACATGGATGCGAAAGTGGAGGAGGTAATGGAATTGATCTTTGTTGAAATGGTTTCTTTGTTGTTGGTGGTCAATCTAAAGAGAAGAAATGATTTCGATTGTTGTTGTGATGAAGTAACCAATGATTATACAAAGATGGTTTCGTGTTGGTATTCTTGCAGATGAAGATTACAAGGGTTGCTGTTCTGGAGAAGATGTTGGTGATGAATTGAAGCTAATGGGGTTGATTTAGCAATGTTTCTGCTGGTTGATTATCATGGGTTTTCTGGTTGTTTTGATCTAAGAATTGAAGTGGAAGACTAAACAAGGTTTTGAGGAGATTTATGTGATGGCAGAGTTGAATCTTTGTAGGGTTGGCTGCTGCTTCAAGGAACTGTATTGAGTTCAAGGTGTTGGAAATGAGTTGATGCTGGTTCTAGCTACAACTGGGAATGGATGAACTGTAATGGGCTTGTGTTTCTAAGCTGGTGTTTCTGAGATGGACATAGAGTTTGAAGTTGTATGAATCTCAGGAAGAACATTGAAGCATCAATGGAGAGATTTAAGTTGTGTGGCAGAATCAGTTGCATGAATCTCAGGAAGAACATTGAAGCATCAATGGAGAGATTGAAGTTGTGTGGCAGAATCAGTTGCATTGCAATTGCAGTGAACAAGGAGCTGAAACTGCATTTAGAGTTTGTTGCTGCACTGAATTGGTGGAATTGAGCAGAATATAGATGTATGTTTATGACAGGTTTTAAACTCAAGATAAGCTGGTGAAGTTTGTATTAGCTACAGCTGATGGCTTTGAGGAGATGGATTGCGGTGGAGTTTGTTGGTGATCTTGGTTGAAGCGGGTGTTTGTACGTAGAGAAGGAACGGTGAAGTTACAAGCTGCAGCTAAGGAGAAATGAAGAAAGAATGGATGCTGTGTTGGCTCGATAATGGTTATGATCTACTGAGTGCAATGAGATACATGTATGCAAGGAAATGATATTGCAGGTTCAATGAAAAGCTGCAGTTTGTGTGTGGCGCTGCAATCGTCTTGAAGTTGAAATGAAGTAGATGAATGCTAGGCAAATGAAATGGGACATGTTGGTTTGATGCTGAGAGGCTGAAGCTGTTGGTAGATGCATGGATGTTCGGAAGAGATCTTTGTTAATCGAAGTGAAGGGATTGTGGTTGTCTTTTTGCTTTTTGCTTGTGTGCGTGCAACTTGGTATATGTCTGTTGGTGTTGTTGGAATTGGTGATTAGCTTCTTGACTGATCACAACTGTTCCATCGGGAAGGTAAAGTAATTGCAACCCTGGACAACCTCATCAAGTTGCTTCCACCTTTGAAAACAACTTGACCAAGTTGGTTCTACTATTGGATACAACTTGAGATAGTTGCTTCCTTTTTTTGGAGACAACTTGAGAAAGTTTCTTTCACTTTTGGAGGCAACTTCACCAAGTTGATTCCATATTGGAGGAAACTTGAGCTAGTTGTTTCCAGTTCCGAGGCAACTTGGTTATGTTTTTGGGTCCATTCATTCATCCAAATCATCTTATACCTATATCTTAGAGTAGTTGTGATGAACTTGTGGTGTAATGGTAACACAGGGTTGTGTTGAGTTGCTGATGATGGTTGTGCTGCTGATGCTCATGCTTTAAAGTCAAGAGGGTAGATGAATGCTTAGGATATGGTGTTTTATGGTGGTGGTTTGAATTGTTGTTTGAGTAATGATGGTGTGGCGAACCTGTGGTGCAATGGTAGCACAACTGACTATATGTCAGAAGATGTGTGTTCGACTCACACTAGGTTCACTTTTTTGTGTACAATTTTTATTTTTTGGAGACAACTTGCGCTAGTTGCTTTCACTTTTGAAGATAACTTTTTGCTAGTTGCCTTCACTTTTGAAGACAACTTGGGCTAGTTTCCTCAGATTCGGAGACAACTTGAGCTAGTTGGATCCATTTTTGTTTTGTAACTTGTTCATGTACACAATATTTATTGGAGACAACTTGAACTAGTTGCCTTCACTTTTGGAGACAACTTCAGCAAGTTGACTCCACATGTGGAAGGCAACTTTGTGCTAGTTGCCTTCACTATGGTTTTTATGCTAGTTGCGGCGGTGGTGGTCTATGGTGGTGTTCATTGGTGGTGGTTGTTGGCGGTGGTGGACAGTTATGGTGGTTGTGGGCGGCAGCGGCGATGGGTGGCGGCAGTGGTGGACAGTGGTGGTGGTTGTTGGAGGTGGTGGACAGTTATGGTGGTTGTGGTCGGCGGTGGTGGTGGGTGGCGGCGGTGGTGGTGAACAATGGTGGCGATTGTCGGTGGTGGACAGTGGTGGTGGTCGTCGGTGGTGGTTGGTGGTGGTGGTTGGCGGCGGTGGCGAAGTGGCGGTGGTAGACAATGGTGGACAATAGTGGTGGTGCGCGGCGGTGGACAATGGTGGTGGTAGTTGGCGGTGGACAGTGGTGGTGGGCAGTAGAGGTTTTTTCTATTTTTTTATTTTTTTTTGTAGTGGTTAGTAGTTTTGTATATACACTATACAAATGAGGGTATTTTCGTAATGTATTATGCTTAGGGGTATTTGTAAAGTTCATAAGGGTATTTTTACAAGGACCTCCATAGTAAGGGTATATAGATAATGTTCCCAACAAAAAATCAAAAAAATATAGTTTCTCAATTGTTTACAGCATAAGAGAAATTTAAGTGCACTCTCTTCCCATAAGCAGAAGACCAAGACAAGACGAGAGTTTTAGCATCATTGGCCAGTTCACTGTCTGTTTTAAAGCTATAATTTTCTTCAATGGTGCGACAATTTCTTTCTCTCCATAGATCCCAGATCACGGCAGTCGTTATTAAATCCCAAATAACCTGACCTTTTGTTGAAAGGGAATTACAAGACCATGTATAAGCAAAGGAGAGCATAGTCCCTGGGAATACCCAAGCCCAAAGCTTATCAGGTGTAATTTCCATCCAGATTGTGTATGATACTTTACAATGCAAAAGAATGTGGTCTTGTGACTCTGTATTATCTCCATAGAGAATACAAGAGCTATCAATATCAATTCCTTAATACTGCAGCATATCAAGAGAGTTTAGTTTACCATGCACAGCACACCACACTAAGAAATTTATCTTAGGTGGTACTTCAGACTTCCAAACGAACTGATGCGGATACCCTGCAATACCTTCCCCAGCTAATAAGGAATCATATAATGATTTGACAGAAAACTGCCCATTTGAGTTGACCGACCATCTTCTAGTATCAGGTAAAGCGTCCCTTGCATGTGGACTTGACAAAATAACAGTAAGGAGATTAGAAAAATGATTTGCTTCTGATGAAGTCATAATTCTTTTGAAATCAAAAGACCAAGATCCATCTGAAGTAATATGTTCATCCACACTGTCATATTGCAGTCTGTCTAGTTTATAGATGGAAGTGAAAGAAGATGCTAGACAAACATTACCTATCCACATATCATGCAAGAAAGAGATGAGGTTACCAGAGTGAATACTTAGATATGACCTTGCAGTGATGAGAGCTCCAGTAGAAGCAGTTGTTCTCCAACAGGACACACCATATGGGGTATTAATTGTACCAGAAACCCAATTAGAATAATTGTTTCCATACTTCTCAACCATAAGCTTGTACCATAAATGAGTTTTTTCAATGACAAACCTCCAACACCACTTAGCTAGTAATGCCTGATTCATTAATCTTAAATTGATAACCCCCATTCCACCATTCTCTTTACTAGCACAAACAGTGGTCCACTTGATCAGATGAGAGCAACTACTGCCAGATTTATGTTCCCAGAGGAAATTCCTAATTTTCTTCTCCAGAATCTTGATAATTGAAATTGGAGCTTTGAAAAAAATAAAAAAAAATAGAAACTCAAACAATTGGGTGGTGGTGGAAATTAAAAGGTTCATCACCTTTTTGTACGATTTGTGTGTCTATAATTCTATGAACACACTAAGGCAAACTTGAGGATATTAAAAGTGACAGATATTGCTATAACCACGATTTCACATTCATCCTGTATTAATCTAATCTTGTGGGCACACTTCACTTATTCAGGAAGTGAAAATTCTCACAAATAATAAGGTCAAGCCTGACAAATTACATCAACTTCAAAGAAATAAATTGTGAAGGTAACTTAATATGTTGCTGAATCTCCCTTCAATAGAGTGAGAAATGCCCTCCTACGATTTTTTTTTTTTTCATAAAATTAGAGATTCATTGATAGAACCGATTTAACATCGGAAAGGTTACAAATACAACAAGTCATAATAAAGACATCAAAGATCATACTATTCCCCCAGTTCTTGACAGAAATTTCAACATAATCAACCATTCCAACCATACTCAAAGATCTTGGTGACAGTAACAGTAGCAAATCAATGCTAAAAGGCCAAATATGTTTTAACCAAAATAAATTTGCACTACTGCGGATTTGCAGCAGTGACATCGTTGAAAGACCCAGCCAAGGATTTTCGAAAAATCCAGGATTTTTAATATCTCGTAAAGAGAAGTAACAGTAACAATGGTAACAACATCGGTCTTGGGTAACAAAAGTAACAAGAGCAGTATCAGTCTTCTGAGTCTTGGTAAAATGGTTGGAGTCTTGGAGAATAGGTCTGAATCGGCATGGGATTTTTGGTTAATCGGTCGGATCTTGTTGATGAATTAAATGACGGGGTTGCTGATGAAGTTGAAGATCTTGTTTCTAGTTTGGTTTTTGTCGGTGTTGATGTTGTTTCCTTCAAACATGGAGTTCTTCTGCTGGTAAAAAACGAAACACCACCTTCGATTGAAACCACCATTACCACAAATAATAACTTACTATAAAATAAAGATTACAGCAAAGAAATCACATTACAAACCCAAACAAAAATCCTAGATCTACAATCGAAGAAAAAAACAACGAAAAACAGGTATCAAACTGCAAAAAAAACTAAATCTAGATCAAAGAGAGACAGACAAGTGAGAGGTAGAGATGATTAGGAGGCTGTCCCACTCAGATCCTCTCCAAAGGAGCAGATCTGAGCAGAATGAATCAGGCAGCAGAGGAAGTTTTCGTTTCTCTGGGTTTTCTTAGAGGAGAGAGAAAAAATAAGGGTTGTTTATGCTGTCTTGTCTTCTTCACGCTGTGTACACTACACTTTGACCTGCACTAGTCAGGAAGGAAAAAAAATCAGTAGGTGATTGACTTTTGTACTTCCCGTCGGTAATTCTAATTTCTGATTATCGAATCCCAACAAAAATAAGAAAATGAATTTACGGATCTACTGTTTATATTTACTCACGAAAGTGAGAATTGAAGTTCTCATTGTAAATATTTCTTTCCTTCATGTTCCACTGGTTTATAATGCTCAAAATCAAACTTCTTCCTGAATGAACAATGAATTTCGGAGGAGATATAAGCATTGCGCAGGAACGTTTGGCAATTAAAGTATCACTGAAATGAGTCATATTATTACCTGCAAGCTTGTGGTGCTCTCCATTTTGCATTCCATCAAGTTTTATTACTTGGCGATAAAGATTTGAAATTTCTCCAATCGTAAAGCAAGATACTTAAGTCATGGATTTTGGGTTGCAGACCAAAACAACAATTTGCATGCATTGTGAAAACTTGGTTCACATAATCTACCAAAGTAAAGTGTATTAAGAAACCTAATTTTCAATGCAATTTCTTTTACGTATTGATCAAATTTTATTTCCTTAAGTTCATCTTGGTCATGTTGATTAGGATATCTAGTTCTCTACTCATACTAATACTCACTACACCATATCCTGGATTTTGCAACATTTCAATTTCAGGGGTGTGCAACGGATATACACGTTGCAACATGGCGCAACGTCAATATCCGTTGCTCACCAGGAAATACGTTGCGAAAAATAAATAGGGTTGATTTATTAAAATGAAACTATTGGAGCAACGTATTTGGAATTATTAAAACGTTGGGATGTCATGGTATTTACGTAATATGAAGCATATTGGCTTTTAGTAATATGGTTTTTTTAGTCTTCGAATTTTTTGTTTTTATTTTTCTTTTACACGTTTATTTTCACTCTTTTATTTTTAGACCTCACTTTTCACTCCCCGTCTCTTTCTTTCCGAGAAATCTCAAAACCTAGAGATTTCATTTATTTCCGAAAAATCTCAGGAATCACAACCTTCAATCGTGATCAAAACCCATAGATCTCTGTCGTTGAAAATGTAGAAAACCAAATCAAATCCAGAAATATCGATCTAAAACCTAGAAAATCAATTTTGTTTTCAAATCGAAAATCGATTCATCGATAGTTGATTCCTTTGTTGATTTTCAAGAGGTATAAAGCATGATCTACTACTTCTTTTGTTTGATTTTGATTTTGTTGGTTATAATTTAATCCATTGTTTGACCTAACTCTATGATGTTGGAGTCTTCTTTGCATGTATTTGTTTTGATGATTTTCTTTTGTAATATATAATTTTAAAGTAAGGGTGTGTTTTGATTTCAATTTTGAAGTCGTTTTGGTTTTTTGAAGTTAAGGGTTTTACTTTGGGGTGTGTTTTGATTTCAATTTTGAAGTCGTTTTGGTTTTAAAACTCAATGCATATGCATAAAAAGATTGCTTTGATTCGTTTCTTTGCTTTGATTAGTTTGAGCAGAAGAAACAGGAAAACCATGAAAATCCTTGGGAAGGTGATATGATGTGATAAATTTGGTTATGGATGAAATTTATATCTACTTACTTACTTCACGATAGTATCACAAGTTAGGGTTTGTCTAATTGAAAATTTTCATGTTACAGGTTTAATCTTTGATGCTATATGTAAATGTGTGATTATCTAATTAGGCGAGCTAGTTGATGGGAATTGAATGTTATGATGTTAGTCTTGACTAATTATTTGATTGAGAATTTTTGAAATAATTTGGTATGCATGTATGAAAGAATCTGCACATTTGAACAAACGGTGAATACGTAAAACTAAAGTTAACGCACCTAGCTCCTTTAATATTGCTGAAGTTTTTGAATCTTTATTAATTCTGAACTTTTTAAAAGATTGTTACTACCAGTACCACCAACCAAATTGGGAGATTTAAACTTTATTTTATGGTGCAGCCTATTTTTATAGGAAGTAATTAAGCTTGTAAAATCAGTATCATTATTTTATATATAGGCAGTAATTAAGCTTGTAAAATCGGTATCATTATTATTTGAGTCAACTAAAAATTTGCAGGGTCACAGGTTACGATGCCGACTCATTGTCCAGCAACGAAAAGAGGAAGATTGGAAGCATAAGCCTCTGCCTAAAGATGATGAATCAAAATGTTTTGCTTGAAAAATTCAAATCAATAAAGTAGTATTGAGAGGTAAGTAACTGACATTTCTATCCATGTTTACTGTCTCACTTGACTTTATATGTTGGTCTAGTTCTGATATCCCATTTTTCTATCATGAATCATGGAGGAACCCCAAGTGGATTTGTAAGCTGTGGACCTTGCTCACAGGATTGGTTAAAAAAGTTCAAGTTTTTCACTTCACAGAGGTTGTTTTCTTGTTTTATTAGCCATACCAGTGTTTGACCTCATCTCCAAATATTTTTTTATTTTTGTTGTATAATGATATTTCAGTATCCCCGAGAAGAAAAGGTGATCGAGAGGGCTTACAAGAAGCTTGATGCTTCGTGATTCAAGAAGGACGAATAGCGAAGAAAAAGAGTAAGAGATGTCGAACACTTCTATTTGGTTTAATTAACATGCTCGGGTTAATTTCTCATTGGCGATGGCAATATTGCTAACCATTTTAGGTTTATCACTGGATTATTATGCATTTTGGTGTAGCTAGTATAATTCGTTTGCAAATACTTTTTTTATAAGTCTTATACATTATTGTTTTCCTGGGATCCCTTCAAAAGTGCTTTTGTAAACCGCTGCCTAGATCAAGTGGATACAAGGGTTCATCATTCAAAATTTAAGAGGTATTTTTTTTTACACTTAGCATAATTGTTTTTCTCAAAGCCCCCCAATCTGAAATCCTAGTTCCGCCAATGATTACATGATCTTGATACAGTTGATGGTCCTAGACCGTGTGAGACTAATGGTAGTGGTGGTGATGTTGTTACTGATAACTTGGATAATGAACATGGTTATGATTGTCTTTTTATCCTAGCGAGTCTTCTCGGAAACAGGTTGATATATTGACTACTGACGGCAATTCGGATTCAAAGTGAGTATATGGCTTTTTTTTTTCGTTTCCATCTTAGATTCATTAAGTTATCTGCAAACATACATATTACCGGTTGAAACCACAATGGCACGCATTTTACAAGTTATAGTGGATAACTTTATTACGGAGTCGGGGAGCATGTTCAGCTCCATTGGAAATCACTTAGCAGCGATTAATATTACCATGTCCCTTTTGATCACACGGTTTTACATATTTCTAACGCATGGTTTCCGTCAAATAACTAGAGTAGTCATTTGTGGTGTGATTCATCGTTACGATCCTTTCTCCATGATGTGCGGCATCTTAGGATTAACCATCCTCTATTCTCTCCAATCTCTGCTTCTTTGGAGGTTAAGTCGCACCGTTTGGTAAAATTTTGTGCCTTATGTTGATATTCTATTTCACATCAAATCCAATGGGTTTATTTTCGTCATTTTTTTCATTTGCTAGCTAAAATTGCGGGTTCTATCCTCTGCCAAATTTAGTCATTTCTCTCGATGTAATTGATTTTGTGCATACGGGGTAAGAAATTTTTGATGTCCTTCAATCGGATTCGTGTTTCATAATCCTCAATAAAGTAATCCGTAACTACTTTTGTAAAATCCTAATTTACACCAGATTTAGTTGGTTTGTCTTGGTTCTTTTCTCGATCCAGATGCTTTAAATTTTGGCTGCAGGCTCCGGTGGCTTTCGATGTCCCCTGTCACCATATTTACAGTTAAGCCTTACATATACCTTTTAAGTATTGCCTCTAGCTCTCTCTGTCCTTATTTTTAGCTCGATTTGTTAACTAATAACTCAATCTTATTTTAAACCTGAGTAGGAGCTAGATAAGTCCGCAGTTGACATACATTTTGTTGAATACATTTAAAAATGGAACTATGAACAAATGAACATCATATTTAATACCATCTACATTTACGAGAATATGAGTGTATCGACGTGAGGGACATACCGATCCGTTTGTTACTATCAAGCCAAATTTTGTTATTGCCAACTCACTTGTGATATGATCTTCTACTCCGGACCCCTGTGTAATAACAGGTGATGTTGAAGCTACATTTGAGAATATGAGTGTATCGACGTGAGGGACATACCGATCCGTTTGTTACTATCAAGCCAAATTTTGTTCTTTTGCCAACTCACTTGTGATATGATCTTCTACTACTGGACCTTTGTGTAATAACAGGTGATGTTGAAGCTAAACCAACTGCACAAGGAAATAAAAGATGGATATGTCTGTGCAGATGGAAGGATCTCACCCAAGTAAGCACTTTTTTGGTGTAATAATTTTTGTAGTTTCAAGTTATTTGTTTGATCTTCGACCATTAGATTTTTTAAGGGCATTTATGCCGAAAACAATGTTGTAAGACTATTATAAAAATCGGGATTGATTGGAACAACAAGGACATTCGCCAGTTGTTGCACTTTGGAATTTCGATGTTAGTGACGACGTAAGGAGGAAAACTGTTCTAGCCCTTGGATTTGTTTCTTCCTATGAACTTCGAGCAGGTTGGTATTTCAATCTGTCTAATACTATTCGTTATTTAGTAACTTTGCTTCTCTGTTTGTTTCAAGGTTTCTCGAGTTACCATTTCCGGAAAATTTGTAGTTTGTATCCGTTGTTTTTGATCCTAGCTAACACGAAATTTATCACGTTGTTATATTTCCAGACTCCACGAATTGTATCCCTGCTCTCCGAGGCTTACAATCCACATGTTAGATATGGTATTGCAATGGCGGTGGGCATTTCATGTGCGGGTACAGGTTTGAGTGAGGCCATCTCGTTCTTTGGAGCCACTCACATCGGATGTTGATTTTTTTCGTCAAGGAGCACTTATTGTAATGGCCATGGTGATGATTCAAACCAGTGAAACTTGTAATTCTCGTGTTGGGTCTTTCGGGTATTTTTATTACTTAGCCCTAGTATTTGTTTTTCTTTGTAATATTGTACTAATACTTGATGCGACTTTTTTTCTTTATGTTTTATTTTTCTTCCTTGGAACTCATTTGTATCGTGTTTTATCTTGGGTGCCAGCTCGAAAAATTATTCTTGACAAGCATGAGGATACCATGAGCAAGATGGGAGCAATTTTAGATTCCTGGGGATTCTTGATCTTTGGGGGTAGAAATGTGACCATCAGTTTGCTTTCTAAAACAGGCATGATAAAGTTTTCTTTTAGTTTTAGTTTTTTTTTTTTGTTTTGATCAGAAGCATGATAAAGTCACTGCAATAGTTGGATTGGCTATCTTTAGCCAGTTTTGGCATGATATATATGAATATATCTTGATGGGTTGTGATATATTGGGTCTTTTAGTTGATCTACAATGATATATGAATGTGCAAAATATATTTTGGTGCAGAAATCCGTCGGAATTCTAATTTTCACATGGAATTATCGTCGGAATTTATTTATTTTTTTAATCTGTAAACGGGTTTGCAACGTATATAAGTGTTGCTCAAATTAGAGTAATCCGTTGCCTAAATTATTATAACCGTTGCACAAATTAAAGAATCCGTTGCTCAACAAACGTTGGTAATATATTTTACCAACGTTTATATACGTTGCACAAATTAATTTGACCAACGGATTTTGGCGTTGCACCAAAATTTGCTACGCCATATTCCCAACAGATATTAGCGTTGGTGAAATTCATTTGCAACGCGTATATCCGTCCCAAATCGGATGTTTTGGTGTAGTGACTTGTAGAACTGGACTGTTCTATTGTTTGATTTCACATATTTAAAGCCCGAATTTGGCTGGTTGTTCAAGTCATAAGAGTTATTGAAGAGATATTTATCACAAGATATTTGGAGATCGGTATCTTTGTAAAAATGGGCAAATGGTTCTCGGAACCATATTATGTCAGCATCCTGCATGTGAAGATTGAACAAATAATTGTAAATTATTATTTTCATGTGCGTTATACAATGCATGTCGTAAGAGATAATCTTATGATTTACGGGTTTGAAACTCAACTATGAAATAACCTTATAACTAAAAAATATGTATCTAATTTTAAATAAGGTTTATAACGATCATACCGTGAAAAGGAAGTTGTATCCCATTTAGAGAACACTTTTCTGAAAACCGATCTTACTCCACACCATTTTCAAGTATTCTGGGCTCATAAAATATGCTTCCTTGGTGAAATCAACTCCCTATACGTTCAAAGCATAGCAATGAGGATGCACTTGTAAACAACGCTCATATGCCTTCTGGTCCATTGCAATGATCACCAAGTGAGTCAAAAGATTTTTGATGTTGTCTCCTATTTTAAAGCTCTCAAGAAACAAATCAAAAACTGAGTTTGGAACAGCCCATGGTTCATTCAATGTTGTCAAGTTAACTGTTGTAGTTGCAGGAAATCCTACAACCACATCCCAATATCTCTAAACGAGACTCTAAGTGATCATAATAGAATTATTTATTGATTATTAAGATTCAAGTTGGTTACAAGATATTACAATGACTTAACTTGCTCTCCAAATAAACTTTCTCTCTCCTAGTTTCTTGTCTAACACATACTCAAAGATCTCTCTCGGTGTGATAACTCTTTCTCCTAGTTCCCTGTTTCTAGCGCCAAAAATGTAGTTGCAGGAAATCCTACAACCACATCCCAATATCTCTAAACGAGACTCTAAGTGATCATAATAGAATTCTTTATTCATTATTAAGATTCAAGTTGGTTACAAGATATTACAATGACTTAACTTGCTCTCCAAATAAACTTTCTCTCTCCTAGTTTCTTGTCTAACACATACTCATAGATCTCTCTCGGTGTGATAACTCTTTCCCCTTATATAGGGTTCTACATAGTGGATGACAGCTAAGAGATCCACTATTTTCGGAATCACTGTGCGTTATATTCGCTCATATACACTTACTCATTCTCGCACAGTTTATACTTCGCATAGAACATCACACTATACTCGTGACTTTGCTGACATCATCCAGTACGTCACATTGATTATACTATGTGCGATAGTCCTCGCTTACATTAGATGGTATTCACTTCGCATACTCATCATATGTGCGATATTCCATTCCTACATTTTGCCTCTTCTCATTTCGATTACTCCAAAGGGTGAACGATAAGAGAAATTCCTATCTTATAATATCGCACATACGTATCTTTTCGTATTGCACTCTGCCGACACCCTTCCGGAATTCCAGTTTTCATTATTTACGTGTGTTTTCTTAACCATTCATTACCTGAAACGTTCTTTTAACCGCCTGTTTTTATCCATTCATTCTTCGCATTAATGGAATGAAATCTTGAAAAACGAGACTTATTTTCTCCTATATATCTTCCTTCGTCTTCTTCCTCCTTGTTTTTACTTCTACTTCGTCTTCTCTGCTATTGATTTTATTGATCTTGATCTTTATCTAATAACTTTCACTCTTCTTCATTCCCATCCTTCAATGGCTCCAGCTGGTAAGAAGATGGAGACAGAATTCACCAGGTTAAAGGAAGAACTCAATTCAAAAGGTTATTTACTTTCTCTTCCTTCGTCCTCCGATTATTCATCCAAACTAAATCTTGATTTGATCAACTCTGAACAATGGAACAATCAAAGAGTTATTGTCTCATTAGGGAAACTTCTGAATAACCTTCCAATTCACTTGTATAACCCATAAATTCCCTTATTTTATGAAATTCTTATCGATTCGCATGGGGAATATTCCAACTAAGTGGTGACGCGATTAGAATATCATTGGAATATTCTCGCCGCACAGCTGGATTAGAGACCCCTTAACCTTATGAAGTGCGAAACAAATCGTACCGTGATAAAATCATCGACTCTACCGAATACACTCTTGATAATTTCTTCAAAAATTACTATGTTGGAATTTTGAAAAGTAATTCAACTAAATGGGCTGTTCGCTTAAGAAGAAAAGATGGTATTACTGAAGATAAGAAGATTATGAGATATGTTGACCGGAATGACAAATCCAATAGCACTGCTCGCAGATCTAATGACTCAAGCTGGCTTAATTTCCCTGCCATTCTAGAAGGCCCCTATGTTTCTGGTAAGGCTGAGGATGGCTATGATCTTCCTCTTCCCGAGAAATTTTCTTCTTATCAACCTTGAAACTTGAACTGTCCGAAACTGAGAGAAAGAAAATGGTATGTGATCTTTACATTAGTACTCTTAATCTCGCACAATTTGAACTGTCCGAAGTTTGATAATCTATCTTTATATAAGTACCCTCAATTTCTTCTTATTTCCCTACTCCCTTCCACGCAGGTTGTTAAAAGAGCCAAGGCTTCACACGATGTATCATTGATGTAAATCAATAATGTTGTAGTAAAAAGGTTCGTTGAGACTTGTGAAAGCAATGAATTTTAGACTTATAAAAATTAATAATAAAGAAAACTTAACACAAAATTGATTTAAGATATGAGAAAGTAACCAAGACACTGATTCCACTATTACACGTGAATGAATAACGGTAAATAACCCAAAACTCTAATCATCTTTTAAATCCGTTGTTTCTTAATTCACAAATAATCAGGAAAATTCTCAAAAATTAATTGTATCCCCTAAGCATAGATTATCTTAATACAAGCATAACCTATCTAATTGAATCACAACTAATGAAAAGAATTTTGCAAACAATTAAAACTCTGCAAAAGCAGTGATTGAGTGAATTATTAATTATAAATTAGAGAAAATAAAATAGTTACCAATTATTCATGCGTAAATAGCTTCCTCATTGCCTTTGTTGTGGGAGAATTAGCCGCTCATCATGTTGGAAACACGCTCAAAAATCATTATTATTGCTCAAAGGAGGTGTACAAATGATGAATGGAGAAAATGATGAAAATCGGGTGTTTGCAACGATTATAATTGTTGCAAACACTTTTACAAAGAACTATAAAGAAAAACTGTCATTGTTGCTTTAAGACTGTCTCCAGAACTACGACCCACGATTGTGAGTCGTTATCACTGTTGATAAATGACGGTTTGCGGTGCGTTGAATGTTCTTCGTGTTCTTCAATGGCAGCAGCTGCAGCAGAATTCTCTAACTTGATTTTTATTGCTCTGTGGTTGCTCTGGACTCTCCCAATCTCTCCGTATCTCTTCTATGCTATCTCAGCAACTATTTATAACCCAACATCACCAATAAATCTCGCTCATTAACCCACAATAATCTTCCATTACTCGGTGTTAAAGAAAACATTTTTGGGAATATTTTCTTCCCTGATTTGACCCTTCACGCGTTTCCTGGTGTTGACACACTCCCAGTTGGAGTAAAACTATGTTAAGATACACTCTATCCTCTAATACGCACAGGAAATCCCATGAATATCTCGTGCCAACTCATGAATATCTCCCGTCCTCTGATTTCTTCGAAACGAGTTTCTATCCAATTCTAGTCGAGCCAAAGACCCAAACCAAGCCTGTTAGGCCCAATCAAGTCGTCACAGAGAGTTTCAGCGATTGAATCTCTCCCGAAACACCCAAAAATTCAACTCCAAATCTGCCATAGCCTGTGAGTTTATTCCCGCCAAAACTGGATTTTTGAAATGGTAGGGATGGTGTCCCCCTATCCTGTTCTGGGGTGCGAATAGCAGGTGGTTCCTTGGGGATGCCCTTATCCAAAATGAGGGTGCCTTTATCACTTTTCACATGGGGGTCCAAATAACACTTTTTGAGCAACTTTTTCCACACAAGTGTATTTCTCCAAAAACACCTACACACACATAAAAACACCAAAATTAGTACAAAAATCGAGACTAACAATAGAGACAATGAGGACAATTCAGACACAAAAATGTGTCTATCAATCATCTTCGCAGAATAAGAAAGTAAGAAACATTCTTTTTCTATTTTAAACAATATTGTTGCCTCTGTTTCTTATCTTGATTATTTGCGTAGGTGAAATCTTTGGGTGCTAAGACTTCGGGTAAAGGCAAGGACCTTTATAAAAAACTCGCGTCTAAATCTTCGTCCAAAACGACTTCTTCAACAGATGACCTTTACATAAAACGTAAAAGACACGATTCTTCCTCTAATTCGGAATCTAGTGATGACGATACTCCTGAAGATTCATCAGTCTCCTCATCTCTGAAAGAGTTATCTAATCTTTTTGCTGGGGATCTTTTGACTGTTGTTAATAATGAGGAAGTAAATCGTGCCTTTAAAATGGTATCAAGGATCTTCGATGCCCCTACTTTGGATGATCCATCTCTTCGCGTATCTGCCTCTGCGATAAATCCAAATCTCCAATATACAATTAGTTCCTTGGTAATATTTGCGACTTTTCTCTTTGTCTTTTCTTTAGTATTGCCTTAGTATTGCCTTACTCTTGTCTATAATATTTCCTTTGTGTTCTCGCAGGGAGCCCGTTTGTCTTATGTAATCTCTTCAGATTATCAGAGGAAACTTCTTAAGATGGAAATAGAAAACATTAGACTTAAAACCAAAAACTCAACCAATACTGGACTGATTCGCAGAGCCCAAGAAAGAAATGATGAACTCATTGGTATGTAATCTTTATTCTCCCCATTCTTCCATTCTTATGCGATAATTCACACTTCTTATTTTGTTATATTCGCAGACATTTATAACTTGTCGGATGAGGCAGCCAATCTCCCCGATGACGAAATTCTTTTAGAACATCTTAACTCTTCTTTAAATAATTACCCTACCCAAGGATTTGAGAGTCTGAGTTTGGAAGAGTTAAGACTGAAATATGCTGCTCTTAGAAAAGACCATAGAAGCTCATTGAATATAATTAACAACTTTAAGCGCCGTTTTCAGGATATTAAAGAAACAATTCATATCTTGGAGACGAAGAAGAATAAGCTTATTAGTGATAAAGATGAGGTTTCTCTTAAGGGTGCTAAAGCACTAGAAAAATTCCAAGAATCCATTATTAAAGTTCAGAAAGAACGTGATTCAGCTTTGAGCGAAAAGAATGTACTTGTTGAGGAAAGAAATTTAATTCGCTCCCAACTTCTCATAGAAAGTGAAGCTGAATTTATTTGGGCTGCTAGGGTTCTGAACGATGCTAGGAAGAGTTTAGCTGTAAACGTGAGCCTTCAAATTGAACATTCTGCACTGGTTAAAGACATTATTTCCAATTATGAAGGTCATATGTTGCTCTTTTAATACTTGTCTTTTCTTTGGGAATAACATTTTCTTCCTTCCTAACTTGCTTATTCATATTTCGCAGAGAAGGAGAAGGATTATCTTCAAGAAATTGAAGAATTAAAGGCTCGCTTATCTTCTAGAAGAAAAGAGTTATCAGCTCACAACTCCAAGTACCAGCAATTAAAGAAGAATTTTGTCACTATGGTTTCAAATAATAATAATGATGTTAATCGTGCTCGTGAAGCTGTTGTTAGAAAAGTCTGCATTGAGAATAACATTCATCTCTCAAAGTATAGATTTCCGGAGGTTACTGACAATGAACCTATTCCTCACATTTTGGATAGTGATGGAGAAGATGAAGAATCTGAAGAAGGAGTAAGCGAGTCTGGGCTGAGCGAGACGAAGGAAATGAAGATTAATCATTTTCACTTGTCTGTAATCTTGAAAATATGCACCTTTTAAACATTAATCTTCACTTTTTTAATATAGACTTCCCTTTGTTCGAATTCGTATCCAAAATATTATTCTTTCTCGCATGTATATGAATCTATCAAATGGGGCAAGTAACGTTCTTTTTACATTCCCATCCTTGCCTTTATTAGTTGACTCATCTTGATAGTATAATTAATATTATTTTAAACTGTTCGATGTATCTGGTGCGAATGAATTCGTACTACCCCTTTTTCCTCTTTAAATTCCTGCAAAACAAAATTAGTTATTAAATTTTATTTTTCTCATGAGGTATTATTTTGCCTTCCTATGTAAAGGTCTTATCTTGCCTTATTTTGTCTTTTATTTCTGTACGACGAGATCGCATGCGGTCTTTACACTGTAATCTATCGACCCATTAATCTCGTCTTATCTTTTTCTTGTACTATTACCTCTTCAGGCTTTTATTGCATAAATATTACAAGTCTTAATACTCCCGTGAGTAAAAAGCCTCATGACATTTACGTCTTTTGACACAATTCATCTCCCTAATGGAGGGTGTCGTCCTTATCTTCCCCCCCGGTTTCCCCTTCAAGGAAGCTTACCTCTACCGGGTTAAGGTTGGCTCCTCCCATCCGGTAATACAACAACCAGTTGCTTTCGCAGTCTCTTATCCCTCCACCGATTGGGTTTATGGTTACGAGACTGCACCTAAAGTGGGGTATCTTCGGACCGAGTGCATCATAGTCAGGACTTGTCAAGAATGGTAAGGTAGGCTCCAACGCCCCCCACACTCTTGACTCAACCGCGTACCTCGGCGCCCTAATCGAGTTTCTGCACTCCTAAGGAGAGACTTTCTCACCTTGGTCTTCCAATATAACATTACAAACTTAGACTAAAAATTTAAGGCACCTCTCCTGGATGGGCTTTTTCGTTTTTTCTCACCCCAAATCTCCATGACTCAAGTTCCAGGGTCGGTGTAGCTTTCCCTTGAGTCATGCTTTCTAGGTTATCTCAGATTATGACGTGCGATATGTCTTACTTTTTGCCTCTTGCATATATGCGAACTAGGTTGCACGCCACACTCGGATTCCCAGTCTATCTGATTAAAATTCTCATTTCTGGTGCCTTTTATTAAGGTCTTATTATAATTGAAATTAGAATTTGTCATTCCATTCTCAATATTTGAGTTTAGAAAACTCTAGTACATAAATTTCTTATTAATTTCTTTCTGATGAAGCAAAGGCATGTATATTCTCCATACTACGCATTTGTCCCTTTCTCTTTTTGTATTTCCTTAATCTCGCAGATACTTTCCAGAACATTATTTCGCATAGCTTCTTCAATCTCCACTGCGCGAGAGCCATCACACCTTTCACTTTTATCTCGAGAACATGACTTCTGCTTCTGTATTCCTCCTGTTTCTGTAGAAGTGATATCTCTGGCTCGCTTAGTACTATTCGCAGAAGGTTCAGCCTCAGTATTCTTCTTATCTGTTTTTTCAACTTTATACACTTCGTCCACCATTAATCTCCCAGCTCTTTGACTCTCTACAGCATGATTTTTCCAATTTCTTCGTTTACCTTCTCTTTCTTCGCACTTATCAATATCGATTTCTTGGCAACTTTTACTTTCAACTGTATCTCCTCTTATTATGCAAATACCTTGAGGTAAAGGAAATTTTATGCACTGGTGAAATGTCGAAGCTACGCCCAAGATACTATGTAACCGTGGCCTTCCAATTAGAGCATTATAAGGTGATTCGACATCCACGACACAGAATACAATTTCCGTTGGTAAATTTTGAAGAAGAATCCTCATTGTCACCTCTCCTTTTGGCTTGTTCGCAGTTCCATTAAAGACATAAATTTTATATGTTGAAGGAATTAATTCGTCATCCCTTCCACCCATAATTTTGTATGTAGGATAGAAAAGAATATCCACAGAACTTCCAGGGTCTATAAGTATTCTATTTATTGCACATGTATTTGCTTCATCTTCTTCTTCATCATCCTCTACTTTTGGTTTCAGATTAATTCCTAATCTCACTACTAATGGATATTCGTGCGATTTCCCTCCTCCTGGTGTTTCTTCCACACTGAATGAAATAATCTGTTTTTGCCAGTCTTTTAATGGTGATACTTTCGCAAGGTTGGGAATTTCCCTTCCATCAGCATCTCTCGCATACACCATACTCAAGATATTGTCATGGAAGTCTTCTATGTTTTTGAATGAATGTATAATTGAATAGCAATATAAGTTTTTTTCTTTCGCACCTACTTCAATTACATATATTATTCTTTACTTTCTCCGTTCCATATGCGTTTCCCCCCGGTGGTGGTGGTGGTGGTGGTAAATTCTTTGGTTGCTGTGCTAAGAAATGATCCAACTTCCCTTGTTCTATCATTCGCAATATGATTTTCCTCATATTTCTGCAATTATTTGTTGTGTGACCATGAAAGCGATGATATACACAAAAGTCTTTACTCCTCCTTCTTAGTGGTGGCTCATCTCCTACATTGTGTGGTTCATGAATTTCTTCCATTAGGATGGCATCTTCCCATACTTTATCTACTGTAGTGTTCAACTTTGGAAAATTTATATGTTCCCATACTATCCTTCCAGTTCCTTGCCTCTTATTATGATATGGTTGCTGACCTCCAGAGCCTTCTGGTGGATTGTCCATTCTCCGAATCTTATTATTACCTCCATGATTTTGAAGTTGTTTTTCTCTATATTCCTTTTCAAATTCTTCTTGATCTGCACTACCCATGGCCATTAGCTTTTGTTCCCTCTCTATAATGTTCTTTCCTTGATTCCCCTGCGAGGTACTCGCCACAACATTTGTCATTCTTGGGAGTAAGCTTGCATTTACGCTCTTCGTATCAGGTACCACCACTGGATAAGACTCCATATCTCTTTGTTTCTCTTCCAATGCTATGTATTCCTCTTGGAATTCGCACAACTCTGACATTGTTATTGTATCCTTTATTCTGAAGATTTGTGTATATAATAAATCTGTAGGGAAAAGAGCGTTGAAAATGCCAGAATAAGGTGTCGCTCATCCACTCGTCTTGCCATTTCACTACACATGGTTCTCCAGCGTGTTGTTAGATGACGCAAACTCTCATTTACTCTTCTGCGAAGTCCTAATGCCGTTTCCATTCCTGGTCTTGACATATTATTGCCGATGTATTGTCCTAAAAAGACGTTCAGTAAATGATGAAACGATCCAATGGTTTCTATTGGTAGCCCTTCAAACCATTTCAGAGCTTCCCCTGCTAGGCTCGCAGCAAAATACTTACACATCACTGCATCATTCTTTTCCCACTATAATAATGATCGAGTGTAAGCTTTCACATGTTGTATGGCACATGCACTCCCATCAAATATGCTAGTGAACACTGGCAAATTGCACTTGGGCGGTATCACTGTCATTTGAATTTGCCTTGTAAAGGGATTTTTCCCAGCTTCCTCCTCTGCTTCTTCTAGTTGTCTCCTTCCACTATTTCTTTTCGCAGTTGTAGTTGCAGGAAATCCCACACTACACCCCTTACTCAGTTTTGCTTAATTAATTCCTTGAAAGATGTATGATCAAGAAGATTTATTAATTGATTCCATGAAATGTTTACACAAGACAGTAGAATTACACTTAGAAATTAAATCGCTCTTAAACTTTCTCTCTCCTAATGACTTGCTTCACGATTCAAAAAAGATCTCTCTCTTACAACAGATTCATTTAGCCCTTTATATAGGGTAATACATAATGGATGATGACTAAGCTATCCTTTATTTTCGGGAATGTCTGCGAAGTGTCGCAAATGCACAAATATTCATTCTCGCGACACTTCTTAGCCCTCGCCAGGTTTCATGTCTTCCAATTGTTTTGTTTGTCGTTATTCATCGCGTCGTTTATTCTAGCTCCCTGCGACTCCCTCGCGACACCGTCGTTTATTAATCCCGCGAACCTTGTCCTTTGCGATATTATGATCCTACATCTTGCCTCTTTTTCCTTGAATATTGCTTGAAGAGCGATTTTAAGGAAAAATTCATTGTTGTAATAATCCTTGGTTTTAATTGGTGAAGGAACGAGCGAAAGAATACTTTTCTTGAAAAGTACGTACTTGCCTCTATTCTTTTAGCGAAGTTCCGGAGCTTCTTTGTAGTATATATATATGAAGTTCCGTCTTCCGTCTCTCCTTACATCTCCTCTGCGAGGGAGAGAATGTCTTGAGAATCAATATTTTGATTTGCCGCGACTACTTATCTTTATCTCTGCTTTGACTCCGTACTATTACCATGATTTTGACTATTAAAGTCTTTTCTTGACACGTCTCTTCCAACCGTTTATTCTCGACTGTTCGTGTCTCTTCTCGCATTAAATGCCCTCGTTTTTCTCAAGAATCTTTTTTGATTTTTCTGTATATAGCTTTCTTTTCCTCCTTTTTTCTTCCTTTAGTTTCTCTCTGCATCTTTTCTTGACTCTCTCCTTCCGCAATTTGCGCTCCTGCTACTGTAAATCTTTTCTTCATCCCTTCTAACGCTGATCCTAATCTCCAACCTCCCATCCATTCCCATACTGATAATGGCTTTTATTAGTCGTGCATACAAATCTTCTTTTGATGAAGTTCAACAGAAGTTGCTCGAGAAGGGTTTTATTCTATCAACCATTCCCGATCAAGAATCTTCATCTATTCTTTCTGCAAAGTTGTTTTTCGATCATCAATGTGATGATCAAAAAATTATAGTCTCGCTAGGTCACTTCTCGCAGGACTTCCCATTCCCTTATACAATCCGAGATGCCTTTATTTTATGAAATCTTGGCCCATGAAAAATTCTCTCTCGGCTGTTTATCAATTAAGTGGCGATTGCATTCGCCTAATGCTTGAGTTCGCGAACCGTGGTGCTGGCAAAGGATCTTTATACCCTAATACTGTTAGAAACCCCAATTTCGCAGATTTGGAAATAACTGCTGAGAAGTATACTGTAGAGAACTTTTTTGAGAATTATTCAGTGATAAAGATGAGGAATGCGAAATCTGTTGGGGCATTCGCACGAAAAGAAGGATAATGTCCACGAGGATAAATTACTCATGCAAGATATTGATTGGCACCCGGCAACAATACTACTCCTCGCCACTCCAAAGATGAGAAGTGGTGGGTTGTACCCTTGATTTTAAATGGCCCTTACATCGCGGGCTCGCATATTCTTCCCCGCGAATCTCGCAGGATATCATCCTGGGAATTCAAATGGCCTGACAAGGCAAAAGAGGTATGTTTCCCACTTCAAATCTCGCTTTCGCAACTTTCTTTTTATATTTGCTGAGCTTGTGAGAATTTTCAGATCACCAAATTGAGAAGAAGCTACAAGAATAACCCGTTGGAGAGTACTCTGACGATACTTCGATCGCCACGGGTGAAGTAAGAAATATTTCCTTTGTTATTTGAAACAATGTTGTTGCCTCTGTTTTATCTTTAATCGTATGCGAAGGTTGGAGTTGAAGAAGTCAGAGCCGCCAAGATTAGAAGTAAGGGTAAAACCGTGCGTTCGCAAAGATAAATCTTCGCTCCATTATCTAAGAAGCGAAAGACTCGGTCTTCTTCTCGCCTTAGCTCAAGCTCCGAATCTTCTGACGAGGATAACCATGATTCGAATCCTCCTCTCGCTAAAGAGATTCCATTGACCGGTTCTCCTATGGATCAGTTATCTAGCATCTTCTCAGACTCTTTCCAAGGAATGGGAGATGCTCCCCTAGCTTCCCTTTGCGGGACTCTCGCAAATGTGTGTAATCTTTGCTTTACTAGAGGGCAATAATTCTTTCAATGGAGCCTCTAGAATTGTGTCTCCTGACTTCTTGAATGCACTTGGGTCTTTGGTATGTATGCAGTCATATTTCCCTATTAATTTTAAATTTTTAAATATATATATATTAATGATTTTTCTATCTCCTTTCATAGGTTGGAAAAACTTCTTTTGTAGTTGCCTCAGATCTCGAGAGAAGACGCAACAATCTTGAAAAGAAAAGTTTACAATTGAACAAGAAGACCCAAGAGCTGGAAATTGAAGCCGCGTCTGCCTCGCGATAAGATTCAAAAATTAGAAGCCGCTGGACTCCCAAAAGGAGAGAGTATCTACTCTTCAAAATTCAAATCAGCAACTTTATGGTATAGTAATTTTTCAATTCTCAAATCTTTTTCATGTTATCTTTTATTTTTCTTTGTCTGACTATTATTCTCGCAGACGTGTATAATCTCTCCGAAGAATCCATTCTTCTTCATTCATTTCCCGAGCCTATGAATGATGATGTCCTCCTTACTCACCTCAATCAATCTCTAAGTAGTTCCTCAAATAAAACTAACCTCCTTTCATTAAAGGATATTCAATCCAAATATCATCTCTTAGAGATCGAACATAGATCTAGTTTAAATCTAACTAATCGCTTTAAACGAATGTACCTTGATTCCGAGAAGAAAGTCAAAACTTTAAGGAAGAAAATTAGTGATCTCATAGATGAGAATGATCGCATTACTACTGAGAGGTGCCTGACGTTAAGCGAGAATTCCACAAATCTCTTCTTGGTGTGCAAGTTGAACGAGATGAACTCCTTCATCGTAATACCATACTTAAGCAAAATGAGAAGAGCAAGTTCTGTTCACTTCTTATTATTAATAGTGACGATGAATTCGCCCGGCTGCAAAAGTTTTAGATAATGCCAGAATAATCTAGGTGTTGATGTTAGTCTTCATGCCGAGCATACTTCCTTGATTAAAGATATGATATCGATAAAGAAGGTTACTTATCATACCTTACTCGTTTCTTACTTCGTAGTATTGCTTGTAAATTATTAAATTGTTGTTACTTATTTGTAGAATCCGAGAAGAGACTTCAAGTTAGAATTGAGAGCTTGAATCGAAAGAACAACTCGCCAGAATTTTCCAATGAGAATTGAAGAACTTGAAACTGAAAAAGAACGGCTCGCAAAGAATCTCTCCTTCGCGAGAGTAAATACTTCAAGTTGAAGAAACAATTTGACTGACAAATGGCGAATTTTAATAATGATGCCGTTCGTTTTCGCAATGAAGCCATGGAGTATGTTTGTAATGACCACAATATCCCTCTACATTCGTATCCCTGGCTTTCTGAAAAGGTTCCTGAGAATCTGCCTATCTCAGACATTTCTGATAGTGAGGCTAGCGAAGAAGAAAATTCTGATGAAAATAATAGGACTGAAGAATCAGATGAAGGAGAAGAATCACCAAAGAGATAATTCTTTTTGTTTTCTTTACGCTTGTAATATCTCGTGCATTTCAATCTTCACTCCCTTTTTTGGTAGTTCTTCCTTGTAATATAATTGGCCAACATTATTGACGTATAACTCTTTCATTTTAAGATGAATAACAATATTCCATCTTTTCCATTCCCATACTTGCCTCTCGTTATTTATCTTCGGATGGAAGATTTTATTTGTCATCATGTATTTTGTTGGATAATTATTTTATTGTTATTGAAATGTATCGTTGCGACGAGGTCATGTACCTTCATAAATTAAGAATCCTATTTATCTCGCCTTATCATTTCGTAGTCTTTATTTTATCTTCTTGTTACGACAAGGTCGCAGTCGCCTTTACATTTTCATGCAATGGCCCATTGACCTTGCCTTATCATTTTTGTGTGGTCTTCCAAGTTAGACCTCCCTAATTAGAGGTCCTCCCCGCCACCTTTTATCGCTGACAAAATCGCAGGACGTCTTTACACTTGCATGTAAAGACCCATTGATCTTGCCTTATCATTTTCCAAGTATTTTTGCCTCTGCAGATGTTTTAGTTGCGATAATATGACAGGCCTAGATATCCTTGCGAACATAAAGCCCCATGACATTGCCGTCTTGCGACGAAATCGGGCAGGACGTCCGTACCTCGTGTAAAGACCCATTGATCTCGCCTTACCCTCGTGTTAGTATTATTGCCTCTGCAGGATCATTGCACAAATATGACAAGCCTAAATTCTCTTGCGAAAACATAGCCTCATGACATTTGCGTCTGCATTTTGACACCCCCTAATAGAGAGCGTCGCCTTATCATCTCCCCAGTGTTGCCTTCAAGGAGGCGAAACATCGGCCATACAAGACTAGCTCCTCCCATCCGGTCTTAACAACAACCAGTTGTTTTGTGAGCCTCTTATCCCTTATACCTATAGGGTTTATGGTTACGAGACTGCACCCTAAGTGGAGTTTTCTTGGCAGTGCAACATATGCCAAGACTTGCCAAGAATGGCCGTGGTAGGTTCATCCATCCGGGCACTCGCTCAACTGTACCTCGGCGCCTTGAGCATACATCGACTCCTAGGAAGAGACCTCGGTCGCCCAACCAGGGTATAACCTTTATATATAGTTGGGAATCCAAGGTACCTCTTCCGGATAGGCTTTCATGGGCCCCAAATTTTCATGACTCAAGCTTCAGAGCGGTGTAACCTTCCCCCGAGCCATGTCGAGAGATACCCCTTATATGACGCACTTTAGGTCTTACATTTGCCTCTTACGAAATGTTATTCGCGAACTAGGGTGTACGCCATAAAGGTTCGTCCCATTCTTTTACTCATTCATCCTTGTTAAATCATTCAATCATTCATGTTTCATTATTTGTTGATATTTTTTTGCGAAGTATTCACAAAATTCCATTTCATTTGTTGTATTTTCATATTTCTTTCTTAACCGAATTCTCGTATATTCTTGACTGCGAGATTCTCGCACATCATTACTTCAATTGCTACTTTTTCTCCTGCTTTTGTTGATTATTCACTTCTTATGTCTTTTGTTCCTCATTTCCTTCGCTTCTTTATTATCATAATATTCGCCTGTTTCTAGGCATTCGCCTCGCGAGGTATGTTCAGCCCTTACTTCTATAGCATCCTGGTAGGCCTCTAAAGGTGTTTATATTTATGACCTACATGTTATAATCCGTGAAGTGCACGGCGTCTATCGGAGACGCAGAAGCACGGTCGATCCCACAAGGACTTGTGGTGCTCTAGAGTGATCTAAGGCTTGCTAATGAATTCTAGTGATGTAACAATGACAACAGATGATAATGCAGATATTTTTGCGCCGAAACGGCTGTTTTTGAACTGTGATCCTAAACTAAGGTATAAAACAGAGACAAAGGTATGTTTGGGTTATCAATTCCACCACTAAATTCCTAGTATGTGCTTTCAACTAAGTTAAATGACTGTTCCTATAGTAGTTAAGGGCAGTGTGTCAATTCCGCCACTTAACTCGTGGGTTTCACCATGTAAAACTTCAAATACCAACTAAGGGTACTAACCCGAGCATTAGTTATCTAATCAAGTATAACTAATCAAAGGAATTAGCATTTAATAATTGAAACAAGAGTGAATCACTCTCGGCTCAAGTGTTAACCTAACTACAAGGTGCATCCATGGCTTTGGTATGCCTTTGTGAGAGAAAAGAGTTGAAGTGATTGAATTGAAGTTATCTAATAATATTAAGCATACAAGAATATTTCAACTGAGTTTAATCACAACTGTGAATTAGGGTTTCATCTCAAACCCTCACACTAAATTAAAACACAAAAATAACAGAAATTAAATCTATTGACTGCCCTGGCTAATCCAGGCGTGTTTTCTACACACCCATAGTTCGGATATTTATACATGCAAGAACCCCCAAAATTCCCAAACCCTAAATTAATTTCAAAACAGAAATTGAATGCAAACCTAATCGCCCATGCTCTCTGATTCGTACTCCCCTCTTGTCTATTCAGCTCGGCAACTCCTTGATGTTGATGGATGAGAAAAACCCTAAATTTGTTTATCTTTAACATAGCTTCTAGGGTTTTGAGAAGCTATTTTAAAGATAAATAAAACTTGGGTGTGGCGGAAAAGGGGTGGTAGTTGCTGTGGTGTCAGTGGGGGTGATGGTGACAGAAGAGGAGATGGTGGTGATGATGGTTGTGGCGGGGAAGGAGATGGCGGAAGAGTGGGTTTGCGAGCTCATAGAGAGGAGAAGAGAAGAAAGAGAAAGTGAGGAGAAGAATGGGTCGATCGAATAGGGGTATAGGTGTATGGGTCGCTTCGGTGTGAGCGGGGACGGCGAGCCTTGATGAGACCGGCCTAGCGAGCGTAGGATGGAGCGAGGAAGATCCGAGCGGGCCGAGGATATAGGCAGTTCCGGTGTTGAGCGGGAGCATCGATAAATAGATGTGAGCGAAGGAGCGACCGTAGGATGCATCTGGGCGAGATCTCAACGGCAGAGCAGTGAGCGGGCTCGGATCCGGGTTATGGCTAGCTCAAGCCCATGTCTTCTTTGTTGGGTTACAAATCGATTTGCGCTGGCTTTGGCTATCTCGCTCCATAGACGCTTGACTCAATTCTTCGCTCTTTGGCTCCTCGTAGTTTCTCCGAGCTTTATTTATTACCTAAAAACACAAAATTAATTAATACAATTATTTATTCTTGAAAACAAAGAAAACACGAGAACCGGGATAATATCTCGATTTCTAAGCGCAAAAGATGAGTAAAATGCCAATAAAAAAGGTGTATAAATATGCACTATTTGGCACTCATCAAATACCCCAAACCCGAATTTTACTTGTCCTCAAGTGAAACAAAAATAAGAAATCCTAACTATACCACCATCGAGGTCACTCGAATGCATTTAGCGTATGCACTAAGCCTTTAAACCCCTAGGTGTCCCTAGTGGACGAGTTGTAGTCTCGTGAGGGTTTACAAGAGGTGTACCCACAAAACCTTCTCCAACTTCGAGTGTAAAAGAGTCTCAAGCCTCCAAGAAGCTATGAGGACATAGAGTTTCGCACGCTAGTAAATGAAGTTAGAACTATCGAAGAACGCATTCTCATCCTTAAGTGCCGAGCGAGAAGTAACCATACCATATGAAAGAATTCGGATTCGATTGTGATCATAAGCCTCAACTTACTCGCCTCACCATTAGGATTTTATGATAATTGCACTCAAAAAGATCGCTTTTTAGTCTCTCATGTGTTCAGCAGGAATAAAGAGAGAAATCCCCGCACACGTTGTAGGTAAGAAGGATAACCTTCCGAAATAACATCCTGGAGACTCCACAAATGTGGACAAAAAGAATCTTTTTCGATGATCTCTAAGAAAGGAAATCAACCATTAGCAAGGGTGGGAGTACTCACTCACTTCTCACCCGATCGGCAATTAATATCACTTCTCATAAGAAACCATAGAAACGTCTTCAATCTTCGGTCTTCGGTCTTCAATTGTTGATGACGAACTTCTAAACTTCACAAAAACTTGACAATTTTTAACTTTTATACTCAATATCCTTGTTGTTTGGATTTTTCTTTTTGAACTCTCTTTACCATGGTGGTAGCAAAAATAAACTATAATATTTTTTTTTTTTTTTTTTTTTTTTTTTTTTTTTTTTTTTTTTTTTTTTTTTTTTTTTTTAAATTACAAAAAGTGAAAATAAAAATACAAATAATGAAACAACTAACTCCATGGACAAAGGACTTTATCACTCAATTTTTCCACAACTTGTATTGTCTTGATTTTATAAATTTTATTAATTCTCATCCTATTTTCTTTTCTTTGCTGCACATAAACCTTGGACTATATCAATTTTTCTTTCAATATTCCGATTCCCGCTCCAAGGTTGACGATGATGTGTTTCTATGGGTCTTGCTGATTGAGAGAGAGAGATGCTAAACTGTAAATCGGTATTTAGAAGGAGTTTTCATCTTTAGACGTCACCCTCATGATTGACAAAAACTAGCACTCAAGAGATCAAAAGTAGTGCTTTGAAAATGGTGCGAAGTTGGGTAGCTCACCATTCCTACCCGGAATTTACGTAAGGTGACACACACTCTAAAGCCTTTTCTAGAAAGTTGCAAAAATTTGAAGGTTGGTGCCTCACTTGATGTAAAATGGGTAGTCTCCACTATGGGTGATCACAATTCTACTACCGAATATCTAAACAAAAGACCTAATTCGCCTCCGGTATGGTTAAATCCAACTTTAACGCTCTAATCAACTAAGAAACCCGATTGTGTTCTCCGGTACTTCCAAGTTCGTTATTTCTGTGGAATCTCTATGTAAACATAGCTAAAAGCATGCTAGTGACTCTAAAATCTCTAAAAATTGGAGGTTTTTATTTGCAAAAAGTTTTTAAATTTTTGAATTTTTGAATTTTTGATTTTTTTTTTTTTTTTTTTTTTTTGAAAATAAAAGGTAAAATAAAAGACTAAAAACTCTAAATGCAAAATAAAAACTAAAAACTCTAAATGCAAATGCACCCCCAAACCTAAATCAAACATTGTCCTCAATGTGTCTACATATGAAAAAATTTAAACAGTCACATACCATGAGAACTATGTTGATAAGAGAAAAGGGAAGAGATTACCGGATGTCGGCGGGAGCAAGGTTGAGCTTCATTCGTCAATTCAAAATCCAACATTCTCAGTGGTGATCATATCGGATTAGCACAAAAAATGCACAAGAAGACTCAACCGATTCAAGAAAAGAAAATTTAACAAGTCCTAAAAAGTTGAGGGTTAACTCAATAGAAAATATGTACAAACATTAACAAATGTAACATGAAAATGGGCTTTTTGGTTTATGTGGGAATTTGGTTTATTGATTTGGTTTGTTTGGGCTTTGGTTTGAATGGGATTCATTTGGTTTTGTTGGGAAAGTTTGGTTTATTTGGGAGGCCCAGGTTGCTGTGGGCTCAATTTGGTTTGTTTGGGATTTGCTGTTTGAAACCCAGGTAGGTCTAAGTGTAACCCAGCAATTGAATGAGTATAGCCTAGAGTAAGTTGAGATGGGCTGAGTTTTGTTGCACAGCCCAGCAGTGGAGGCTAATCTATGTGGGCTGAAATTGCTCTAGAAGTAAAACCCAGTTTAGGTTGAAGTGGGCTCAGTTCGGTGTAAGCCCAAGTTATGGGTTCAGTGAGCCCAGCTGGTGTTCAGCCCATCAGTTAAATGGCCCAGATTGGTTGCACAGCCCAGCTTTGATTTAAGTGGGCTGATTTATTTTACAGCCCATGTTTGTGTAACCCAGGTGAACTGGGTTTCTTGTTTGGTTTATGCAGAGCCCAAGTTTTCTCAACCCAGGTCTGAGAGCAGCTTAGACCATGCATTGGCTATGCACAGATTGGCAATTGCACTCACAAGTTTGCATACAAAGACAAGTTTGCATACAAAGTTGTGTGCAATGTGCGGTTATAGGCACAAGATTGCAAATAGGTACAACACAGAGAAACCAAAGACACTGGTGATCCACGAGACACACAACACATTTTTAAAGACTTGGCTGATGTGCGGAACAACAATGTATAGAGCACAATGAAGATCTGAAATTTCACGGATGCATGCACAAGGTTTTCACGGGGTCACGGGCACTTAAGCTAGGCTCTCCAAGTGGTAGCTTAAACTTGCAGCTTCAGAGGGCTAGCAAGTTAGCATGTGGCTCACAAGGTCTTCGAGGTCAAGTCACTCAGCTAACTACCACTTGGTCTTCACAGGCTAGGCTCAAATTCACATGTAACATGGCAATACACTATGCTTGTTGTGGCTCACAGGTATGCTCTGAGTTGCAGCTCTAATGGCTCATGCTCAGGGTTATGCCAGGGTATGCAAGGGAGCTCAAGTGATGGCAGGTTAAACATGCAAAGGGCTGTCACAGTTTAGAAATACAGCTACAGGGGCTGATAACGAGTTATGCTCAACTGATGACAGCCTCACAAGGTTTCCCACAAGGTGCACAGGTCAGAGCTCAAATTTCACAGCACATGCACACAGATACCAATCCAGCATTCATTCAGTTATAGTTCAGGGATTGAGATACGCATACACAGATGTGACAGGGCAGTCCATTAAGCTAGTTGAGGCTCACAGATATACAGGCAGAGATGCTCAGCAAGTTGGTAGTAATGCACATCTTAGCATAATGGCAGAGAGGTGAAACTCAGGGAGCAGGTGACAAATTCAAACATGGGAGGTTTAGTGAGCATTCATGGCATATCACAGGGTAATACATGACACATGGCACAAAAAAAATGGCACAGGGTCTGTTGACCTCAAAATTTAGAGATTATGCACAGGTAAGCAGGGTCAACAGGATTGTAGCTACAACTACCTGGCTTTCCAAGTTGTGACTCCAAACTTGCAGCTTCAGGGGCTAGCAAGGGAGTTTAACAATGCTGGGTTCACACAAGAATTCAGGGCATTCATTCTATCATGCTCAGGTTGCTCAGGCTAAGGTAGCGAGTAGCTAGCACAAGCTCAAGTGCAGGGCTGGAGTTTAAGCTCAAGCTTGCGGCTTGGGCTGCTCTAGGATTCTCGAGGCCCACACAAAGGTGTATTCTAGCTTAACCTAGTTCACGGGTCATGCATGGAGTCACTTACGAGTTGTGCTCGAGAACTTTGTAACTCGGGTTCCTTGGCCTTACTCCGCATCTCAACAAAGGTACCTCGGGTTACGCGCCTTTTCGTTGGTTTCAATGGGTGGTTTGGCTTCCTTGCTTTGGTTGCTCGGAAAGAGTTAGCAGCCAAGTAGCAACAAAGGTAGCACCTGTTGGCTCAACAAAAGAGATTTAGTTCTCTATAATTACACAGTAAGCAACAGAACTACAATGACAGAGCTAAGCACTCAGAGCTCAATGTCAAACTCGGTTCTCAGTCTTCTGAGAATACGCACCGAGAGTATTATGGACTCGAATGGGACTAAGATTTACAAGTGCACTGAGCTACACACACTAGGCAGTGTTGCTTAGTTTCCTTGTAAACTAGTGAAAAAGCTCAGCTGAGCTAATAGCAAGAAACACTACAAATATGCAAAGATAAAAGAAACACTAAGATGCAATATTTTATGAGTCAAGTTAACTAAGCTACACTACAATGAACTAATTTGCTCACTAAGTTGTGAGTAAAAGATGCAGATGACTACAATGCTAACAATAACATCAAACAAGACTAAAATGCAACATGAACTGAGCTACAGGGGTTAAAACAGAATACAAGTTACTCTAAAACAGATGCAAGTTACAAAACTAAGTTATACTAAAAGTTGAGGATGCAAAATAATGAAGGATAGTTAAGTTACACTAACAAAGAACTAAAAGTAACAATGCAAAGTGTGAGTATTTACAGGGATGAACTCAATAAAGGCAGCAATGAATCACAGGGCACACGCCAAGTCCCCGGCAGCGGCGCCAAAAACTTGGTAGGCCTCTAAAGGTGTTTATATTTATGACCTACATGTTATAATCCGCAAGTGCACGGCGTCTATCGGAGACGCGGCAAGTACGGGTCGATCCCACAAGGACTTGTGGTGCTCTAGTGATCTAAGGCTTTGCTAAACTGAATTCTAGTGATGTAACAGTGACAACAGATGATAATGCAGATATTTTTGCGCCGAAACGACTGTTTTTGAAGTGTGATCCTAAACTAAGGTATAAAACGCAGAGACAAAGGTATGTTTGGGTTATCAATTCCACCACTAAATTCCTAGTATGTGCTTTCAACTAAGTTAAATGACTTGTTCCTATAGTAGTTAAGGGAAGAGGTGTCAATCTCCGCCACTTAACTAAGTGGGTTTCACCATGTAAAACTTCAAATACAACTAAGGGTACTAACCCTGAGCATTAGTTATCTAATCAAGTATAACTAATCAAAGGAATTAGCATTTAATAATTGAAACAAGAGCATGAATCACTCTGGGCTTGTTAACCTAACTACTGGTGCATCCATGGCTTTGGTATGCAATTGTGAGAGAAAAGAGTGAAGTGATTGAATTGAAGTTATCTAATAATATTAAGCATACAAGAATATTTCAACCGAGTTTAATCACAAGTGATGAATTAGGGTTTCATCTCAAACCCTCACACTAAATTAAAACACAAAAATAAAAGAAAATTTAAATCTATTGACACTCTGGCTAATCCGGGCGTGTTTTTCACACACCCATAGTTCGGATATTTATACATGCAAGAACCCCAAAATTCCCAAACCCTAAATTAATTTCAAAACAGAAATTGAATGCAAACCTAATCGCCCATGCTCTCGATTCGTACTCCCCTCTTGTCTATTCAAATTTCGCAACTCCTTGATGTTGATGGATGAGAAAAACCCTAAATTTGTTTATCTTTAACATAGCTTCTAGGGTTTTGAGAAGCTATTTTAAAGATAAATAAAACTTGGGTGTGGCGGAAAAGGGGTGGTAGTTCTTTGTGGTGTCGATGGGGTGATGGTGACGAAAGAGGAGATGGTGGTGATGATGGTTGTGGAGGAGATGAGATGGCGGAAGAGTGGGTTTTGCAGAGCTCTGCAGAGGAGAAGAGAAGAAAGAGAAAGTGAGGAGAAGAATGGGTCGATCGAATAGGGGTATAGGTGTATGGGTCGCTTCGGTGTGAGGCAGGGACAGCGAGCCTTGATGAGACTGGCCTAGCGAGCGTAGGATGGAGCTGAGGAAGATCTGAGCGGCTGAGGATATAGGCAGTTCCGGTGTTGAGCGGGAGCATCGATAAATAGATGTGAGCGAAGGAGCGACCGTAGGATGCATCTGGGAGAGATCTCAACGGCTCAGAGTGAGCGGGCTCGGATCCGGGTTATGGCTAGCTCAAGCCCATGTCTTCTTTGTTGGGTTACAACTGATTCGCGCGGGCTTTGGCTATCTCGCTCCATAGACGTTTGACTCCAATTCTTCGCTCTTTGGGCTCCTCAGTTTCTCCGAGATTTATTTATTACCTAAAAACACAAAATTAATTAATACAATTATTTATTCTTGAAAACAAAGAAAACACAGAATCTGGGATAATATCTGATTTCTAAGCGCAAAAGATGAGTAAAATGCCAATAAAAAGGTGTATAAATATGCACTATTTGGCACTCATCAAATCCACCATCAGTTTTTCCTTTCTCTGCTCATCTCTCACATGTTGCTTCCAACCCTTTCTTTTGGCATTTCTTTCTTCGCAGCTTTCTACATCGACTTCATGACATTGTTGCGACTCCTTCCAATCTCCCTGTATAATACCAATGCCGTTTGGGTGTGGAAATTTTATACATTGGTGGTATGTTGATGCGACCCCCAAGATCTCATGAAGCCATGGCCTCCCAATCAGCGCATTATACGGAGATTCCACGTCAACCACACAGAATAAAACATCAGTTGATAATCCTTGTAGAGGTATTCTCATGTGAACCTCTCCCTTTGGCTTGTTTGCGTGCCATTAAAGCCATATATTTTGTATGTCGAGGGATCAAATCCTCATCCTTTCCTCCCATCGTCTTGTAAGTATGGTAAAAGAATATTCACCGAACTTAGGTATCGATTAGGATTCGGTTGATCGCCCAGCAATCTTCTGCTTCGTCATCTTCTCCATCAACTGGTTTTGGGTTAATCTCTAGTTTCACAACTAACGGGCTATCATGTGTTTCTCTTCCTTTTGGCACTTCATCTGCAGAGAAAGAGATAGTCTTCGACCGCCACTTTTCTATCTGCGTCGTTCTCGCTTGGACTCATTATTTCTTTATCACTAGTATCTCTCGCAAAGACTCACGAGCACGTTGTCATGAAAATCTTCGATTGACAGCGAGCATGAGTGGACAATAGAATTGCAATTCAAATTTTTAGCTTTTGTTCGACTTCTATCACAAATGTTTCCTTTCCTTTCGCCGACACCGCTTCGTGCATCTCGTGGTGGTGGTAATGTCTGGCCCTTTTCTTCTCCCTTTAGAAAGTGATTCAGCTTCCCCTGATCAATCATCCTGAGAATAATTCTCTTTATGTTTCTACAATCGTTTGTTTGATGCTCATGGAAGCGGTGATAAGAACAAAACTCATGACTTCTATCGCCTGGCGGTGGTTCCATTCCCACGTTCCAAGGTGCTGGTACATCTTCCATCACAAGTATAGCTTCCCAGATCTTTTCCACACTAGCATTCAGTGGAGGCATCTTAATCTCTTCCCATACTATTCTGCGACTTCTCGCCCTCCATGGTTATATTGCCTTCGTCCAATGTAAGTTTCTTGCACATGATCTAGCCTCTGAATCTTATTATTGCTGCCTCGGTTGTAGTAGTTCCTTTCTTGTTCAAACTCTTCTTGGTCGCAGGCTTCCCATGGCTACTATCTTTCGCTGTCCATCATCAGCCTTCTTTGCTTGTTGTCCTTGCGAAGTGCTCGCCACTGTATTTATGAATTGAGGCAACAAGCTTGCGTTCGCAGCATTCGAGCTTGTGTTCGCGACTGGATAAGAATTCATTTCATTCTGTCTTTCTTCTAAGGCAATATATTCTTCCTGTAACTCTCGCAGATTCTCGCCATCGTGATTGTATTTTTGATTCTAAAAATTTGAATGTATAACAAGTTAGTTTGAAGAGAGCATTCACAAATGAGAGGATGAGATATCTTTCCTCAACTCGCCCTGCCATTTCGCTACACATGGTCCTCCATCTTATTGTCAACTGCCTTAAGCTCTCGCCAACTCTTTGTTTCAACCCGAATACATCTTCAATACCTGGTCGTGAAGAGTTGTTACTTATGTATGCTCCCAGGAATGTGGCTTGTAAATGGTTGAATGATGTGATTGTGTTTCTTGGCAGACCTTCAAACCATTTTAGTTCTTCTCCTATTAGGCTTGATGCGAAATATTTGCACAGTATAGCGTCATGATTCTCCCACCGTAACATACATCTCATATAAGCCTTGATATGTTGTACCGCACAAAGTTGTTCCATCAAAGATGTTGGTTAATGCGGGTAGATTGCATTTAGGAGGTATTCCTCCCATCTGCTTCTAGCGTGAAGGGATTCTTCGCGCCTTCTTGCGATGGCTTCGCCCAATTGTTTCCTTCCTCATTCCTTCTATTATTCAGTAATCCTCTCATTTCAGCCAGTTCTCTTAAGATTTGTTCATTTGCCTCAGAATTTGATTCTGCTGGTCTTTTTAGCTCTGCCTCTCGCCGCCTGCGATCATGCCTGTTTTGGCCTTCTTGTTTGTTATTTTCTTCCCTCCTTTCTCTCGCGATTTTCTCCTTCGTCTCTTTCATCAATTCGCACACCATTATATCTATCGTTCTCTCTTCTTGGTTCTCTATCAACTCTCCTCTGCATCCTCTCGTATTCTCCATTGACACGATTTTGTGCTCGCCTCCTTTCTCTGTTGTCGTGATTATTTTGTCGGATTGCTTCTTGAATTCTTGATTTTCCACTTCGCTTCTTACTCTCTCTCGCGGGCTAAGTGTGCTTGTGCGGCATAATGTTTCTCAATGTCGTCCACGATCTCTTGTTGCCTTCTCAATGCTTCTCTTCCATGCAAGATTGCTCTTCCTTCCGCTACTGGATCATCCGGCCTCTCGAAATCGCCTAGTTCCTCGATTTTCTTGATGCGCTCTTCTTGGAAATTCTCGGGATGGGGAATATAACGATCTTCTGGCGTCCTCTCTTCTTTCATGATGTTCCGAGCTGAGATTTTGTGTTTCCCGTTGGTTTTCTGTTAGTTCTGTTGGTAAAGCTCTCCTTCTTTCTTCCCTAGTCGATCTTGAACTCGATCTCGCAGTGCTTCGCGATCTTCTATTTTGCAATCTTATATTTTCCATTCTTAATTCATGATTCTGTCTTGTCAAGTTTGCTCGTTCCTCAGCCTCTAGTCGCCTCTCTTCATGTATAGTTTGTCTCAATGTTTCCAATGCCGTGAGTTCTTCATTTCTGGATTCATTTCTCCATTCATACCTTGCTCTCCTCCTCTTTGTCCATTGTTCACCATTCTTTGCTCCTCTTCCCTCTCGTCTTCGTAATCGAGACCTCCAAGTATGTACACTTACTCTATCATAATCCACATTGCGTTTGCTACGGGGAGATCGGTGGCTGATTTTGATTTTCTTCATCATTTCTCATATTCATCCTTGATGATTCTCCGTTTCATTCCTCCTTTCTCCAAAGCAAGTCTCCCACTTCTTCTTACAATCGTTGGTTGCCCTTGTACATTTCTTCTTCTAGCCATTTTTCTTTTTCGATGAATTCTTGTGTATCACTCCAAATCTTTTCTCTATTAACCCAAATTCTTTCCAATTTCTGCGTTAATTTCTGCTCTCTCCCTGTTTCTAGCGCATATGTAGTTGCAGGAAATCCCACACTACACCCCTTACTCAGTTTTGCTTAATTAATTCCTTGAAAGATGTATGATCAAGAAGATTTATTAATTGATTCCATGAAATGTTTACACAAGACAGTAGAATTACACTTAGAAATTAAATCGCTCTTACAACAGATTCATTTAGCCCTTTATATAGGGTAATACATAATGGATGACAGCTAAGCTATCCTTTATTTTCGGTAATGTCTCGCGAAGTGTCGCAAATGCACAAATATTCATTCTCGCGACACTTCTTAGCCCTCGCCAGGTTTCATGTCTTCCAATTGTTTTGTTTGTCGTTATTCATCGCGTCGTTTATTCTAGCTCCCTGCGACTCCCTCGCGACACCGTCGTTTATTAATCCCGCGAACCTTGTCCTTTGCGATATTATGATCCTACAGCAGTTATCATTTCTCTTATTTCCGCCATTTCTTTAAGAATTTCTTCACTTAAAGTTGGATTTAGATCCTCTCGCATAGGTTTTTTTAATCTTGCTTGACTCAATCTATTCTCATGATTATTCTGGTGTCCGCCTCTTGTATCTCATTTTCTTGACTTCTTCTTCTTCTTCTCCTACGCCTTTCAGTGTTCACATCAATTTGTGCTCTATTATACCTTTACTCTTCATCTGTGCGATTATGTCGATGTCTTAACATTTCTCTTTCTTGTGGTGTATTCCATCCTTGTTCTGTATTATCCATGCGATAACGTTCGCGCTGCCTTACTCGATTATCATGATTGTTTTGACGCAATGCTTCTTGCAATTCTCTCTCTTCAATTTCTTCCCTTCTTCTTTGTCTATCTCTTTCATCTCTCGCACGTGTAATTTCCCTTTCACGCTCGCATTCTTCTGTCAACATTTCTCTTCCATGTAATATCATCTGTGCTTGCCTTTGGTCATCTTCTTCTCTTTCAAAATTATGATGTGTGCGACGAAGAAGTTCACGCGGATGTTCATATCGGTTAGTTCCCAGATCTTGAGCTACACATCGTCTCTCTTGTTGGTCTTGTAAATTGTCATCTACTTGCAGGTTTTCTTCGATGGTTTCCATGCGTTCTCTTCGCCTAATATTTTCTCGATTAGATTGAATTTGTCTTGATGAACTCCTGCTTGATCTTGACCTTGATCGTGTAGCGCTTTTTGATCTCTGTTCTTGCAATCTAAGATTCTATTCTCTTAAATCATCATTCTGACGTACCAAATGCGCACGTTCTTTTTCCCCTCTCCTTCGCTCTGCTAGTAATCTTTGCCTGAGTTCTTCAATATTGTCATATTCTCTTCGTTTTCTTCAATTAAACCTGCATTCCCAGTCCTTTGTTGCTCTTCTTCAGTAGAATTTGTTTGTGTAGTATGAATACTCACTCTATCATAATCAATATCATTGTTCTGCTCTTGTTGATGCTGAGGTCCAGGTAGTTTATTTTCTCTTATTCTTTCTTCTTGTTGCTCCGGATTTATACCGCTTCTTCTTTCAGCAATTCTATTACTCCTTCTAGTTGATGTTCCTTGTTCAACAGTAGATCCAAGTCTCACCATCTTCAACTTCTAACAGGATTTATCACCCAAAGCTGTTTTCTAGCGCCAAAAATGTAGTTGCAGGAAATCCTACAACCACATCCCAATATCTGTAAACGAGACTCTAAGTGATCATAATAGAATTCTTTATTGATTATTAAGATTCAAGTTGATTACAAGATATTACAATGACTTAACTTGCTCTCCAAATAAACTTTCTCTCTCCTAGTTTCTTGTCTAACACATACTCAAAGATCTCTCTCGGTGTGATAACTCTTTCCCCTTATATAGGGTTCTACATAGTGGATGACAGCTAAGAGATCCACTATTTTCGGAATCACTTTGCGTTATATTCGCTCATATACACTTACTCATTCTCGCACAGTTTATACTTCGCATAGACCATCACACTATACTTGTGACTTTGCTGACATCATCCAGTATGTCACCGTGATTATACTATATATGTGCGATAATCCTCGCTTACATTAGATAGTCTTCACTTCGCATATTCATCATATGTGCGATATTCCATTCCTACAACTGTTTTGTCTCTCATTGATGCTGCCCTGAGTACTCTCTCTAGAACACTTGGTTTCATCATCACCTTTCCATTTAAAATTGCAATTCACTGCTGAATCATAAATCTCGATATGGAAAAGATTAATATTGTTACCACCATAAATGGCGACTCTTTTACGGTTGAACTTCTTCTCATGGAACTTTGGGCATCTTTGGCTTTCTCGCCATTACTCGGATGACTTCTTGGTCTTTGACATCAAACATAAGTTGAATGCCAAGGATAGTCTTGAAACACATTGCTACTCTTTAGTTATGTCATGGCATCCTTGCTTGTTAATTACTTGATAGAACGGGCCACATTTCATTCCATATCATATCATGTTATCGCTTTTGGCTTATTTGAAATGCATTTTTTATATTCCCCGGTTGATGAGAGTGGTGCCTGAGACATTGGAGTAAACAAAAACAAAGGAATGTGTTTTGATTGAGAAAGGTGTCCCCAACCCAAACCACTACATATGCTAGACCATGTGTCATTTTCTTTGGTGCACTCTTCTTCATCGACATTACATTTCCAATCTGTTTTGTCATCTTTTCACTGTTTATGTCCATGATTTTATTTATATGATAAGTTCAAAACTCAAACAATTTGATGGATTTGGAAATCAAAGGTTTATCAACTTGTTATATGAACCTGTATCAAATCAAAGGTTCTATGAACATGCTAAGGCAAATTCAAAAAGTGACAAGTTGGTATAAGTGTATAACGAAGGATTTTTCTCTAATGGTGTCAATCTAATTTCGTGGGCACACTTTATTTATTCTGGAAGTAAAAAATTCTCTACAAAAAGAAATAAGGTCAAGCCTTGGAAATTACATCAACTTAAAAGAAGTAAATTGTAAAGGAAAATTAATATGTTGCTAAATCTCACTTCAACAGTGTGAGAAATGACCTACTAGTCTGGTAGAAAAACAAAATCAATAACATATGAGTGATTAGTGACTGACTTTTGTATTTGAGGTACATAATTCTAATTTCTGATAGCCCAATTCTAAAAAAAATAATAAAAAAATTTACCGGTATACTCATTATATATATGCTCACGAAAAGTGATAATTAAAGTTCCCATTGTTAACCTTTCTTTCCTTCATGTTCCACTGGTTTATAATGTTCAAAATCAAATTTCTTCCTGAAAACGAAACAATGAATTTCGGAAAATATATAAGCATTTGTTTGGAAACTAAAATATCACTTGGTTTATAATGTTCAAAATCAAACTTCTTCCTGAAAACGAAACAATGAATTTCGGAAAATATATAAGCATTACTGGAATGTTTGGAAACTAAAGTATCACTGATATGAATTAAGTTATTACCTGCAATCTTGTGGTGCTCTCCATGTTGCATTCCACGAACTCTTATTACTCCGTGATAAAGATTTGTAGTTTCTCCAATCATCAAGCAAGAGACGTAGGTCATGGATTTTGGGTTCCAGACCAAAACAACAATTTGCATGCATTGTGCAAACTTGGTCCATATCTTTACTTGGTTCACATAACCCACCAAAGTAAAGTGTTTTAAGAAACCTAATCTTCAACACAATTTCTTTTACATATGGATCAAATTTGATCTGCTTAAGTACATCTTGGTCGTGTTGATTAGGATATTTAGTTCTTGACTCGTACCAATACTTGTAGAACTGTACTGTTCTATTGTTTGATTTCACGTATTTAAAACCTGAATTTGGCTGGTTGTTCAAGTCGTAGGAGTTATTTAAGATGTATTTATCACAAGATATTTGGAGATCGGTGTCCTCGTAAAACCGAGTAAATGGTTCTCGAAACCACATTATGTCAGCATCCTACATAGGAAGATTGTAAAAGTAACTTGTTTATTATATAGTGCATTTCCAAATAAATAATTTATCATCTACCGGTATAACATTCAACTGTGATAGCCTTATAAGTAAAAAGTAAATATCTATGTTAAGTAAGGTTTATAATGCTCGTACCGTGAAAAGGAAGTTGTAACCCATTTCGAGAACACTTCTCTGGAAATTAATCTTACTCCAGACCATTTTCAAGTATTCTCGGCTCAAAAAATATGCTTCCTTGGTGAAATCAACTCCTTCAACGTTCAAAGCATAGCAATGAGGATGCACTTCTAAACAACGCTCGTATGCCTTCTGATCCATCGCAATGATCACCAAATGGCTCAACAGATTTTTGATGTTGTCTCCTATTTTAAAGCTCTCAAGAAACAAATCAAAAACTGAGTTTGGAACAGCCCATGCTTCATTCAATGTTGTTAAGATAACTGTTTTGTCTTTCATCGATGCCGCCTTGAGTACTCTCTCCAGTTTCACTTGCTCATTGTTCTGCAAAAGTTAATTCTCTTATCATTATTTTGATGTTCACGAAATCTTACTCAAAAATGCGTATTGCTCTTCATATCTACGTACCTGAAAATCTCTTGATATTTTTTCTTAAAACTTTTGTGATTCAGTAAATTGAATACAAAAAAAAATACATAGAGAAGACTTACTAGGGTAGATGAATTTTCATTGAGATCATTACGACACGAGAAACGCGAAAACTGTATTGGATATGCATCTTTGTAGAAGATAAAGCAAGGTACCGCGACGAGGGTGAATATCATCCCCATCATCACTACTCGGCCGCATATGTGACTCATGTGACCAGGATTAGGCAATATGACAGCGGCTTCTGAAGACCTGCACACGGATGGCGCTATCTTTTGTATAAAATTGGTTATGTATGTTGCAAAAATGTGCACTGATGAGATTTACAGGTTGAGTTGGAGATGAGGCTAGTCGTTTAGTACTGATCATTTCCTAAAGTAAAGAACGAATCGTAGAGTTTACTCAGTAGAAAGTGCACTCCCCTCATTGTATACTAAGAATGGACGGCCATAATAAAAAGATGAATTAAGAAAATGAAAAGGCCAGTATTCGATAGTAACTTGTAAATAAATACCTTAAAGGATAACAAGTCCAGTTAAAATGACGTGTGTCAAAACAACTTCACGTCATTATGAAACCAACTTTAAATTTTTGTCCAGCTAGGTAATTTTTAATAAAACATGTACAGTCCTTGTGGAAAAGTAAAGTAGAAGCAAGTGAAATCAGGAGCTAGAAATCCTGCCATGGGCATAAATGTGATTTGAACTTGAAGTGCAATTTGTCAAAATATTAAGCATGAGTGCAACTGTCCCGGATGGGTAATTGCCAACCCTTATCATGCAGGGGCAGGCTCCGCCACAGAGTGAGATTACTGCTCACATTTGCCTGCTGGGATTCCAAACCTTCTCAAAAGCTTAAAATTGCACGTTTAAATTTTTTTCTTTTATCTTTGAACATTTTTTGAAACAATGAAATTTGGCCGTTGCTTTGCGATTTGTTGGGCCTCTGGAATGACAAAAACAGATGGGTTATGGCTAACAAAAGGCCCAAATCAGCAAAAGAAACAAACAATGAAGTCAAGTTATTGACCCTTGTATTGTATGGGGAAAAGGAAAAATAAATGGGTTCTTTGGAACCATATTCCGTGAACTCATAACTCAAAAAAGGTTATTATCGACAGAAAGTAGTAAGCCTTGTACACACAAAATGAGGGGGCTATATCCTTTTTAAATATGTTTTATACAATCTCCACTAGGGCTGAATATGGTTCCGGTTTTCCGCCAGAACCGGACCGAACCAGACCGATAAGGAAGAAACCGAACCAAACCATTTACTAATGGATTGGTTATGGTGAAAAAAATTGAAAACCGACATTACTGGTTTGGTTTTGGTTTGACCTGAAAACCGAACCAAAAACCAATGGAAAAATGATAAGTATAGGCCGTTGATTTAAAATCAGATAGATTTAATCTTCCCTGTCCATCTCACACTTTGTAAACCTAAGTTCTACCCTTACCCAGACGAGATCATATTTGGAGCATGCAGAACTTGGAGTTTATGTATTTTGAATCTGTAATGTTTATGTTTTGAACTATGCTTATATACTTGAGTTATGAACTACGGTTGTGTGTTAATTACATTCTGAAGGTAGGTGAAAAAAATTCAAATGTGTTATTTTTTTAAAGATTTCAACTGTCAGTTTCAGAAAACTGACATACAATTGGTTTTCCATTAACCCAATGGAACAAACCGAAACCGGCTAAAACCATTTAGAAATCGAACCAATGGTTAACGGATTGGTTTAGTTTAGATTTTTAGAAACCGATAGTATTGGTTTTGGTTTTGGTTTGGCCGGAAACCAAACCAAAACCGACCATGAACAGCCCTAATCTCAACCTTTCTCTCCTCAAAAAAAGAAAAAACATTTCTTGAAATTGCCTTTATATCTTTTCTTTCCACACATATGATGACTCTTTTTTAGTTTATTTTATTTTGATTGGCAAAGAAAATAGACCAATCAAAGAAAGACAGAAAAAACCCACCATGAACATAAAAAAGATAGCAAACATGGTAAAATATTGTCACTTTGATTTAAGGACCTGGTTAATATTGGCAAAAGGTAATTATTTGAGATCTATCCCCGGAAGACAAAATAAAGTCATTTTGAAGTAAACTCAAAAACCTCTTAACCAATTATCTTCGTTAATGTTTAATTTATTCTTGATTAATTAATGTTATTTCGGCCGATTAATTGATGTTAATCTTAACCTATAAATCAACTAATGTTAATTGATCACCGAAACATTAAAGAAAAAAAGAAAAATAAAAAGAAATGGTAGATGTTAACCTGTAATGGATATGCATCATTGTAGATGATTAGGCAAGGTACTGCAATGAGGGCGAATAAAATCACCGTATAACAACTCGGCCGCATATGTGAACAGGACCAGGCAATATGGCGGCGACTTCTGAAGACTTGTCGCCCATGGATGCTGTTGTCCTTTGTTTCTGTAAAATCGGTTTCACTTGGTAACGTATCCAAACTAAAAGTTGTAATAACCTGTACTAACGTGATAGAGTTTTTTTCTTTTTTTTTGAAAGCAACGAGATTGAGTTGGAGATGAGGCTAGTCTTTTTGTACTTAAAATCATTCTTAAAGGATGCGATGCCTGCAAACACATGCATAAACAATTATGCTCCAACTTAGTAAATGTATACACATGAAAATGGTCAGGATGGCCCATCCAAAAATATAACTTACAGGTTTTTGCACAGCTTTCACAGTGCTGCGAGAAAATTCTATTAATTTTTTTCGTAAGTGAATTCGATCAAAAAAAAAAAAATCTAATTCTGACTTGGTATTAGAAATCACGAGAGATATGCATACCTTAACAACAAAGAATTAATGATTCAAAACGGCAAACTCATCTATGGAGGAAATGGTTTGAGATCTGTGCACCACTAATATATCTATGAATGGAAGTGAAAGAGACTCGAACTTAAGGTGGTGGCGGATCTTTATGTGTGCAAATTGGGATCAAACCTATGACCTCAAGGTCAGATTTTGAATAGTTGCTCGCGGATTTGATCAATTTCTTAATCACTATGGCGATTACATGCGAGTTTATTATTTTTTTGAATTTGAAGTTTCTAAAAGCATATACATGGTAAGTAAATATTTTTGCGTTCATGGTGGCTGGTGACAAACATGTAAGAGTGAAAAGGATAACCATCACAACCTTGAATGTTGATGAATCCAACATCTAATTTTAGAATGCAATGTCGAATTTAGAAAGGATTTTCAGTGTTAAATACTATGTATTTGTCGTTTATAACTCCGGAATATAACTACACGTCACAAACATGTACGAAGTGCATTAACCTGTGACACATCATAAATACCATCGATATTATGTAAAGATCTCGAAAGATTTTTTATTAAAAACAGTTAGGTCTTACTCTCTTACAAGAGTCAATGAACCTAATAATTTAAAAAGTTTTATTTATTGAATCTAATTACGTTTTGCAAGATTTACGATAACTCTAGTTATAAAAATTTATATAATTTAAAATAAAATATCGGCAAATTAATAATCTTGTAAGTTCCTTTTTCTTTCCCTCAAACTCATTGTTCGCTATTTAGCTGAAAATTTTATTTTGAAGAATCAATAGCAGGGACGGAGGGACGGGGACGCAAGTGGGGTCACTTGCACCCACCGTATTTTAGATTCAACGAAAAAAAGTTTGGGTCTTATGTAATTTAAGCATATTAATTGTGGGTTGTTTAGAGTGGGGGACAAACTAAGAGACAAAACATAAAAGAGACAAAGCATGAAAGAGAGGAAGAGAAATCAGGTGTCTTTTCTCATTAGTATTTTCTCTTTAAATACAAGACAATGAGAGCTTGTGTAAGTACAAGTGGTAGTAAGGGAAAGAACAATTCCCACATGTGTCTAGTTTGAGAAAGGAGATAACATGCATCTTGACACATGTGATGTGTGGTCAGACACATTCCCACACATGTTACTACAACACTCCCCCTTGGATGACCACCATTACAAACTAACTGCTTTGTCAAAACCTTTCCGTAAAAACATCCGTTGATGAAAAACTGCTCAAAGGAGAAAAATACTTGAGCTTAAAATGGCGTCGCTTGTCGGGACTCTTCTCCTTTGTAGAACTGTGTCAGGAAAAATAATTCGCACAAAACCCGAACACTTGTAAGGAGAAGAATAGCCTCAACCGAAGTTGTATCTTTAGTGTTTTGTTGTCTCATTAAAAACCTTTTCGAGTAACAAAACCCAGTGGGAAAAAGTAACCTCGATGAAGGAAAAGAGTACAACACACTTTGATGTCATCAGTGCATCTTTGGATGCTCCCCCTAATGTCGACATCTCTCCATGATTTGCATTTATGGTATTATTGTTGTCTCATTAAAAACCTTTTCGAGTAACAAAACCCAGTGGGAAAAAGTAACCTCGGTGAAGGAAAAGAGTTCAACGTACCATTTGATGCTCCCCCTAATGCATGACAATTTCTTTAGTCTAATACAATCATGGGAGTGGACAATTCCTTTAGTCCGATGGAGTCACGGAAGTTCGGACAATTTCTTTAGTCCTATACTTCTCACATGTTTTTCAAATGTGGCCTTAGGTAATGACTTAGTAAATAAGTCTGCCACATTTTCGTCAGATTTTACTTTTATCGACTTGAATGTTTAGAAGACATTGTTGTTGCTGATTGTAGAAGAACTTCGGTGATATATGTTTCGTATTATCACCCTTGATATACCCTTGCTTCATTTGTTCGATGCAAGCTGCATTATCTTCATAAATGCAAGTTGGCTCTTCAGTGGCAGAACTCAAACCACATGTCCCTCGAATATGTGTAATGATAGACCTTAACCATATACACTCACGAACCGCCTCATGTAGGGCAATGATCTCGAGTGGTTCGTGGAGGTAGCCACAAGGGTTTGCTTGGTCGATCTCCAGATATCATTGTATTCCCGATAGTGAATACGTATCCAGTTTGTGATCGAACTTTGTGTGGGTCTCGAGAGGTACCCAAAGATCAGCAAAACCAACCAAAACATTATTTGGGGTTCCAGTATAAGGAGTCGCAATCACATTAGCATCTCTCCTTTCGTCTTCGTAGGGATAAAACAAACCCAAGTCAATGGTTCCCTTTAGGTATCTAAAGATATTCTTTATACCATTCCAATGACGTGCGTTGGCGCTGAGCTATATCTAGCTAACAAATTCACTGAGAATGAGATATCCGGTCGAGTACATTGTGCTAAGTACAATAATGCGCCTATTGCACTTAGATAGGGATATTAAGCTCCCAATACATCTTCGCCATCTTCCTTTGGACGAAATGGATCTTTATGTACATCTAAAGTTCGACCAACCATGGGAGTGCTAGCGGGGGTGCACTTTGTCCATATTAAATTGCCCGAGTATCTTATGGACATATGCAGATCGGTGGATTAATATTCCACAAGCTCGATGTTCTAGTTCAAGTCCTAGACACATTCGAAGTTTTTTCCCAAGATCTTTCATCTCAAATTCGGATTTCAAATAGCTTGCGGTTTCTCTTAGTTCATCAAGAGTACCTACTATGTTCATGTCGTCGACATAGACAGCTATAATAGCAAATCCGAACTTGTTTTCTTTATAAACACGCAGGGCACAATTCATTATTTGTATATCCCTTCCCAATCAAATAATCACTTAGACGGGTATACCATATCCGCCCGGATTGCTTTAATCCGTAAAGTGAGCGTTTCAATGAATTGCAAACGCACTCCGTGGTTTAGAGTTACTTGATTTGGGCAATGGAAGTCCATCCGGAACTTTCATGAATATCTCTCGTATCAAGATCCCCATAGAGATATGCGGTAACCACATCCATAAGTTGCATTTCAAGTCCTTTTGAAACAACTAAGTCGACTAAGTAACGTAAACGTTATGACGTCCATTACGGAGAGTACGTTTCTTCGTAATCAATCCTGTATGCGTTGTGAGAAACCTTGCGCCACAAGGCGAGCCTTATATCTCAAGACTTCGTTCTTCTCATTACGCTTTCGACAAATACCCATTTATGTCCTACGGGCTTTACACTGGTGGGGTTAGCACTACCGCACCAAATAATTGTCTTTTTGCCGGTGAATTTAATTCGAACGGATTGCATCTCTCCATTGAGGCCAATGCTCTCTTTTGGCATTCTCGCAATAGAGCGTGGTTCGATATCATCGTGCTCTATAATCTCTCGAGCAATCGTATATGCGAATATATCATCAATATGCGTGGAGGATCTTTCCATCAACACGTATGAACTTTCACAATCCATAGAGATTTCTTTGTTCTCTAGAATCAATTCAAACTTCGGGCGTCCCCGGTAATGATTCATGGACATAATCGTAATCGAGACAATCTCATGAGATGGATTATCTCGTATTGATGATATATGGATTGGTTTGTGCCTTACTCGCCCTTTTCTTCCTTGGCTGAGTATCGATCGAACCAAGTGGTCTCCCCCTCTTCCTTTTGGGGGCCACGGCCTCAGCTACACTTCCACCAAATGTAGCCTTGGTACCTATATTTATGGTACCTTTTCCCTTGTCGGAATTTCCAACCTTGCGCAGCACGTTTGCGCCTGGTATATGTGATCTCGTCACTTTAGCGATATCGATAAATGCATCGTGCATTGAATTTGCCACATTCTCAAGATCGATAATTCTTTTCACTTCACTTTCGCATTGTGGAGTGCGGGGATCAAGATGAGACAACGTGGGAACACACACACGACAATTCTGTCGTTCCCTTTGGAAGTCCTTTTCCATACCTCCCTAACGACGGGAAGGTTGTCTCATCAAAGTGACAATCCGCAAATCTAGCGGTAAAGAGATCGCTGTCAAAGGTTCTAAGTAGCGGATAATTGTTGGGGATTCGTATTCAACATAAATACCTACTCGTCTTTGTGGACCCATCTTAGTACGTTGTGGGGTCGTAATAGGCACGTATACGGCACAACCAAATATGCGTAAATGTGAAATATCAGGCTCATATCCATTTACCAACCGGTACGCATGAAAATGGTTGGCTAACAAAGTGGGTCTAAAGCGAATAAGTAATGCCGCATGCAATATGGCGTACCCCAGCAGTGAATAGGTAGGTTGGAACGCATAACCAATGCCCTAGCTATCATCTGTAACCTTTTGATGGTAGCTTCTGCGAGACCATTTTGAGTGTGTACATGGGGTACGGGATGCTCTATGTCAATTCCATTAGACATACAGAAATCATCAAATCCTTTGGATGTAAATTCTCCAAAGCATTATCAAGTCGATGGGAGACTTGATTGGATGATCCGGGGTGGTGAGCCCTTAGTCGTATAATTTGTGCTAGGAGCTTTGCAAATGCGGCATTTCTTGTGGACAACAATGCAACATGTGACCAACGGTTGAAGCATCAACCGAACCATAAAGTACCCGAATGGTCCGCATTCGGATGTATAGGTCCACAAATGTCACCTTGTATTCTTTGTAAAAATGGAATATTTTGTTTGGTATCTTTAGCATAGGATGGTCTCGATCCTGTCTTTGCTAGAGAACAAGCTTTGCGAGAATGAGCGATGTGCCTTCGATAAGGACAACGAAGAAGAATGGGATAGTGGGTGCGCTTCAATTACTTTGGAAGACGAAGGTTGCACTTCTCTTGCTTTAGAAGGCATAAAATGTGCATCATTTACTTTAGAATGCACATTGTTACTTTGCATTGTAACAATCTTTTGTCCCATTTTCTTTTCATTCGAAAGAACGGATGTCCGTGTGAGTTCTTCAAAACACGGATCATCATATCACGACACTGGGTGCCCTAGTCGATCGTGCCAAAGCTTATATAAGTCACCGCCAACAGTTCATCGTTGGCAACCACATGGGATTCGATAATCCTAATAGTGGTGATATACAATCCACTAGAGTGACTAATTAGTTTCTCTAAGATGCGCTTCCTTCCGCATTCACTAGAGGTCACATATATGTACTCAATTCCATTTTCACGGTGAGTTTCCAAGTGATAACCGTTTGCACGGATATCCTTGAAACTTAACAAAGTGCGGTGAGCTCTTGGTGCATATAGAGCTTCGTGACTTTAATCATTGTGCCGTTTGGCAACAAGAATTGAGCAAGTACCTCGCCTAATTATTACTTGCGATGATCCAATCATCGTAGTCACAGATGTATTATAAGGAGTAAAATCGACAAATAATTGTCTATTTCTTAGGATAGTGTGGGTGGTTGCACTATCAACTAGACATTCAATTTCTCCTGGAGACATTCCTACAAGTACATTAGGTAGGAATGTTACAAACAAAGAAAAACGAACAATTTATCTCACTTCCTTTAGAGAATTTTGTTCTACTAGAATGGCTTCCTTTCCATTCTAATTTACATGCTAAACAACAGATTATCATGAGCAAAGTAAAATTCTATAGAACATAATAGAAAATAAGTACTTATAGATAATCCATACACATAACATAAAGATGGTAAGAACATGTTCAAAGAATCGGTAACACCTACTCAAACTATTAAACAAACGATAGTCTAAGATAACATAAAAAAAACTTCAAAGCATCTAAAACTGACGAGTCTAGCAAGCCGTAAACTAAATTCTTAGGCCCAAGCAAAATCAGGCACATCCATTGTTGGGGCAAAGTTCTCATTGCCCAGAAGTCCGAAATTGTGAGGTTGACGTTAGGGGTTACATCATTTTCTTCCATATAGTTAGCCTCTTGTTCGAGAGTTTCCGGTACTTTTTGTAGCTCGCAGACTACATTGGCACTAGCCTTGCAATGCTTGTACCAATGTCCGGTAAATCCACACCTAAAACAAGGCGCACTTTCGTCTGCAGACCTTTTTGTTAGCGGGATTTTTAGGTGTTTTCTCGAACTTAGGATCACCACCTCGTATGGCCGGAAGTTCCTTCTGTGCCAAACATTAGAGTGAGCTTTACGTCCTCGACCTCGATTATGTCCCTTACGTCCTCTTCCACGAGAGGCATTATCTCCACGTGGGTATGGATCATGGGAATGTGAATCGAATTTCGAGCCCTCTTTCCTTTGGGGTTCTTTCCCTTATTGACCTTGCCATGGTTAGCTTCGGGAACTTTCTTTTCCCGACAGCTACGGCATTATTATTGACAAGAATCTCATTGTGCCTTTCGGCCACTTGCAATAAGTTTATCAACCTGCGAATGTGGTGATTCTTTTGTTGTCCACCTCTAAACGATCTTTGGTTCGCTAGTATCATGGATGAGGTGGGAAAGGTCGATAGGGTTTTCGAATCATTTCCTCATCCGTAAGTTTCTTTCCACGAAGTCCAGACGTGCTCGAATCAGTAGCATGTCTTTTTGGAAATCATTCACTTTTACATAATCGAAAGCGGATTTCATTCCTTTGGACAGAGTCAATAGTGGTAGCAAGGAATCATGAATGTTCCCAAAACGGCTATCTAGAGCATCCCATAGCTCTTTTGGCGTTTTCAAGTGATGATAACCCCAACGTAGGTTAGGATCGATATGCCTCTTAAGGAACATAAGAGCATGAGCTTTGTCTTTCTCGATTGCCGGAGAGCGTCGGCGAGATGGCTTGATAGTGGAAGTGTAGTCCTTTGCCACGAAGGTGGTTTCCACATCGATACCCAACGGTGGTACTCAAGTCCCGCTTGAGTCCAAAAGTTCGAATTACGGTCGAATTGGGTCCATCTACATAGACAAGATAAAGGACATTAATATGGTGCTCAAGTCCTTCGAGTCCATAACAAATCACGGTATCATTTTCCCATCACCAACTTTCTTTATGGTTTTGTGGGTAATACGGATATGTCATATAGTCAAATCTTTGATCATAACCTGATCCACAAAATTAATTAACCAACTTTCTTTATGGTTTTTAACAAGGGAACTCTGTTTGCAAACCAAATTTCTTTATGGTTTAAAAATTGCAAACAATTTGGTAACAAGGTTGACAAAATAGTCAACTAAAAATAGGTCTGTTAGAAAAAAAAATAAACTGCAGGCCCATTTATCATTTATATACGCATATAAAATTACTGGAATTTAAGTCGCAATTCGTTTGCCTATTTAGTAGCAAACAGTTTGCGGGATAAAATAAATTTTTGTTAATATTTGTGACATGCATGAGTAATATCAAACTAAGATATAATACTAAACATAAAGTATATGTCAAAAATTTAAATTATTTTTAGGAAGGTCTAAATAAAATGGTTTAACATATTAAAAAAAAATATGTATGGTAAATTATAACATTTGGTGGGGATAACATCATGGATGCATACATATATGATAAATATTTGATAAAAATAAAATACTAGGATACTCATGGCATAAAAGAAAAATTAACATACATACATATGCATCATGGGTATAATAAATTACACTTTTGTTTTTGAAACAAAATCAGTGAGGGTTTTTTTTTTCTTCTTTTTTCTTTCTTTTGAAAAGTAAAGCAAACTACACTTTTGTGTATCACATGATTTTAATTAATTAAACTATAGATAAAAATGCCACTTTCATGTTAGAACACAAGCATGTGATCATAAAGAAACAAATAAGCTATCACTATCAAGTTGAAAATCAACTAGTAAAAATGAAATGGATTATTTTCTTTTAACTTTTGGTGTAATTAAGATAAAGAGTATGAGATAATATTATCATGTCATGTGATAGATGAGACAAATATATCACTTTCAAAAAGAGTAAATAAATAATAATGGTTGAGATATACCTCCTTCTTTTGGAAAAATCCTACTTGTTTTAAGAATGGAGCCAACAATTTTTGTTTTTGTTTGTGAAGGATTAATGCTCAATTGGAAACAAAGAACAAGGTGCTGATAACGTGTTTAGAGTGGGGGACAAACTAAGATACAAAACATAAAAGAGACAAAGCATGAAAGAGAGGAAGAGAAATCAGGTGTCTTTTCTCATTAGTATTTTCTCTTTAAATACAAGACAATGAGAGCTTGTGTAAGTACAAGTGGTAGTAAGGGAAAGAACAATTCCCACATGTGTCTAGTTTGAGAAAGGAGATGACATGCATCTTGACACATGTGATGTGTGGTCAGACACATTCCCACACATGTTACTACAACATGGGTGCAAAAAATAAGGTAAAATTAATAATTTGCATAGTCACGGCTTCAAAATATAAAATCGCTTTATTCTTTTCTATCAGACAAATTCCCTTTAAAGAAAACTACAAAAGAAAAACCGGAAGATAATGGTGTGCAGGAATTCAAGTGCCGTAACCATTATCTTTGGGATAAAATACGAGATATTCAAGTTATTCAGGAATGCAATGTTGTTGTTTCCGGCTATTGACATCAATCTGCACAATTCCTTCCCCAATAGATGTGCCCATAATGAGATTTAGGCTGCTACCGTGAAAATGACACACATATATACTATATGAGCTTCCATATTGGTGATTTTTTTTTTTGGATGAATATCGGAACAAAATTTGTTCGACCCCGTAGCAAATAAGTCCCGGTTCCATCCCTGGAATTGGGATTAGATTTTTGAAGCAAAGGGACATTGTAACAGTAGTTGATTTGTTGTTTTATTTCAGAACAAAAGAGACAATTTTTAGGAACTCAGTATCACTCATTAGCAACTCTCTAGTTGGTAATCCATCTTTTACCGAAGCAAAGTCTACTAGAAGAATCCAATTTTATTTTAGGTTAAAAATTCTTAAATGAAATTGCACGAGGGTCAAGAGCATAACTCGGTGATATCCCATCAACTATAGTATTGAGGAAGTCAGGAGTTCAATCCCCGCCGTAAAGATTTGATTAGTTATAGGTTTAGCGATGTTGGGCCTGGCAGTGGAGCTAGCCCAATTAGCTGGGTTCGGATAGGGGCCTGGTCCGGCTATTACGTATAAAAAAACGAAATCGCATGACACGTGTACTTAACAGCAGTTATGGAGGGAACACTGAGATGGCCACTCAGGGTCAAAGCAACCCTTGATTTCAGTGGGAACATTTTCTATCCCCTCTTTCCCGGAAACATGATAACTTGCCTGCTCATTTGGCAACGGTGAAAAACCAGTTGGTGCTGGAAATTAGATGGTTCATCATACCAAGGGAAATTTTGGGACACGAAATGACAAAACTTGCAATAAGCAACGCTTTGCTTGAGTTTGTGTTATTCAAATCCTACTTTATTGTACGATAATTTATTCAAGAAATAAAAAATTCTCTACAAATACCAAATTCAAAGTTCCTTACAAATATTGCATAACTTGAAAGAAATGAATGTGAAAGTAAACTAATATGTCGCTGAATCTCCGTGAAATATGCCCTCCTTATATGACAGACCTATGTTCGTTGGAAATGAAAAAAGAAAATGTAATGAAAGGGGAGTTATTTTCATATTTGAAATTAATAGTTTTAGACTTCTAGTTTTTGAATTAAATGACATGATTAAAAGAAAGAAAAATGTTATAAAAGAGGTGCATTTACCGGTGCAAATTTATTTATATCCAAGAAATTGAGAATTAAAATGTCCATTGCTAATCTTTTTTCCTTTCATGTTCCACCTTCTTTGGTATGTGATGGTAGTCGAACTTCTTCCTACAAAACAAAATGATGAGTTTTGGAAGCAATATAAGCATTGCAGGAAATGTTTGGTAACTAAAATGTGATATAAATGCCTCCCGATAAAAATCACTGGAATGAAATTATTACCTGCAATCTTGTGATCTCCATGTTGGCTTATATGAACTCTTGTCGCTCAAAGATAAAGATTTGTAGTGTCTCCAATCATCGAGCACGAGATTTAAGTCATGGATTTTGGATTCCAAACCAAAACAACAATTTGCATGCATTGTGCAAACTTGGTTCATATCCTTACTTGGTTCAATGCAATTTCTTTTATAAATGGATCAGATAATTTGATTAATTTCACAAGTACAGCTTGGTCATGTTGATTAGGATACCTAATTCTTGAATCATACCAATACTTGTAGAACTGTTTTGTTCTATTGTTTGATTTCACGTATTTAAAGCCAGAATTTGGATTGTTAGCCAAGCTATAAGAGTCATTCAGGAGATAATTATCACAAGATATTTGGAGATCAGTGTCCTCGTAAAACCGGTTGAATGGTTCTCGAAACCACACTATGTCAGCATCCTGTGAAGATTAATTGAAAAAAATGGAAGCTAATTGTTATTGTGCATTATACTTGCACAAAAAATGAAGTGCATTTCGTGATATACAATCTTATACTGTATCAATGTTGAATAAGTTTTATAAAGTGCGTCTACATACCGTGAAAAGGAAGTTGTATCCCATTTCAAGAACACTTCCCTGAATACCAATCTTACTCCATACCATTTTCAAGTAATCCTCGCTCATAAAATATGCTTCCACGGTGAAATCGACTCCTTCCACGTTCAAAGCATAACAGTGAGGATGCAGTTGTAAGCAACGCTCGTACGCTTTTTGATCCAATGCAATGATCACCAAATGACTCAAAAGGTGTTTGGTGTTCTCTCCTATTTTGAAGCTCTCAAGAAACAAATCCAATATTGAGTTTGGAGCTGCCCATGCTTCATTCAATGTTGTTAAGATAACAGTTTTGTCTTCCATCGATGCGGCCTTCAGTACTCTCTCCAGTTTCAATTGCTCATTGTTCTGCAAAAGTTAGTAATCTTTATTCTCATCATTTTATTGTTCACTGAATTTCATTCATATTCCATCTTTATATCATAACAAGTTGCAAAAAAAAAAAAAAAAAAAACCCGTAGAGCTGTTTGGATCTCCGCATATCAAAAATGAAATAGAGACTTACTGACGGAGTCGGAGGGAAATCACTGGGATCATTATGACACGAGAGACGCGAAAACTGTAATGGATATGCATCATTGTAGAAGATTAGGCAAGGTACTGCAATGAGGGCGAATAAAATCACCAGTATAACAACTCGGCCGCATATGTGAACAGGACCAGGCAATATGACGGCGGCTTCTGAAGACTTGCCGCCCATGGATGCTGCTGTTCTTTGTTTCTGTTTAATCGGTTTCACTTGGTAACGTATCCAAACTAAAACTTGCAAAAAGTTGTACTAATGAGATTGAGTTGGAGATGAGGCTAGTCTTTTTATACTTTAAATCATTCTTATAAAGTCAAGATAGAGATTAACGAGTCGTAGAGTTCACTCTTCAATTTGGGTGACAAGGTGCACTTGAGGTCCTGACTCCTGAGGTTTGACTTTGCAAATGAATTTGTGGTCAGTAGAAAGTATATGACAAATTAAGAATGGACACGATTCAAAAGATGAATTAAGAAAATGAAAAGTCGGTAGTATCTTGTTAGTACATTAAAGTTGATCAGAAAGAGTCCAAGTCGTGGTTCAGGGAGAGCAAGTCAAAACAACTTCACGTGGTTATGTAAAGGTGAATTTAACTTGAATAGTCCAGTTAGTGTGATTCTTGTTACTCCATGGTTGAAGCAATGAACACATGTGTAATTCTTAAATACCCAAGGTGGAGTGGAGCCATGGTGAGGCAACTGTGGCCAGGTACTGCTACTTTGCACAATCAGCATCATGAGAAATCTTGAGACTTGAGAGAGATATCGACTCCGTCACTTCGCATTTTCATGATTGAGATCACGAATATAAATTATTTCTCTGATGGTTATGTGGTCAGTTTTATATCCGTTAAATGATTTGAGTATTAAAATTTGGTTCCATCAGTTTAACTAAACAATCACAACGGTAGTTTTCCGTGCATGAAAGTAGAACTTTGACATTTCTTTTGATTTATAAAAATAAGAAATGAAATCTTTATTCAATTTAAAAAAAATAAAAAATAGCTAGAAAAAGAATAAATAAGAAAATAGATGGGTTGGCGAAGTTTTTTTTTTTTTTCTTAATTCAAAAAAAGATATGATGACCGATCAAAAGATTAAGAAGAAAATGCAATTTACAGACATTTATGTGGTTAATGTGGGACAAATGGCGAAATAGAATGGAGATCAAGGTACTTTGCCGCATGATAGTTATCCTTATGGACTGCACGAACTCATTTAAAGTAAATCTGCAGAGTAACACTGATGCCAAAAAAGTCAACTCAACTAATTTCACTATAAGAATGGTTTACTTGTCTGAGATAATATGATTTAATGGCACTTGATGGAAAAATGGAAAAGAAAGAAAGAAAAGTTGTTGGGGTCGGGGAAGTATATTTCTAAATTTGTGAACCTAGTTTAAAGGCAGATTTTAATGTAAAGATTAGTTTTCATATATTAAAATCTATTTTTAGATTAACTAAAATGGTTACTAATCCTCTTAGTGAACCTATGAAACAGGATGTTGATTAAAAGGATGTATATCTAAATTTTTGTCATATCACCTGTATGCTAGGAGGTTAGGGTTGGAGAAAGAATGTAGAAAAAATGAATATGGAACCTACATGGATGAAGACCCTTGCTGCATGATAGTTATCCTTATGGACTGCACAAACTCATTTAAAGTAAATCTGCAAAGTAACATTGATGCCGGAAAAGTCAACTCTACTGATTTCACTACAAGAATGGTTTACTTTTCTGAGATAATACTCCCTCTATTTCAAAACAATAGGCTTGTTTGTGTGTAAATCAACAATATAAAACACAGTTTGTTTCTGAGTGGTGGCCAGGATTTATTCTGGGCAAAGATAAATCTATGGTCGTGGTTGTGCAGACCACACCCATTACCCGCACGTGTGTAAAGCATAGTTTGGCTAAGTTTGCCTGTGTTAGTGGCGGTTCAGATTTGTCCTCACAAAGATAAATCTACGGCTGGGGTTATTTTAAAACGTTTTCCAAGGAAAAAGTACAACCGGCTATTCCTTCTCCCGTGTGATATTTAGTAATAAAAAGATCTTGGGACTTCCTCTTTGCTCTCCAAAGAAAACTCAACTTTTCTCAATCTCCGTTGGGGATTCAAATGCTTTTGCAAAAGAAAAAAATAATTTGGGTCTAACCATCCATGTGTTCGTTGATCTTATTGAATTTTGATTCTTTATCGTATATGATCGTGATGCATAAGGTAAATTGTTGAAACCCTAATATTTTCTAAATTTCTATTCTTCTCATTGACTGAACTGCGTTTTGATTTCGAGTTCTGTTGCAGCCTTAATGTTCTAGAATTCATGAACAAAATGGTCTGTTGCAGGCTTTGATCTCGGATTCAATAACAAAGAAGATAAATAGAGTGGGTGATAAAAAATGAATTAATGAAGACAAGAGAGTCGCACGATTTGGGCTTTCCTTCATTGCAAAATATAACTTGAGAGATCACCTTATGGATTATAGAACCACCTTCTCTTTTAAGGTATAATTCATTCATTGTTTTCATGCGTGTTAGCAACTGAAAATTGCTGATTATATTTTTTTAAATTCTCTTTTAAGGTTTATTTTATTTTTATGCAAATATTTCAGGAGGGATACAGTTTCTGATATCCAATTGTGGAAGCAAAAAAACCTGTAGTCTCTTTGCCATCTTTAATTTTTGTAATTCAAGGTAATCCACAGACTTCAAGCAATGTATTGGTATAATAAGGCTACCAATACACATTCGGGGATAAATTGGAAGGTGCTGCATCGGAGGCACAATAAGGTAATTAACATCAATTTTTTTTTTTTTTTTTTTGGTGTGCATTTTACAAGGATTGCAGGGGAGCGTTTTGGTATGCCGAACACTTTTTTTTTTTTTTTCATTCGAGAGGACAAATAGCTGTACTAATAGTAGTTCTCTATAGGCAAACAACACGGATGGAGAATTTAGTGAACCAAGGTTTTGTTAGGAGTAATTAGTAAATTACCAATTCCAAAGTCTGAAAATCTAATGAAGAAATGTATTTGTTTCAGTAGTTGTATACAGATGGACGGCTAGGACTAATCTTCATCTTTGGACTTCTCCTTATTGCTTGAAGAGATCTTGGCGTTACTACATAGGTGCGAAAAACATCCAACAGCCTTGCAGATTGCATAAGAAAAGGTAAGTTTCGTTATTTATTAGTCACAAAATGTTAATGGCATTGCATTTGCTTATTAAAGGATGCTGGCTTTGTAAAAAAAAAATTCCGGACTTTATACATCATGTGTTAACTCGGCGAAACATACAATCTCATGTTTATGATTTAAATTATGTGGCAAATGATTTAAATTATATACTCCCTCCCACCCATTTGCCTGTTTTTTTTTTCCGATTGATTTGGGGAGTCATAAATGAGATTTTTGTGTTCTGATGGATGGGGTGTAACTGCAGTAAGATTTGCAGAAGCTTGGTACTCTAAATTCCAGTTACCCCTTGAATTAGCATTCAGGTATTAGTCTAATTCTATTTCTCAATATTTTTCGCAAATTTGTTTGTTGTATGTATTATATTTTCCTCATTAAATTTCATCCTTGATTTCCCTTTACTAGCGCTGCTCGCAATTCTGCATTTGTTAAAAATTGGAATATGTACGTGACTCTACTGATTAAAGACATAATTGAGAACCAGTTGAATCTGTCATCTATTGATAAGTTTCTCCACACATCAAGCAATGTATTGGTATAATAAGGCTACCTAATCGGTTGTACTTAATCCAATATGGTACTCCCTCGGTTCCATAAAAAAAGATACTACACTTTTTCAAATTGGCCTATTTTTAGGCTAAAATGAAAAAGTGATAGTACCTCTTTTTTAGGAATGAGGTAGTATATGTTAACCTATATTCTATATGTGCAACTGGCAGGCAAACACTCACTATTTCTGGCCTGGCATCAATGTTTGGCAGTTCTTATTATCACTGTCCGTTTCAGTTCCATGTTGGAATTTTGTTTCTGATTTCGGTAACTTGGTTGGCTAGCATATGACCAAGTATTCCGGTCAAATAGTTCATTTCGGTTACGTCTTGATTTTTTTTTTGTCAAGCTTACTTGGGTTGGCTAGCATGTGGCTTAGTGTACGAAACGACATTCAGTGGACTGCACTACATGCTTAGGGGTCTCTCTGAATATAGTAAAGCCATGTCTGAAAGAGGAATGACGACGATATTAAGAACTACTCACTTGGTGACGGTAGTTGCATAAACGTAGTTGATGATGGCAGTTGATACGTAAAAATTGGTTAATGTTGCACTGCCTGCACTTGGTGTTCGGGAATTTTCTTAGATCTGCTCTTCAATCCTATATATGTAATTTAGTATTTCATTTAATTGGTTATCGACTGCTGATATTAGAAATAACATATCATGGTTTTTAAAGTCGGATGTCAAAGATTTACATGGACGTTTCCATATGTGCGATATTTGTAGGGTATTTTTTGATTTAAAATAATGCATATATGTGAAGTTATGAACGATAAAAAGAAAACAAGAAATAAAAGATTCAATCACTTGGTCAAACCATTCCACAAATAAGTTCTTTGAGGCGAAGGTCTTACACTCAGCGCATGCTCTAAATTGTTTAAGCCAATAACCATTTTTACCGTTTTCCTTGGAAGAATTAACAACACGAGCACCTAGCCCGTATTTCCCACCAACTTAAAAGATACTTTGGGATAACATATGGCAGAAGCTTTCCCCTTATAAAACTGTCGTCGGCTCTTTTTGGATGCTAGGGTGTTATTTTGTTTGCAGTGGACGGATTGATGGGAAATTTAGACCAGGTATTCCATTTGTTTTTAACCATATGATAAACACTTGATAGATTACCAAAGCTAATTCACATGCTTCTAACAAATACACAGCTAATTCATGCCCGTGCCGTTACGGCACGGGTTAAGCCCTAGTTTGTACATAAACGAGCATATTATTTTGAAACAAAGAGAGTATGATTTAAGGGTCCTCTTATCTTGTATTACGAGGTAACATTTTACATAGGGATTAGTAGTTTTTATCGGAATTTTTGAACCTAGTTTAAAGGTAAATTTTAATGTAAAGATTATTTTTCATATATTAAAATCTATTTTTTGATTAACTAATAAAATGATTACTAATCCTCTTAGTAAACCTATGAAACAAGATGTTGATTAAGAGGATGTATATCTAATTTTTTTGTCATATCACTTTTATGCTAGGAGGTTAGGGTTGGAGAAAGAATGTAGAAAAAATGAATATGGAACCCACGTGGATGAAGACCTTTTTTTACATAAACATTCCATTCGCGAAGCTCTTATTGTTTCATACACGTCTACTTATTCAACTAGAAGTAGCATACTAGTAAACATGACAAAAATAATTAATAAGGCACGTAATAAGCTCAACAGCTAAGTGCATCAAACCCAATACCTGATGCAACATTTCATATTCTACACGGATTCCTTGTTGTGGTTGTAATCTTTTTCCTATATGGGTTGGTATCAGCCCCGCTAATAATGGTACTATTTTATTTTATAAATCATAACAAATACAATGATCCTGTAAGTTGTAATAATGCAGACAAACATGAATCATATGACAGTTATTGAATCTTGAGGGAAAATAAAAACCAACTATCGATAGTACTAACACGAGTACGTAAATCACCCATGCATTCTTATTCTTTTTTCGAGAAAAATCTTAAATTGAGTTAAAAGCTTACATTCATTAAAGTGATGTAAATTAACGAACAAATGAGGATAAGAAGTTAAATGTTGGCAACTATTGGATTTCAATTACATATCAAGGTACTCAAGGAGTAACCTTCAAAATATTATTGTTCAAAGACCACCTAAACAGAAATAATGATTCGACCAAAATTTCTTCTAACACTTTTGTAGATATTTGCAGTTCCTCTCATTCCATATTGTCCACCATATTATAAATTATAGGGGACTCCACAACTGTTTAATGATTTGGTGTACTCTTTTTTCACGATCATTCCCAGACATTGCTTTTAACTGAGTCTGAGAAAACCCAGTGCATATTAATTGCTATCTAGAAAATAATGCAATTAATAATTTTGAGATTCTTGTTCAGAGGTACACATGAGACATAAGCTTCACTGAAATCTGCCAGTTCTGAGAAGGACATATAGAGTAGGATATCCGATTATGATAGAGAGTCCAAACCAAAAAAAAAAAACTTTTAAAAAGACTTTTGGATTTTAAGCCTGCTTATTTGAGAAAACTAGAATACCATTCACATGTGATGAAGCATAACAGTTTGCAACTGAGAAGTCATACTCAAATTGTCATTTCCTGCAATCATCATAGTCTCATCTGATGAAGGAGTTACATCCTCTTGATACCTGCAGCAACTCATCATCGATATCATCCAATTCTTGCTTATTCAATCTTCTACTGAAATTGAAATTCCAAGCACCATTGACATCATATCATCAACAGTAGCTTGTTTAGTTCTTGAATTTTTTATAGATTTTTGGAAATTTGTCTTCCAAAGTTTCTTGGCCAACCCATTTGTCATTTCAGAACTCTATTTTCTTGTCTTTCTTGATAATCAGATTAAAGTTATCTTGAAAAATTGTTTAACTTTTAGGATTCCAGACCAAAGACTAAAATCCATAGGCATATAACTTAATATGAGAAAAAAAAAATTATTTACAATGCCACTTCTCGATTTAGGAAGTGCAACTTTTCCCCAAGCCACCCAACTCTTATTTTTTTGCTAATTTCTCTAGAGCCTCGCCCATATGAAATTACACATTATTCTTTCAATTTCCTTTATCACAACCGAAGGCATCTTAAACATAAACATGTAATAAATTAGCAAGCTTGCCACACATTATTAGTCGTGATTAGTCTCTGACTTTTTGAAAGGTACCTCCTCCTCCTCCAAGTACTACATAGATTTTTATAACATTTTTGAAACACTACATCCAAAAAGGTTTGCATTTTGATTTTTTTACAAAGACTCGCTATTAATATAACCAAATATTACTATCATGGTACTTGCCTGATGCTAAAGTTATAAATATGCCAATTTTGGGACTTGCAAGTTGCAACCGGTTTTAAGCGAATGCATACATGTTACATTTCGAATGAGAACCATCAAGTGGATTGATAATTCTCATTCTCCCCTCCTTGGAAGAGGTAGGGGTTCGATCCCTGAACCTTGTACTTGTTAGTAGTATTTAGGGGCCACAAATAACTCTGTACTAACCCACCAAAAAAATAAAAAAACACTTTAAGTCACGTTTTTTTAAACTCATAGATTTGCTAGTTACAAAGCTACTATCCTCTTACCAAGAAAATATGCTCTCTCCAAGTCTCCATCATATTAGTATTTGCATAAGTTTTTAGGAAAATATGAAAAATAATTACCCTTTTTTTTTTTTTTAGCCCCAACTTACAAGTGAAAAAGCGTGGGTCTAACAACCACACCCAATATTTCGTTCAACAATCTGTATGGACTAACTCCAATATAATTCCAAGAGAATCAATAATACAATCAGACTCAATCAAGGAAATATATCTAAGAATTATATCTTTGTTTCCCAATGTAATCAGCAAATCAAACAGATAAGAATCCATGAGCCTGATTATTATGAGAAACAACTTGAACGGTATCGAAGACCAATGTTCAAGTGTCAATTAATTTTAATCAACAACCGAAGGTCGGATTTACCAATTGATTGAACTACGCACAACCTGTGATATTTCAATCATATAAACAAATATAATGCGAAAAAGAAATAACACAGACACCAGAAGTTTGTTAACGAGGAAACCACAAATGCAGAAAAACCTCGGGATCTAGTCCATATTTGAACACCACACTGTATTAAGCCGCTACATACACTAGCCTTCTACAAGTTAACTGCAGACTGGAATGTAGTTGATCCCTAACCAAGTCTCACACCGATTAAGGTACAGTCGCGTTCCTTATGCCTCTGATTCCCAACAAGACTCTACGCACTTGATTCCCTTAGCTAATCTCACCCAAAACTAAGAGTTTCTACGACCAAAAGTCGAAGACTTTATAAACAAATCTGTCTCCCACAGAAAATTATATTCTGATAGATAAATTTGTCTCCCACAAAAATACCTATGAAGTTTTTTTTCTCTCTTTTGATTAATCAAGGTGAACAGGAACCAATTGATAATCCGGTCTTATATTCCCAAAGAACAACCTAGAAATATCAATCACCTCACAATAACTTAACTATATGGTAGTAGAACAAGTTATTGTGGAATCAAAAGAATGAGACGAAGAGCTTTGTGATTACTTTTTATATATTACCTATCGGAGATAAATCTCGAGCAAATCTTAGAGAAGATAGTACTCAATACAATACAACAAGTAAGATCAGAACACGCAACTACAGAGAAAATAATTGGGTCTGTCTTCAAAATCTCAATGAAGTCTTCAAGTCGTTAACCTATAATGGTTTTAGGAAAAACCTAGGTTAAAGGAGAATCGACTCTAGTACGCAACTAGCATCACACCGAAGTGTGAGGATTAGTTTTTCCAGTTGCTAGAGTTCTCCCTTATATAGTCTTCAAATCAGGGTTTGATAGCTTAGAAACAAAGTAATCAATATTTACCGTCAGATGAAAACCTGATTTAAGATTCAAGCAAAGTTTTCTTAAAACCAAAGCAATATCTCTCCACTGTTAGATGGTCTTAGCTTGTTACACACAAATGAAATATACCTTCATTTAGATATGGGTAACCGTACCTAAACGTGTATATTGAGTTGGCTCAATAACAATTAACCGAAGTTAGCCATATGAACACCTTTATATTAACCACATTCATCTAACACTTCTAGATCAAATGATAATCAAATGAATCTAAAGATTACAAAGTACTTATTCAAATGATAATCAAATGAATCTAATGAATCGTGTATATTGGATTTGATTCATGATTATACAAAGTACTTATTCAATAATCAATTCATGAACATTAAGCCACGGTTTGCAAAGATTACATTCCTTATTTTATAAATATATTTGTTCATTAGTATGAAATCATACTTAATCGATTTTAAAAATTAAACCAACTCAGTTTGCAAACGGGTATGCAAACTTAAGTTCCGGACTTTGGTCTTTTCCGACATTTCGCAAACCGGTATGCATACTGTCGTACTGGACTAACTCAGGTGAAACCGTACGCGTGCTAGTATGCATACTTGGTTCCTGGACTTTAACATTAAAACTGTTCGCATACTGGTATGCAAACTTGGTTCCCGGACCTGAATCATACCACAACAGTTTGCATACTGGTATGCATACTGTGCTATATTTAAATAATGGTTAATTGTTCTAAAGTCCCATTTCAATCATTGAAACATCCTTAGAAGACGACAATAGCTGTCTCACACAAACTATTAGCTTATAAGTAATTTTCAAGTGATCGAATGATCAAAACGAAACATTCCGAGTCTACATCAAATGACTGTCTCACATAAATCATGTAATATGTTTCAAGGCAACTTTCACATGATCATCTTTTGACTTATTATTTAGTTTCCAACAAAAAAATTGTTTCCAACCAAACTCGTTAAGAATAATGATGAACGTAGCTAAAGCAAAAATATTTCCAACACATATTTCGAGAAATATATAAACGAGTTAACCTCAGCTCGAAATATCAAATGTGTATAATGTAAAAGTCTATATAGCGATACGACTTTGTCTCATTAGGAGATAAAATAGATAGACTTCTGAGTGATAGATAAGTTTTAGTCTCCATATACCTTTTGTTGATGAAGTTCTTCCAAGCTCTCCTCAGTAGATCTTTGTCTTCAATGGATGAACGCCGTGAAGCCTAAATCTCAACTACACATTCTATCCTAATCCGAGACATAGCTATAATTAGACTAGAAATCAAGACTTGTGGTTTTGATCACCTAAACTTGACAAACGAGCTTGAGATAGCAACGCTTGCGAGTTCGACCGAGCAGCGCTCTAACAAAAAGTGCCTTTAAAGTTAAAACCACATCGAAGCATAGGATCATCTCCAACCAAATCTTAAAAACATCCTAAATTTTAGGCCGTATATGACTCGTTATGGTTTTTGTGTTTTGATAAAAAACAGAAAATGTTGAAGCTTGGACAACTAACATTGGCTAGATTTGGGACAATCAATCCAGACCTTTGATCATTCCTATATCCACTCCATTACCAATCCCAACGTTAGAGTCGTTCCCCTCTTTATCATTCAGATTGTGCCACGTCTTGTCCCAAATCTGGACCAGCCCCTGTTGTCAAGGCTGTAGAAACAAACCCACATCATAAAATAAAATAAAAGATTAAGGATGTACTATACAGTACCTATCTTCTAGTTTTTGAGATTTTTAATGTAAAACATTCTTATCATCGTTACTTGCCGTCATTTAGATCTGACAGAAATCACTTGATTCATCTATATAGGACTCAATATGTTTGTTTTTTTAAGTTAGATCTGACTCAAGCGATTCAAAAATGTGTGAGTCAGTGGCTTGATCCCATGAGTCAAGGGTATTTTTCTACCTGACTCAAACGGGTCTGAATCAAGAGTTAGATCCGAGTCAAATGCAAACAAACATGGGTCGTAAGGTACTTACTTTTATAAATCAATGGATCAAAAGATTCCCAAATAGTTACTCCCTCCGTCCCATTATTAATTGACCTATTTAGTTTTAGATTTTGTCCGATAATAGATGACCTATATCACTAAACAATGAGATATTTTTAAAATTGTCCTTTTAACCAATTACTTTCAGTATGGGAAATATACATAATTTGATAAGCATGTTTATATTCGTTACATAAGTGTTTTAAAATGTTTTTCAATGGTATGAAGTTTGCGAACATCCATGGTGTAGTTTGAGAAATAAATCATTTTAAAATTTTACTAGTTATTATCCGGAATAATTGTAAGAAATATTTTAAAGTACTCTTTTCTTGTGTAAATTTGAACTGATTATTCTAAATAATAGTGGGATGGAGGAAGCATTATTCTAAATTATTCTACACGTCTACGTACAAGTAGAAAGCTAAAGCTTCACAAATAAGGCGTAGGCAACAAAGTTGGCACAGACTTCTTTTTTTCTATTTTCATGACACCAGAAAAAAGAACTCATTTTTCCTTGAAAAACTTTAACTTTCCTTCTTTCACAACTTTTATTACTCTAGAAATTAAACGATGAATTTATTCCAGAAAGTCAACCATGAATTCGATGAAACTCTTGAGATTATCGTTAATAGTTGTTTTAATCTCTGGGTTTGCTGCAATCTTCATCTGCATCACTGGCTCTTCCTCTTTCTGTAAGTCTTTTTTTCCTGGCGAGATTGGGGTATACTCAAACTAATTGGGGTATACCCAATAAGACAAAATCTGGTCATTATGAAGTAAAACCAAGCCACCCCTTAACCTTGTATTTTCAAAATGGCAAAATTGCCCTCGTTTAATTAACACTAAAATTATGATTAGATTAATTAATTGAGTTTAGATTAAAATTTTGAAATTATGAATTCAGTAGATTAACCTTTTGATCCGTCATATGAGTTCGATTCGATCTAAAAATTTTGGTTTTGAAAATGCATAAAGCCGGCAAGGTCTGGTTTGAATAATCTTCCGACCAAACATACGCCGGAAGGTTCAACTTTGAATAAGTTGCCGAGCTCTACTCCGCCGGCAGTTTCAACTTTGAATAAACTGCCGACCATATATCCGCCGGAATGGTCCTAGGATGAAGAACACGCCGACTATCTTGGACAGCAATCTTAAGGCCGGCATGTAAATATTTCCTACCCTTCCGGCTATATTAATCTCGGCATGCAAACAAAATACAACCTTGCCGGCTGACATAATATGGAAGATGTAATTTACTTTATTCATTCAATTTTGGTTACTACATTGATTGAAACATAAAACCTAATCCTTGTCGACGGAAAAACGAATGCACTTAGCATGTGCATCAAGCCTTTGAACCCCTAGGCGACCCTATTGGACGAGTTATAGTCTCGTGAGGGTTTACATAGAGGTCTACCCACAAAACCTATACTAAAACTTCTAAAGCCATCAATCTTCCTCCTCCGAAGACGATACACCCTCCATCATCTCAGGGGCATACTCCGGGATTTTGGATTCCATGAATTGATAGCTTGCATCGAATGCGAATGCTTCCCCCTTTTCCTCCAAGTAGCGCGCTTGGCGACTTCATGCTACAAAAACAAAACACAAACTTACATTTGTTAGTGGTGTTTAAGTTGGAAGATCAAACAACATGGATCACGTAAAATAAACCACAAAAATACTTACAAATTGTTCAATGGACAAGTTAAAGTGGGGAGCGTTGAAAATTGGTTTTTGGATAGCTAAATAGGAAAGTATCGCATTTTCAATAACTATGTGCCTATTGTGCACTTGTTGAACACTTCTTGAGTTAGGATTCCCACACTCTTGGCTAAAAGTGTTGTGAACCCTAGCCCAAAAGGTTGTGGAATCCACCCTTACGGAGGACTCGCCTTGAACTCTAGTCTCCGCATACCAAGCTTTGGTGATTGCCAAATCTTCATTAGAATCAAATGAAGCCATTTCTTGTGTGTAGAGAGCTATTGGGTGAGTTAGATGGAGTGTGTGATGATATGAGCTTTGGAGAGTATATGCAAATAGTTGTGTGTTGTTTTGTGGAGATAAGTAGTGCATTTATAGGATGGTGCCCAAATTTGGCCGTTATAGTGTCCAAGTACAAGTGAATCAATGCAATTGTACTTGCAAAAATTTGAATTTTGAACACCCCGGCAGGGTCGTAAATTTGCTACAATGCCGGGGGTCCCAAAACGGCCGGAAATGTATGGGTTCATTAGCATGCCGCAGCAAAAATACCGCCGGCATTTTCTGTTTTGTTTCCCTCCCACCTTACATGATTCTAGGCATCGAAGAATGGTTTTTTTTCAATATATGGCCGGCAAGGTCTCTATTTTAGTACCCTTAGGCTACACGAACGCGGCTTAGTAGGAATGGTATTACCTTGCCGGCCCTGGTAACTACACAGTTTTTTGTTGACAGGGCCGGCAGTCATTTCACAACCTTGCCGGCCCTGGTAATTCCCCAATTTTGTTGACAGTAGGCAATTTGTCATTTCACAACCTTGCCGCCCTGGGGACAGCCGACAGGGTAGCTTAAAAAAAAATCATGCCGGCAAATGTATTGACACTTTATACAGCTAAACAAACCATTCATTCATCCAACATTTTTTGTCCAAAATACGAAACATGTCCCATAAAACGTAAAAAAACATTTGTCCACACCATTAACTTAAACATTTGTCCACCACAACATAAAAAAATGAACTAGGAAAGAATTCATTGGCCACGACCACGAGCACGACCACGACCACGGCCCCGTTTAGGAACACTACCTTCACCACCACGACCACCGCCGCTACCTTCACCACCACGACCACTGCCGATACCTTCACCACCGTGAGCACTACGAGTCCTCTTTTTATCAGCCTTTGTCTTGGCTTGTGCATCCTTAATAGCTTTTTCTTCCACCTTTACTTGAGCTTGAAGTTGCTTGAACAATAGATGGGCATCCTCATTGTCAACATTGCAAGCATAGTCAATGTGCTTGCTTTGCACAGTTCTCCTCTATCTTTCGCGCAACATAAAACCCCGACAAAGGTCTTCAACTCGATCCTTCTATATTCAATTAAATAATAAACAATTAATAGAATGATTCGGTAATGCAATCAATCTTAAAATAGTAAGAGCAACTCTAAAATACTTACAAATATCTTAAGCATTGTTGTTGGGTCTTTCGATTCCATCTTCTTCTTACGAGCCAGTTCTTGGTAGTCATTGGCCTAATCACGGTAGAGGGAGCCCAACCCAAGTACCACGCCATGTATTTCTCAAGTAGCTTCATGACCGGTGGTCACCTCGTCCAAACTACTCACATCGATGTTACGGCCCGTCTTTTGTCCCAATTTTCTTGAGTTGGCGCTGGATCGTAAGAGACGTTAATAGTTTTTGGGAGGTGGTGCAGTTATCCCGGTTCACGGTAAAGAACGGTTCTTCATCGAAATGAGGTTCTTCTTGGACGTAACCCAATTGTCGCATTACCCGATGTGGATCGTACATTGAAAATCCTTCAAACACGATCATCAAGGGTCCATAGTATAATGCAACAACTTCATTTCTCCTTGGGATTAAACCTTGATTTCTATCCTCCGATACGGATCAAATATCACCTCTTCCGTGATCAAATTGTCGATGGCGGCTCTGAGTTTCATAAGATTTTGCGGCATTTCCTTATCCTGAGTACCCTTAAAACTGTACCTTTGAGCTCTTGGCAAATGTAACGGAACACTGTTATCCACTTTGATGTAAGAGTTGTCTTTGAACAAAGAAGGAAAGCGTTCATATATCCAAACCTTTGCAAAAAGAAAAAAAAGTTTAGTAAGAACCCCGATCTTTCGAGATTTGCAAATATAAATGTTTTAAACAATAAAATTACCGGAAGAGACATGTGTTTCCGTTAACTTGCTTAGTGAGTGCCCTAGAAGATTTTGTCAACTCATTATTCAAGAAGGCAACCACCATGATACCCCAAGAATACCCACGCATCTCATGTAAGGGATCCAATAGTTGCAAGTAATCGGCCTCGACTTGGTTTCCGAATCGTCGGGGAAGATACATCTCGCCTGTGGTGTATAGCAAATAAGCGCCGCGGTAGCATTGATTCGCACCGGGTGCACCATTCCTTCACTATCAAGGATTTCCCGAGTCTTCCATAGTTTTTCCCTCAACTTCTTCACATTAAACTTCTTAATTAGTCGACCATCCTTCTTGTCAAGAACATCATCCGTCCGAACTCGACTCCAACCGAACAGTTTCTTGCTCAATTCGTAAATCTTCTCGAAAGAAATGGCATTATCGAATCCCTCGGTGACTGCTTTTCCATCAACCTCGAGGCCTAGAATTTGTTGAGCATCATCGGGAGTTATCGCCATCTCACCGAATGGGAATAACATAGTATCGGTCTCTCCATAGAACCGCTCACAGAATACTGAGAGATGGTAACTCTATCATGATTAATATTCGAACTCTCCACCGCAGGCAACAACCCGAGTTCCTCACAATCACTTTCACCTCCTCACATTCCAAGCCAAGATTCCAAGTATGCGTCGTCGAACACGAAGCTTGGCGCCTCATGAGACGGATGGCATGCTTGTGATCCTAAATAAAAAAAAAAAAAAAGTCAAGATTAATACAAACACTTTATGCAAATTTAATTAGGATTACTAACGATAGTATTATGGACCGTACATGCCCATGAGTCTTTGTATCCAAAAAGAACATCTCCACCATCTCTTTGGGGTCCCTTTTGGAGGCTCACCTTCTTTCAGGTGCAACCATCAAGTGTTTGGAAGGCATGTGAGAATCAGCCGGTTTAGTGATCACCCTCTTCTTCGTTCGGTTGAAGTTGAAGCCGAAGCTTCGGTGGCTTGAACTTGGCTAGAGTTTGTTCTCCTTCTCCATCTCCTTCTCCATCTTCTTCTTGTTCCTCTTCCTCTTCAACAATTTCATCTTCGATGATATTCTTACCTTTATCTCCATTACCATCATCATCATCACCATCATCATTACCTCCTCCGACCTCATGCATGTCTTGATCACCACCATCATCATCATCATCATGGTTACCTCCTCCAAGAATTAGGATTGGTTTCATCAACATCATCATCATCACCTCTTCTACCAGATGGAATTGATTGGTCTTCATCTGGAGTCTCGTCCGAATCATTGGGTTCGGATAATGGTTCTAAGACCTTTGTCGTTAGGGCACAACATACACCCCTCGATGTTTTGAAGACAATAGTTTATCACCAACACGAGGAGGGTTTGAAGGAGGACTAAGAGATGCTTTGAGAGCTGCTTTCTTCTTTGCCATTCGCAATCCGAACAAGAACAATTCGGGAAAAAACATTACATGCCGGCGAGTTAGATATATTCAACATATCCGTGAGAACAATAGAGTAAGGTTGACCAAAAGATGAGTGCCGGCTAAACAACGCCGGCATTGTATCATCAAAATAGCCTTCCGGCGCACAAAAAAACAAGAAATTTTAACTATACAGGTCGGCAAGGTCCATTACACATACATTTCCGGCTGACAAAACTCCGGCATGTTTTTATATAACTACCCTTCCGGGTTTAAAAACTCTAGGCATCGGGGAAACATTCAATGAAGTAGCGGAAGGGTAAAAAACAAAAACTTGCCCGGCTTCATTAAAAGATAATGACGCGGCAATGTATACAATTGAATAACCGCCGGCCTCGCTAGTAGCGATTTACGAAACCATAAAGCCGGCAAGTTCTTCAACCTTATACCCTTAGGCCGGACCTAACTATGAAATCCCGGAAAGGTCGATAACCAAAAACCTTGCCGGCGCCGTAACTACCAATTCACAAATTCGAATTTTCTGACCTAATTTGACATGCAAACATGAAATTGAAGTACTAGAGTGAGTTTAAGTGTTCTCTTACTTTCTTAAGCGCACCATTTCACGTGTTTCAGCGGGTTCAATTGCTTCTTCTTCAACCGTTTTTCTCTTCACTTTCTTAGCAACCAAATTTGCAATTCCGTGGTTATACTCATTGGGTTTTCGATTAGATTGTTTCATACGAGTTGCCTCCTTCCGTGGTGGATCCATTGATGAAGATTAATCGGAGTTTTCGAATCGACGATTTTAACGAATTGATCGACGAGTTTTGGTGGTGGTGGGGTGATGGAGCCGGTAAGGTAAGGTTGTGGAGGAGAAGAAGAAGAGAAGAAGATATAATGAAGAAAGAAAACTGATTTTGGTAGTAATTAGAGTTATAATGAAAAAGGGTAATTTTGTAACTTTACCCATTGACCTCCCCCTTTGCCCTTAAAAAAGAGTCCCTATAAAATTGGGTATACCCCAATTAGTTTGAGTATACCCCAATCTCGCCAGGCTTTTTTTTTCCTTCTTCTTTTTCTTTTTAAACCCCTGTTAAACCTCTGTTCTAGAACCTAATTTCACTGATTCTCACTAATGAATGAGTTTCCTGTTCAGAAATTTTCTTAAAAGTTAATCTGATTTGATGCCATTTTCTACTCTGATTTGATTGGAATCTTGATGTACAGCCGATAGGATTAGTCTTTCTGAGGAAGATTTGAATGCGTTGAAATCATTAAAGAATGATTTCCAGAAGTGTGTGGTGAGTTTCAAGGGAAGAACCCATTTACTCAATTTTGAATTTCTGATTCTTAAAATTTTGAAATCCAAGTGAAATTGGTTTCTTTTTTATGTGCAGAGGGCCAATGGGTTAGGTTTACAAGCTTCAAGTGGAAGAGTTTATTGTAATGTTACAATTGATTTTCCTAAAGATACTATTCGGAAATGGGTTAGTTATTTTCCTCTCAAATTATCAAAATCTTGTGATTTTTGTATTGCATTTGGGCATTGTGAAGGATTTGGTGTTGGAGGGTAGGTGTCTAGGGAGGAGGATCATGTTATGGGAATGTTTTTGGTGCTTGTGGAGGACTAGGAGGTGGTGGTGTTGGTGCTGCGGGTGGTGGTGGACTAGGAGAGGGTGCTCGTGGAGGTAGAGGCTTAGGTGTTGGAACTGAGTAGGGAGAGGTCTTGTTGGTGGGCATGAATAGATAATGTAGTAGATTAAGGTGTCGAAGTGTGACAAGCACTAGATAACCTTAAAATTTTTTTAGATTAGCTTAATATAGATTATTTAGAAAAATGATTTGTAATAAGATCATCATACTCCTTTTTAACAGCTCCACTTGAAATCCAATATGTCAACAGAAGGATCCCTACACTGGAAAACTTGAAGGGCTATCACATGAGTTTGATCTTTGTGAAGCCTTAGCTACATGGGAACAGGTAAGGTTCTTGTTCGCATCTTATTTCAACTCATGGATGGAATATTTTAGATAATGCTCCCTATTTATATCGACATCTACCAAGATGTTTGTTACGAGTTTAAGAAATGGGTGTGGTTGGTAGTATCGATGGAGATTAGCAAATGATGCGTTTTCTTTTTTATTGTTTGTGGTGGAAATTACTCAGGTACGGAATAGCACCACGATATTGACTAAAGAGTTTATGGACTCCTTGCCAAAGGGATGGGAAGAGTATGCACGGACAAGAATTAATAAGAGCAAAGAGTAAGTTAATCGTTCTGCAACATAGATAACGTTTTGCAAATTAACGTAATTTGTTCGCAAAATGCATGTAAGAATGATGATCACTTCAGAGTTTCTACCATCTGGAACCTGTATGACAATAGTTATGTGAACCTTGCGAGAGTCTAAAACTAGTAACACCTAACGTATTTGAAAACCCTTTCTAAAGCAATTATATGTAAATGTAGTTGACACTCACCTACCACGTTTTTGTTTTGAAATTGCAGCCACAAATATAAGAATATGACTCTCTGCAAGGAGAAACTTTCTCTTGTACTTCCTGAAAGGCCACCATTTGTTCCACGTCAGATTGGTCGATGTGCTGTAGTAGGCAATTCAGGAGATCTTCTGAAAACAAAGTTCGGGAAGGAGATAGATGGTTACGATGCAGTAATAAGAAAATGGTGCACCATTTCAGGTATTTCTGTCTATCTTGGATGAATTGGCACTATATATTTTGTTCTTCATTTAGCAATTACTTTCATACTGCAGAACTATACAGAGTATGTAGGTAAAAAGAGTACCTTCCGCCTTCTTAATCGAGGGTCTGCCAAAGCACTCGATAAAGTTGTGAAGCTAGATGGTAGGAGCACGACTCACTTCTTTTAACGCTTACTTAACTTTCTAGAAGAAACATGCTAAGTGTTTATATTCTGCAGAGTCTGGGAGGGAGGTCTTGATCGTTAAAACCACAATGCATGACACTATGAGCAAGATGATCCGGGTGTGTATTTCATTCATCCCTTACATTTGCACATTAACATAGTTGCATTGGTTAGTCCTCTGTGAAGGATATATGTTTTGCGAAGTAATGCCTTTACCAATTTGTTTTTGGAAGTTCAAACACTTCTTTACTTATGGACTTGGTTAGTAATTCTGGTAGTGCCAATTCCTATCATCAATAGGATATAGAGAATTCGAAGTCTTTCTGATGGAAGGTCGGTTTGAATTGTCATTTTAGAACTGCGTGATTACTATTTTTCTCCAGTTGATTATCTTAAAACTAGGGTAAAAGTTGAATAAATACTTGCATCAAGGAACTTCTATTGTTTTAAAAGTTTGATGGTGTCTTATCTGCAGGAAATCCCAATAGACAATCCCGTGTATCTCATGTTAGGAGCATCATTTGGTTCCGCTGCAAAAGGAACAGGACTCAAGGCTCTGGAATTTGCGTTATCTATTTGTGACTCTGTTGATATGTATGGTTTTACAGTTGACCCAGGTTATACAGAATGGTAAAGAACCCCACCACCATATCTAAAAATGCTAATGTACGACTTATAAATGAAGGACATTTCGTTAGTTTTGCTTAAGCTTTTTGATGATATCATTGATAATTTGGATGATTGCAAATTTCGTCTCATTTCAGGACAAGATACTTCTCAGAATCTCGAAAAGGGCATAGTCCTCTTCACGGTACGGCGTACTACCAGATGATGGAATGTTTAGGAGTAAGTACTAACAGAAACTTCTTATTTCCATTCTTAAGTCTCCGCTAATGCTTTCCACTACAGGATCTACTCATTTAGACCCATCTGATGGATTTGTCCGTCTCCCTTCCTCACTCTATGCACCAGAACTTCTTCCTATTCTACCTTTGCATGAATAGATTTCTCTCGTTTTTTATCATTTCTAAAATGAGATCTGATTAAAACTCTTTTGCTTCTTCTCTGCAGCTTGTCAAGATTCATTCTCCAATGCGAGCAGACCGTAACCATGAACTGAAGTGCTTACCAAGCCGAAGTACAATTAATGCTGCGAGATTCGCTGCTGAGAAAATCTTGAGGTGATTATGGAGTTATCTCTTTGTTTATTTTTCTTCCTGTTTACCGCAACCTATCCCATTGTAGTGAAAGCATAGACCAAACAAATATTTGTTACTTTGCAAGCAAATAGACCAAACACAATCATGTCAGTAATTCTTCGTGTTCTGTCAGAGTTGATTCAACACCTTTAAATTACACACCGAATCATGTTTTTGCTATATAGTGAAGACTTTTTTTCGTGCATGTTGAGCAGTAGAATAGGAGCAGGGAGGGACGACCCACTGAGATCATGTTCAATCATCAAGAAACAAGACAAGGGTATGATCATGCCGATTCCCGGTATAAAAAAGGCTGCTGAAGAACACCTAAACTACGTAAAAGGTGCAACCATGTACCCTTTGGAGAAGAGTCTTGGACATGGGACACTCTGCACAGTTTCTTGAAAGTTTAAATTGGAACGGTTTTTTGGGGACCAGCCTTTTTTTGAGGGGACCATTGTTTTATAAGGCCCCCTACCCTACAATGTTAAGGGATGTCCTAAAAATCATAAGATTACCAATTTGTCCCTTACCCTAATTAAAATTATCCCTAACCTAATAATCTAAAACAAAACCTAAAACTAAAAAACCAAAACCAAAAAACAGTTTCTATCAAAACTGTTCTCCCTATTCGCTTCTCTTCTTCCCCAAATACAACATCGTCTTCATCGACTCCATCGATTAATCGTCGATTCAAAAAAATTTCATCGTCGATTAATCAATCGACTATAACAATGGTTCTTGAAAACAAACCAAAAGACTTCAAGGAGAAGGTCCTCGATTGGGACATCTAGCAAATCAGCCGAGCGATTTTCAGATTCAAAAAGAAGTTGAACAACCAAGTGAAGCCATAATCCGGTATAATAGACGGTTGCCGAAGCCTGATTCTGCCATGGGACCGATTCGCAGGTATTTTGCAACAAACCCATTGCTTTTAATTTGATTTTGATTCGTTTAAATGAATAGAAATCATCAAAATAGATTTCAAATGGCAGTTACAGTGCATAGTTCGGTTAGGTCGAGTTTCAAAAAAACTCAATTTTGTTAACCGAACTTCCTGAAAGGAAGAACACGAAGAACAGTTCGGTTCTCTAGGTATCAAAACTAGGTAACCGAACTTGAAGTTCGGTTAGATCGCAAAGAAGCAAAAAAAAATTTTCTAACCGAACTTAGATTTTTTTAAAACAATTTTTTTAACATGTAACCGAACTCCGCTATTTTTGCCTGCTAATATGAGTTTTTATGTAACCGAACTGTCATATTGAGTTCGGTTTGTTCGCATAAAAATCTAACATTAGAAAGTAACCGAACTTTACTAGGAAAAAAATAATGTAACCGAACTCTTTAGAAAAAAACTTGACAAACCGAACTCTTGATAGTTGCAAACATGTTGAGTTCGGTTTGTTAAAAAATGATGACAAACCGAACTCTTCATTAACATTTACCAATGTTGAGTTCGGTTTGTTCTCAAAAATATTTGTTAACCGAACTATACTATGGTCCCCAAAATTATAGTTGGACTATTTTGTTTAAGCTAATATCTTTTGTTTTCTTGATTAGTGGAAGAGGCAAAAAACCAAACAAACCTTTCTTTGGAAGATCTAAGAACTCCCACCCCTCGAGGCAAAGTACATTGTGATGCGGTCACCGTGGAACCAAAAATGCTAAGTATAGAGGTGGGTCATTACCGGATGTTGTGATCCAAGATGGTGTTAATAGAGATAATGTTGACAACGTAATCCAACAAGTTAATGAAGAGATTGTGGAAGCGATGGGCAATGAAGAGATCGTGGAAGCGATGGGCAATGAAGAACAACATCAAGGTGGAGAAGGTGAACCAGTGAAAGAGGAGGAAATGAGGGTGCCAATGATGGTGAACCAGTGAAGGAGGGGGAAATGAGGGTGACAAAGATGGTGGTGAACCAAATGAGGGTGACAAAGATGAGGAAGATGGAGATAAGGATGATGATGAATCGGAGGAGGAGTTGGATGAAGAGGAAGTTGATGAGGAAGAGGCACAAGTAGAAACAAGTGCAAAAGAAACCTAGAAAGACGCCTAACAAGCCTTGTGCTAGATATTCTTACATTCCCGATGACAATTTGTGTTTGTCTCCAAAGAATCCAACTTATGGTACTCCGAGAGATGGAGGGAGTTATTGATGGGCTACAAAAACTCATGGGCTGCCAAGATCTTTGCGACAAAGGTATGGTTCAATCTTAACCATCAAGATTTCTCGGTCATCTTCTTTTATTTGAACTTATATTTTGACATATATTGTTCTTTTCTATATATTAGTATATAAGATAGTTTGTTGCTTTTGTAGGATCATACTAATGCTTTGTTCGTGTTTTGAAACGTCAAAAGAACAAGATATGGAATATAGAAAATGAGTGTGATGAGGTGCGCTTGGCGGTATTTGATTGTGTACTATGGAACGGATACAACATGCGCACCAAAAATTTGATCTTTATCCTTTATTCTTGCATTTGCCGAGAGGTCTTATCCAGAGACGGATACCTTTCATCTACCTTTTGGTGAGATGGCAATTACTCCGGATGATTGTTTTAGAATCACAAACCCTACCAATAACGGGAACAAGTGTTCGAGATGGCTACGATCCTTCGATGAGTTTTGAACTTCTTGAAAAGCTATGCGAAAGGTGTCTAGGATGGAGCGATAAAAGGCACAATGTGAGTTTAGACGAGCTAACAAAGAGCTTTGACGAAGGTGATGAGTATAATGAGTTCGAGGCAGACCGCACGTACAAGAAGAAGTTGAAAAAGATCAAGCTCAAGACCTTGTTTGATGAGTTTTCGGGGACGAAAGATTTGGTTGCTCGAGGAAAGTTGGTGATGTGAGAGGAGAAGATTAAGCACCATGTGACCGCTTATTTGTTATATCAACTAGGAACCATTTTCTTCCCCGACGATTCGAGTCACGTGGTAAATGCTCATTACCTCCAGCTATTGGACCCCTTGGATGAGGTGAACAACTCTTTGTTGGGGCATTGCGGTGCTTTCATTCGTTCAAGAGGAACTCGGAAAAGCTTCGAGGCTTAAGAGTCTATATTTTGGAGGCTTATACACCCTTGTTCGGTACCAGTTAAATTATCGTTTGTGTGTTTCAATATATAAGTGAATGAATGTGTATTGTTACTAATCATATTGCGAATGTATTATTTGTTGCCTCTTCTTATAGGTTTGGGTGTACGACCACTTCCCTAAACTTCAATTGTCTCATGCTCACACTCCTTGGCCTTATGGGAAGCCTACAGCTGGTAAATATGAATTTTTGAATTCACAGGAAAAGAATAAGAAAAAAAAGGTGTTGGAGTTGAGGGAGAAATTGGATACGTTAACAGTGGAAGATGTGGTTTTCCATCCTTACACCATTCCATCAGATGAAGACGAGGAGGATGTTGAGGTTATTGATTTCTCACCTGTTGCGGGGTATAATGGACCGTTGTTTCATCCTGGAGGTTGTATTCCTCCCTTTTCCACAGTATTCCTAGACCTTTTCTTAGAATCTTCTTGATACTTCGCCGCGGTATGCTCATGCCCACAAGGGTCTCTAGTAAAAGGGGTCATTTCACTTTTCCTCTTACCCAACACCTTTGCATATTCTCTTATTTGTTTTTTTGTTTCTTTGGTGATTGGCCTACCTTTGGCCTTGCCTTTTTTCGGTTCGTGCACATTCTCCGAAGTGTGTGGATAAACAATTGGCCGCATGTCATCCCAAAAGATTTGCTTTTCAAGTTTGTTCATGTTCCGGTACATCTCGATAACGATTCTTCCCATCACATTGTCACCAAACTCTTCTCCGACATCGCCCTTTGGAGGAGGGACAAAACTTAATTGTTGCCAATATGGATCTATATCGCTTAGAGGGATTATGCCATGTTCATACTTAACTATCATATGGCGACAAGGGAGTCCCATAGACTTCATCATGTTGCAAACACACACCTCGTCCGGCTTGGTTCCCCATATGTCAATCAAATGAACCTCTACCATTAACCTCTTAATGCAAGCACGCGAAACATTATAATGAAGTCCCTTAAACAACCGAAGGTCCGCCATATTCGTGATGTTACCACCTTTGTCCACAATCTTTTTGTACTTCATGATGCGGCTTTTTTGAAACTTCCCTTTAATTCTATCAATCTCACGGTTGAAGTAATTCTCCATTGCATTAAACACAATCACAAAATTATCGACACATCCAAAAAGATTTTTCTTCAACCGGTGGTGAGCCGATTCTACCAAACTTGTCGCTTGATTCCCAAAGTGTTTATGGTGGTTGGTAAATGCATAAACGAAGCGCTCTTTGTGCGGTTCCAACCATTGCTTAACCACATACGTTACAATATCCTCGGGATATTCGGGGCTAGACCAATGTTCGATAAATGCCGTAAGATTTAGATTATACTCTTCTTCGGTGAGAGACCAAGTCAATGACTCCCATTCACCAGAGAAAGCAACCCATTTAGCGTGATTTATAGTGTATTGTATATCGAATTCCTCTTTTGCAGTCGCTTGTTCATCTTCCGGTAGCTTACTAATCTCTTCAAATGCTTTCCTCTTTGGTGGACAAATTTGAGGCTTGCACCTATTCATCACATTACACCAAATATGGAACGTACAAAGCATATTATGTGCTAATGGGAAGACTCTCTCTATTGCGTTCATTAATGCTACATCGTTGTCCGTCACTATAACCGCGGGCATATCATCATCTCGGTATATGGCCTTCACTTGTTGTAGCGCCCAAGTGTAACTTGGTTCTTGCTCATCTTCTAGAAAACAAAAAGCAACGGTAAACGGTGACTTCGTCGAGGTACGACCAACAATATTCAACAATGGCATCTCGTATTTGTTAGTCTTGTAAGTGCAATCCATTATAAGAACTTGATGGACGGATTGAGCCAATTGAACACTCTTCGGATGCGCAATGAAGAGATGCGTTATTTGATCTTCCGGACCCACCTTCTTTTGAACCGCGTAGCCTTTCTCTTTAGCTACCAAAAACAATTGTTGCATCACTTTTCTATCCTTCCATTCAATCCTTTTAATTGTCTCAATTGCATTGTAAATGGTCGTCAAAGATGATACATTATCCTTGTTATCATCCTTTAGTAAGCGAAGCATGTTAAGTGGTGAAATTCCCATTCTCCTAAATTTAGCTATTTTCTCCATTTCTTGAGGAGTGAGCCGAGCGGCCATTGCATGTCCTTCAAGATCATCCGGACGAGGGTGGTTATGATGGCCTACCACCTTATCCATAGATAGAACCCATCCATTCTTTTTTTTTTTTTTTTGCACTTACTAAATACTAGCTTGAACGGACATTTAGTTTTATTTGAGCATTTTGTGTTCTTCCTCGTCGTCTTTCCTTTATACACATAACCCTTGTTCTTGTGACTAACATTGGGATCTCCACTTCTCTCACAAACCATTTCAAAACGAGTTTGGCTTTCTTTTCCATTCAAAACTAATACGCACATGGCTTTCTTGGCATGTTCTCTAGCCCAATTCTTCGCATCAATAGTTTCATCAAAAACCAAATCATTGACATAGTGATTAGATGTATCTTCAAACAGCATGCCAACCGGAGAAGGTTGATTATCCATTGGTATAGGTTGACATTCAATCTACAAGAAAAGGAACAACATCAATTGCAATCAGAAATAAGTTCGGTTACAATATTATTTTATCGGGCTAACCGAACTCATAGTTCGGTTGGTCAAGCAAGTTGACAACTAACCGAACTTTACGTACACTAAATCAAAAGTTTATTGTACGTAAGTTCGGTTAGGTAGTGGGTTGGTATGAAGTTTGCGAACTAACCGAACTCATGGACCCTAAAGTTCGGTTATATGATAATTTTATCGGTATAACCGAACTCATAGTTCGGTTTGTCAAGCAAGTTGGGGGCTAACCGAACTTTACGTACACTAATTCAATATTTTATTGTACGTAAGTTCGGTTAGGTAGTGGGTTTGTATGAAGTTTGCGAACCAACCGAACTTATGGACCCTAAGTTCGGTTATATTATTATTTTTTTCGGAAAACCGAACTCTGAGTTCGGTTTGACAGCCAAGTTCACAACTAACCGAACTTTACGTACACTAAATCAAAATTTTATTGTACGTAAGTTCGGTTAGATTAAGGGTTGGTATGAAGTTTGCAAACCAACCGAACTTTATACACTAATGTGAAATATTATTTTACGTTAGTTCGGTTAGTTATTGGTTGTGAACTAACCGAACTCATAGACCCTTAAGTTCGGTTACATTTCGAGCAAACCGAACATAGCACTGTAATCCTATTTATAGAGTTCGGTTACTACTCCGTTAACCGAACTACAAAAAACCTCCATTAATGGAGAGTTCGGTAACCTGCGTGTTTAGAAAAAGTAACCGAACTACACTTTCAGATGAGTTCGGTTACATGTTCTTCACACAAGGTAACCGAACAAGCACAAATCTACTCTAATTCACATTTTTTTGAAAATTTGGACCAATTCAACCAACATTACCTAAGTTTAGAGCATACCTGGGTACCCCAATATTCTTCCTCCGGTTGTGGTTGGTAAAATCCATCGTTTTCACCATCTTGAAATTGGCTTTGGGAAGAATACATTCACCATCTAAGAAATTATCCATATCCAGGATCATTGTGAAGATTGACATATACTCTAGGAGATGAAGGAGATGTAGATTCAGATGAGCTATCATCAATTGAATCATCACTTGAGTAGTCTAGATTAGTGAACTCAAAATTTTTTTTATTTTCCATGGTTTTGTTCTTCAACTTCTCAAACTTCTCTCTCTCAATAATTCTACTTCTTTTTTAAAAATCTGATTTTTTAAATCTCAAATCTTTATTCAAAATAATTTCACTAATCACACTAACTAATCATTAACCAAATATAATCAGAGGGTAGTTTTGGTATTAATATAAATATTTAGATAAGGGGTGACCTAGAATTACTTCTAATGTCTTACCCAAAATAAAACAATGGTCCCCCAAAAAAAAGGCTGGTCCCCAAAAAACCGTTCCTTCTTTGTAATCTATTCCTATTATAAAGCCAACTATGCTTACTGTTCATGAACAGTAAAATGAGGCTGCAATTTTTGAATTCCCAGAATTGCCCCCATATTATTTGCACATCAATAATGTCTTATAAATAAAAAAGGAGGGTATAATAGTAATTTAAGTATTTAAATTAAATAGATAAATAATGAGTTACATGTCCTAGTGTGCAGACAATATGCACACTGCTTTTATGAGCAGGAAATATGCACACTGATTTCTGTACATAATTTTATAATTTTCTTCATATTTTATAGTGTGCAGGCAATATGCACACGGATTTTTGTAAATAATTTTTTAAATTTTCTTCATATTTTATAGTGTGCAGGCAACATGCACACTAATTTTATGTGCAGGCAATATGCACACCGGTTATTTTGTTAATCCTACTTCCTATAATATTTCAGGGTCACTAGAATAATTTGCATTTTATTAAATAACCATGGATCAAGAGAGTAAAACCCATAATTTCTAGGGTCATAAGAATAAATTACTCTAATGCAGATGCAAGGCAATAATATCTTGTAGTAAATGCAAAGAGATTTTTCTTTTTTCCTATAGTAATTAATTTATGCATCATCATATCTTCAGGTAGTAGTGTCTTGCATTTTCAAAGTAAAAAAAGATTGAATGGGCAAACTTAGAATTGGGGAAGTTTCTAGCCGAGCTAATTTTACTCACTGTTCGTCAAAAGGTGTATGGTTCATACTTTACAATTACAAATATGACTCCATCAACAAGAAATAGTAAAAATAATTCTACTAATAATTTTAACATTTTCCTAATCACCATAGTACTTCTTCCAGTATCAACATCAATCATCTTCATCATGGCCATAACGAGGCGTGACGGATTCATTCTCGGACATGGGGGCAATCAGATTGATTACAAGCGACTGCAGACTGTCTTATATTATGCAAATATGGCTATAGATAAATACAATGAGAACGCGGAAACAAAAATAACATTACATCGGATTATCCGTGCAGAAGTTGTCACTCCGGTTTGAGAAAATTTTTGATGGGGGCGTTTTTGGATGGAGGCATGGGGACAAATAAGACGTTGACATGTGTCCTCCATATTAATTGTTTTCACAAATCTTGTTTCCAAAAATACCAAACATAAAATATAAATAATTATGATAAGCAATATTTTCTCCAAAAATACATTTCTTTTATATTTTTGGTAACAAAATTTGTTAGAAGCAATTAATTGGAAATACACATGTCAACGTCTTATTTGTCCCCCATGCCCCCATCCAAAAACGCCCCCATCAAAAAATTTCTCCTCCGGTTTGGTATGATGAAGAATATAATCTTATTTTGGTAGCCTACAACAGCAACCAGACTTTTACTAACCTCTCCTCTATTATTCCTCCTCGTTCTAACACATATGATGTTAACCTTTACGTGGGTATGTCAACAGGTTTGCACATGAAGCGTCCTGTGGATGTCAAGTTCAAGCAAATCAATCTGTTTTCTTATATATTTTTGTTCCTCAGTGGTGGTTTCCGAAACTAGATTTGGAACGCGTAATTGGGGGATATGGAAACTAATTGGGGGATATGAATTACTTCCCCCAACCAAAGGTGGCTGTTAAGGGGTGTTTTTTGGGGGCGAAAATACTAAAACACCCTTAGATTAATTAAAAACATTATGAAAAGACTGTTATGCCCTTTCCCCTAAAACATAAAATCAAATAACCAATTCATATATCCCCCAATTCGGCCAGATCGGCATAGGGTTAGGTTTAGGAAAAAAAAAAATTTCTTCATCTTCTTCCTCATCGTTCATCCTTCGTCGACGATTAATCGTTGAATCAAAAATTTCTTCGTCGATTAACATAACATAACCATGCCTCCAAGAACCAAATCGAAAGCAAAACCGAGAACCAAATCGGCTGCCGAACAAACACATGAGCGAAGAATCGAGACCATTGCTGAACAACTAGAAGAGGACGCAACAACGTACCCGGATGATCAAACACTCATGGCTTCTCTGAGAAGGTAAGTGATTTTTGAACTCATTTATGATTGTTTTACTCGATTTGTAGCCATGGGTTTAGGTTAGAATCGCCCACAATAGTTTGAAACCCGATGAGTTACAGTGAAAACCGGCATTGGATCTTGGTTTGAATACCAAGCCGGTTTAGATACCGGCATAAAATTTGGCTCGAATACCATATCGGTTTGCATTCCTGAAATCGAATTTTTATACCGGCATAGAATTTGGGTCGAATACCATACCGGTTTGCATTCCTGAAATCGAATGTTTTATACCGGCATAGAATTTGGGTCGATTACCATACCGGTTTGCAACTAAAAACACACAGGAACTTAATTAGATGTACCGGCATTATATCTAGGTTTCGTGAATGCCGGTATTTTAAAACCGGCATATGTTAGTTCAGTTCGTCAATGCCGGTATTACACTTAAAACATACAGGAACATCACTGAAATGGTGCTTAATACCGGCACCTAATTTAGTTTCCAGACAATGCCGGTCAACGATACCGGCATGCTCGATATTTATGGTGTGATGCCGGTTCATGTTACCGGTATTGGTTTGTTTAGGAATTGGTATGCCGGTTCCTAAACAGCCATGCCTTTTCTAATGTTTGTTTATGTTATAGGTCAAGAGCCAAAGAAGCGAAGAAAGATAAAGGTCCTATCCTCACTAAGAGAAGGAGGAAGGACGGTCTTGATACTCCTCAGTCCCTGCCTCCACGGGGGAAAGACGCGGGTCGCAAGAAACGTTTGGGGTTTCAAACAAGAGGATCAATTTGGGAGAGTGGTGGTGAACGTAGTGCACTTGCAATCCATGAAGGTACTGGAACACATGAGGACGATGAGCGTGATGGAGTGGAAAGTGAGGAGGAAGATGATGAGGTTCCCCCAAGTCAATTAGCAAGCCAAAGCGAAGTTGGTGGGACTAGTCAACAACCCACACAAGGCAAGGACAAGGGCATCCGAAAACAGAAAGTTAAAGGTTGTCACCTTCCTCACCTTGATGACATGTTACCCGACCGCGATGATGGTAAAATTTGGGGTCAAGCTCCTGAACCGAAAGTACTCTTTGGATACAAGCACTCTTGGGCTCGTACTATCTTTCAAACTTATGTAAGCATTTTTTTTTTGTGCATGTGCGTTGTTTTATCTTTTACATCATCTCTTAATCGTATTATCTCATATTTGTAGGATCATACTAAGGCTGTGCGTGTTTGCCGAAACCAAGCCGCGGCTCATTGGGATTTGTCGTCGGAGCATGAAGATGTCCAAACATTAGTAAAGAACTTTGGTCAGTATTCTTTGGTTGAAAATTACGTGAATCCAGATACTGTGACCGTCAATTGCTTCGTCGAAAGGTACCATGGTGAAACTGATACAATGCACTTCCCGTTTGGTGAGATGACCTTGATTCCTGAAGATGCTCATGACATTCTAGGCTTGAATGTTATTGGAAAATCAATTTCAGAAGGAGTAGAGTCTTGGGACCTAGAATGGTCGAAGTTGCACGATTTGACCAAAAAGCTGTTTGGTTGGGACTTCAAAACTTCTTCGGATAGCTTTTATGTATCATCGAACGGAAGTAAGACGAAGACATTCAAGCTGACGATGCTTAAGAAGATGTTTGAAAAAACAAAGTCTAGAAGCTTGGTGGATGGATGGGACCCTGCACAGATTCGGTTTACAGCCGCCGCGTACCTGTTATACATCTTGGGCACTAGGGCATTCCCTGACACTAATGGCAACAGGGTAAGTGCAAACTTTCTCCAGTACCTTGACCCGTTGGAAGGTGTCTGTGGCTATTCTTGGGGCACCGCGGTCATGGCACATTTGATGGCGGAGATGAGAAGGGCTTCATTGGCTAAAACAAACCAATTTGTCGGGAATTTCACTCTACCTGTGTACAAATTTCCTTAATCTATTGTTCACATGTATTTTTTTTACTTATGTTCACATGTATATTGTTCACATTGGATTAGGTGTGGTGTTATGAACACTTCCCAACCTTATTCAAGGACTGCCCATTCTTGAAGATCAAAGACCTTCCTGAACCCGATACCCCTAGAGCTCAGAGGTTTGAGTTTAACAGTAATCCGAAGCCCGGTAACAAAGGTCGAGTCATCCAAATGAGATTGGCTCTGGATGCTATGATGGTGGAAGACGTTGTGTTCGACACTTATAAGGAGATTAGAGGATACCGTCAAATTCCAGGAGATGTTGCATTTTACCATGGGCCGTTGTACCACCCAAAAGGATACATCATGGCCGATCCATGCCGTGTGATGCGCCAACATGGATTTAAGCAATTATCCCGTTTTTGGTCGACCTCTGAGTATAATTATCTTCTTTACTTTTCTCGGTGCAATTCAACTCCCAACAAGTTGCATGTAGTGTATGATCCAGAACCGGAACCAACACATTGGAGTGATAGAGCGCCCCGTCGTTTGGTTGATATTAGTAAGTGGGAGGTTGCAGAAAATGGTTATGACGCTGATGAAAGCTACATGATAGATTACCTGGAATGGTCACATCCTTACGTCATGCGCCATCCCTCCGTCGAAGCTCCACACCAAGAAAACCCTCCTGCTGAAATTCCTCCACCTCCACAACCTACGATGGCCCACCTTCTTAAGACTTTAGGAATGGTGGTAAGTTTTCTTAATTGCTTATATTCATTAAATGTAAAAATAATCATATATTAACATATATACTGATTATGTGTTTGATGTATTAATCTAGCGACGTCGGCTTGGGAAGGTAACGAAGATGTTAGGTTGTAGGCATAATGATGGGGTGGTGCTATCTCTTCCGAAATCAAGGAACTTGAGGAAAAGCTTCAAAGAATTGAAGAAACCCACCCTACAGTCAAAGCTATGTATGGGGAAACAAGGAAGGCGTAGACAAAAAAAAACAAAAGACTAATTTAGTTTGAGAGAATTGATGACAAATAGTGATGGTTAACTATTTAAGACTTTGGTTACGTCAAGATTTGTTAAAATGTTCTTTGGTTCTTTGGTTTATGTTGAACATGTTAAGATTTGTAGTTTGAAAGTTAAAATGTTAGGCATAGCATAGGTCGTTTTAGAAATACATGTACACATAACGGCATATACATAATGCTCAAAACATTTGGTGGAACCTAGTCCCGGCATAGCAACTTTTATGCCTAGGAACAATCGTGTTAAATTTTTTGGTTCTCGAAATTGACATGTACCGGCATTGTTACGTTTGCTAAGTTGATGCCCGGTATTGCAAATGTCCAAATACTCTTAAGTATGTGATAGAAAACCGGCATTGTAATATTCAATTTGACAATGCCGGTATTGCAAATGTCCAAATACTCTTACAGAGTTGAATGAAAACCGGCATCGTTGTTGTGATTTCCACAATGCCGGCAATTTGATTAATTCATTTCAAAAAACTTTTATTTCGGTCTTGAGTAATCGACTACATTGGATTAGAAAATTGCGCTTAGTTAGACATAATCTATTTCCATCCCTTTTCAACAATTGCGGAGCCTTTGAGCATTTCCCTAATCTGTTCAAAGACATCTTCCGGAATGGGGGTGTCAAGGATCATCCTCATTGGCTCTTCTTCTTTTTCAACTTATTCTTTTCCCTTCATATAACACCCATCACACCCATCGATAGGCTTACAATGGACCTTGTGGTTTCTCTTGACTCGCTAGTTCAACCGCTTTGTCAAACCATTGAAACTCATCGCACTTTGGGTGATTCAAACACCTCGAAACATTCTTCCATTCTCAAAGCATCATCGGTTTTGCAATCCAAAAACGGCGTGTCCCATCACAGCTTCTACACTTTGAATAAATAAATGGACAGTCCATGGCCAGGTGAGAAGGTGACTTGCAAATTTGACACTTGCAATGATGATTCTGTAAGAAAAAATTGTATTAGTTTTCCGTCATAATATTGAAGAGCATGTTGTTAGGAAATCTACTTACTTTGCAAATAGACGTAGATGATGAATCCCCCATTCTTTGAGCCGTGCTTGCTTACTTGAGAGAATGTTTTTTTTAATTTGGTGCTTGGTTTGTGTAGTTTTTGGCAAAGGAATGGGTGATGTTATATAGAAATAATGCTCCAACGGTCATATTTTTCAAAAAACTAGCCGTTTTTTTTGAAATTTTCCAATTCCGGCATAGATTTTACTAAACAAAGAATGCCGGTATTGTATGCATATATGGGTAGTTTCCTGTAAAGATTTTACGCATTACCGGCATACTCGTGTTATACAGTATTGTGCCGGAACACAATACCGGTATAGTTAGAGTTCCTCCTAGAATGCCGGTTCTGAACATTGAATGCCTAACGGCTAGTTTGCATAAACCATACGCTCGAAGACATTAGTTCCGGCGTGGGATCTAAGTTACTTAGAGTGCCGTCACTACAGTGAAAAAGATCCGTTATCTCCACATCTATTTAAAGGAATGGATACACCCATTGCGGTTGATACCGCACAGATATATCTCCAATGGATTACCAATCACCAGCTGACAAGTTCATCAATTCCCTCGACAAAGAAAAAAATATGAAGAAAATATTGTCAACTCCAACGGGAAATCAATCATCAACCACGACCAACTCCGTTGCCACAATACTAGAAAAACTAAGAAGGAAGGAAGAAACCACCAAGTCAATTGCCGCAATGGAAGAAGAGATAATCAAGAGGAAAAGAGAAGAAGAAGAGGAAGCAAAGCTTGAACGTTATCGTCAAAAAATAGATAAGATAAAAGCGGAAGCTGAGGAAGAGGTTAAACGTCAAAAAGAAGCTAAGATAGAAGCAGATGTTGAGGAGGAAACAGAGTGGATTAGAAATTACTACATAGTATTGGATTTGCCGGAGGATCAACGCCCTTCAGATGTTTTTTGGGGCCTTGTAATGACTGGTTCTTACAAGCATAACCAGCTTGACGGTAAGAAACGCAGAATTGAATACGCTCATCAAATAGTACGCATTCGAACAACTGCACTCATCAAATCATGTCTCAAATACAACGAATTTCTTGCAAGATACAATGGTGATAGGTATGAAGCTCAGGATGCATATACGAAGTGGAGAAAAGAGCCTTTTAGGCATTTCGAAGCAGCTTTACTTGTTCAAGCTCGTTCCAATAAATCATTAAATTGTAATACCGGCATCATTGGTATGTAATTATCTATGCCGGATTTGGTGTTATTATATATAATTGAAGCACCAACGGTCTTATTTTTCAAAAAACTAGCCATTTTATTTGAAATTAACAAGTACCGGCGTAGTAGCAATTATACATGTAATGCCGGTATTGGTTGCCGGCGCGGAACCATGTTGTTACAAAATGCCGGTATAAGTTACATATTTGGGATAATCTCTGATAAGAAATTAACTTGTACCGGCGCCATATGACACATTAACTACAATGCCGGAATTTATGTAATTTCAAAAAAACTAGCCGTTGAGGTTTTCCTCTATATAAAGAGAGCTAATACTTGAACCCAAATGCCCAAAATTCGTGTGTTCTTATATATCTCCTTGAGAATCTTAACTTAGGAAACCCTAAACCCTAGAATAGTCATCTATAAATAGCTTATTATAGAACCTAATCCCACATACAACAAATGGCATCGTTTGACTCCGAGGAAGATTTAGCAATCACCCAAGCATGGTACGCCGAAACTCGTCCTTCAACTATAGATAGCAGCACGCGGGATTCCATGTGGTTGAAGATTTTTAGGAAGTTTGTTCACGATTACGGTAACCCGAAAGGAAGAACTGCTCAACAAATCGAGCAACGACACGACATCATCCTAAATCTTTGTGGTTGAGTATCTAAAAATGAAGTACCGGATCGATAACGCTCATCACAATAGGTTGCCCCCCCAACAACTCGTAAGTATCTTTATGAATAATTCGGCACAATCTACTATTTTTCAATTTTTATGTAACCAACAAAGTTTGTGTGTTGTTTTTGTAGCATGAAGCCGTGAAAGCGCGCTACTTACAAGAAAAGGGAGAACCATTCATGTTTGAAGCCAACGTGAACCATATTGTAACCAAAGTCACCGAGTACCACCAGCTGGGTGAATCGGAAACGGATTCTTCTTAAGAAGATTGAAAGTTTAGTGGTATTTGCTAAGGTTTTTCGTAAGGTTTTGTGGGTACATCTCTATGTAAACCCTCACGAGACTATAACTCGTCCTATTGGGTCACAAGTGGTTTAAAGGCTTGATGCACGTGCTAAGTGCATTCGTGCTTCCTGCGACAAGGATTACATTTGAAATAAATTAGAGTTCCGGCTTATGTTATTTTGCTAGCATGATACAAAAAATAATTAACTTGTAATACCGGCATAGTTGATATGTATTTTTCTATGCCGGATTTATGACGGTTACGATTTCCCCCTACTAGTTTGACGATTACAATTTCATTCAACTTGTTTGACGGTTACAAATTCATTCAACTTGTTTGACGGTTACAATTTCAATCAACTCGTCGGTTTCAAACTACTCATGCTATATAAGTGACGGTTTTGGAAAGAAAAATATTCAATCTATTCAATCTCTCCCTATTTTTTTTTTTTCGTCTTCTATACCAAAGCAATGGCTCGTCGCAAACCCAATCCAGAAATACGATGCGAAAAAAAAATCCTCAAGAGTTTCTGGTGAAGCGGACGTAATGATTTGATTCGGTAAGTGATGTATAACACAAAGTCTCCTTTTGAATTGAAGTACTTTTAGGGTTTACCCAATAATATATAACACAAAGTCAAACATGCTAGGGTTCATGACGGATTGAAAATTCTGATTAGGGTTTTGAAATTTAATTCTAGTAAGATGAAATTCTAGTCAATTGAATTGAGTTTGAAAATCAAAAACCAAAAAACACTAAGAACTCTGTAAAAATTTACAGAAAACCGGCATAGATATATTGCCATTTAAGAATGCCGGAAATGCCACCGGCACTATCTTATTTTATTTTTCGATGCCGGTTTTCGGTCCCTAAAAATTGTGAATCCCTGGATACAATTCAACCAAAACCGGCATTCAACGTATTAATATTGAATATGCCGGTATCTGTTCCGGCACTTAATGTATGGTAAGAATTTATACCGGTTTGTTTTTCATACGGCTTAGAATTTTCTACATATAATTCAATATAACCGGCATAGAAGTATTTTTTTAAGTAATGCCGGAACCAATACCGGCATTATCGTATGTTATTTTGATATGCCGGTTTGCGGTCCCTAAAATTTGTGAATCCCTGGATACAATTCAACCAAAACCGGCATTCAACGTATTAATATTGAATATGCCGGTATATGTTCCGGCACTTAATGTATGGTAACAATTTATACCGGTTTGTTTTTCATACGGCTTAGAATTTTCTACATATAATTCAATATAACCGGCATAGTAGTTTTTTTTTTAAGGAATGCCGGAAGTTATACCGGCATTGTCGTATTTTGTTTTGATATGCCGGTCCCTAAAATTTGTGAATCCCTGGATACAATTCAACCAAAACCGGCATTCTCCGTTATATTCTTTAAGATGCCGGTATCAGTTCCGGCATTTCGTATATGTCTATTTATGCTGCCGGTTTTAAGTATGTTCCTTTTGTATGCCGACATGTAGTATGTAACTCAATTTAACGTGTTGGAACATAGGTCTCACGCACCAAGAAAGGACAAAGGAAAAGGAAAAGCTTTTGAAGAATCAAAGCGTAAGTCTTCTCGACGTAAACGTCAAAATCCGGCTACTGCTAAGGTCACAATTCGGGATCCTATAAGCGACTCAACAAGCACTGATGATGATGATGAGTGGGAAACTCCACCGAACTTAGGTAATAGCAGTGGCTCATCCTCACAAGCGGTGGTTTAGGACAAACCGATGATGAAAAGGCACCCCTCTTCACTTCCCCGATAAGTTAGAGTTGATTCTGTCCGCAATGATGGCAAACATTGGGGTCAACCGATAAACCCGCAACTTTTATTTTCGTATAAAGACTCTTGGGCTCGTTGGATCTATCAAACTTATGTAAGACGTTTGTATCTTATTATTATATTATTTTCCTGTCATCAATGTAATTAAGTTTGTTGTGTTTTTATAGGACCACAGGAAAGCCTGGCGTGTTAGCCGCCATCAACAATCGGATGTGTGGCCTTTGGAGGATGAGTGTCCATTTGTTCAACAAATAGTCAGAGCATCTGGGTTGTATCATGCGATAGAAAATTATGTGGCCACCGATACCGTCACTGCAAACTGCTTTTTGGAGAGGTTTTATGGTGAAACTGACACCATGCATTTTAATTTTGGAGAGATGACCATTATCCCTGAAGATGTCCAAAGGATAATAGGACTAGAGGTTCTTGGGAAACCGGTTAAGGTTGGAGACAAGTCGAAGGACCTAGGGTGGGAAAAGATCTATGAACTCACAGAAAAGTTGTTTGGATGGAACAAGGAAACCACGTTGGCAAATTTGTACAAGAAACGAACTGCTCAGACAAAGACTATAACATTCGTCAAACTCATTCAACTGTTTGGGAATACGAAGAACAGGGAATTGACTCCCGCACAAGCTCAACAAACTGCTGCCGCATATATGCTGTTCATTTTGGGAACCGCTATATTCCCTGACTCTAATGGTAACAGGGTGCATATGAACAACCTACAGTACTTGGATCCGTTGGAAGACGTTCATAAGTATTCATGGGGCACTGCTTTCTTGGCTCATTTTTTGTCAGAAATGCGTCGAGCTTCTAAGGCGAAAGGCCGTCAATTTAATGGGAATTTCACTGTGATTCAGGTAAGGTGAACTACCTATTTTGTGATTGTTATCGTTACATTTGTTAGTTTCCAACTATTTATTTTCGTATACAATTTATGGGCACAGGTGTGGGCTTATGAACACTTCCGAGATTTGTTCATAGGGTATAAAGGATTGGAAATTTGGCATGATTACCAACCGAATATGGCTCTAGCTCAGAAATACTACTTCAAAAATACCCCTTCGCCTAACAAGAAACGATTTTTACAAATGAGATTGGCTTTGGACTCGTTTTCTGTGGAACATGTTGTGTTCGACCCTTATAGGAATGTCAGAGGAGTTCACCTTCAGAGACATGAAAATGTTTCATTTTACAACGGACCGTTCTTTCATCCAAAAGGATTTGTTATGCATAACCCTCTCCGCGTGATGCGCCAACTCGGTTACAAGCAGAAGGATCTCACGGATACATCTTATCATAAATATTCTCACGACTTTACTAAATGCCAATCAAATGAGAACCATACTATGGTATGCTACGACCCGGAACCAATTCTCGCACATTGGATCGAAAGGGAAGAAGAAGAACTTGTGCTGGATAGGGGTGATTGGGAATTGGCTGAGAACGGTTTCGATAGTGAACCAACATTCCTAAACGGGCATCTACAGTACTCACATCCTTATGTTGTACGCCCGGATACGGTAGAGGTCCCTACACCACCAGCACGTCCCTCCACAACTCAGATACCGCACCCGGACTTCTACTGACTCGTTACGTTGTTGGTGCGTTCATTACTATTCTCTTAATCTATATCTACCAACTTATAAATTTGTACGTACTAAATACATGCTTGAAAAATCCGTTAACAGCGTCGGTAAGTGGAAACTTGGCAAGGTTCTTTAAGAAGAAGACCAAGAAAGGAGAGTTGCTTTGACCCGTAAAGAAATGGAGAACGTCGTCAAAAGATAGACCAAATAGAAGATACTTGAGGCAAAAGACTTGTGGGGCGAAAAGAAGAAGAGGGTATACAAGAGGCCAAGAACCGAGTGATCTTGTGATTCTTTAATAGTGTTAGTTTGGTTTATGTTTGTTTGTGTGGATTCGTAAACTTTGAACATCTTTGCTTCATTTGTTTTTCGGTTTGGAACATCTTAACTTTACATTTGGCTTGTTTACACTTTGCGTATGTTATTTTATGGTATTTGGTCTTTGCATATCCGTGTACTTAAGTTGTTATTCCAAAGACAAACGAGAACATATTTTGCAACGCCGGTACGAGCACCGCCGTAGTAAAGTTTGAATTAAATCACAATGGCACGTACATGGCATATGGTTCAATGATTACAATTCAAACTTCAAAAAAACAAAAGGTGGCGTATTAGTGAACCACATTAATCCAAATTACTCAACATTAATCGAAATTACTCATCATCGCTTCCACACGTATGAAGTTGCAACTCCTCCTCTTCGGGAGGTTTCTTTGATAAGGCCAAAGCATCCCATAATTGGTGATTCTCCTCGCTCAACGCCATCCATCCCTTCCATATATTTGGATCTAGTTCCTTGTTTTTAACCATCCCACAAACAGTGGCAATGGACAATTGTCCTTGAGTTTAAGAATGACGAAATGATTGCCGTTCACGTACGCCAAAACAACTCTTCTCGTCTTAAGGGATCCCTCGCATTTTTGCCATTTTGGTGTAAATGTAGTGACTACCGTGGGGGTAAAATAATGAACAACGCAATTAAATGTATCCGCTACTAGATGCCCACAAAGAGGCATCCTCATCCAATATTGAGAAGGAAGAAATGCCATCTCCTGCTCGGGGCCTGACACTTGAGCACACATATCATCAAACACCTCGTCGTGACCAACCAATTGCTCATAAAAGCTCCTCTTCTTCACAAGTTGATCGGCCATCCTCATCCTAGCATATCGGCATGGTGTCATTCCTTTACTAACAGCCGTCTCGAAGATTCCTAATTGTTCGGTGACGGCATGATAGCCACAATTTCCATCTCCATCGACATCATCCGTGTACACAACAAACTCGCGAATAACCTCAGGAAGTTGATCTATGTAAGACTCTATCTTCGTATGGTAGTGTCTATAAGTCCTACCCGTTTGCGAATCCTTATACATCGTCATATTACCAACTTTTAGCTTAATTATATCCAAACCATCCTCTGCAATCTCTACATTCCATATGTCTTCGGTATGTGACCGGAGATTATACTTCCTTGGCCTACCCCTACGCCTTTTTATTTGAACCTTAGATACATCAACTATTGGTGTAGGTTCGGAATGCTCACCTTGTTGCCCTTGGTTGCTTAATGTTGGTACCTTAGGCGGCCTTCCCCTTTTCTTTTGAACCTCGGATACATCAACTGTTGGTGTAGGTTCGGAATGCTCACCTTGTTGCCCTTGGTTGCTTAATGTTGGTACCTTAGGCGGCCTTCCCCTTTTCTTTTGAACCTCGGATACATCAACTATTGGTGTAGGTTCGGAATGCTCAACTTGTTGTCCTTGGTTGCTTAATGTCGGTACCTTAGGGGGCCTTCCCCTTTTCCTTTGAACAGAGGATACATCGACTATTGTTGTTGGTTCGGAATCCTCACCTTGTTTTCCTTGGTTGCTTAATGTTGGTACATTTGGCGGCCTTCCCCTTTTCCTTTGAACCTCCGATACATCGACTGTTGGTGTAGGTTCGGAACTCGTCGATTGTTGTTGACTTGATATCGGTTCCTTCCTCAGCCTACCCCTTTTGTTTGGAACGGGCGTTTCAGCGAATCTTGCTTCTGAAATCTCACTTGCACATAGATCTCGTTTCTTAGTTGCCGCGAGTTCCTCTTCACGTCGAGTCATTTGTTTTAACTCTTTTCTTTGTTTCTTCCTTGCAATCTTAGTTTGGGGTCTACCCGCCGGATCTCCCTTTCTTGGCTCTTCACTTTGTGCTATCCATGGCCGTGTAATTAGTCTTAGTTGGCTCAACAATACTTGTCGGCTAGCCGAGTTGCCACGTGAGTAAGCTTCATAAAATTCTAAAGCCTCATTTGTATCCCATGGTGATTGTCCGGGAGCTTCGGTAGGGGGAAGGTCGAAAGATAATTGCTTCCAAAAAGGATCAATAACATCAATAGGTATCACTGTTTCATACTTCACAAGCATATGACGACACGGAAGCCCCAATGAAGACATGTCTGGACAAATACACACATCACCCGGTTTTCCGTAATTTTTCTCATATTGCATTTGTCTCATCATATGTTTTATTGCCCAACGGGAGACGTTAAACTCTATTCCTTTGAGAAACTTAGTATGTTGGAGAAAGTGAGTCATCCTATCCATTGAGCTTTTCTCAAAAGCCTTCTTGATCCTATCGATATCGGCCTTAAAGTGTTGCTCCATTGCCTCGGTGACCGTAACCACGTTTCCCATTCCGGACTGGATGAGATCTTTAAATCTCCCATGAGAGGACTCCGCTATACTAGTTGCTTCATTCCCGTAATGTCTATAACGATTCGTCCACGCACGTACAAATTTTTCCTTGAACTTATCCAACCAGTTATCCCGACAATATGAGACAGCACTTGGATACACTTCGTTATATTTGGCAATAAACGTGTTCAATCTCTTTTCATACATGTCCTCGGTAAGAGACCAATAAACTTTCTCCCAATCCTTTAGAAATTCCAACCACCTTTTATGATTTTCATCGTGTTCTTTGTCGACTCGCTCTTTAATCTTTCCTCTTTCATTTTCTTCTTCTTCGGGTGATAGTTTCTCTTTGCGAACATCTTCCTCTAGTTGAGCAACCATTCTCTTCTTAATATCAGCCTTAGAGGGTTCAAACAAAGCATGACAATTTTTTTTCACATTTTCACCTATATGATATGTACATAGAAAATTTTGTGCATCCGGATATACGTCGGATATGGCATTCATTAGTGCCTCAAATTGATCGGTTATGATGACCTTCGGAGAACGATTTTCCGGGAACAATAATTTCAATTGCCGCAATGCCCAATGATAATTGTAATCCCTCTCGTTCTCCATTAAACACCAAGCCAATGTGAATGTTACCTTGTCCGATGTTTGTCCCACGATGTTGAACAACGGCATGTTGTATTTGTTTGTCTTGTAGGTGCAGTCCATCACAAGAACATCACAACACGTATGAGCCAATTGTGAAAGCAAAGGATGCGAAATGAATATTTGAAGCGGCTTGTTGTCCGGACCTCTTTTAATGATACGCGTGTAATTGTGATCCCAAGCTATCTTCTCAAATTATTGCATAACACTCCTCCCTTCCCATTCCAACCTTTTAATGGTTGCTTGTGCGCTATAAATTGTAGTGAGTGAAGAAACGTTGGTCTTATCCTTTTCCTTGAAGGTTCTGAGAATCACTCTTGGTTTGATACATGCTTTGGCCATCATCTTTACATCCTCGAATTGATCAGTTTTAGCTTCGCAACTAGGGAGTGACCTTCAAAATCTTTCGGATCGGGGTGGTTGTGACGGCCAAACCACACCTTACATTCCCATTCTTTTCTTCTACTTTTGAACCTCTTAGATAGAATACAAGCTTAAAAGGGCAGTCATCCTTCCGCGATGCTTGTCTTGTATACCCTCTTAGTCTTCTTTTCATATACATAACCCTTTCTCTTGTGGCTATTTTTCTCCTTGTATTTTCCACTTCTCTCGCAAACCATCTCAAAACGAACATCTGAACGTTGGGAATTCCTCACTAAGACACACATGTTATTAAGAGCCGTCGCTTTTGCCCAAGCGATTGCTTCCTTTTCACATTTTATTCCCTACATAAGGACAACATTATGGAGATTACAAGCAAATCCTAACATAAAAGTGTAAAAACTAGGTGAAATTATTGTTTGGTAACATACCCATGCATTTTATAGTACTCCGACGTATCCCGATGGAGCGGTTTGGAGTTTGGTTGATCGTTGTAGGTAACAATCTAAGGAATGAATGAAAAGAATATCGGATTAGTTCAAAACCGGCATTGTCGATAAGTAAATTGAATCTAGGGATTAGGAACCGGCATAAATGGTAATTGACTCACTATACCTTAGGTATTAGGTTAGGCATACTAAGTTGAAAGAAACAAATGCCGGTATTCAAGTTCAAAATATCATTAGCTTTGTATGTTATTCATGTAAAACCGGCATCCTCGACATTTAAGTTTCTACGTTAGGTATCGTAAACCGGCATTATGTGTCATGTACTCACACTGCCGGTTTGAATATTCCTTAGAATATTCGCTGGTAGGTAAAAAGTATAAATGTGTACCGGCATTCAATCTTGGTTTGAATACCACGCCGGTATGTTCTTGAATACTGGGGGAAATTAAGTGCCGGCATACATATATCTATGAATACTATGCCGGTTACATGATACCGGCGTAGTATTCAAACCACGAGAATGCCGGTACAAAGGTTTTTTCAGACAGAAATGGCGGTTTCAAAAGAAAAAAATCAAATTTTCGACCTCTTTGAAGCATTACCTGTGTGTTGGGGTTGCTTGTATCTTTCGAACATGTTTACTTTCTTGAGTTGGTTCTTCACAAAACATTTCATGGTCAAGAAAATAATGATTCAAAGGTGTTGGTTCATCATACAACAATTGTGAGTTGTTATCATTAATCGAAGATTGAAGATATGATTGTTGTTGTAATTGAGCTAAAGATTCAGCAGGTGCAAGTCTCTCATCACAATCATCTTCCATTTTCAAAAAAAAAAAAAAATTCTACTCAAAATTTTTTTTCCCTCTCAACTAACCCACACAAATTCAAATAAACATAAATACACAAATTATATCCCCAAATCATTAACATTTTACTAATCAGGATTAATAACTAATTTTGATTAGGGAGGGTTAGATTAGGAATTAATAATTTAATTATATAAGGGGTAACCCAGCTAGGATATTTGGATCCCTATTTTGTCATTTAGTCGTATCCCCAATTAATTTCCATATCCCCCAATTACGCGTTCTAGATTTGGCCTTTTGAAAATTTTCATTTTATGTTATGGATATTCGATTATTCTCTGTTTTTTGCATACCCAGTTATTTGTATTCATCCCAGGACCTAAAAGAGTTTAAGGTGAATTTGCACAGTGCGTTTATTTTTAGATAGACGGAGACCTAGGTTGCACGAGACGCTCCATTTCTTGAGCCGTGTCCGCATCCTACTCGCAGCGGACACGGGACGCGCATGTGATGCTGACACGACGCGTGTCCGACGCACCAATTTGCGCGTCAAGCGCGCGTCTGGTTTGGACCCACCGATGACGCGTGTCCGACGCGTTTTTTTCTTCATTTTTATATAAACTTTTTCTTTTATTTTTACTATTATTAACCAGATGAAGAAAGACAAACATTCAAGATCAATAATTTAGGTCTTTATTAGGATTTTGTAATTGGAAATGACATCACGTATACCCTTATTTGGACATGTGTTGATCTAAGAATGCATTTTGATTATGCTATGTGTTTAATAGTGACTGATTATTTGACATTCGGCGTGTATAAACAAACGATATCTTCTTTCTTTTGAAGTTTATACATATGTAACATCATTTTCTAATTTTTTGGGTCGAAATACTTGACTTTGCTGTATAAATACATGATTATATATATAAATAAAATATACTATATATATATACATGTCCGCGCCCTAGTTTTTTGAAAATATTGTAGTGTCCGCGTCATCGTCGTGTCGTGTCCGCGTCTACGCGTCCGCGTCTGTGCAACCCAGACGGAGACTATTGAACGTTATTAGACGTGTCTATATGGTCCCACATATAACATGAAGAGTAGACTTGCACGTAAAGATTAGTAGATATGAAGATATGCATACCAAGACTTAAGATATTACTACAATATATTCTACATGAAGATTAGGTGTCGAGATCGTCTGTACCCGAATTCTGGTGTACCCTCTGTGCCCGTGAATAGAAATTTGACATATGTCTTGCCTTATTTGCATTTACTGACCCTATATATTCTTTCCATACTCTATATATTCTTACCGTATATGATATTTGGCTCGAGACATTTGAGTCGGAGATGCGGAATTTTTCCAAGTTTTTATTAACAATTTAGTTCCACTAATACCATTTTTTTTCTTTTTTTAGTAACAGAAACAACTGTTTGAGCAAGATATTGCGATATATTTTACATAGCAAATCTATTGTATTTTAGGATAATTATTTTCAATTATTATTTATATATTCATATTAAAAATCAAATTTGCATTCGTTTATTATTCATATTCTTGTAATCAAATTTGCATTCGTTTGTAAAAATCACCATGGAAAGCACACAAAAAACAATATTTTTCTGCTTGTTCTACATTGTATTCCTCTTCATCATTCTTGAAACTTCTGAAGCAATTACAAGTGAAAAACCCAACCATGATAAAGCACAATCGCTCACACTTAGTTTACATCCTATTGATTCATTACTTTATACTACTTACCCCAAGTTGTCTCCTGAATCTCTATTCAAACTAAAGCTGCAGAAGGATCGAATTAAGATTCAAAGCTTATCCAACATCATGGCATTGGAAAGTTCTAATAATGATGGCAATGACGATTATAATTTTGATTTTCCGGTTGCACCAGGTCCTTACTGGAAACTACCGAGACCATCATTACTTTTTGAGTACTTCACAGTGTTGAGAATCGGTACATCGCCAGCGACTGAGTATGTACTTCTGATGGATACAGGAAGTTCTCTCACATGGATTCAATGCTTGCCATGTAATACATGTTATGATCAACTATCTCCCATATTCGATCCAAACCGGTCCGAAACATATTCGGTCAAGGATTGTAATCAACATATATCACTTTGCGATGGATGTAACGATCGTAAAGAGTGCACTTACAGTTATATCTATGGCGACGGATCATATTCACATGGACTAATATCTGACGAAGTTTATACTGTCAGTGAACATATGATGAATTTGACTATTGGGTGTGGGCATAATAATAGCGGCACATTTAATTCTTCCGATGGAATATTGGGGCTTGGTCGTGGTGAATTCTCTTTTCCATCTCAAATTGATCGTAAGTATGGTTTTAAGAAGTTCTCTTATTGTCTGGTCGATAAGCCCTTGAAAGAACAACCTTTTGTATCATCATCTATAAGATTTGGCAATGACGTATTAGATCAACCGAACGATGTAGTGTATACACCGATTATTCCAAACCCCAAGTTTCCCGACCAATACTACATCAACCTCACTAGTATTAGTGTAGCGGGTAAACTAATACCCGTTCATCCGTTACTCCCTAATGGAATAGTAGTTGATTCAGGAACTTCGCTTAGTTGGTTTCCTGCGTCTGTTTATGAAGCCGTACGTGATTCATTCCGTGATGCTGCTCTCCAACTTGGTTGGAAACCTGCGTTATCTAGATATCGTGACACTTGCTATGATTTGAGTTCATTTACTGGGGGGATTGACACTATCAAATCACCAGAGGTGATTTTGCACTTCGGCGGTGATGATGAGGCAGCTGTCGAGTTGAAAGCTGAAAACGTTTTGTTTAATTATCCTTGGATCGATGCGAATGTTTATTGTCTCGCATTTGGGCCAAGTTTATACAAGGGGTTGGCGATTCTCGGTAATGTACAACAACAAGGAATCCGTGTTGTGTTTGATAATGTTGCATCAGTTATTGGGTTTGATCCAAATAGCTGCTGAGCTTATACCATGTATACCTTGTTCTTGTTATCACGGTTACTATTATTTGTACTTACTACTAGTTGAATAAGTACCTGTGTACGTATGAAATAATAAGCATTTTGAAATGTTTTTTTTTCTATAGTAAGCATTCTGATTTATGCATTATCTTATCTTCTGCTTGTATTTTTTGTATTTTTTTTTTTTTTTTTTTTTTTTTTTGGCAAAGAAAGAACTTAATTATCATTAAACCAAGAGTTTGACAACGTAGTTACATGCCCAAATTAACTGTAATCTTGAGGATTATTATACCTAGTGTTAACGCTCACCTAACTTTCTAGAAGAAACGTGCTAAGCGTTTGTATTCTGCAGAGTCTGGGAGGATCGTTAAAACCACGATTCATGACACTATGAGCAAGATGATCCGGGTGTGTATTTTGTTCATCTCTTACATTGGCACGTTAACATATCTGCAGTGGTTAGTCCTTTGTGAAGGATATATGTTTTGCGAAGTAATGCCTTGACGAATTTGGTTTTGGAAGTTAGAACACTTCTTTACTTATGGACTTGGTTAGTAATTAATTCTGGTAGTGCCAATTCCTATCATCAATAGGATATAGAGAATTCGAAGTCTTTCTGGTGGAAGGTCGGTTTGAATTGTCATTTTAGAACTGCGTGATTACTTTTTTTTCTAGGGTAATAGTTGAATAACTAACTACTTGCATCAAGGAACTCCTCCTGGTTTAAAATCTTGACGGTGTCTTATCTTCAGGAAATCCCAATAGACAATCCCGTGTATCTCATGTTAGGAGCATCATTTGGTTCCACTGCAAAAGGAACAGGACTCAAGGCTCTGGAATTTGCGATATCTATTTGTGACTCCGTCGAATATGTATGGTTTTACAGTTGACCCAGTAAAAAAAAAAAAAAAGAACCCCACCACCATAGCTATGCTCGTGTACGACTTATATATTATATCGGAATGAAGGACATTTCCCTTGTTTTGCATAAGCTTTTCATGGTAGCATTGATATTTTGGATGATTGGAAGTTTTGTTTCATTTCAAGACAAGATACTTCTCGATCAGAATCTCGAAAAGGGCATAGTCCTCTTCACGGTAGGGCGTACTAAAAGATGATGGAATGTCTAGGACTAGGAGTAAGTAACTAATAGAAACTTCTTATTTCCATTTTCAAGATTTGTCACTAATAAATGGAGAACATCTTTTCGAGTATTTGGTTTATCGGTATAAAAAGAACAATTTTGGGTAGCCAGAGCCTCTAGAAATTGTCACCATGAAAAATACAGAAGGTCAACAAGATCTGGTTGCCAAAACCTCTTACTGACGAGCAAATATGAATACAATAAAAGATTACGTGTTAAAGAAAAGAGCATTCAGATGTATCAAAATAATGGAAAGGCTATGATGATTACTGAACATGACTTCTAAAAACAGAGAAGTAGTCAGTAGTCGGCACATGTTACTTTTGGAGTAACTTTGATATTATTTTGAGCTTTTGTTGGGTGCTTGAACTGTGGCAAGTCTGTTATGGCTGGAAGGTCAATTTTCTCCGATCCTAGCTCATGTGGAGAAGGGCATGAGAAAGGTTGATATTTTTTTTTCAAAAGATCCTCCAAATTCTAAACATTAGGTTTTTAACTAAAGTGTAACAACATAGAAACATCTTTAAGCAATGGAAACAAAAACAAAAGGATTTCTGGTTATAAATATATTGAATAGATGGAAAAACTTGTCAAGGCAAGTCTTTTCGATTTCAAGCCCTTGCCGCTCGTTCAACACTGAGAGATATATGCCTTGTCGTGGAAGTAGTAGCCTGGTATGCCCAATCAATAGCACGATGATAATTGACATGCACATACATAAGCTCAGGCTCGACAGCTATTTGGGTCAAACCCAATCACCGATTCTTCTGGATCGAATGCGACACGGACTCCTTGCCGTTGCACATTGATGCATGCACACTTGCACCCAAAAAAAAAGGTGCATTCCATCATTTCGATTCCCAAATGGTCTTAAATCAACATGTGTATGCAAAAAATCAGAGGACGGTTAGGTCAGGAACATAAATAATGTTGAGAAAACGTCGGAAAGAAGATAGTTTTGGAAACACCACTGACGAGCAAAAACACCAATACTAGTAGCCTAATAGTTGTAGCAAAAGCGTGAGCTAGGCTACAACTTCTCAGACAGTATTTCAAATTATGGAAAGGCTAGAGCGAGCCTAGAGTTGTAGTTGCCCCATCAATTAATATGACATGATTTAGATAGTTTGTTTTGTAGTGATCATTACTCTTTAGCAGAATAATTACAACGTCTATATTATTAGGTTAGATGAGGATTTGGTGGTAGTTGAGAACTTACGAGGTTGACGTAGTGGCGCAGGTTAAAAGGGCGTTGGGATACCAATCACTAACAAAAATATGTGCTTCATGAAACTTTAACTTTTTAGCGTATAAAAGTCATTCTGAGATTGACACCCAAACTTGCTTTTAACTTTTTTGTTTTGAAGGTTAAAAATTAGCTATTTGAATGGTGTCCAAGCATACAACAAGGGATGTTGAATTTGTCGGACTTGAAAAACAAAAAAAAAAAAAATACCAAGGAGACCTTAGGCACATCATGGGTACTTGTATGGATTTAATGGTCAAAGGGACAGAAGCATTTTGTATTCGGTGCGTGTTTTGGTATTGTGAGATTCAAATGGCCATGGTGTTAATTAGTAGCCCGTGCATCTAAGTTGGCGGAGCGCAAGGCAGTGGTTGTTCTGCAAAAAAAGAACTTTGGCATTAGCTTCATTATATTATCAAGGACTGACACAGTGAGTTACCATGAATAGAGAGATCAATTACCGGAAATGATACATTGACCGAATAAACCTCCCGGTTTTTATCCCACGTGTAATAACAAATGGACCCACATATGGCCTATACCTATTCAAATGTTGAGAAGCTTTAATCTCTTCCGTTGATTTCCCTATCGGGATCGTAGAGATTTTCGATCCGACAAGTTTTTCCGTTTAGCAAACACAAAATTGGTTAAAAAGACCAAAATCAACAATTCCTGGGTGAAAAAGACATATAAAATATGATACTGTTTAAATAAACGAGAATATAAAAATAGTCAGGATGTAAACAGTTTCATCCTACCAATTTTCAAATACTTTTTATTATTTTTAATTTACACCAGGATGTATCGAGTTTCATTCTCACTCTTTTTTAAGTTTAAGCCAGGATGAATCCAATTTCATTCTTGATATTTTTTTGGTGTCCATTTCACCCATATTAATTTTTACTCGTCCATTAGAACCATGTTTTAAAAGTATTTGGACAAATGATTCAGATTTCTCACAGTTATCTAAATGAATGGACCGACAACTAAACTAGGTCTAGTGAGACCTAATGCGTTCCGAGCGAGGCTAGAGGCAACTAGGGATGGCCATTTTCCCCACCCAAACCCATCCCCGTGGGTACCCGCCCCGTTTGGATAGGGTTTTACCCGCACAAATGGGGATGGGGTCGGGTATGGGTAATACCCGAAACCTAAGCTACGGGGATGGGGCGGGATGGGATTCAAGGTCCCCGCCCCATACCCGCCCCGTTGCTTCCATATTATAAGGGTTTCGACTTTTATGCAAGAATTTGTATCGAATTTTATACTTCTACAACTTAGTCGAGCTTTCTTACATTTATTATATTATTGATCGAGCTTTCTTACATTTATTATATTATTGATTGTTCTTGTATATTCATCACTTTTGTTTCTTTGTTGTGATCGTATTACATTCTTTGATCGTTCTTGTATCGAAAGGACAAAGTAGAAAACTAAGAAGTCATTTAAAGATTCTTTTGTTCACCTTAAGATGAATTTCTGAATTTAAAATTTTAGAATGCATTATTCTTATGTTATTAATTTTGTTTGCTTCATATTTAAGTTTTGATTATAAATAATTTTATGTATTAACTCAAGTGTTACGGGTAACCCATGGAAAACCCGCCCAAACGGGTATTCCCCATACCCGCTCCGCCCCAATTCATGTGGGTAACGGGGCGGGTATGGGTATTTTTTTTACGAACATGGCAGTGACTGGGATTGGCATACCCACCCCATACCCGCCCCATGACCATCCCTAGAGGCAACTCATAATGGTTGATTTGCAGTGATAACTGATAGATACCATATAATCGGTACTTTCTTGACGTGTAAAATTGTTAACTTCGAGCACCTTGATCCCGCTTCAGCTTAGGATACCTTTCGAGGTTGCATTGGCTTTATTGTTTCTAAACTATCTTTCATGGCCTTTGTTACATGAACTGCATGCGGGCACGTATAACATGAATCACAGATTCACAGGTAGAGTATATATGCACTGAAGGATTTAATTGGTTGAACAAACTCTTAACAAAAACGGAAAGAAGCAGATACATGCACATGCCCTGTAATTTTTGCAGTTCATTGAGTAGCTTTGTTTTAAAACCCACTTATCTGTCTTTATAACTCTTGTTTAACAACTACAACTTTAGCCTTTTCAATTTATTTCGTTTAACGTCACCATCTGCCTTCCACTATAATTTCCCAATTCATGCTTCTCCAACAACTATTTGGTTACTATTGGTGTTTTTGCTCGTCGGTGGAGGTTTCCTAAACTATCATTTTTTGAGATTTTCTATATACAATTTATGTTATGGACTGTTTTGCGTACACATCTAGAATTAATTAGGGCACGTTTGGGAACCGGAAATAATAAAATGCACATGTTATCCCACACAACTTTGCGGGAGGGCTTCCCGCAAAAGCGGCTTCTTTACCGTTGGATGATTAAATCAACGGTTAGATTCACATTCAGAAAATGACCTATCACTTTTAGAAAAGGACACACCACTTTCCCTAAAGGGTTCCAGGCTGTTAGATTTGGGTGTTAACATGATCTAACGGTAAAGAAGCCATTTGATTGGGATAACTTTCCGCAAGGTCGTGCGGAATAACACTGCTGGTAAGTGAATGTTTGTAAATAAATATCTTTTGAATTTCAGTTCTAATTTTCCAATTTTTTCTATCAAGTCAAATCAAAAGCCATAGATTACAAAACTTTAACAACTACTACAACTCTAGGCTTTCCATTATTTGAAAAATATTCTCTCAATATTTTGTTTAACGTCACCATCTGCCATAATTTTCCAGTTCATGCTTCTCCAACAACTACTTCGTTAATATTGGTGTTTTCGCTCGTCAGTGGAGGTTTCGGAAATTATCATTTTTTGACAATTTCTACACATCATTTATATTATGAACTATTCTCTGGCTTTTGCATACACATCCTAATTAATTAGCAGGACACATTTGGGAATCGGAGATGATAAAATGCACGCCCTTTTTAAATTTCTAAGGTTTTACCAAAATAATTGCGTACTATTGATTTGCTAGAAGAAGTATTGCGATTAGGAAAATGTAATATGTACCTTTTGACAAACGGTGATGATGGAGGTAACTGCACATTTAAACCTAGGGTGCCCATTACTCTCTTTTTGAGTTTGAAATTTGAAAATGGCACTGCACTACAAGTCTACAACCACAAGATAAGATAATGCATAAATTAGAATGCTTAATATAGAGAAAAGAGAAATCTCTTTGCATTTACTACAAGATATTGCCTTGCATTCGTATTAATTAGAGAAGAGTCTACAGTCCTTTTTGGTACACCATTACAAAGAAGAAGTTTTAAATGAGCATTAAGACATACTCTTTCGACTATATCAAAACACTTTTATGGAACGGTGAGCAAAACGAGACAAGATGACATTTCAAAATTTCACAGGTACTTATTCCACCAGTAGGACGAATAATAGTAACTGTGACAACAAGAACCAGGTACATGGTATAAGCTCAGCAGCTATTTGGATCAAATCCAATAACTTTTTCAACATTATCATATACAACACGGATTCCTTGTTGTTGTACATTACCGAGAATCGCAAACCCCTCGTATAAATTTGGCCGAAATGCAAGACAATAAACATTCGCCTCGACCCAAGGATAATTAAACAAAACGTTTTCAGCTTTCAAGTCGACAGCTGCCTCATCATCACCGGCGAAGTACAAAATCACCTCTGGTGCTTTGACAGTGACAATTCCCCCAGTATATGAACTCAAATTATAACACGTGTCATGATATTTGTAAATCACAGGTTTCCAACCAAGTCTAAGAGCAGCAACACGGAATGGATCACGTACAGCTTGATAAAGAAGCTGAGGAAACGAGGTGAGCAAAGCTCCTGAATCGACCATTATTCCGTTGGGGAGTGACGTATGAACTGTAATTAGTTTTCCCGCTACCCTAATACTAGTAAGGTTGATGTAGTAATGGTCGGGGTTTTGAATAATTGGTGTATACACTACATCGCTCGGTAGATCTAATAAGTCATTGCCGAATCTTATAGATGATACAACAGGTACTTCTTTCATGGACTTATCAACGAGACAATAAGAGAACTTTTTAAAACCATACTTACGATCAATTTGAGATGGAAAAGAGAATTCATCACGACCAAGCCCCAATATTCCGTCGGAATGATTGAATGTTCCGCTACTATTATGCGCGCATCCAATAGTCAAATTCATCATATGATCACCCACACTATAAACTTCTTGAGCTATTACTCCTTGCGAGTATGATCCGTCACCATAGACATAATTGTAAGTGCACTCTCCACGATCGTTACATCCATCACAAGGTGATTCATGTTGATTACAATATCTGACCGAATATGTTGCGGACCTTTTTGGATCAAATATGGGAGCTACTTGCTCATAACATTCATTACAAGGAAAGCATTGAATCCACGTGAGAGAACTTCCTGTATCTACCACAAGAACATAATCAATCGCAGGCGATGTACTGATTCTCAACACGGTAAAGTATTCAAGAACTAATGCTGGACTTGGTAGTTTCCAATAAGGACCTGGTGCAATCGGAAATGAAAAATCATAATCGCCATCGCCATCATTGTTAGAACTTTCCGATGCCATGATGTTGAATAAGCTATGAATCTTTATTCGATCCCTCTGTAGTTTTAGTTTGAATATGGATTCAGGAGACAAATCAGGGTAAGTAGTATGAAGTAAAGAATCAATAGGATATAAACTTAGTGTAAGTGATTCTGCTTTACCATGGTTGGGTTTTTCACTTGTAATTGTTTCAGAAGTGTCAAGAATGATGAAGAGGAATAGAAAGTGGAACAAGAAGAAGAATATTTTTTTTTTTTGTGTGATTTCCATGGTGATTTTGACGAACATGGCAATGTACATTCGAGTGACATGTATAATGTCTGGAGGCCTAACAAATAAAGATAACTCCAACTCTCTAGATGTCTCCGTCTATCTAAAAATAAACGGACTAGCTAACTAGTAACATGCAAATTCACCTTAAACTCTTTTAGGTCCAGGATTGAATGCGAATAACGACACGCAATGGACCAAAAAAGTTCAACAACGGTGTACTTATACGCACGCTTTCTCTTTCCTCTCTGAGGATCGGTGTCTCCACTGAGCTAACTCAGTGCTCATTTCTTCCCAACATTCTCAATCTTAAGCCTTTAATTTTATTCTTCACTCATGTCTTGTGATTCTTTCATCTGCTAATCCTATCTTTTTAGTATTAATGTGTTTTAATTTCAATTTCCTCTAGATTTCTGCTCATTTTAAAACATTTTTACTCTCTTGTTATTTTTGTTCAATTTCTTAAAATGAGTCACTAATCTTCTCTGTTTTCTCTAATATGCGTTTACAGATTGGTTTCTCTCCAATGGCGTTTTCCTTCTTATGTGTTATGGTTATGACGTTTGTCGAGCAAGCTGTTTATCGTTTGGTTAATGGAATCTGTGTGGAACTCAATGGTGCAGGGAGGAAAACGAAACGTATCATCAACAACTCACTGAGCCAAAACTTTAGTAAATCCCGCGTCTTACTCCATTCAAAAATTTTGAATTTCAATTTCAGTAAAACCTACCATATCTTTAGGTGCCTGATTTTTCTCTGGTCAATTGCCAGCTACAATACTTACCTTACTGATTGGAACGTAATCACATTCTGTTTCAAGGAGAATAGCCTAAATATACGGCTTCTTAACAATCAAAAATATCCTAGTATCTTACCCTTTCCTATATCAATTGAAAATCAGTCTCCTAAATTCATTATCAAATCATTTCTCACTGTTAACATGGCGGATGAAAACTCAACACAAGTGGGAGATCTGGTCAATAAGTTTAATTTGGATCTGGGAGACATTTCTGAAATTGCAGACCTCAGTCAAGTAGCAAGCACTGAAGATGATGAAGACACTAAATGGGAAGCTAGTGCAATTGGAAAGATAATCTCTGAAGGAAGGATGAAAGCTGACACAGTGGCTAAGCATATTGGTTTTACATGGCCTTTCATGACTGCTGAAGACGTTAGAATCATAGAAACAGATCCCAACATTATGATCTTCAAGTTTAATGACTGGAACTTGTTGAACAAGGTTATTGATGATAGGTCATGACACATTAACAAGAATCGCTTGTGGTGCACGACTATATCCGGGCATGATATACATGGAAAAACACTGGGGATTTCAAAGAATTTTGGATTGTTCTTGAAGCACTGATGCCTGAGCACATGAATGTTGCAGCTGTAACCAAAATAGGTGAACTAATGGGTGAAGTTATTGCTATTAAACCCAAAGATGCGATGCCAAATGGTAATGATCCAGTCAAGGTGTGTGTCAACATAGATCTAACTACACCTTTGAGAAGGGGGGTTAAGGCCGTTACCAATGCTGGGCTTTCAAGATGGATAAGGTTCTTTTATGAAAGACAACCAAGTGGGATCTGCAAAGAATGTTATGTTATCAAGCACTGCAAAGTAGCCTGTAAAGAAGCTAAAATCTTTCTGGAAAAAGCACATGAGAAGCCCTACTTCTTTGGGAATGTCAGTCATGTAAGAAAAAGTATAGCTATTACTTCATTAAGCAAAGCTCCAATTTCTAAGAAGAGTGGAAAAGTAGTTGTAAAATCTGCAGTTTTTGTTCTCCCAAAAACTGGTGTAGCAGTCAACTTAGATTCTATACTCAATAAGAAAGGCAAAGGCAACAATGAGGAGGAAAACAGACTTGGAAAGAGGCAAAGAGGAGAAGGAAATCAAGCTCATATTGCTAATGACAATTCATCTAGCTCCACCGGTACCATTGTAGTTCCTAAAACAGATTCCTTAGTTTGCTCCAAAATCATCACCAGAGAGAACCATGCTGTTAATGCAGAAAAGGAGAAGCAGATAACAAAACTACACCTTTTTTCTTTCATATTTCCCTTTAATGTCAATCAGCTCATTTACAGTTATTTTGTTTACCTCTCTTTACTCCCGCCTTTAAATCCTTATCGATTGCATTACTTATATTAGGACTTTTAATTATAGGAAAAACTTTCGACTCTTTTTTTATTCTTATCATTTTTGCAAATATGAAAATCCTCTCATGGAATGTGCAAGGTTTTAAAACTGTTTCTACAAGAAATCATTTAAGTGACATCATTAGAGCTCAAAATCCAGACATCATCTTTCTTTGTGAAACCAAAATTAGTAAAACAAAATGTCAACCTTACTTAAAACAGTACCAATATCCTAATTGGGACTACATTGAACCTGAAGGTCTTTCTAGAGGTCTAGTTATTCTTTGGAAAAATGGATTCACTTGTGACATAGTTGATTCCCATCTTAATATGTTTAGTGCCATAGTCCAATCAGATCCTAGTAAACCAAAATTTATTTTAACTTGCATGTATGGTTACTCTAGCTACACTAAGAAAAAAGATCAATGGAGTTATATTAAACAGATCAGTGAGAATAATAGCAACCCTTGGGTAGTTATAGGGGATCTTAATTTTCATTTAGCTGATAATGACTCTGGTGCCTCTAGTTCCTCTGATGGTTTAGTCAACAATATAGTAGCTAGAAGTGACTTAGAAGACATAGGTTTTATTGGAAAAAGCTTCACTTGGAGTAACAATAACATGGGCACTGGTAATATCAAGTCAAGAATAGATATGGCTCTAGGAAATGACAACTGGAATCTATATTTCCCTAATTCTAGGCTGCATCATCTTTCTCAGGTAGGTAGTGACCACTGTCCTATATTGCTTGATACTGATACCACTATACCCAATTGTTGGAAACCTTTTAAGTTCTTCTTAACCTGGTTAAATGATAATGCTTGTTCTACTATTATCTCTAATGCTTGGAAATCTAGTGTCTCTGGTTCACCTGGCTATCAATTAGTGTCAAAACTGTCTTATACAAGAAAGGATATCTCTTTTTGGAACAAAGAACATTTTGGTAACATCAATCATAAGGTGGACAATCTCCAACTGTAACTCAAGTAGCTTCAAGAACTACCTCAAACTACAAGCACTGAAGGCAATATCATCAAAGTTAGCAATGAACTCAATAAATGGCACAAAATCATGTCTGAATTCTATCAGCAAAAAGCTAGAGATCACTTCCTTAAAGATATGGACTATAATAGCAAATACTTTCATACTAAGGTGAGCAAAAGAAGAACAATAAATAACATTGATGCAATTCAGGATCACAATAATAACTGGTTGCAAATTAGAGATGACATTGCTCAGCATCTGACACATCATTTCAAGAGTATCAGTACTTCAAGTAATCCTGTGATAGATGTTAACTTCTACAACAATATTCCTTCAATAATTTCAGTGGAAGAGAATGAATCTCTCATCAGAATCCCAAGCAATGAAGAAATTTTTGCTACACTCAAGAGTATGGAAAATTGGAGATCACCTGGTCCAGAGGGATTTCAAGCTGGTTTCTACAAGAGTCAATGGGCCATAGTTGGGGAAGATGTCTGCAATATGGTTAAGAGATTTTTTTACAACAAGGCATATCCTCAAACAAATTAATCAGACCTATATCTCCTTAATTCCAAAGAAGAAGAAATGTACCCGTGCAGCTGATTATAGGCCAATTGGCCTATGTAATACTTCATACAAGATTATATCAAAGGTGTTAGTCAACTGAATGAAGCCCTTAATGGAGAAGCTCATCTCCCCTTATCAAGCTGCATATGTCTTAGGCAGGTTAATCAGTCACAACACTGTAATTGCACAAGAAATCATCCACTCAATGAAGAAAAAAAGAGGTGAAAATGGCTGGCTGGCACTTAAGCTTGACATGTCAAAAGCATTTGACAGGTTAGAATGGTCCTTCTTGCTTAAAGTTCTAGCTTCATTAGGGTTTAACAATGAATTCTGTGATCTTATCCAACATTGCATCAGTATAACACAACTTTCAGTCATGCTCAATGGCTCTCCCTGTGATTCTTTCACACCTACAAGAGGAATTAGGCAAGTTGACCCTCGGTCACCTTATTTATTCATTTTAGCTATGGAGTTTCTTTCAAGCCAACTCACAACATCTCAACAAGACACCAAAATAAAAGGTATTAAAGTGCCTGCTTTATCACCAACCATTGATCATCTACTTTTTGCAGATGATTGCTTGATCTTTACTCAAGCAAATGTTACTTCAGATACCAACTTATTGGAGTTACTTCACACTTTCAGTTCTCAGTCAGGTCAGGTTATCAACTTTGAGAAAAGTTCTGTTTACTTCAGCAAGAAAACCAAGCCAGAGGTTGCAGAATCAATCAAGCAAATCCTAGGTGTCAAGAGTATGAAATCAAAAGAAAAGTACCTAGGGTCTCCACTCATCATTGGTCATTCAAAGCAAGAAGCTTTCAAGAGTATTAAAGATAACTTTGAAAATAGGTATAATGCATGGTCATCTACTTCTCTTTCTCAAGCAGGCAGAGGTACAATGATAAAACATGTACTCAATGCTGTACCTATTTACTAGATGAGCACTTTCAAGATGTCAGCTAATCTTCTTTAACATCTCACCACCATCGAGAGAAAGTTTTTCTGGGGTTTTCACAATAACAGAGGTCATAATCCAATTGCCTGGATGAATGTGTGCAGACCAACTGAAATGGGAGGTTTAGCCTTTAGAGACCTTGAAAAACTAAATTTAGCTCTCCTCACTAAGTTAGCTTGGAGAATCTGTAATGAGCCTAATTCCCTACTGTCTCAAACACTCTCAAGTAAATACTTCAGGTCTGGAGACTTAATTCACCAACACATTTCTCTTACGCATGGAATGGGATTTCAAAAGGTCTGGATATTGTTAGGCAAAACTACTTTATGGAGATCAACAATGGTAAGAAAACAAGAATATGGAGAGATAGATGGATTCCTGGTATATCTCAACCTCCTACTCCTCAAAATGAACTTTTCAGTTTCTATGAGTTTGTAGAAGAGTTAATCATACAAGAAACTGCTCAGTGGAATATACATCTTATCACTACTTTATTTGATGCTGACACTGCACTCAAAATCCAAGCACTTTATATAGACAACAACAAGGAAGATTCAATGATATGGATGCCAGCTAAAGATGGGGTATTCTCTGTGAAAAGCACATACAAGATGCTCACTTACAATGATAGGGAAGTGCAAATAGAAGAAAGAACTATAAATAGAAGGGTCTGGAAAAGTTTATGGAAATGTAAAGCTGCACAAAGGATAAAACTCTTTGCTTGGAAGTGTGTAAGGGGTGCTCACAGTACTAAGTGCAGAAGGGAAATTTACAATAGCAGCACTGAAACTAACTGTGACATCTGTGAGGGGTATGAAGAAACCATAGAGAACATAATTTTTGATTGTCGGCATGCCAGATCAGTGTGGAGGGGCATAAATATTAATATTGATGCTGTCAGAGATAACTGCAGTTCTGTTTCTGAGTGGGTCACTAGTTGGTTCTCTACTTCAAATCAAACCAGGGATGACAAACGACTATATTCTCTTATGATTGGTGCTTGGATAATTTGGAAGGATCGTTGTGATGTGGTTTTGCAGGGAGTCTCCTTAAACCCTATGAACTCCATACATAGAATACATTATCACCTTGCATCTCATTTGCATGCATCTCATAATGCACCTTCTTTGTATTCTAATGTCTTTAAGTGGAAACCTCCTTTAGAATCTATTGTTAAATTTAATATAGACGGCTCTTATGATGCTGATACTAATCAATATGGAATTGGCATTGTGTTTCGGGATTACACAGGAGAATTCCTTGAAACGAAAAGAACCTATGGAAGTGGAGCATTGAATCTAGAAGTTGTCGAGTGTATGGCCGTACGTGGAGCACTACAATAGTCGCAAAGCTTAAACTACTCTATAATTCAGATTGAAGCGGACGCAAAGCTCGTTATACAATCCATTAATGGTCATGCACTGGTCATCCAATGCGAGAACAGAAATCTAATAAAGGAGATCAAACATCTTCGATCTAATTTTATTTTATGTAATTTTGATTATGTCAGTAGAAACGATAACCAAGTCGCTGACGCCTTAGCAAGGTCTGCAAGAGAAACACAAATCTCTGCAATCCAGTCTAGTAATTTTGATTTAATCATTTGTAATCTCCTTTTAGGAAACCAAACTGCAACTCAATAATAAAAGTTCCTTTTCGTATAAAAAAAAAACAACACGCAATGGAAAAAAGCATACTATTAAAGGTTAACGAATATTCATAACATAAGATGAAAATTTCAAAAGGTCAAATCTAGTTTCGGAATCCACCACTGAGGAGCAAAAATATATAAGAAAACAGATTGATTTGCTTGAAGTTGACATCCACAGGACGCTTCATGTGCAAACCTATTGACACACCTACGAAAAGGTTAACATCATATGTGTTAGCACGAGGGGGAATAATAGAGGAGAGGTTAGTAAAAGTCTGGTTGCTGTTGTAGGCTACCAAAATGAGATTATATTCCTCATCATACCAAACCGGAGTGACAACTTCTGCACGGATAATCCGATGTAATGTTATTTTTGTTTCCGCATTCTCATTGTATTTATCTATAGCCATATTTGCATGATATAAGACGGTCTGCAGTCGCTTGTAATCAATCTGATTGCCCCCATGTCCGAGAATGAATCCGTCACGCCTCGTTATGGCCATGATGAAGATGATTGATGTTGATATTAGAAGAAGTACTATGGTGATTAGGAAAATGTTAAAAGTACCAGTAGAAAAGAATTTACCATTTCTTGTCGACGGAGTCATATTTGTAATTGTAAAGTGTGAACCACACACCTTTTGACGAACAGTGATAATGGGATAAAATTAGCTCGGCTAGAAACTTCCCCAATTCTAAGTTTGCCCATTCAATCTCTTTTTTATCTTTGAAAATGCAAGACAGCAGTACTGCACTACAACCAGAAGATAATTATAATGCATAAATTACAATGTGCTTATTATTGGAAAAAAGAAAAGAAAAATATCTTTGCATTTACTACAAGATATTGCCTTGCATTTGCATTAATTAGGGGATATTCGCACTATTTGTGAAAATCAGTCCACTTTTGGTTTCAAAGAAGAAGTTTTAGATGGGAATTTCGAGCTGTCAAGGAGAAAACGCGTAGTGCATGCATCTGCTTCATTCCGCTTTTGTTAAGAGTTTGTTGGAACATCAGAACCCACTTACCCTATCACAGATTTACAATTAATCGCACAGTTAGAATAATTGTATTCTTGAACGCCATGAACCCTTAATCAGTAGTCAGTACTCTCTTGACGTGTAAAATTGACAATTTAGACATTTTCAAGGTTGCAATAGGGTAGTTTATTGAGCCTACTGCACAAGCGTCCAGTTTCATTTCATAATAAATATAAGAATATTTTATGCTTTTTACCTGAAAAGAGAGATCATGGATGTATTACTAAAATCTTGAGAGTAGTAGGTCCAAAATATATGGAAGTCAGGGCTAATTGGTTGAAGAACTACATGTCTATAGAAATTGCATGTTGACGGCCACTGTTGTTTATTTACATCATTAATGTGTCTAGTGATAATCGATCAAAAAAAAAATGTCTCTAGTGATAGCATGTTGCAAGTTAAACACCAAGAAAATATCTATTTGGTTTTTAGATGAAATCATAAGTCGCATGCAGTTCATGTAAGATCATGCGAAACAGTTTAGAAACAATATTACGATAACTCTATGTATGCTAAAGTCATCTTGTTTCCATTCTCATATCTTTGTTTCCTCCAAGTTTGAAGTCTAAAAATGTTATTTGTTTTTGTAACTTCGTTACCATGGTGAATTTAATTGCCTCACTAAAATCTTGCCAATAAAATCCAATGGGAAAAAAAATTGGACAAAGGAAAAAGAGCACAAATATCAACATTTTTGAAAGAAAATTGAACGTCAACCAGATGTTGCCTCGTTAAAACCTAGTCAGGAAAACCACATGGGACAAAACCTGAAACGAAGGAAAAAGAGTACAACTTTTGACGTAAATATGGATGCTAACCTAACTATATGGGTTTTACAAAAGACAAACATCAAAATAATTAACTCTAGTCTATCTCAAAGAAGAGTTTAAGCTAGCATAATTCTAACTGCAGATTTAAGAAAGAAAAAATAAATAAATAGAATTTATGCTGCTAAAGCGTGGATTTTTGTGTTTTTAAGGACTCCTCAAGAGACCCATATTGCATGATGCTTCGTTGTAGAAACGATTTGATAGTCCTTGAAGGACTCGTATTGCATTTACACAAAAAATGTGGTTGGGAACATATTCAAATTTCTTATCCTTGTAGGATTCAATTTATATTTTTGGCAGCCACCTGACTCAATCTCCTATGGATTCAATTTAGAGCAAGTCTTATGGTGGAATCCAAGTTATTCCAAGTGTGTAAAATCCATGGAATGTCAAGTCTAATGGCTTCCAAGTTGGGGTCTTCCACAGAAAATCCAAACAACCTTCCATGGTTTGGTGGAAGGATTCGTGGAATCCATCTGAACGCCATTAAGAATAGCGCTAAACGCCAATAAGATTGGCGCGATAGAGGACAAGAAACGCCAATATTAATGGCGTTGAACACTAATCTAAATAGCGTAAGTCATGCGCTAATAAAAATAGCGTTTAGCGCTATTAACACTAGCGTTTTATTGGCGCCATTAACAATAGCGTTAAGCGCTATTCACAATAGCGTTGTCCGCTATTAACAATTGCGTTTCGCTTTATTTATTTTTACATTCTTCTCACATCACTCCTGTTTCTTTACCTATAAATTAAAAATAAAAAAAATTAAAAATTACAAAACAAAATTTATAAATTTGAAATTGAAACAGGATATAAATTAGCTAATTTTCATTTCATAGATTAAGTTACATGGATTAAAAAAATTAAAAGCGACATTACATGGATTGAAATAACTAATATTTAGAATTTAACATTATCCGATTTTCATTGTCAAGCTTCATCATTTCTCAAAGTTCACTTCATCATTGGTAAGATCACGATATTTAATTTCCGAAAGCGGGATGGTTCTTAAGAATTTGGTACACATGATCAAATGCAAAATCTTTGTTGTTTTGTTGAGAATATAGAATTCTAGCATGTGCCTCCTACAAAATAAATAAACATAATCTCTCATTTAGAAAATTAATGACTTAAAATATGTAGATAATTGAAAATAAGAGGTTCCATTGAATAATACTTACAACTTCTTCTAACGCCCATCCTCCTTCGGGCATATTTGCATAAATTGAATGTATGATACCCATGTAAACTTTGAATTGCTTTTTTATCACCGAAAACCTATTTTGAATACTTTGTCTTGTTCTTCCGTTTTCATTACCACCCGCTTCTTCTACAAATGCTTAAAGCACCCTTTCCCAATAGTTGTTGACTCCTTGATTTTGTTCAACAATCGGTTGGAGACTAATTCTCATCCAAGCTTTGGTGATTGCAACATCTTCATTTGTAGTGTATGTCATACTTGAACTTGATTGAAAGAAGGTTTGGAATTAAAAATATAAAATCGGGAGAGATGGGAGCAAAGAAAATCTTGAGATTTTGGGATGGTTTGATTTGTGTTGAAGAAGCCAATTTATAGATAAATTTTAATTTTGAAAATCTGATCGTTGAAACGCTATTGAGAATATCGTTAAGCGCCATTCTTAATGGCGTTTATTTTGAGTCGTTGATTAGAAGGAGCCGTTGAGAATCCAATGGTGTAGAAAAAAACGCAATTGAGAATAGCGTTAAGCGCCATTCTTATTTGCGCCAAACGCCAATCTTAATTGCGCTAATCACAAAAAACATCCAGGAGCCACTCGACTTCTCCTATCCTATACTTAGTTTTTTTTTCTAGTCTCAATTGAATGAAATATACAATTGAATGAAAGCAAATCAAAAGAAGATAAAATTGAATGAAATTGAAACTTGATTGATACTAAAAATACTTCAACTACATTGATTCCACTACATCAAATTGAAAAAAAAAACAAAAAAACGTAATTGAAGCTACATAGTTCCATAAGCTACATGGTTTCATATATTGAAATGACGAACATTGCTAGTGCTAGGATAACCATAGTTTGCACCAATTGTTCTAGGAGGATAACCATGTTTTTCCAAAATCTTATTTTGTTTATCCAACATAAATTGCTTCTTCCATTCCGGCAAGGTCTCAACCACCACATCCAACACTTCGAGTTCATGTTTCTCCAAAGCTAAATCCAAGGATTTATTGTTTGTCTCTCGCAGTCAGCTTAATAAATATTCTTCTTGTACATCCAACCTTGCCATCTTCTTTGCATTCTCTTCACTAAAATGTTTCAAAATACGGTCGGTTCCGTCGTTGATGGCCGATAGCTCCGAAGCTTCCTTTTGTTGAGCCCTTTTTCCCGTTGGTAGACGAGGGCCATCCTCTTCATGCCATCATGGGTCTCTTCTTATCGGAGCACTACTTGTTGAAGAATTAACACTAGGAGCCTCCGATTCATCTTCCTCATTTTGGGTAGGATCAAATTCTTCGGGATTGAATACGGGAACATGGGCTTTGAAAAGTCGGTACACCTCTTCATTTCTAAAAGGTTTTCCCTTGCTAACCTTACTATATTCCAATCTAGCTTTTCTCTTCTACAAAAAACAAACAAAACCCAAGTTAGAAATCCTTCAATAAAAAAAAATGATATACATTAAGAAATCTTAATAAAACTTACAAGATCATCAATTCCACATCCGCTTGCATTGTTTCTATGCATATTTCTTAAGATACCAACCCACTTTTTGACATCTTTTTTCAAGGTACCAATTCTATTCTGCAACTTATGAACACTCCTATCATACTTATTCCCAAAGCTGCTTACATATGTATCGAATACCCGTTCCCAAAACTGGTTAGATTTTTGATCAACTCCGGTAACACCATCAAGTGTAATGCTTATCCAAGCTTTGGTGATTGCAACATCTTCGGGTGTAGCATATTTTTCCATGGTTAAAAAAAGTCTGAATTGCAATGAATTTTAAGAAGATGGAGAAAAAAATCTTGAGATTGAAAGGTTTTGGTCTGAGCTGAGAAGTGATCAATTTATAGGGAAAATTTCGAATTTAAAAAAATAGTCGTTGAAACGCTATTGTTAATAGCTTTTTTTTGTGAGTCGTTGATTAGAAGGAGCCGTTAAATATCTAATGGTTATAAATGAAACGCTATTGTTAATAGCGTTAGGCGCTATTATTAATAGCGCCAAACGCTATTCTTATTAGCGCTTTTCTTGAAAAACATCCAGAAGCTAAGCCAATTCCTCAAGTTCCATACTTAGATTTTTTTTCCTCTCTTCTGAAAATAATGAAAACCAAAAATAATACAATGAAAATCTTAATATTTCTTAATTTAAAAATCTAGAAATCATAGGATTGCAATCAAGTTGCTTACATACTGAAAGTTCATTCGAAATCTTACGAAAAGACTAAAGTTACGAGGGTGGGTAAACATCGGTAGGATCGAATTCACCATTCGAACCGTCAAGATCATCTGTATGAGGGGAGATTCTGCGGTGGCATTTCACAGTCTCTCGAGACCTAGTCCATGTTGTATCCAAATGTGTTGAACAAGATCATTGCGGAGTTGGAGATATGCCTCGTCATTCCCTTAACTCGTGGTATGACCTCGGTATTCCAAAGAACACAGTCGTATTGGTTCGTTCACGACTTCACCCCAATCTAAGTTATGTCTTTCATTCTTAATGACCATGTTATGCAGAATCAAACAAGCCTTGATAATAAAGTTTATATCCTCCTGTTTATGGGTAAAAATCGTTTCTGCCGATTTAGAACAAAATTCGGTAAGTGAGTGAGAAAATGATTCAAACCCTAAACAAATGTGCTGCACGTGAGCACTTTATAGATTCGAGAGATCAATCTGTACAAGTCCGGCCTAAACCAAGAAATGGCCGTTCCGGACTTGCTTCTGGCCACAAAGTGGAGGAGAAGGGTTGATTTGGGGAGGGAAGCAAAGAAAGGTGTTGAGACCAGAGTAGTTCGGGAGAGTAGTATCTCGACTTGTATCGTAAAGTAAAAGCTTGGGAAGCTTGCAAGAGATGGAAGCTTTTGGGAGAGCTTGCAAAGTTTCCTTTCCGAGAGTGTGGTATTTTTCTCCCGACCGAGACTTGTTTTCTCGGTGGAAATAGGGTAAGACCTATTTATACAAGTCGAGATTGAAACGCACTCTGGCCTCATGAAGGAAGAGAGTAAAGGGTGAAATAATGGGAGGAGGTGGTAACCGCATGGTGTTAATGGGTGAAAACGTTTTCACCATTATTTCCTCTTTTATTTGACCGCTTTATTCCTTTTCACGCTTTCTTAATGTGAGCGTAGTGTACGCCGCATCTTTGTGACCACCAAACCAAAACCCTAAAGAAGCATCCCCGTTTGTGTCGATGTCTCGAGTGTTGGTTGCATCTTGAGTGCAAGTGGCGCCGCTAGTGGCGCGTGTGGCATGTGCCAATGGCATGTGCGGAATGCCTTGGTGGTAGGTTGCATGGTTTGCAAGTTAGGTTACCAAAGATGTGTGTTTGGCATGTGCCAATGGCATGTGCGAATGCCTTGGTGGTAGGATGCACGGTTTGCAAGTTAGGTTACCAGCGTGTGTGTTTGGCATGTGCCAATGGCATGTGCGGAATGCCTTGGTGGTAGGTTGCACGGTTTGCAAGTTAGGCTACCAGCGTGTGTGTTTGGCATGTGCGGAATGCCTTGGTGGTAGGTTGCACGGTTTGCAAGCCTAGGGCGCTATGTTTGGCGTGGGCCAAAGGCATAGCGGCTTGGAAGTATGGCTTGCGACACGTGTTGGCATGTGCCAATGGCACGTGCGGCTATGTTGACCTAGTTGCAAGTCTTGCAAACCTAGGGCGCTATGTTTGGCGTGGGCCAAAGGCATAGCGGCTTGGAAATATGGCTTGCGACACGTGTTGGCATGTGCCAATGGCACGTGCGGCCATGTTTACCTAGTTGCAAGTCTTGCAAGCCTAGGGCGCTATATTGGGCGTGGGCCAAAGGCATAGCGGCTTAGAAATATGGCTTGCGGCACGTGTTGGCATGTGCCAATGGCACGTGCGGCCATGTTGACCTAGTTGCAAGTCTTGCAAACCTAGGGCGCTATGTTGGGCGTGGGCCAAAGGCATAACGGCTTGGAAATATGGCTTGCGACACGTGTTGGCATGTGCCAATGGCACGTGCGGCCATGTTGACCTAGTTGCAAGTTTTGCAAGCCTAGGGCGCAATATTTGGCGTGGGCCAAAGGCATAGCGACTTAGAAATATGGCTTGCGGCACGTGTTGGCATGTGCCAATGGCACGTGCGGCCATGTTGACCTAGTTACAAGTTTTGCAAGCCTAGGGCGCTATATTTGGCGTGGGCCAAAGGCATAGCGGTTTAGAAATATAGCTTGCGGCACGTGTTGGCATGTGCCAATGGCACGTGCGGCCATGTTGACCTAGTTGCAAGTCTTGCAAACCTAGGGCGCTATATTTGGCGTGGTCCAAAGGCATAGCGGCTTGGAAATATGGCTTGCGGCACGTGTTGGCACGTGCCATTGGCACATGCCGCCATGTTGACCTAGTTGCAAGTCTTGCAAATCTAGGGCGCTATGTTGGGCGTGGCCAAAGGCATAGCGGCTTGGAAATATGGCTTGCGGCACGTGTTGGCATGTGCCAATGGCACGTACGGCCATGTTGACCTAGTTGCAAGTCTTAAAGCCTAGGGCGCTATATTTGGTGTGGGCCAAAGGTATAGCGGCTTGAAAATTTGGCATTGTTGCCATGGTGCGCAGCATGGTGCGCTTGGTTTGGCATTGTTGCCGTGGTGCGCAGGTGCGGCTTGGTTTGGCATTGTTGCCATGGCGCAGATGCGGATTGGTTTGTCATTGTTGCCATGGTGCGCGGGTGCGGCTTGGTTTGGCATTGTTGCCGTGGTGCGCAGATGCGGCTTGGTTTGGCATTGTTGCCATGGTGCGCATATGCGGCTTGGTTTGGCATTGTTGCCATGGTGCGCAAGATGCGGCTTGGTTTGGCATTGTTGCCATGGTGCGAAAGATGCGGCTTGGTTTGGCATTGTTGCCATGGTGCTGAGATGCGGCTTGGTTTGGCATTGTTGCCATGGTGTGAGATGCGGCTTGGTTTGGCATTGTTGCCATGGTGCAAAGATGCGGCTTGGTTTTGGAATTAGGGTTCTCTGGTTGAAAACCTAACTGGGTATTTTGAAAAAATACCCCTATTAATTGTTTACACCTGAGTTAAATGCTCTTAGTTAATGTGTTGCGGGTAACACTAGGTCATGATTTTTTTACGATTTTATCCTTTGTCTAAAAACCACCATCAACATTAAGTCCCCTACTTAGCTCGGAACAGGGGCTTTGTTGCAAGGTAAGCATAAGATGGTGACAAACTATTAACAGCAAACCGTAAAGAAAATTGAGGGAGGCTTGCTCGACCTTCTATAAATAGGATTTGGAATCCTTGCCTCTGGTAGTTTTGCACAATCGGGAGGCTGGCACAATTGGTGGGCCCGGCGCAGCTTGGGCGACGTTGGGAAGTTGGCGTGAGTTGGGAAACTGAGTGTGCTAGCTGGTGGGACCGACGCAAAGTGTAGAAGCCGTGCGTGCTTGCAGGTCGGCGCAATTGGTGGGGCCGGTGCAGCTTGGAAACCGTGCTTGTAGGCGTGACTTGGGCGACATTGGGAAGTCGCACCCTTTGTGGGCCCGTTTCTTGCACGCGTGATTTTGGTAAAAGGGAAATCCTTCCCTATTTCAAAGTCTTCACGCATATATATATATATATATAAACCCCCTTTCTCCCCATCCTGCGCTTTATTCCTTCCTCTTTTCATACTAGCGACAAAGAGAAATCGGCTTGTGTATGTCTTCGAGTACTTTTTTTTTTTTTTTCCTTTTCACGTAGGTGTAAACCTTAAGAGTAGGCGCTCCCACAATCCTTGCATATGATTTCTTGGCGTGCCTCTTTAGAAAAATATTGTATGTATGCGACCAAGGGAAATACCGCATATATTGTTTGAACCCGTAGGAAATATTGCATATATGAATTTTCGGCCCCGAAAGAAATATTTGAACCTCAAGAAAATACTGCGTGTGTATTTTGAACCCGTAGAGGATGCTCCGTATATAATTTCGAACCCGAAGAAAGATACTGTAGACGCACTTGTACCCGTATAGAATGCCGTGTATATAGTCTCGAACCCAAGAAAATATCGCGTGTATAGTCTTGAACCCGAATAAAATACTGTGTATATAGTCTTGAACTCGAATAAAATACGTCCTCCTTCCCCTTTCTTTTTTTTTTTTTTTGTTGTTGGGTACGATTATGTGTCAGGGAGATAACTTCGTCTTTCTCCGTTTGTTTTGTGCAGATATCTTATTACCAAATTGTTGTGAAGGAATTCGATAAGATGTTACCTGAATCAAATTTCACTTCGTCGAAGGATGCTCATAATTCCAAACCGAACACAGATGATGAATTCTTCACTAGAGCCCTTGCCCCCGCTCGGAAGAATCACCTGTGTTTCGTGCCAATTTTGCTAACCGGTGGTGAGGATGAAAGGAAGACACGTTCGGGTTTGCCTGCAGAGCACCATTCGGTTCTGTCTCCATAAAGGGGTGTATTCTTCTTCCAACATTGACTTCGTGGATGTGTCAAAGCCCATTGCGTTCTTTTGATAGATGGGTTGAGTTCATGGTGAGCAAGGAGCATATAAATACCAACTTGACTCGAGCGCAGTCATTGATGCTTGTCAAGACTTCAAGAAATCTCCATTAGGAAGGATATCCTGTGCTTGGTTGCTTTCATCTCCGATGGTGTTCGGACACCCATACAATTATATGTAGATGGGGCGAGATAACTTTCTCCTTGGAGAGTGTGGCTCTCTTGTTGAATCTTCCTAGAATCGGAATCTTAAAATCCAATTATCCGAAAGTGAGGTGAAGATGCGGGATGACCCGGCCGCTAAGTTGGGGGATTTTGCTCTGGAAAGACTCCATTGCGAAGTCGAAGGATTCTGCCCAGAAAGAGGATGAAAGGTGTCCTTACGGTTGGTGGATATCTCAATGGTTTCCTGACGAGTTGGAGCCCGAACCGGAAAAGCAGATGATCTTCATGTCGCCGCATTTTTGGCTCTCTGGTTGTCCAGAGACATTTTTGATGACGGTTCTGGCAAGAAAGGAATAAGACCGGAGTTGTTAGCGATTGCGGTGAAGTTGGCAAAGGGTGAAGTTCTTCCCATTGGCAAGCTGTTCCTTGGTTCCCTGTATGTGCATCTGGATCACCTAGTTGCGAACATGCAAGTTTCGAATGGTTTCATGAAAGTGGATTCGTATGTGCACGTTGCTTTTTCTCGCAAGTATGGCTATGGGAGCACTTTGAGAAGTATGCTCCAAACCGCCGCCTTCGCTTCCCGTGAGTTGGGGTGGCTCCCGAATTCTTCGATGGGTGAACATGGCCCAAGAGTTGGCGTGAGCTTGGTTAGTTTTCTTGATAAGTTGCATGAAATCAATTTTCGTCCATGGGGGCCTGGTCCATAAGTCGCTGACTCAAATTGACACTTTTGCTTCGCTCCGCTCATGTCTTTGTCTTCGATGACGCTTTGAGCGTTGGTGAAAATTGTTCATTCAAAGCCGCTTGCCCGGGTTATATGCCGTCTTTCTTCGTGGGGTCTTTCCGATAGTCGCTACAATATTGACCGTGCTTTGCTCGTCACATGGGTTTAGATCAAGGGGGCCTCTTGTTTACCGGCCGGTGATCCCTAAGGATTCATTGCGTGTCGCCCTTGACGCCTTGCACCCTTAAGCCGGTATCCGTATTTCCTTCTTTCAAATGGGAAGAGTAACTTCGACGACCTTCGGCTATAATGAGTTTTGGTGCGACGAGTTTACTATGATCCGAGATTTTGTGAATAACGTGGTGGAAAACGTTCGTTGCAAACCTTCCCTAGCAGTTCTGAAAGAGTATCCAATGTTGAGAGATCCCAAGCGAAAGTTGCCTAACAATTCTGAAAGCCCCTGTGCCAAGGAACGGAGAACAAAGAATCGTGCTGCGGGTTCCGGACGGTTTCACAAGATCCTCCCACGGCTCTTGTGTCTTTCAGTTCTTCCAATAACTGTGTATGTGTCGCCTCTTCATTGGTTTGTCTCAAAACACGTGAATTTCGGCCGAGAATATGTGTCTTGTTTCCTTCAGTGGCTTCGGTAGTGTTAATGCTTTCGCCGCTCTTGCACGTTGCCAGAGATGGCAATTTCTTCAAAGAACTCCAAAGAAAGATTGAGCCTTCTCATAGCGATGATGAGTCGAGAGAGAAGAAGGTTCAACAAGTGAGAGTGATTCCTCCAAAGAAGACTGGTTCTGTTTCGGGAAGTGGTTCGGTGAGTTTCGCACTTCTTTTCTTTGTCCTTTTGTTTCCTCTTTTGGGAAATATCCGACTCGAGTTCGCAGGAGGAATCCGGTTCGGAGGATGATTCTGGGGTAGAGCCGCATGAAAACTTGCCTTTGGTGACCACCGCTGGTGACTTGGAGATGAGCGTTAGCCAATTGCCGGCACAGATGTGGCTCAAACGGCGGATGATTCTCTGATGGTTGTTGCCGTAGACATGGAGGAAAACCTCTGCGAGTCGTGAGGCCAGGTGTGTGCGCCATTTTTGATCCTCCGTACTTGGTTCCTTATCCGGGTCATGTGCTGGTTGGCGGCTTCAGTGTGCCGGCTAAGCACGAGGCGTTGTACACCAGAATTTGGGAGAAATACGGACATATGGCTACAACCAAGAAAGTCACTAGTCGATTTGCGCTGGTTAAGCATGTGGAAGAGGCTTTATCTTCCATCGAGGACATGCGTGAGGTGACTGGTCACACCGTTTCTGAAGACGTTATTGCCGACTGGGAGCACCATCGCGACGTGTGCATAGAGAAGGAGTTCAACACTTCGTGGTTTGTTGAAGGCCTTGTAGAGATCCAAAAGTTGAAAGATGCAGCAGTCGAAATCCTTTCCGCTGAGGAGATTGCTCGACAGGAGGTAGAACTCGAAAAACTTTCCAAGATGTTGACTATGAAGAGAGCGGCTCTTGAAGATGCAAAGTTGACCTTCTCCAAGAAGAACAGACCTCAGTTGGATGATTTTCCTTGAATGTTTCTCCGTTAAACTTTCATTTAGGCTCTTTTTTTTTGAAAGACATATTGGATGTCCGGGTTCAAAACTTGACCTTTGATAGACAAATGGTAGCTTTTTAGGGTATTGGATTATTTCGGGATGAATGGTTTTGATAATATGACTATGATTATGTTTTGGGAAAGGAATATTGCTTTTATGAAAGTGTGTGCTAGCAATAGGCATAAGACTCAAAGTAGTATGACGGTTTTACTAAGAACCTAAAAATAGATTGTATATCTTGCCCAGTCTGAATTTACTCACTTCATAGGTTTTGCGAACACGCCCTCTCCATGTAAAAGGCGGCTTTGTTTCTTTGCTGGTAGCATCGCCGATGAAGTCCCCAATTCTTCGGTAGCGTATTCAACGAGTCCCCAGTTTTCTCGTGTAGTTTTAACAACCGATAACCGGGTCGCCCCGGCGATTGAGTCGGACCGAGTCGCAAGTCCCCAATCGCTGGTAGCATCTTCAACGAGTCCCCAGTTTTCGTGGTGTAGTTTTTACAACCGGTAACCGGGTCGTGAGTCGGTAGTTGAGTCGGATCGAGTCGCCTTCCCTACCATCTTGACATCCGGGTCGAAGAACGAGATCGACAGTCGCCTTCCCCGACATTGTAGCCGATAGATCAATCCTCCCATTTGTGGTCGCCAATTGTTTATGGGTAAAAATCGTTTCTGCCGATTTCGATAAATTCGGTAGGTGAGTGAGAAACTGATTCAAACCCTAAACAAATGTGCTGCACGTGAGCACTTTATAGATTCGAGAGATCAATCTGTACAAGTCCGGCCTAAACCAAGAAATGGCCGTTCCAGCACTTGCTTCGGTCACAAAGTGGAGGAGAAGGGTTGATTTGGGGAGGGAAGCAAAGAAAGGTGTTGAGACCGAGTAGTTACGGGAGAGTAGTATCTCGACTTGTATCGTAAAGTAAAAGCTTGGGAAGCTTGCAAGAGATGGAAGCTTTTGGGAGAGCTTGCAAAGTTGCCTTTCCGAGAGTGTGGTATTTTTCTCCGACCGAGACTTGTTGTTCCGGTGGAAATAGGTAAGACCTATTTATACAAGTCGAGATTGAAACGCACTCGGCCTCATGAAGGAAGAGAGTAAAGGGTGAAATAATGGGAGGAGGTGGTAACCGCATGGTTTAATGGGCGAAAACGTTTTTCACCATTATTTCCTCTTTATTTGACCGCTTTATTCCTTTTCACGCTTTCTTAATGTGAGCGTAGTGTACGCCGCATGCATCTTTGTGACCGCCAAACCAAAACCCTAAAGAAGCATCCCCGGTTTGTGTCGATGTCTCGAGTGTTGGTAGCATCTTGAATGCAAGTGGCGCTGCTAGTGGCGCGTGTGGCATGTGCCAATGGCATGTGGAATGCCTTGGTGGTAGGTTGCATGGTTTGCAAGTTAGGTTGGCGTGTGTGTTTGGCATGTGCGGAATGCCTTGGTGGTAGGTTGCACGGTTTGCAAGTTAGGTTACCAGCGTGTGTGTTTGGCATGCCAATGGCATGTGAATGCCTTGGTGGTAGGTTGCACGGTTTGAAGTTAGGCTACCAGCGTGTGTGTTTGGCATGTGCCAATGGCATGTGCGGAATGCCTTGGTGGTAGGTTGCACGGTTTGCAAGTTAGGCTACCAGCGTGTGTGTTTGGCATGTGCCAATGGCATGTGCGGAATGCCTTGGTGGTAGGTTGCACGGTTTGCAAGTTAGGCTACCAGCGTGTGTGTTTGGCATGTGCCAATGGCTCATGCGGCCATGTTGACCTAGTTGCAAGTCTTGCAAGCCTAGGGCGCTATGTTTGGCGTGGGCCAAAGGCATAGCGGCTTGGAAGTATGGCTTGCGACACGTGTTGGCATGTGCCAATGGCACGTGCGGCCATGTTGACCTAGTTGCAAATCTTGCAAACCTAGAGCGCTATGTTGGGCGTGGGCCAAAGGCATAGCGTCTTGGAAATATGGCTTGCGACACGTGTTGGCATGTGCCAATGGCACGTGCGGCCATGTTGACCTAGTTGCAAGTCTTGCAAACCTAGGGCGCTATATTAGGCGTGGGCCAAAGGCATAGCGGCTTAGAAATATGGCTTGCGGCACGTGTTGGCATGTGCCAATGGCACGTGCGGCCATGTTGACCTAGTTGCAAGTCTTGCAAACCTAGGGCGCTATGTTGGGCATGGGCCAAAGGCATAGCGGCTTGGAAATATGGCTTGCGACACGTGTTGTCATGTGCCAATGGCACGTGCGGCCATGTTGACCTAGTTGCAAGTTTTGCAAGCCTAGGGCGCAATATTTGGCGTGGGCCAAAGGCATAGCGGCTTAAAAATATGGCTTGCGGCACGTGTTGGCATGTGCCAATGGCACGTGCGGCCATGTTGACCTAGTTGCAAGTTTTGCAAACCTAGGGCGCTATATTTGGCGTGGGCCAAAGGCATAGCGGCTTAGAAATATGGCTTGCGACACGTGTTGGCATGTGCCAATGGCACGTGCGGCCATGTTGACCTAGTTGCAAGTCTTGCAAACCTAGGGCGCTATATTTGGCGTGGCCAAAGGCATAGCGGCTTGGAAATATGGCTTGCGGCACGTGTTGGCATGTGCCAATGGCACATGCGGCCATGTTGACCTAGTTACAAGTCTTGCAAACCTAGGGCGCTATGTTGGGCGTGGGCCAAAGGCATAGCGGCTTAGAAATATGGCTTGCGGCACGTGTTGGCATGTGCCAATGGCACGTGCGGCCATGTTGACCCTAGTTGCAAGTCTTGCAAGCCTAGGGCGCTATATTTGGCGTGGGCCAAAGGTATAGCGGCTTGGAAATTTGGCATTGTTGCCATGGTGCGCAGTGAGGCTTGGTTTGGCATTGTTGCCAGTGGTGCGTGGGTGCGGCTTGGTTTGGCATTGTTTGCATTGTTGCCATGGTGCGTGAGATGCGGCTTGGTTTGGCATTGTTGCCATGGTGCGCAGATGCGGCTTAGTTTGGCATTGTTGCCATGGTGCGTTTGCGGTTTGGCATTGGCTTGGTTTGGCATTGTTGCCATGGTGCGCAGTATGCGGCTTGGTTTGGCATTGTTGCCATGGTGCGCAGTATGCGGCTTGGTTTGGCATTGTTGCCATGGTGCGCATTATGCGGCTTGGTTTGGCATTGTTGCCATGGTGCGCAGTATGCGGCTTGGTTTTGGAATTAGGGTTCTGTTGAAAACCCTAACCGGTATTTTGAAAAAATACCCTATTAATTGTTTACACCTGAGTTAAATGCTCTTAGTTAATGTGTTGCGGGTAACACTAGGTCATGGTTTTTTTACGATTTTATCCTTTGTCTAAAAACCACCATCAACATTAAGTCCCCTGCTTAGCTCGGAACAGGGGCTTTGTTGCGAGGTAAGCATAAGATGGTGACAAACTATTAACAGCAAACCGTAAAGAGAATTGAGGGAGGCTTGCCTGACCTTCTATAAATAGGATTTGGAATCCTTGCCTCTGGTAGTTTTGCACGAATCGGGAGGCTGGCACAATTGGTGGGCCGATGCAGCTTGGGCGACGTTAGGAAGTTGGCGTGAGTTGGGAAACGAGTGTGCTAGCTAGTGGGACGGCGCAAAGTGTAGAAGCCGTGCGTGCTTGCGGGTCGGGCGCAATTGGTGGGGCCAGTGCAGCTTGGAAACCGTGCTTGTAGGCGTGACTTGGGCGACATTGGGAAGTCGCACCCTTTGTGGGCCCGTTTCTTGCACGCGTGATTTTGGTAAAAGGGAAATCCTTCCCTATTTCAAAGTCTTCACGCATATATATATATATATATACATATATATATATATATAAACCCCTTTCTCCCCAGCGCTTTATTCCTTCCTCTTTTCATACTAGCGACAAAGAGAAACCGTATGTCTTCGAGTATGTCTTTTTTTTTTTTTTTTCTTTTCACGTAGGTGTAAACCTTAAGAGTAGGCGCTCCCACAATCCTTGCATATGATTTCTTGGCGTGCCTCTTGTAGAAAATATTGTATGTATGCGACCAAGGAAATATCGCATATATTGTTTGAACCCGTAGGAAATATTGCATATATGAATTTTCGGTCCCGAAAGAAATATTTGAACCCCGAAGAAAATACGCGTGTGTATTTTGAACCCGTAGAGGATGCTCCGTATATAATTCTCGAACCCGAAGAAAGATACTCGTAGACGCACTTGTACCCGTATAGAATGCCGCGTATAAAGTCTCGAACCCAAAGAAAATATCGCGTGTATAGTCTTGAACCCGAATAAAATCTTGTGTATATAGTCTTGAACGCGAATAAAATACGTCCTCCTTCCCCTTTCTTCTTTTTTTTTGTTGTTGGGGTACGATTATGTGTCGGGAGATAACTTCGTCTTTCTCCGTTTGTTTTGTGCGAGATATCTTATTACCAAATTGTTGTGAAGGAATTCGATAAGATGTTACCCGAATCAAATTTCACTTCGTCGAAGGATGCTCATAATTCCAAACCGAACACGATGATGAATTCTTCACTAGAGCCCTTGCCCCCGCTCGGAAGAATCACCCGTGTTTCGTGCCAATTTTGCTAACCTAGGTGGTGAGGATGAAAGGAAGACACGTTCGGTTTGCCCAGAGAGCACCATTCGGTTGTCTCCATAAAGGGGTGTATTCTTCTTCCAACATTGACTTCAAGATGTGTCAAAGCCCATTGCGTTCTTTTGATAGATGGGTTGAGTTCATGGTGAGCAAGGAGCATATAAATACCAACTTGACTCGAGCGCAGTCATTGATCTTGTCAAGACTTGAAGTAAATCTCCAGATTAGGAAGGATATCCCGGGCTTGGTTGCTTTCATCTCCGGATGGTGTTCGGACACCCATACAATTATATGTAGATGGGGCGAGATAACTTTCTCCTTGGAGAGTGTGGCTCTCTTGTTGAATCTTCCCAGAATAGGGAATCTTAAAATCCAATTATCTGAAAGTGAGGTGAAGATGCGGGATGACCTGGCCGCTAAGTTGGGGGATTTTGCTCGGAAAGACTCCATTGCGAAGTCGAAGGATTCTGCCCGGAAAGAGGATGAAAGGTGTCCTTACGGTTGGTGGATATCTCAATGGTTTCCGGACGAGTTGGAGCCTGAACAGAAAAGCAGTGATCTTCATGTCGCCGCATTTTTGGCTCTCTCAGGTTGTCCGAGAGACATTTTTGATGACGGCCGGCAAGAAAGGAATAAGACCGGAGTTGTTAGCGATTTGTGAAGTTGGCAAAGGGTGAAGTTCTTCCCATTGGCAAGCTGTTCCTTGGTTCCCGTATGTGCATCTGGATCACCTAGTTGCGAACATGCAAGTTTCGAATGGTTTCATGAAAGTGGATTCGTATGTGCACGTTGCTTTTCTGCAAGTCTGGCTATGGGAGCACTTTGAGAAGTATGCTCCGAAACCGCTGCCTTCGCTTCCCGTGAGTTGGGGTGGCTCCCGAATTCTTCGATGGGTGAACAAAGCGCCCAAGAGTTGGCGTGAGCTTGGTTAGTTTTCTTGATAAGTTGCATGAAATCAATTTTCGTCCATGGGGGTAGGTCCATAAGTCGCTGACTCAAATTGACACTTTTGCTTCTCGCTCCGCTCATGTCTTTGTCTTCTCGATGACGCTTTGAGCGTTGGTAAAAACTGTTCATTCAAAGCTGCTTGCCCGGTTATATGCCGTCTTTCTTCGTGGGGTCTTTCCAGATAGCTGCTTACAATATTGACCGTGCTGCTCGTCACATGGGTTTCGATCAAGGGGTGCCTCTTGTTTACCGGCCGGTGATCCCTAAGGATTCATTGCGTGTCGCCCTTGACGCCTTGTACCCTTAAGCCGGGTATCCGTCTTTCCTTCTTTCAAATGGGAAGAGTAACTTCGACGACCTTCGACTATAATGAGTTTTGGTGCGACGAGTTTACTATGATCCGAGATTTTGTGAATAACGTGGTGGAAAACGTTCGTTGCAAACCTTCCCAGCAGTTCTGAAAGATTATCCAATGTTGAGAGATCCCAAGCGAAAGTTGCCTAACAATTTGAAAAGCCCCTGTGCCAAGGAACGGAGAACAAAGAATCGTCTTTGGCGGGTTCCGGAAGGTTTCACAAGATCCTCCCACGGCTCTTGTGTCTTTCAGTTCTTCCAATAACTAGGTATGTGTCGCCTCTTCATTGGTTTGTCTCAAAACACGTGAATTTCGGCTGAGAATATGTGTCTTGTTTCCTTCAGGGCTTCGGTAGTGTTAATGCTTTCGCTGCTCTTGCACGTTGCCAGGAGACGGCAATTTCTTCAAAGAACTCCAAGAAGATTGAGCCTTCTCATAGCGATGATGAGTCGAGAGAGAGAAGAAGGTTCAACAAGTGAGAGTGATTCCTCCGCAAAGACTGGGTTTGGGGAAGTGGTTCGGTGAGTTTCGCACTTCATTTCTTTGTCCTTTGTTTCCTCTTTTGGGAAATATCGACTCGAGTTCGCAGGAGGAATCCGGTTCGGAGGATGATTCTGGGGTAGAGCCGCATGAAAACTTGCCTTTGGTGACCACCCCGGTGACTTGGAGATGAGCGTTAGCCAATTGCCGAGCATGGATGTGGCTCAAACGGCGGATGATTCTCGATGGTTGTTGTCGTAGACATGGAGGAAAACCTCTCGCGAGTCGTGAGGCCAGTGCGTGCGCCATTTTTGATCCTCCGTACTTGGTTCCTTATCCGGTCATGTGCTTGGTTGGCGGCTTGAGCAGTGCCGGCTAAGCACGAGGCGTTGTACACCATAACTGGGAGAAATACGGACATATGGCTACAACCAAGAAAGTCACTAGTCGATTTGCTGGTTAAGCGTGTGGAAGAGGCTTTATCTTCCATCGAGGACATGCGTGAGGTGACCGGGTCACACCGTTTCTGAAGACGTTATTGCCGACTGGGAGCACCATCGCGACGTGTGCATAGAAAAGGAGTTCAACACTTCGTGGTTTGTCGAAGGCCTTGCAGAGATCCAAAAGTTGAAAGATGCAGCAGTCGAAATCCTTTCCGCTGAGGAGATTGCTCGATAGGAGGTAGAACTCGAAAAACTTTCCAAGATGTTGACTATGAAGAGAGCGGCTCTTGAAGATGCAAAGTTGACCTTCTCCAAGAAGAACAGACCTCAGTTGGATGATTTTCCTTGAATGTTTCTCCGTTAAACTTTCATTTAGGCTCTTTTTTTTTGAAAGACATATTGGATGTCTGGTTCAAAACTTGACGTTTTATAGACAGCTGGTAGCTTTTTAGGGTATTGGATTATTTCTGGGATGAATGGTTTTGATAATATGACTATGATTATGTTTTGGGAAAGGAATATTGCTTTTATGAAAGTGTGTGCTAGCAATAGGCATAAGACTCAGTAGTACGACGGTTTTACTAAGAACCTAAAAATAGATTGTATATCTTGCCCAGTCTGAATTTACTCACTTCATAGGTTTTGCGAACACGCCCCTCTCCATGTAAAAGGGCGGTTTTGCTGGTAGCATTGCCAGTTAGTCCCCAATTGCTGGTAGCGTATTCAACGAGTCCCCAGTTTTCTCGTGTAGTTTTAACAACCAGTAACCGGGTTGCAGCCGAGTCGGACTGAGTCGCAAGTCCCCAATCGATGGTAGCATCTTCAACGAGTCCCCGGTTTTCTCGTGTAGTTTTAACAACTAGGGTAACAAGGTCAAGTCCCCAATTCGGTAGTTGAGTCGGATCGAGTCTCCTTCCCCTACCATCTTGACATCCGGGTCGAAGAACGAGATCGACAGTCGACATTGTAGCCGATAGATCAATCCTCCCGCTGTGGTCGCCAATTGTTTATGGGTAAAAATCGTTTCTGCCGATTTCGGTAAATTCGGTAGGTGAGTGAGAAACGGATTCAAACCATAAACAAATGTGCTGCACGTGAGCACTTTATAGATTCGAGAGATCAATCTGTACAAGTCCGGCCTAAACCAAGAAATGGCCGTTCCAGACTTGCTTCGGTCACAAAGTGGAGGAGAAGGGTTGATTTGGGGAGGGAAGCAAAGAAAGGTGTTGAGACCGAGTAGTTCGGGGAGAGTAGTATCTCGACTTGTATCGTAAAGTAAAAGCTTGGGAAGCTTGCAAGAGATGGAAGCTTTTGGGAGAGCTTGCAAAGTTGCCTTTCCCGAGAGTGTGGTATTTTTCTCCCGACCGAGACTTGTTTTACGGTGGAAATAGGTAAGACCTATTTATACAAGTCGAGATTGAAACGTACCCCGGCCTCATGAAGGAAGAGAGTAAAGGGTGAAATAATGGGAGGAGGTGGTAACCGCATGGTTTAATGGCGAAAACGTTTTTCACCATTATTTCCTCTTTTATTTGACCGCTTTATTCCTTTTCACGCTTTCTTAATGTGAGCGTAGTGTACGTGCATCTTGTGATCGCCAAACCAAAACCCTAAAGAAGCATCCCGGTTTGTGTCGATGTCTCGAGTGTTGGTTGCATCTTGAGTGCAAGTGGCGCTGCTAGTGGCGCGTGTGGCATGTGCCAATGGCATGTGCGGAATGCCTTGGTGGTAGGTTGCATGGTTTGAAAGTTAGGTTACCAGCGTGTGTGTTTGGCATGTGCGGAATGCCTTAGTGGTAGGTTGCACGGTTTGAAAGTTAGGTTACCAGCGTGTGTGTCTGGCATGTGCCAATGGCATGTGCGAAATGCCTTGGTGGTAGGTTGCACGGTTTGCAAGTTAGGCTACCGGCGTGTGTGTTTGGCATGTGCGGAATGCCTTGGTGGTAGGTTGCACGGTTTGCAAGTTAGGCTACCCGGCGTGTGTGTTTGGCATGTGCGGAATGCCTTGGTGGTAGGTTGCACGGTTTGCAAGTTAGGCTACCAGCGTGTGTGTTTGGCATGTGCCAATGGCTCGTGCGGCCATGTTGACCTAGTTGCAAGTCTTGCAAGCCTGGGCGCTATGTTTGGTGTGGGCCAAAGGCATAGCGGCTTGGAAGTATGGCTTGCGACACGTGTTGGCATGTGCCAATGGCACGTGTGGCTATGTTGACCTAGTTGCAAATCTTGCAAACCTAGGGCGCTATGTTGGGCGTGGGCCAAAGGCATAGCGGCTTGGAAATATGGCTTGCGACACGTGTTGGCATGTGCCAATGGCACGTGCGGCCATGTTGACCTAGTTGCAAGTCTTGCAAACCTAGGGCGCTATATTGGGCGTGGGCCAAAGGCATAGCGGCTTAGAAATATGGCTTGCGGCACGTGTTGGCATGTGCCAATGGCACATGCGGCCATGTTGACCTAGTTGCAAGTCTTGCAAACCTAGGGCGCTATGTTGGGCGTGGGCCAAAGGCATAGCGGCTTGGAAATATGGCTTGCGACACGTGTTGGCATGTGCCAATGGCACGTGCGGCCATGTTGACCTAGTTGCAAGTTTTGCAAACCTAGGGCGCAATATTTGGCGTGGGCCAAAGGCATAGCGGCTTAAAAATATGGCTTGCGGCACGTGTTGGCATGTGCCAATGGCACGTGCGGCCATGTTGACCTAGTTGCAAGTTTTGCAAGCCTAGGGCGCTATATTTGGCGTGGGCCAAAGGCATAGCGGCTTAGAAATATGGCTTGCGGCACGTGTTGGCATGTGCCAATGGCACGTGCGGCCATGTTGACCTAGTAGCAAGTCTTGCAAACCTAGGGCGCTATATTTGGCGTGGGCCAAAGGCATAGCGGCTTGGAAATATGGCTTGCGGCACGTGTTGGCATGTGCCAATGGCACATGCGGCCATGTTGACCTAGTTGCAAGTCTTGCAAACCTAGGGCGCTATATTTGGCGTGGGCCAAAGGCATAGCGGCTTGGAAATATGGCTTGCGACACGTGTTGGCATGTGCCAATGGCACGTGCGGCCATGTTGACCTAGTTGCAAGTCTTGCAAGCCTAGGGCGCTATATTGGGCGTGGGCCAAAGGCATAGCGGCTTGGAAATATGGCTTGCGGACGTGTTGGCATGTGCCAATGGCACGTGCGGCCATGTTGACCTAGTTGCAAGTTTTGCAAACCTAGGGGCGCAATATTTGGCGTGGGCCAAAGGCATAGCGGCTTAAAAATATGGCTTGCGGCACGTGTTGGCATGTGCCAATGGCACGTACGGCCATGTTGACCTAGTTGCAAGTTTTGCAGCCTAGGGCGCTATATTTGGCGTGGGCCAAAGGCATAGCGGCTTAGAAATATGGCTTGCGGCACGTGTTGGCATGTGCCATGGCACGTGCGGCCATGTTGACCTAGTTGCAAGTCTTGCAAACCTAGGGCGCTATATTTGGCGTGGGCCAAAGGCATAGCGGCTTGGAAATATGGCTTGCGGCACGTGTTGGCATGTGCCAATGGCACATGCGGCCATGTTGACCTAGTTGCAAGTCTTGCAAACCTAGGGCGCTATGTTGGGCGCGGGCCAAAGGCATAGCGGCTTAGAAATATGGATTGCGGCACGTGTTGGCATGTGCCAATGGCACGATGCGGCCATGTTGACACATTTGCAAGTCTTGCAAGCCTAGGGCGCTATATTTAGCGTGGGCCAAAGGTATAGCGGCTTGGAAATTTGGCATTGTTGCCATGGTGCGCGAGGTGCGGCTTGGTTTGGCATTGTTGTCGTGTGGTGCAAAAGAGTGCGGCTTGGTTTGGCATTGTTGCCGTGGTGCGCAAAGATGCGGCTTGGTTTGGCATTGTTGCCATGGTGCGCAGGTGCGGCTTGGTTTGGCATTTGATGCCGTGGTGCGCAGTATGCGGCTTGGTTTGGCATTGTTGCCATGGTGCGCAGGGTGCGGCTTGGTTTGGCATTGTTGCCATGGTGCGCAGTATGCGGCTTGGTTTGGCATTGTTGCCATGGTGCGCAGGGTGCGGCTTGGTTTGGCATTGTTGCCGTGGTGCGCAGTATGCGGCTTGGTTTGGCATTGTTGCCATGGTGCGCAGTATGCGGCTTGGTTTGGCATTGTTGCCATGGTGCGCAGTATGCGGCTTGGTTTGACATTGTTGCAATGGTGCGCAGTATGCGGCTTGGTTTGGCATTGTTGCCGTGGTGCAAGTATGCGGCTTGGTTTTAGCATTGTTGCCGTGGTGCGCATGTATGCGGCTTGGTTTGGCATTGTTGCCGTGGTGCGCTTGATATGCGGGCTTGGTTTGGCATTGTTGCCATGGTGCGCGGTATGCGGCTTGGTTTGGCATTGTTGCCATGGTGCGTGATATGCGGCTTGGTTTGGCATTGTTGTCGTGGTGCGCGTGGTGCGGCTTGGTTTGGCATTGTTGCCGTGGTGCGTGATATGCGGCTTGGTTTAGCATTGTTGCCATGGTGCGCGGTGGTGCGGCTTGGTTTGGCATTGTTGCCGTGGTGCGCAATATGCGGCTTGGTTTGGCATTGTTGCCATGGTGCGATATGCGCTTGGTTTGGCATTGTTGCCATGGTGCGCAATATGCGCTTGGTTTAGCATTGTTGCCATGGTGCGCAGGGGTGCGGCTTGGTTTGGCATTGTTGCCGTGGTGCGCTTGAGATGCGGCTTGGTTTGGCATTGTTGCCATGGTGCGCAGATGTGCGGCTTGGTTTGGCATTGTTGCCGTGGTGCGAGATGCGGCTTGGTTTTGGCATTGTTGCGTGGTGCGTGAGTATGCGGCTTGGTTTAGCATTGTTGCCATGGTGCGCGATATGCGGCTTGGTTTTGGAATTAGGTTCTGGCGTTGAAAACCTAATCCGGTATTTTGAAAAAAATACCCCTATTAATTGTTTACACCTGAGTTAAATGCTCTTAGTTAATGTGTTGCAGGTAACACTAGGTCATGGTTTTTTTACGATTTTATCCTTTGTCTAAAAACCACCATCAACACCTCCCTATCCCAGTAAAATGCTGGCTTTTTTGTTATTTGGAACTTGTTTTGGAGAGTTACAAAAGCCCTTTCAACATCCTTTCTCTTCGCTTGTTGGTATCTATTGAACAACGTATTAGCTGGATGATTTGGAAGAAGAATTTTGAATGACTGCACAATACAAGACAATCGTGGATATATAATATCCGCCAAGTAGTAACCTTTGTCGTAGCTGTGGCCATTGATGCGGTAATTACAAGGAGCTGCTAAACCATTAACCATCTTATTAAAAAGTGGAGATTGAGCCAAGACGTTCAATTCGTTGTTCGACCCTGGCGTTCCAAAGAAACCATGCCAAAACCACCGATCATATGATGCCACGGCTTCCAAGATCATGGTAGGTTTTTGCTCATGCCCACGGAATGTACCTGCACCATCTCTTGTTGGACAATTCTTCCACTGAAAATGCATACAATCAACACTTCCAAGCATTCCAGGAAACCCTCTAGCCGCATTTTCTGCTAATAATCTTTCCGTGTCTTCTCTTGTAGGAAGTCGCATATACCTTGGACCAAAGGGGCGAACAATTACCCTGGTAAATCTCTTCACATACAATAGACGGTCGGCGCTCCCATACGGACATAATCATCTGTGCTATCAGCGGCTATACCTTTACACAAACATTTCCTTACGGTATACATCTTCATGTGGGGAGAGTGACCAAGTTTTCCGGTGCAATCAACTTGGAAATCAAAAGCAGGATCCGCAACAACTATTTCACTTAGAATACGTAAGAAAAGAGGTCGACACATACCCAAACGTTGGTGGAACTTCTTAGGGCCCCAATTGAGTTAGGTCTAAAGTAGTCATGCATCATCCTTGCATCTCCGTCCTCTCATTGCCTGTCCACCATTTGTCGCGTCAATACTTCCTGAGGCACCGGTTGGAAGAGCCTATGCATTCTTTGAGTCATATACTGGTACACCACAATTCCTCTCTCCTCACTATCATCACCAATGCTAAGATCGATACCATACTTCATTAGTACATACCTCCTTGATGGATTTGCATCGTCCATATTGCACCTGTAAACAAAACTCAAATACTGTAAGCATTCCAAGATTTTTGAATCCATACAAAAGAAAAAACATCCATACAAAAGAGAAGACATTCATGCACACATTCATTAAAGAAAACACATCCAAGTTTCGTACAAAAGAAAAGACAAGTTCATTAAAGAAAACACATCCAAGTTTCATACAAAAAAAAAAGACAAGTTCATCTTAATCACTTAATCCTAACTTAATCCTAACATCCTTGATATTTCATCTTCACTTAAACCAATCCCACCACTATTCATCAAGTGAGTTAATTGTGACTCTGGAACTACATCTGGAACTACTTCACCTTGTGGAACATAATGACCATGTGCATCATCTGATTGACTTGTGGCTGGTCTTTTACGGCTTAACCATTGAGAGTTGTCTCCAAGATCATAACATGATTGGGTTGACATCGATCCTTCCCCAAGAGCACATGCACGATCTATTTCAAACCAATGCTGGTCCTTTGTAAGATTTAACATAGCCAACCTATGCGCAAAATCTTTCCATTGCTCCTTGAAAAGAAACATCAAGATAGCAAATATATTAAGGAACTTCTAATGTGTAAAGAAAATCATAATAATATGGCAAACAAAATAATTGAAGGAGTTAAAACCAAAAATTACTAACCCTAATGGAGGAGGATCGGGTGCTTGCAAAGGCACTTGAACACGGTTGCCTTCACTGTCTGAATGTACAGTACAAAAAGAAACTCTTGGAAATTCAGGTGAAGCTTGTGAGACGTTGTCATACTTATACTGTGATGGATGTATTTGGGGGACCTGATTCACCAGAAATGTCGTATCTTGAGTACTTGCAGCTCCAACTTCATTTCTGTTTTCTTGACGATATATTTCTGGGAGCAAAAATCCAATAGATTGTTGCTTCCACCACAACACATACATGCTCTCATCAACATGCTTATAGTCTCATCCTTCAACCACATCAATAGGATCATGGGGGGTAGCAAGGTCTTCCAAACGTTCACGTGGACTTCTTGGAATTGTTATTAATCCCCTTGTTTTCCTTAAAAACCGTTCACCAAGATACATGATACTAGTATCGCTTTCCGGATTATAGAAAGCCACTCTTTGAATGAAGATTTCACGAGCATGCACTATATCAGGATAATTTATATACATACTAGTATACTATGGTTGCCATTCCGTTCCAACAATTGTCCTCAACTCAATTTGTTGGCGAGCTGTATTAAGAGAGTGTTTGGAAGTACCCATTTGCAACTTCAATAGACTATTTTTCTTAAATATCATAATTGCAGGCCATACATCAGTCGGTACACCTTCTTGGAAAAAAGGCGTGAAAGTACGAAAATACATGTAAAACCAATATTCTAAAACCATTGCCATTCCACACATGTTTTTTGCACCTCTAGCAACCACACTCATGCTACTATACAAGTGACTAAAACAAGCCGAACCCAATCATAATTACTAATCGCATTCAAATCACGCAAGGAAGCGATCCAACCTTTGCTTTCTCTTGTAGTGGTACGTGCCAATAAAACTTTTGAAATCACCCATAATAAGAAGTATCGAGTCACAATCTCCCAATTTTCATCATTAATTGGATTGTCCTTGATATAGTTTGCGAGGCAACTAATAGGAAAATCAGGTGAGTATTTGTTGTAGTTAGCATACCCATGCATAGATCTAAAGTAGGTATCCTCTAGTTGTTGATTTTATTTACTTTTCCATTTACTTGTAGCGCCGTGTTCCAATCTTCTACGACCATTTCCAATAGGAATTAGGTTAAGTGAACAAAGTCTAAAGGAGTGAAACCAATTTCAAAGTTTGGGAAATGAAACGAATTGGTGCTATACCACCACCTCTATATGATTGCATAAGCTAGTTGTTGATCAGCTCTCTTAATGCTAATTTCAAAAAATCTAGCAAGGCCGAATTTTGAAGAACTTGACTAGCACTTTCATGAACCACCACACGTTTATGTAAATCCTCAAGGTCTTCTAGATTACTTCTAAACGTGATATCATGTTGTGTATCAAGTGGGTTTATACTTGTAGATATATGTTTCTCATCCGGTTCTTTTGAACTCAAGGTCATACACACATCCATATCTATACAAAATCATCAAATAAAAACAATACAGTCACACAATGAACTTAAATTGTTTACATAATGTAAGTAAAACATGTTAATTCATTATCTCATGGCAATTTCACAATGTTCATCATCTAAAACCCTAAATTACACAATGTTCATCATCTAAACCCTAAATTACATGTCAAATTCGTCATTGTTAGAATCAAAATTGTTATCATTCATCATACAATCGAGTATCATGCATACAATCAAAAATAATATCATCTAAATCCCTAACGTTTCATCAAACCATAAAATAAACTCAAATTATAATTCAACTAACCTCTCTTTGGATTCTCAATCAAATTGAGAAATTTAAGTATGCTTCGATTCCTTATGAAGCAGAGAACAAACCCTTTGAAGCAATTTCATTGATTTGAACCATGCTCTGAGAATTAAATAAGGGTTATTTTTTAGGTTTGGTTTTTTTTTTTCACGAGTTTCTGTGAGAGCTGGGAAAGAAGAAGAAGGGGTCGATGGTGTTCTGGATATAAGAATCAAAAAGAGCTATTAACAATAGCGTTAATCTCTATTAACAATTGCATTTAGCGCTATTAAGAATAGCGTTTTGACCGTTGACTTTAGTCAAGCGCTATTCTTAGTAGCGTTTTCCTTGCGCTATTATTATTAGCGTTTTACGCTATTCTTATTAGCGTTTTCTGTGTTCCACCATTACACTTGCGCTTCCATCCACAGCTCCAAGTGCTGAGGTGGCGTGGAAGATGGAAGATGGATGGATTCCACCATAAGACTTGCTCTTAGTAGGTCATTTTGTTAGACCACATCAACATTACAATATCCTACGAATTTGGATATTATTCAAATCCATATAAGGTATGATCACAACTTTTGTTCACCTATGCAATTGTGTAACTACATATTGGCATTTTGTTAAATAAATTACATCAACTACTTCTGCAAATCATCTTCGAGAAGCCAGCAATCCAAGAAGCAAGTCCTCAATGTATTTAATGAAGCATGAAGACTCGAGAACACTACCATTAGAAGACTAACACAAAAGAAGACTTCATCAACTGACAAATTTCACATGAAAGCATTGTTATATCCAACATTCAAGAAATACGTTCATCAAATTGGGAAGTTGTGACTCAAAGATTTGCAAGCCAAAATTTAATTGAAGTATTCACTAGGGGGAGCGTCATTATCAAAGGTGGATCTACTGGACTTATCGCGTTGTACTCTTTTTCCTTTGTCAAGGTTTTTCCCCACTGGGTTTTCCTTGTCAAGGTTTTAACGAGGCAACATTGGCGTGTCCAACACTGCTTTCAAGTCTTTACGTACTTATGCAATTTCAGGTTTTTCTCTTTTGTGTTTTCCTGGAATATTTGTAATGATTTAACCACAGTGGTCATCAGGGGGAGTGTTATAAACCTAAAGTTTAATTACTAAGATGCCCTTTGTGTCTAAGATTAGAGTTTACATACCTTGGGCACCAAGTCCTCTATCTATATAAATAGAGACTTAAAACTTTGTATTCTATACACATCTAATGGAAATTCTCTCTCTTTCTCTCTCTATTTTGTTCCTTCGTTTAGATTCACAAGAGATTTTTCATTTTCCGTCAAGTCAAATTAAAAGCCATAGCCAACAAAACTTTATTCCATGAGCTACACTCTTTCTTCGTTTTTCCACTCAGAGAGAATCGAACATGCTTAGCATATCGAGTAAACAAGATATGGTAATTATTTTGCGAAAGTTAACCTTGCAATGTCTTATTCATTGGTGTGCAACTATCATCAATCTAACTCCTTTAAAATCCTAACTCATATGAGCCCCCACGTTGAATGGTGAGCGTCATCGTTCAACGAGAGAATAGTTTACACAATCGCTGAGAAAAGAGTTTTCCTATAGGCTGAGAGAAGAGTTCCCACATTAAACCTGAAGAGGATACTTGGCGACACTCTATTGGTCAAGGGGTTATAACTTGCAAAACACCATATTTCAAATCCCGTTAGCATTAACCTAAATCACATAACACCTTTCAATCGGTGAGATAACAATCATCCTTACAGAAATCTTACAATTCCGTGCTAAGAGGTTTGATATTTCAAATCTCGTTAGCATTAACCTAAATCACATAAGATGTTTCAATCAGTGAGGTAACGATCATCCTTACAGAAATCTTACATGACCCTGCTAAAAGGTTTGATTTACCTAAACCTTCTGTGCATGAAATCATGGATCTTCATCATCAAATAACAGGCTTAAGCAACGATGTTAGCAGACTTGCTAGGAAGCTACGCCTTTCACTTTTGCTCCATAAGCCATTCTATGTGCAGTTGCGAAGCTCACCGACTACATCAAAGTATTCATATACATGTGCCACAACAAAGTATTAGCCAATAGGAAAGAAGCCAAGCAGAAATTGAAGGAAAGCTTGGGTTTTTGATACAGTGGGTCGCAAACAAATTCAATTTAGGGTTTAGGGTTTTTTGTTGTTGTTTAGATTATCAGTTTTTACCCTATCAGTATGATCAGTTTTTTAATAGTCAACAAGTTTTGATTTTATATTATTGCAGGAACAAAAATATGTGTTGGTAAGCTTTTGCTTTAACCAAGTTCATCTTCTTGAAGGGATTTTGAACCAATACAAAGCATAAACTACTGCGTTTATCAATAACTAGATTTTGTGCCCGTGCGCATCTTTTCTTTTAACCATATTTTTGATTTGGTAAAGCTCGGCTTCGCCTCTCCCCGTCCCAATTTGATTTGGTGAGGCTCGGCTTCGCCTCCCCCCCGATTTGAGAAGAACATATGAATATCACTCATATGGCTGTGGAAGATAGCCCTAAACCTAAAATATGGTCATTTTTTCCCTTGACCGCTCTAATGACAGATCTCGCTTAGTCAACTGTAACTTAGCAGGGTATTATTACGACTGCGTTGGCATCCCGCTCATTTCTAAAATATATGAATACAAATATGTCGTCAAATATTAACTGATATGTCGTCAAATATCACGAGTTTAGAATTGGTTCATATGACTTCCAAGAACTATGTGATTGATTAAAAACATTCTAAAACCATTCATGGGTTTCACGGTTCTACCAAAACAAGTTTCGGTTCTACCTCCAAGTGGTTGCTAGGATCGGTCACATTAGTTTCCAAAACATTGTTAACTAAGTACCAGGATCGGTTACCACTTATTTAGGATTTTCTACTACTACATATTTCACTCGGTCTTACGCATTATTACAGTAAATTAGACATTTTAGGATTTATAAGCAAAAAAAGAATAAAAAAGAAAAAAAGAAAGAAAAAAAAAGGAAAAATTAACAAACAAAATATTTTATCATATGACTTTTGTGATTGACTTGGCTTGAGAGAAAAAAAACTATTACTTCTTGCATCCGAGCAGTAATTTTTAGAAGTTCGAAGCAAAATGAAAAATTTGCTTCGCAAAGACGTTACCCGTTTGCTTCTAGAATTTGGTTCCTAAACTAATATCTGATAATTCTTGTGGGAATGTTATTTATGCCCCTACTATCCATGGGTCATGCACAAACACCCTTATCAGTCTTTACAAATACCCTTAATGGCATAGTTGAAATTATAAACAGAAATATAATTCACATAATTCCAGTTTTAACCTTTACATCTTATACTTCAACTTCTTCTTCATTTTTCACTCGAGAAAATACCAGTTTAACTCTCACCGTCTTCGTCTCCGTCGCCACCACAACCAACGCCACCAACACCACCATCATCTCCATCGCCGTCATCGCCACTCAGAAAAATTTTCATCGCACCTACCACCACCGTACTTATTATCGAGAGAGATCGAGCGGAATTTTGAAATGGGATCAAGAACAAAGTGAGTAGATCTGAATCTGAAAGGGATAAAGGGTTAAATGGCTGAAGACAAACCGAACAGACATTAGCAGGGTGAAATTGTGAAATTGAAGCTGTTCTTGACTGAATCGAGATGAAATGGAAGATGGTTTTGTTGATATTAGGGTTTGATTTGATGTTGCAGTCGGAAGGGAGATGAAACTGAAGAAATCAGGGGAGATGAAGGTGTTGCCATCAATTTGCAGTAATGAAGGAGAAGATCGATGAAGTTGCTACTAATGATTAAAAGATTGGGTTTATGAAGAATCAGTAGATGGAGATGATTGAGGTGAAAGAATGGATGCTGTTGCGATTCGATGAAGATTTTCTTTTCTTAGATCGATTTTGAGTTGCTGATTCAAATTTCAGAGAGATCGAGATTGTTGATTCAGAAAATGCTATGATTCAACTTTCTTTTAGGTTTTGTTACTAACTGAAACCATTTCATTTCATTTCTTTAGGTTTTTTCAATTTCAATTACTATGAATTTGAGTTCAATTTAGGGTTTTTCGATGAATTAGTTTCATTCTGATGATGAGTTTTTGTGTATGTAGAATTTCTTCATGTGAAACCTGGGAAATGAGTTGCATTTGTGATGACCAAAATTAGGAATTATGTTACTGGTAGTACTGTTGAGAAGACTTTTCGAGCTGGAATTTCGGTAAATTCTTTCGATTTCTTTTGTTTATATAAAGCAATAGTATCGAGATTGCGAGCTCGTTAGAAGAACAGTTGTTTATGAATTCATTGCATTGGAATATTGGAATGAAATACAATGCTTATAAAGTGATTCATGTAGCACTGAATTGTGTTGTTTGATGACAAAATACTAGTTTTGACTCATTTTTTGATGTTCGTGTAATGTTAGATGAGTGAAACACGATGTCATGAAGGAGGCTAAGCAATATGCTTACAAAGAGGGAGCTCAATTTGTGTTCATGGACCTGGTACTACACATACTTTTTGTTCTTATGCTCTTGATTTTACTGAAAGAATATCGTCTATTCGCATTAGTTCTTAAGACTTAAAGAGTGATTCTTATTGAGTTTTTGATTGTTGTACATATGAGGAAATTCGTTTGAATGACTCTGATGTGGGTGACTAGAAGAAGTGTCTGAAAGAAGGAATGAACTGCATTATGCACTTCTCGAAGGGAAAGGTAATTTTTCCATCCTGTTGTTACTGTTGGAGAGTATATTAATTAATTATGAAACTAGTGGTTTATGGGGTGGTAATGATGGTGTTTGTTAGAGTTACTGGTGGTTTGTTTGGTATTGTTTGTGGAACTGTTGGATTTTAGTAGTTATTATCTAGATTTTTAGTGATGGTGTTGATGCAGGTTGTTTTATCTTCATAAATTTACATGGTGTTGATGCAGGACTTACATCTAATCACCACCAAATTTACAGGTTTGCAGAATGAATGGGATGATTTCTAGGCAAGGCTGAATTGCAAGCTTCATGGGATTTTCTAAAACTTGAAATATTTGCAGCGATCACCACTGCTCCGTCGGGTAGGTAAAGTAATTGCAACCCTGGACAACCTCATCAAGTTGCTTCCAACTTTGAAAACAACTTGACCAAGTTGCTTCCACTAGTGAAGACAACTTGAGCTAGTTGCTTCCTTTTTCTAGAGACAACTTGAGAAAGTTGCTTTCACTTTTGGAGGCAACTTCAGCTAGTTGATTCCATATTGGAGGCAACTTGAGCTAGTTGATTCCAGTCCTGAGGCAACTTAGTTATGTTTTTGGGTCCATTCATTCATCGGAAATTATCTTATACCTATATCTTAGAGTAGTTGTGACGAATTTGTGGTGCAATGGTAACACAGGGTTGTGTTGAGTTGTTGATGATGATTGTGCTGATGATGCTCATGCTTTAAAGTCAAGAGGGTAGATGAATGCGTAGGAATTTGAGAAGGAACTCAATATGTATCCATGCATTGAAAGCAGAACAAGAAGTTGTTACTGCTTGTGTGTTGCTGATGGTGTTTGAGTAGGGGCATGGAATTGACTGCAGCTATTGGCTCATGTTGCAAGTGTGCATAGACGGTTGTGGTCATGAAGTTGTTGCAGGCAGAGTTGCAGTAGCAGAGATGGAGGATGTGGTGTTGTATGGTGGTTGAGCACTTATGATGTGGCGAACCCGTGGTGCAATGGTAGCATAACTAACTATATGTCAGAAGATGTGTGTTCGACTCACTAGGTTCACTTCTTTGTGTATAATTTTTATTTTTTTTGGAGACAACTTGTGCTAGTTGCTTCCATATGTGGAGACAACTTGAGCTAGTTTCCTCCATTATTGAAGACAACTTCAGCAAGTTGCCTCCAGATTTGGAGACAACTTTCAGCAAGTTAGATGATGGTGGTGGAATTGGTGGTTGCTGGTGGTGATTGGTGGTGGCGGATGAAAGTGGTGGTGGTTGGTGGCGGTGGTGGGTAGTGGTGGTGGTGGTCGGTGGTGTACAGTGGCGCTGGTTGTCGGTGGTGGTAGTTGGCGGTGGTGGTTGGCGGCGGTGGTGGAGGAAAATGGCGGTGGTGGACAGTGGTGGTGGTTGTGGTCGTTGGTGGTGGTGGGCGGCGGAGGTGGTGGACAGTGGTGCTGGTTGGCAGCGGTAGTGGTGGACAGTGGTGGCGGTTGGCGGTGCTAGACAGTGGTGGTGGTTGGCGGCGGTGGTGGTGGTCGTCGGTGGTGGTGGCTGTTGGCGATGGTGGACAGTGGTAGTGGTTGGCGGTGGTCGTCGGTGGTGGTAGTTGTGGTGGTTGTTGGTGGGGGTTGGTGGTGGTGGTTGTTGGCGGTGGTGGACAGTGGTGATGGCGGACAGTAGAGGTTTTCTTATTTATTTATTTATTTTTATTTTTTTTGAATAGTGGTTAGTGGTAATGGTTTGTATATACATTACATAAAAGAGGGTATTTAGTAATGTATTATGCTTAGGGATATTTGTAAAGTTCAAAAGGGTATATTTGCAATGAGTCTCATAGTAGGGGTATATAGATAATGTTCCCATAATTCTTCCTGATGTATCCAAACAGTAGTAGGTCATGATCCATGGAAGGCAGGCAGTTTTCCCTTATGGGCCTGTCATGCATGAATATAATGTCAGTTACCAGATCAATCCTCTCGGCCCAACATCAACAAAAATGCCATGAAAATCAAGAATCATAAAAAGGGTAAAAGGAAGCCAAGAATGGCTGAAAGCATCTCGTCATATCATGTAAATTGATAGCCAAGATCATCAATTACACATCTAGAAGGTTTAAAGGGTCCAAGGCGTTCAATAAAAGAGTTTTTCTAACTCTGGGATTAATTGTGAATCTGTGATAGGGTAGGTGGGTTCTGATGGTTCAAACAAACTCTGAACAAAAGAGGAATGAAACAGACATGCACTACGCGTTTTCTCCTTGAATACTCGAAATTCCCATCTAAAACTGCTGTTTTGTAATGGTATACAAAAAAATGACTGTATACTCTTCAAAAATAGAGTTAATATTGGAGTAAGAATAAGAAAAGATAGGAAAGAGAGAGAAGGGCTTTTTCATTAACAGAGAGGAGAACCCCATTACATAGGTTTAGTGTTCTATTTATACAAGAGTAAATGGAAAACCCTAGTACACTAATGGACCGCACATATCCATGGGCCATAGGCCCTATAACACTCCCCCTTGTGCGGTTCAAAAGCGGGACTTCAAATGTGTTGCCTCGTTAAAACCTTGACAAGGAAAACCCAATGGGACAAAACCTTGACGAAGGGAAAAGAGTACAACGTGTTGATAAAGCTGGCCACTTCTCTTGAAAAACCTAAAATATAAAAACCCCTGGGAAAAGATAACCTCAACCAGGGAGTGATAACCATGGTGTTGTTGTTGTCTCATTAAAAACCTTAACGAGTAACAAAACCCATTGGGGAAAAATAAACTCGGTAAAGGGAAAAAGAGTTCAACAAACACTCCCCCGATGTTGACATCATATCATTAGATACTCCCCGATGTCGCATCTCCCCGATTGCAATCAAGGGAGTTGGACGATTTCCTTAGTCCAATACTCTTTACGTGTTTTTCAAATAAGGACTTAGGAAGTGACTTAGTAAATAAGTCCGCCACATTCTCATCGACGGTACTTTGTTGACTTGAATGTTTAAGAGACACTCGTTGTTGCCGATTGTAAAAGAACTTTGGTGAAATATGTTTCGTATTATCACCCTTGATATATCCTTGCTTCATCCTGTTTTCGATACAAGCCGCATTATCTTCATAAATGCATGTTGGCTCTTCAGTGGTGGAATTCAAACCACTAGTCCCTCGAATATGTGTAATGATAGACCTCAACCATATACATTCACGAACCGCTTCATGTAGGGGCAATGATCTCTCGAGTGGTTCGTGGAGGTAGCTACAAGAGTTTGCTTGGTCGATCTCCGTGGATATCACCGTGTTCCCTATGGTGAATACATAGCCAGTTTGGGATCGAGCTTTATGTGGGTCGAGAGGTACCCAAAGATCGAAGAAAACCAACCAAAACATTATTTGGGGTTTCCAGTGTAGGGGGTTGCTTTAGCAATCCTCCTTTCGTCCTCATAGGGATAAAATAAACCCATGTCAATGGTTCCCTTAAGGTATCTAAATACATTCTTTATACCATTCCAATGACGCTGCGTTGGCGCGAGCTATATCTAGCTAACAAGTTCACCGAGAATGATATATCAAAGTCGAGTACATTGTGCTAAGTACAATAATGCGCCTATTGCACTTAGGTAGGGAATTTCAGCTCCCAATACCTCTTCGTCATCTTCCTTTGGACGAAATGGATCCTTTTGTACATCTAAACTTCGACCAATCATGGGAGTGCTAGCAGGATGCACCTTGTCCATATTGAATTGCCTGAGTATCTTATGGACATATGCAGACTGGTGGATTAGTATTCCACAGGCTCGGTGTTCTAGCTCAAGTCCTAGACAAAACCGAGTTTTCCCAAGATCTTTCATCTCAAATTCCGATTTAGGTAGCTTGCGGTTTCTCTTATTTCATCAAGAGTACCTATTATGTTCATATCATCAACATAAACAGCTATAATTGCAAATCCGGAACTCGTTTTCTTTATAAATACGCAGGGGCATAACTCATTATTTATATATCCCTTCCCAATCAAATAATCACTTAGACGGGTATACCACATCCGCCCGGATTGCTTTAATCCGTAAAGTGAGCGTTTCAACTTGATCGAAAACGCACTCCGTGGTTTAGAGTTACTTGATTCGGGCAATGGAAGGCCATCAGGCACTTTCATGTATATCTCTGAATCTAGATCCCCATAGAGATATCTCAGTAACCACATCCATAAGCTGCATTTCAAGTCCTTCAAAACTACCAAGCTAACTAAGTAGCGAAACGTTATGACGTCCATTACGGGAGAGTATGTTTCCTCATAATCAATTCCAGGGCGTTGTGAGAAACCTTGCGCCACAAGGCGAGCCTTATACCTTAAGACTTCATTCTTCTCATTACGCTTTCTGACAAATACCCATTTATGTCCTACGGGCTTTACACTTAGTGGGGTTAGCACTACCGCACCAAATACCCGTCTCTTTGCCAGTGAATTTAATTCTTCCTGGATTGCAACTTCCCATTTAGGCCAGTCTGCTCTTTTTTTGACATTCTGCAATAGAGCGTGGTTCGATGTCATCGTGCTCAATGATCTCTTGAGCAACAGTGTATGCAAATGCATCATCAATCTGCGTGGAGGATCTTTCCATCAACACGTATGCACTCTCATAATCCATAGAGATTTCTTTGTTCTCTGGAATCATTTCAAACATCGGAGCTTCCTCCAAAGCATTGATTTATGGACATAATTATAATCGGAGACAATTTCATGAGAGGGATTATCTCAGATCGATGATGAATGGATCTGGGATTGTGCCTTACTCACTCTTTTCTTCCTTGGGTGAGTATCTATCGAACCAGGTGGTCTTCCCCTCTTACTTTGGGGTGCCACGGCCTCAGCTACACTTCCACCAAGTGTAGGTTTGACACCTATATATAAGGTGCCTTTTCCCGTATTAGGGATTTCTAACCTTGCAGGAATGTTTGCAGCTGGTATGTGTGATCTCGTCACTTTAGCAATATCAGTGAATGCATCAGGCATTGAGTTTGCCACATTCTGAAGATCAATAATTCTTTGCACTTCACTTTCACATTGTGAGGTGCGGGGATCAAGATGAGACAAAGTGGGGACACACCACCACAATTCCTGTTGTTACCTTAGGAAATCCTTTTCCGTACCTCCCCCTAACGACGGGAAGGTTGTCTCATCAAAGTGACAAATCCGCAAATCTAGCGGTAAAGAGATCGCCCGTCAAAGGTTCCAAATAGCGGATAATTGTTGGGGATTCATATCCAACATAAATACTTAATCGTCTTTGGGGACCCATCTTAGTATTTGTGGGGCGTAATAGGCACGTATACAAACAAACCAAAAATGCGTAAATGTGAAATATCAGGCTCATATCCGGGTTACCAACTGGCACGAGGAAAATGGTTGGCTAATAGTGGGTCTAAAGCGAATAAGTAATCCGCATGCAATATGGCGTACCCAGGCAGTAATAGGCAAAGTTGGAACGCATAACCAATGCCCTAGCTATCATCTCGTAACCTTTTAATGGTAGCTTCTGCAAGACCATTTTGAGTGTGTATGTGGGTGCAGTGGTGCTCTACGTCAATTCCGATAGACATACAAAAATCATCAAATCCTTTAGATGTAAATTCTCAAAGATTATCAAGTCCGATAGACTTGATTGGATTATCGGGGGTGGTGAGCCCTCAAACGTATAATTTGTGCTAGGAGCTTTGCAAATGCAGCATTTCTTGTGGACAGTAATGCAACATGTGACCAACAATTGAAGCATCAACCGAGAACCATAAAATACCCGAATGGTCCGCACTCGGATGTATAGGTCCACAAATATCACCTTGTATTCTTTGTAAAAATGGAATGTTTTGTTTTATATCTTTAACATAGGATGGTCTCGCTCCTGTCTTTGCTAAAGAACAAGCTTTGCAAAATGAGTGGTGTGCTTTTGACAAAGTCCACGAAGTAGAATGAGAAAGAGGTTGCACATCATTTGCTTTAGATGGCGATGGCTGGTAGACATTGTTACTTTGCATTGTAATCGTCTTTTGTCTCATTTTACTTTTCACTCGAAAGAAGGGATGTCCGTGTGAGTTCTTTAAAACACGGATCATCATATCACGACCTGGGTGCCCAAGCGGTCGTGCCAAAGCTTGTACAAGTCACATTCAACAGTTCATCGTTGGTAACAACATGTGATTCGATAATCCGAATAGTAGTAGTGTACAAACCACTAGAGTGACTCATTAATTTCTCTAAAATGCGTTTTCTTCCACATGTATTAGAGATAATATTTATATATTCAATTCCATTTTCACAGTGAGTTTCCAAGTGATATCCATTTGCTCGGATATCTTTGAAACTCAACAAGGTACGGTTAGCTCTTGGTGCATATAGAGCTTCTGTGACTTTAATCATCGTGCCATTTGGCAACAAAAATTGAGCATTACCTCGCCCAATGATCCTTTCTATGATCCAATCATCGTAGTCACAGAGGATTTATAAGGAATTAAGTCAACAAATAATTGCCTATTTCTTAAAATAGTGTGTGTGGTGCCACTATCAGCTAGGCACTCAATCTCTTCTGAGGATGACATTCCTACAAGTAAATGGTACTTCAGAGAATTCGGTCACGTAATTCAATCATGCAATAGATTATCACAATAAAAATTTAAATCCAATGCATAATAAGTACCCATAAGAATTAAAACCACTGATCCATCAACAAAAAACTGATAATTTAAGACTACCTAACATAGTTTAAGTTATCAAAATAAATGTTTAAACCATAATCTGCTAAACCACAAAGCAAGAAAATAAACAAGTTCTTGGGATCAAAGGATAACTAAAAAATAATAATAATAACAATCAATCAAAGTCGGGTGTTTCCATAAGGGCATGGTTCTTTTTGCCCTGGAAGGCTGAAATGGTGAAGTTGACATCTGGGAAGGGATGATCATGTTCTTCCACATAGTTAGATTCTTGATCTATAGATTCCCGGTACTTTTTGTAGCTAGCTGCTACCTTGGCACTAGCCTTGCATTGCTGGTACCAATGTCCGGAGATACCACACCTGTAACAAGGTTCATTGCCATTCTCTACCTTCTTAGGTGTGGGGTTCTTATATGTTTTTCAACAGGTGTTGCCCCTACCACTAGGTCCGTAAGTAACATCTCTAGACCGGTATTTGAGTGGCCTCCACTCCCATGGCCCCTTCCACGATGACCCTTTTGTCCTCTTCCACGTGGGTTATTATCCCCACGTGAGTATGGAGCATGAGAATATGAATCATTTTTAACCCTCTTTTCTTTGGGGTGTTTTCCTTGTTATCCTTGCCATAGTTAGCCTCGGGAATTTTCTTCTTCCAGGGGCTCTAGCATTGTTGTTTGCTAGAACTTCATTGTGCCTTTCGGCTACCCGCAATAAGTTGATCAACTTACTAAAAGTTGTTATTCTCTTGTTATCAACTTCTATGCGGTATTGGTTGGCTAGAATAACAGATGACAAAGGGAAAGTAGACAATGTCTTTTGAATCATATCTTTATCAGTAAGTTTTATCCCACAGAAATTGAGTTGTGCTTGTAGCTTAAGCATATCTCGTTGGAAATCACCTACCTTCACATAATCAAGAAAGCGAATGTCATTCCACTTGTTCATTCAATTGTGGAGAAGACAATCCTCAATGCTCCCAAAACGGCTTGCTAATGCATCCCACGTTCTTTAGGACACATCATGTGTTGGTATCCCCAAAGTAGATTGGGGTCAATGTGTACCTTCAAATATCGAAGGGCTTGACCTTTTCTTGTTCGATTCTTTGGGACAAGCATCTTTGTCGAAGAGAGGGTATGATGGTGTGGGTGCAGTCTTTTGCCACAAAAGCGATCTTCACATCAGCCATCCAACGGTGATACTCAAGTCCATCTATGCCCAACTGTGCGAATTCTTGTCGGATATATTCCTTCTTGCTCATCGTCTGTCCGTTCAATTGCTTGTGTAATCCAAAAAAAAATCTTGCTGCAGTGAAGAGCTCGTGCGAGATAACGTATTGGAGTAAGAATAAGAAAAGATAGGAAAGAGAGAGAAGGGCTTTTTCATTAACAGAGAGGAGAACCCCATTACATAGGTTTAGTGTTCTATTTATACAAGAGTAAATGGAAAACCCCAGTACACTAATGGACCGCACATATCCATGGGCCATAGGCCCTATAACAGTTAATTAATATTCTCTAATTAATGCAAATGAAAGGCAATATCTTGTAGTAAATGCAAAGAGATTTCTCTTATCTTTTTTCTGTATTAATAATATGCATTATCTTATCGATCTTCTGGTTGTAGTCCAGACTCCAGTACCATTTTCATGCATTTTCAAATTTCAAACTTAAAAAGAGATTAAATGGGCACACTTAGAATCGGCGAGGTTTTTACCCTAGCTAATTTTATTCCATCATCATTTACCGAACTTCCATCATCACTGTTTGTCAAAAGGTAAATCTTCACAATTACAGTATGAATTCATCAAGAACAAATAGTAAGCCTTTTTCTACTTGTACATATTCCATATTCCTAATCACTATACTTCTTCTGGCATCAACATCGATCATCTTAATCATGGCCATAACGAGGCGTGACGGATTCATTCTTGGACACGGGGGTGATCAGATTGATTATAGACGTGTGGACACGGTATCATATCCTGCAGATATGGCAATACGTAACTACAATGAGAATGCAAAAACAAAAATAATACTACATCGGATCATCCGGGCAGAGGTTATCAGTTTGAACCCGGCATATGAGGAATATAATCTTATTTTGGTAGCCTACAACGAGAATGAGACTTCTACTACCACCTCTAATGTTATTCGTTCTCGTTCTAATACATATGATGTTTACGTGTTCATGGATATGCGTTCAGGTTGGCATGTGAAGCGTATAGTGCACGCAAATTTCAAGCAACTCGATCCGTTTTCTTATTTATTTTTGCTCGTCAGTGGAGGTTTCGGAAACTAGATCTTCCGGTAATTGGCATGATAGATTCTCCAAGCTATTTCAATCTACGAGTACTTGTTCTTGAATTTGATTTACATATAAATCTTAAAATGTATGTGCTTGAATATTGTCAATTGCAAAAAATCAGTTTGTGTTGGAAATTTGAAGGTTCATGAGCTTAATGTACATTTGTGTGTCTATGAATAAGGGAAAAAATAATTTTTGAGCACACTATTTCTTCAAGAAATAAAAAAATTCTCAACAAATTAATAGTCCGCAATTATTTTGGTAAAACCATAGAAATTGCCATTATATTAAAAATGCTTATGAAGTATTTCAGACAAGGTACTTATTCTAGGCATAATAGCAACCGTGACAACAAGAGTAAGGCACATGTTTGAGCTTAACAGCTATTTGGATCAAACCCAATAACTGATGCAACATTGTCATATACAACACGGATTCCTTGTTGTTGTGTATTACCGAGAATTGCAATCCCATCCCATATGCTAGCCTGAACTGCGAGACAGTGAATATTTACACCGATCCATGGATAATTCCTCAAAAGGTTTTGAGGTTGCAACTCGACGAATGCATCATCATCACCGTCGAAGTACAAAGTCACCGCTAGTGTGTTAATGATGCTAATCCCCTCAGTAAATATACTCATATCGTAACACAAATTAGCAGGATATTCGGAAACGTCCTGTTTCCAACCAAGTTGAAGAGCAGCAGCGCGGAATGAATCACGCACAGCTTCATAAATAGGCTTGGGTAACCAAGTATCCGTGGATCCTGAATCAACCATTATCCCATTGGGGAGTGACATACGAGTAGGAATATGGTTATCCGCTACACTAATACTAGTGAGGTTAATGAAGTACTGTGAGGATAACTTGGGGTTTTGAATCATCGGCGTATATACTACATCGTTTGGTTGGTCTAATACGTCTTCGCCAAATCTTAAAGATGATTCAGGAAGTATTTTCGTCGTGGACTTATAAACAAGACAATAAGAAAACTTTTTGAAACCATACTTACTGTCAAGCTGAGATGCAAAAGACAATTCACCACGCCCAAGGCCTAAGAATCCATCCATACCTTTATATTTTTGGCTACTATTATGCGCACACCCAAAAGTCAAATTCATCAAGAAAACACTATCTGATTGATCAAGTCTACAAACTTCTCCGGCAATCACTCCATGCGAATATGATTCGTCACCATAGAATCTACTATAAGTGCATTCTCCGCGTTCGTTACATCCACTACAAAGTGATTTGTACTCGGAACAATATTTGACCGAATATGTTAGGGATCGTATTGGATTATACATCGGAGCTACTTGTTCAAAACATTTATCACACGGCAAGCATTGAATCCATGTGAGAGAACTTCCCGTATCCATCATAAGTAAATACGGATTCGATGGCGATATACTAATTCTTAACACAACGTAGTACTCGTAAAGAAATGCCGTCAGCATTGATGTATTCCAATAAGTACCTGGTGTAACTGGAAACTCGAAACCCTCATCAATATTGCCTCCATTGTTTGAATTTGACCCCATAAGCTTGTTGGATAGGCGTTGATGTTTAATTCGATCCATGTGTTGCTTTAGTTTGAAATAAGTTTCAGGGGACAAATCAGGGTGTGTAGAATAAAGTAGCGAACTAACATGATGTAACCTTAGTGTAAGTGATTTGGGTTTTTCTGTTGAAGTTGTTTCAGAAGAATGAATAATGAGGAAGAGAATGAGAATGTAGAATAACATGGAGAAGAAAATTGATCTTGGTGTCATGGTGATTGATGATTCCGAGAAATGCAAGAGGCTTTACAAATCAATAAGTTCCATAGACATCCCTATATATAAACTTATATAGTCACATTGGTGGTCTTGGCAACTATTGTGCCAAGGTGCCTTAATTCTACACCAACAAGTCCCTAATCACCGTTGATTTGATAATCCATCCGGTGAATGCTATCTAGACAGAGTGATGGTTTATATCAACGGAGGAAAAAAGTGGCATGCACACTTGCACCCAAAAAAAAGGAGTTCATCTTATCATTTCCGATCCTAAATGTGCCCTAATTCAAGATGTGTACGCAAAAGTCAGAGAACCGTCCATAACATAAATGATAGTATATAGAAAATGTCAAAGAATGATAGTTTCGGAAAACACTAATAGTAACCAAATAGTTGTTGGACAAGCATGAATTGGGAAATTATAGTGGAAGGCAGATGGTGACGTTAAACAAAATATTGAGAGAATATTTTTCAAATAATGGAAAGCCTAGAGTTGTAGTAGTCGTTAAAGTTTTGTTATCTATGGCTTTTGATTTGACTTGATAGAAAAAAATTGGAAAATTAGAACTGAAATTCAAAAGATATTTATTCACAAACATTCACTTAATTAAATTCCATGGAACCTCTAAATAAGGTTGAAGTATACGGTTTCTACATGTCCAGAAAGAACTAGGGTGGGCTACATTCTGACATATTATCCACGTTATGATTTAGGACTTTAGATGTATGCCACACTGTTACGATACAGTCAAGTACCGTTTCGTTGCTGCGGATTTTCAGTTGAATTAGTCATATTGTTAGTAGTATTTTGAATTTGTCAGTCATGTTTTCAACGTGTCAGTAGTGCACCGTAACGTGCGGAGTTATTGTTATATTTGGGCTATATAAGTCCCAGGAGTAGGAGGAATAAGGCATCAATGAAATTATATTATTGAACACACTTGTGTTTACTGGAGGTTGAGTCCCTCGAAGAACTCATATACCTTTCTCTTTTCACTTTCAGATCTTATTATCTAAGCCTACATCACTATTATACGCCAGTCTACAGGTACTAAATCTCTTAACAATAACATTTGGTATAATCAGAGCCAGGCATGTCTCCAGGTGATGACTCAAAGAACGCATCAAAGGAGCATGAGATACCATTCCAAACGTTTATGGAACAAGGGCAAAACTCAATTGCAAATAAGTTGAATGTGTTGATCGATCAGTTTCAAAAGTTTATGGAGCTACAGACTAATCAGAAGGCTGAAGGTTTCTCAAATGAAGAACGCGCATCAGGTTCTCGACAAAATACCGGAGGTAAAAATCATCAAACTTTTGTTTCTGAAGCTCTTAGACCTGCACGGGTAAAACTAGATTTTCCTCGTTTTGTGATTGGAGAAGATCCAACTATATATATTTGTAAGGCAGAGCAATGGTTTAAACTTCAAGAAACTCCATTAGTAGATCAAGTTCCTTTGGCGGGTTTCCATCTCGAAGGAGATGCACAGTTGTGGTACCAGCTATTGAAACAAGAGATGATCTACATTTCTTGGGATGAGTATAAGGAGAACTTGTATGCAAGATTTGGTCCAAATCAGTACATGGATTTCTTCGGGAGTCGTCAAGCTAAGCCGGACCACCAGCGTTCAGACTTCCGTATCAAGTTTGAAAAATTGTTAGCTAAGGCAGGGCCAATACCACAGAGCCAGCAGGTCAGCATGTTTACTAGTGGTTTGTTTCCTAATATTCGTACTGATGTGCAAGCAAACAAGCCTACTACCCTCTCATCTGCCATTGGTTTAGCAAGTCTTTATGAGGCTAGAGACGAATCACTTAAGAAACACACACCTAGTTCCTCAAAACTCAGTCAAGTACCTCGTCATTCCACTACCCAAACTGCTACAGTTAACACCCAAAATTCATTCAACACCCCTGTGAAGAGAATGACTACTGATGATCTTAATGAGCGAAGAAGAAAAGGACTTTGTTTCAGGTGTAATGATAAATTTGGGCCAGGACATCGCTGTAAGAAATTATTCATGATTCAAGCTTGCATTGAAGACAGTGATGATGATGTTGAAATGGAGATCGAAGTTGACGATGCTGTCGACCAAAATGGTGAGACGCCTGAAATATCGTTGCACGCAATTGCTGGAACTCGCGCATCTCAAACCATGAGAGTGCAAGGAAGTATTGGGGGTAAGACTATCACGGTACTCATTGATTCAGGGAGCACTCATAATTTTGTAAGTGAAAGGGTGTCCAGGAAAGTGGGATTAAAGCCTGTTTTAAGTGGTCGCTTAGAGGTGATGGTGGCATCAGGTGAGAAGCTAATCAGTTCCGGTAAGTGTTTCCAAACCCAATTAAACTTACAAGGAGTTCATATGCTGGTTGATTTTTATGTTTTACCTCTTGAGGGTTGTGATGTTGTCTTGGGAACTCAATGGCTGAGTACACTCGGACCTATCGAATGTGATTTTTCTAAACTGCATATGAAATTCAATGTGGAAGGAAAGGAAGTGTGTCTGCAGGGGTTATCGGCACCAGAAAATGTGGTGGTTAATGATGTGCAAATCCAACAAGCTGCAAGGAAGAAGAAGGAAGGCATGTTTTTGCAGTTATATTCGTTAACAGCTGCGCCAACTAATTCTTTGCATCGTCCTAATGCACAAGTACAGGGGATTCTTGCTAAATATCACAGGGTGCTAGCTCAACCTCAAGGACTTCCTCCTAAACGTGAACAAGACCATAAGATCCAGTTGTACCATGGACAAGGACCCGTTTCTATCAAGGCGTATCGTTACCCTTATATCCAAAAGGCTGAAATTGAAAAATTGGTGAACGAGATGTTGTATACAGGGGTTATACGTTTAAGCAACAGTCCATACTCATCACCAGTGATCTTAGTTAAGAAGCATGATGGCTCTTGGAGGATGTGTGTTGATTATCGGGCTTTAAATCAAATCACAGTTAAGGATAAATTTCCTATACCGGTGATTGACGAGCTCCTGGATGAACTAAATGGGGCTCAATTTTTTACAAAGTTGGATCTGCGCTCCGGTTATCATCAAGTGAGAATGCATCCCAGTGACATCGAAAAGACGGCTTTTAGAACTCATGAAGGTCATTATGAATTCCTGGTGATGCCTTTCGGACTCACAAATGCTCCTTCAACATTCCAAGCACTTATGAATGAGGTATTCAAAGCTCATTTAAGAAAGTTTGTTTTAGTCTTTTTCGATGACATCTTAATATATAGTAGGACATGGTCTGAGCATTTGAATCATTTAGACATTGTATTTTCTATATTGGAATCTCACCAACTGTATGTTAAGTATGAGAAGTGTGAGTTTGGGCAAAGGGAAGTCAAGTACCTAGGCCATGTAATAACAAGTGCAGGGGTAGCTGTAGATCCAGCAAAAATTGAAGCAATGCAACAATGGCCAAAGCCGGCATCAGTTAAAGCATTACGAGGGTTCTTGGGTTTAACCGGTTATTACCGTAAGTTCATCCAGAATTATGGTAAAATTGCTGCTGCACTCACAAAGATGCTGAAGAAAGATTCTTTCCAGTGGAGTCTACTAGCTGAAGCGGCGTTCAATCATCTTAAGAAGGCGATGACATGTGCACCAGTTCTAGCCCTACCAGACTTCTCAAAAATATTTGTTGTGGAATGTGATGCTTCAGGGTCGGGAGTTGGAGCTGTGTTGAGGCAGGAAAGACCCATAGCTTTCTACAGTCATGCTTTACAAGGAAAAAAAATGTTGTTGTCAACATATGAGAAAGAGATTTTAGCTCTGGTATTGGCAGTTCAAAAGTGGCGACCCTATCTAATTGGAAGGCATTTCACCGTAATGACTGATCATCAAAGCTTAAAGCATCTCTGGTCCCAGAAGATTACTACACTAGCTCAACAAAAGTGGCTATACAAGTTAATGGGGTATGATTTTACCATTGTGTACAAAAAGGGGAAAGAAAATGTTGTTGCTGATGCACTCTCTAGGAGGAGTCAACTAGAAGAAGGAAAAGCTTATGCCATATCTCTGCCATCGCCTAATTGGATTGAGGTTATAAAAGATGAAACCATGTCAGATCCTTCCCTTAGAAGGCTTGTTCAGTTAGTACAAGAAGATGAAGCTATAGGACCTTGGAAATTAAGGAATGACATTTTGTTCTTCAAGGATAGAATTTACTTGGCAGAGCACTCACCACTCATTACAGATATAGTAGATCAGTTTCATGGAAGCACACATGAAGGTTTCGTCAAGACTTTCCAGAGAATTCGCTCCAATTTCTACTGGACGGGAATGAGGAAGAGGATCAAAGACTTTATAAAGAACTGTGATACATGCCAGCGTCATAAGACAGAACAACTTGCACCTGCAGGGCTTCTACAACCTCTGCCAATTCCTTGTCAGATATGGGAGGACATATCTATGGACTTCATTGATGGGTTGCCTGCATCGAATGGTAAGACCAGTATTTTTATTGTAGTTGATCGGTTGTCAAAGTATGCACATTTTACTTCCATCTCTCATCCATACACAGCTGTTGGGGTAGCTCGAATATTCTTCGATAATATATTTCGTTTGCATGGAATGCCACGGTCAATTGTCTGCGATAGAGATCCAGCCTTTACAAGTGCTTTCTGGAGAGAATTATTTCAGCTGAATGGTACTGCATTTAACTTTAGTTCAGCCTATCATCCACAGACGGACGGGCAAAGTGAGGTAGTTAATCGCACTTTGGAAATGTATTTGCGTTGTTTTACTAGTTCTCAACCTAAACAGTGGGCAAAGTGGTTAACATGGGCAGAGTATTGTTACAACACAAGCTGGCATACTACAATTGGTCGCACACCATTTGAGGTGGTTTATGGTCGCCAACCTCCTTCTCTTCTGACGTATATTCCAGGCACGGCAAAAGTGGAGTCTGTAGAGCAAGAGCTCATGGCCAGAGATTCAATGATTAGAGAAATAAAAGAAAAAATCAAAGAAGCTCAAGCCAGGATGAAGAGAGTTTATGATTCCAAGCACACAGAGAGGGAGTTTTTTGTAGGTGATATGGTTTATTTAAAGTTGCAGCCATACAGACAACTGTCTGTTTCTTTGAAGAGGGGAGTTAAATTGTCAACAAAGTACTATGGTCCATTCAAGATTATAGAGCGTATTGGCGTCGTTGCTTACAAGCTTGAGCTGCCAGATAGCTCACGAATTCACCCCATTTTTCATGTGTCTCTCCTCGAGAAAAAGATTGGCGTTAACGTTAGTGTTCAACCTGACTTGCCAATAGCCAGTAAGGATAATGAGATGATTATGCCGCTGCCTCAAGCGATTCTTGATCGACGCACTAAGAAGAACAAACAAGAGGTCTTAATTCATTGGCAGGGTCTATCACCAAGTGAAGCTACATGGGAAGAAGAAGAAACTATGAAGGTGCAATTTCCTGACATAACCCTTGAGGACAAGGGTATTTTTTAAGGAGGAGGGAGCTGTTACGATACAGTCAAGTACCGTTTCGTTGCTGCGGATTTTCAGTTGAATTAGTCATATTGTTAGTAGTATTTTTAATTTGTCAGTCATGTTTTCAGCGTGTCAGTAGTGCACCGTAACGTGCGGAGTTATTGTTATATTTGGGCTATATAAGTCCCAGGAGTAGGAGGAATAAGGCATCAATGAAATTATATTATTGAACACACTTGTGTTTACTGGAGGTTGAGTCCCTCGAAGAACTCATATACCTTTCTCTTTTCACTTTCAGATCTTATTATCTAAGCCTACAGCACTATTATACGCCAGTCTACAGGTACTAAATCTCTTAACAATAACACACACCATCCTCCTCCGCTCCGTTTATGCAATTATTCCAGGGTCTACCTCTTTGGCATCCACCGAATTTGATAGATTTAGGACTTTAGATGTATAACAAAAAATGAATTATAGAAGATAGATTTAGATGCATTTGGTGTTTATTTCTGATAATTAACTGTTTAGATTTCTTTTCTAAGTGCCACTTTTATGTTTGAAAGCAATTTGTGTAACTCATAATCCTCATCTACCTTTTACATTTATGTTTTCTGTTTGTAGTTTTCCTTGAATTTTTGTCTTTGATCTGCTGCTTCTTGATTCTTTAAACAATTCTAATAGATTTTGGTTATTTCTTTTTTACTGATATGGATTTCTAATTTTACAGATTCCTCTGATTGTGTGATGGATTCCTTCTTATATTGGATCCTTTCTTTTAACACATGCTTGATTTTCAAGACAGTTTTGTCACAATCGGCTATATTGCCTATTTCAGCTCGTCCTCATATTGCAATTTTGCAAACTACATATGTTTCATTTTTCAGTTCTTCTCAATATGAGATTCATCACCCTACCCCGATTAAAGTTTTTGCAACCATGATTTATCAGTATTCAAATCCCGATCCAAAACTATAAAATTCAAATTGGTTCTTTTCCCCCTAATTTTGTCCGTAATTTTAGAAGTTGTCATTATTTTGCGGATCACATGCAGTTGACTGTTAACAGAAGAATAATAGCCATCAACCAAAAATATCCTAAGCAAACAAAATATTTGGAGTCATTTATGTTTAGTAACAACCCTTATTATAAACAAAGAAGAACCATACTCTTTAGAAATCATTTTAAGCCCTAATAGAGTTTTCTTCTGCTACTCATTGGAGGCTATTGGTAATCAGACAAACAACTCTGGTGTTAAGAACATCACCAAAAAAAATAAAAAGCACTTCAATCAGAGGCAATAGAGGTGGTATTGGCTCTGCAAAAAATCTAAAAGAGGCAGCTGATGCTTGGTCGAACAGTTTGATTGGGTTGTTAATCACCACAAATGACAAAATCGAAACTTCTTCCATCAAAGAGGAGCTGAATGTCCTTTGGAAACAATATAAGAAGAGAGAAACCAAGACTGTTGGGAAATACTTATTTGTGTCAAGTTCAACTCCGACAAGGATATGAAGGATGTACTAAAAAAGACTCAATGGAATGTTCAAAGAAGTCTTCTCGCTTTACAAGAATACACAACTGGGGTGGCGTATACTGAGTATGTTTTCAGGAAACAAGAGTGGAGTGTTCAGTTTAAGGGTCTGCTCCTAGAGCATCATCAAGAAGCTGTTATTACTGAAGCGATTGAAGACTTGGGAAAAAAGATCTCCATTGAACCAAAGAACTGCAGACCAAGGTCAGGAAATATGATTACTGCTCGAATCGAGATTGATTTAACTGAACCGCTGAAAAGAAGAGAATGGTGGAATTCTAACCATGGTGAAACTATATGGATTTGATATCACTGGTTGAAGCAACCACACAGCCTATGCCCTAAATGTTACATAATAGATCATGATGACATTATCTGTGAGGAGGTTGCTGAACTTCTGCGTGAACGAGCAATGACAGCTGAGGAGTATGAAGAATATTGTAAGAAAAAAAAAAGAGGCTGGAAGCGAAGATGTTGTTCCTGAGAAAGATTCTGCGGATGCTAATCAAAATGGTGTAACAATGGATGATGTTGAGGAGGAGAGGTCTGTCAAAAGAGCAAGAAACCAAACTGTGATGGACAATGGATCTAACCCTTCTATTCAAGGACCTATTCTTGGTATTCATGGTGGGGAAATGGGTGATTTCATGGCGACCTCAAATACTATAACAATGGATGGGATTGAGACTGGAGGAAATAAAAAGCATTGTGTTGACATATGGAAGAATCAGATGCACAATCAAGGAGATCATGTCGTTGAGGTAAAATCTCGTTTTTGTATACATACTTCTTCTTTAAAGTTAGATCATTTTTTAGGAACAAATAAGCTTTCTTCGATTTTTTTTTATTACATCTATATAAGTAGTTATTACGCTAGCTAGTAACACTAGCAACATAAGGCTTATAGCTAGCTTGGAATTTTCAGGGTTTTTTCAGTAAGAAAACTAGAGACCATCTCAAAGACCTAATTTTTATATATGACCCTGATATAGTTTTCGTATCCGAAGCTAAAATAGGTGAAGACAAAATGCTAAAATTGATTACGCGATATAATTACCCAAATAATTGATCTCCTCTAGAGGATTAGCTGGTGGTATTATATTACTTTGGAAGGATGGCTTCCACTTAAATGTCATCAATTGGGATTATTAGATTATAAACTGTTCTGTGCAGGATGATCCTTCTAAACCAGTCTGGATTTTAACTTGTTTTTGATGGTGGTTTTTAGCTTAGGGATAAAATCGTAAAACCGTATATCTCGCATGACGTTACTATGACCAATAGCGCATTTATTGAAACAATCAACGTATCTACGTAAAAATTACCAGGTGTTGATGGTGGTTTTTAGACAAGGGGTAAAATCGTAAAACCCCATGACCTAGTGTTACCGCAACACATTAACTAAGAGCATTTAACTCAGGTGTAAATAATTAATAGGGGTATTTTTTCAAAATACCAGATTAGGGTTTTCAACATAGAACCCTAATTCCAAAACCAAGCCGCACCCTGCGCACCATGGCAACAATGCCAAACCAAGCCGCATACTGCGCACCATTTCAACAATGCCAAATCAAGCCGCACCCTGCGCACCATGGAAACAATGCCAAACCAAGCCACATAATGCGCACCATGGCAACAATGTCAAACCAAGCCGCACCCTGCGCACCATGGCAACAATGCCAAACCAAGCCGCACCCTGCGCACCATGGCAACAATGCCAAACCAAGCCGCATACTGCGCACCATGGCAACAATGCCAAACCAAGCCGCATAATGCGCACCATGGCAACAATGCCAAACCAAGCCGCATACTGCGCACCATGGCCACAATGCCAAATCAAGCCGCTATGCCTTTGGCCCACGCCAAATATAGCGCCCTAGGTTTGCAAGACTTGCAACTAGGTCAACATGGCCGCACATGCCGCAAGCCATATTTCCAAGCCGCTATGCCATTGGCCCACGCCCAACATAGCGCCCTAGGTTTGCACGACTTGCAACAGGTCAACATGGCCGCACGTGCCATTGGCACATGCCAACACGTGCCGCAAGCCATATTTCTAAGCCGCTATGCCTTTGGCCCACGCCAAATATAGCGCCCTAGGTTTGCAAGACTTGCAACTAGGTCAACATGGCCGCACGTGCCATTGGCACATGCCAACACGTGCCGCAAGCCATATTTCTAAGCCGCTATGCCTTTGGCCCACGCCAAATATAGCGCCCTAGGTTTGCAAGACTTGCAACTAGGTCAACATGGCCGCACGTGCCATTGGCACATGCCAACACGTGCCGCAAGCCATATTTCTAAGCCGCTATGCCTTTGGCCCCACGCCAAATATAGCGCCCTAGGTTTGCAAGACTTGCAACTAGGTCAACATGGCCGCACGTGCCATTGGCACATGCCAACACGTGCCGCAAGCCATATTTCCAAGCCGCTATGCCATTGGCCCACGCCAAAATAGCGCCCTGGGTTTGCAAGACTTGCAACTAGGTCAACAAGGCCGCATGTGCCATTGGCACATGCTAACACGTGCCGTAAGCCATATTTCTAAGCCGCTATGCCTTTGGCCCACGCCAAATATAGCGCCCTAGGTTTGCAAGACTTGCAACTAGGTCAACATGGCCGCACGTGCCATTGGCACTTGCCAACACGTGACGCAAGCCATATTTCTAAGCCGCTATGCCTTTGGCCCACGCCAAATATAGCGCCCTAGGTTTGCAAGACTTGCAACTAGGTCAACATGGCCGCACGTGCCATTGGCACATGCCAACACGTGCCGCAAGCCATATTTCTAAGCCGCTATGCCTTTGGCCCACGCCCAACATAGCGCCCTAGGTTTGCAAGACTTGCAACTAGGTCAACATGGCCGCACGTGCCATTGGCACATGCCAACACGTGTCGCAAGCCATATTTCTAAGCCGCTATGCCTTTGGCCCACGCCAAATATAGCGCCCTAGGTTTGCAAGACTTGCAACTAGGTCAACATGGCCGCACGTGCCATTGGCACATGCCAACACGTGCCGCAAAGCCATATTTCTAATCCGCTATGCCTTTGTCCCACGCCAAATATAGCGCCCTAGGCTTGCAAGACTTGCAACTAGGTCAACATGGCCGCACGTGCCATTGGCACATGCCAACACGTGTCGTAAGCCATACTTCCAAGCCGTATGCCTTTGGCCCACACCAAACATAGCGCCCTAGGCTTGCAAGACTTGCAACTAGGTCAACATGGCCGCACGAGCCATTGGCACATGCCAAACACACACGCTGGTAGCCTAACTTGCAAACCGTGCAACCTACCACCAAGGCATTCGCACATGCCATTGGTACATGCCAAACACACACGTTGGTAGCCTAACTTGCAAACCGTGCAACCTACCACCAAGGCATTCCGCACATGCCATTGGCACATGCCAAATACACATCTTGGTAGCCTAACTTGCAAACCGTGCAACCTACCACCAAGGCATTCCGCACATGCCATTGGCACATGCCAAAACACACGCCTGGTAGCCTAACTTGCAAACCGTGCAACCTACCACCAAGGCATTCCGCACATGCCATAGGAACATGCCAAACACACACGCTGGTAACCTAACTTGCAAACCGTGCAACCTACCACCAAGGCATTCCGCACATGCTATTGGCACATGCCACACGCGCCACTAGCAGCGCCACTTGCACTCAAGATGCAACCAACACTCGAGACATCAACACAAACTTGGGGATGCTTCTTTAGGGTTTTGGTTTGGCGGTCACAGCATGCAGCGTACACTATGCTCACATTAAGAAAGCGTGAAAAGGAATAAAGCGGTCAAATAAAAGAGGAAATAATGGTGAAAAACGTTTCGCCCATTAAACCATGCGGTTACCACCTCCTCCCATTATTTCACCCTTTACTCTCTTCCTTCATGAGGCCAGAGTACGTTTCAATCTCGACTTGTATAAATAGGTCTTACCTATTTCCACCGGACAACAAGTCTCGGTCGGGAGAAAAATACCACACTCTCGTAAAGGCAACTTTGCAAGCTCTCCCAAAAGCTTCCATCTCTTGCAAGCTTCCTAAGCTTTCACTTTCGATACAAGTCGAGATACTACTCTCCTCAACACCTTTCTTTGCTTCCCTCCCCAAATCAACCTTTCTCCTCCACTTTGTGACCGAAGTCTGGGAACGGCCATTTCTTGGTTTAGGCCGGACTTGTACAGATTGATCTCTCGAATCTATAAAGTGCTCATGTGCAGCACATTTGTTTAGGGTTTGAACCAGTTTCTCACTCACTCACCTACCGAATTTACCGAAATCGGCAGAAATAATTTTTACCCATAAACAATTGGCGACCATAGCGGGAGGATTGATATATCGGCTACAATATCAGATTGTCGATCTCGTTCTTCGACCCAGATGTCAAGATGGTAGGGGAAGGCGACTCAATCCGACTCAACTACCAGACGACCCGGTTACTAGTTGTAAAAACTACACAAGAAAACTGGGGACTTGCTGAAGATGATATTACTCAATCGAAGATGCTACCAGCGATTGGGGACTTGCTGGCGATGCTACCAGCAAAACCGCCATCAAAACCGCCTTTTACATGGAGAGGGGCGTGTTCGCAAAACCTATGAAGTGAGTTGATTCAGACTGGTCAAGATATACAATCTATTTTTAGGTTCTTAGTAAAACCGTCATATTACGAGTCTTGTGCCTATTGCTAGCACACACTTTCATAAAAGCAATATTCTTTTCCCAAAACGTAATCAGAGTCATATTATCAAAACCATTCATCCCATAAATGATCCAATACCCTAAAAATTAGCTACCAGCTGTCTATCAAAGATCAAGTTTTGAACCAGACATCCAATATGTCTTTAAAAAAAAAAAAAAAAAATCTAAATGAAAGTTTAACAGAGAAACGTTCAAGGAAAATCGTCCAACAGAAGTCTGCTCTTCTTGGAGAAAGTCAACTTTGCGTCTTCAAGAGCCGCTCTCTTCATAGTCAACATCTTGGAAAGCTTTTCGAGTTCCATCTCTTGTTGGGCAATCTCCTCGGCGGAAAGGCTTTCAACTTTTGGATCTCAGCAAGGCCTTCGACAAACCACGAAGTGTTGAACTCCTTTTCTACGCACACGTCGCGATGGTGCTCCCAGTCGGCAATAACGTCTTCAGAAACGGTGTGACCAGTCACCTCATGCATATCCTCGATGGAAGATAAAGCCTCTTCCACACGCTTAACCAGCGCAAATAGACTAGTGATTTTCTTGGTTGTAGCCATATGTCCGTGCTTCTCCGAGATTCTGGTGTACAACGCCTCATGCTTAGCCGGCACGCTAAAGCCGCCAACCAGCACATGACCTGGATAAGGAACCAAGTACGGGGGATCAAAATGGCGCCTGCAAGTGGCCTCACGACTCGCAAAGGGTCTTCTTCCATGTCTACGGCAACAACCATCAGAGAATCATCCACCGTTTGAACCACGTACGTGCCCGGCAATTGGTGACTCCCATCTCCAAGTCGCGGCGGTGGTCACCAAAGGCAAGTTTTCGTGTGACTCCACCCGGAATCGTCCTCCGAACCGGATTCCTCCTGCAAATTTGAGTTAGACATTTTTCAAAAGAAGAAACGAGAAGAAGAAGAAAGAAAAGAAGCGCGAAACTCACCGAACCACTTCCAGAAGAAGAACCAGTCTTGCTGAGAGGAATCACTCTCGCTTGTTGAACTTTCTTCTTTCTCTGACTCATCACCGCTATGAGTAGGCTCAGTGCCGCCGGAATTCCTTGAAGAAACTGCCGTCTCCGGCAACGTGCAAGGGCAGCGAAAGCATTAACACTACCGAAGCCCTGAAGGAAACAAGACACATGTTCTCGGCCAGAAATTCACGTGTTTTGAGACAAACCAATGAAGAGGCGACACATACTGGTTATTGGAAGAATCGAAAGACACAAGAGCCTTGGGAGGATCTTGTGAAACCGTCCGGAACCCGCCGGCACGATTCTTCGTTCTCCGTTCTTTGGCCTGGGGACTTTCCGAATTGCTAGGCAACTTTCGCTTAGGATCTCTCAACATTGGATACTTCTTCAAAACTGCTGGGGAAGGTTTGCAACGAACGTTTTCCACCACGTTATTCACAAAATCTAGGATCATAATAAACTCATCGCACCAAAACTCATTATAGCCGAAGGTCGTCGAAGTTACTCTTCCCATTTGAAAGAAGGGAAGACGGATACCCGGCTCAAGGGCACTGGCGTCAAGGGCGACACGCAACGAATCCTTAGGGATCACCGGCCGGTAAACAAGAGGCACCCCTTGATCGAAACCCATGTGACGAGCAGCACGGTCAATATTATAAGCAGCTATCTGGAAAGATCCCACGAAGAAAGACGGTATATAACCGGGCGAGCAGCTCTCCGAATGAACGAGGTTTTCACCAACACTCAAATCGTCATCAGAAGACAAAGACGTGAGCGGAGCAGAAGCAAAGGTGTCCATTTGAATCACCGACTTATGGATCGGCCCCCATGGATGAAAATTGATTTCATGCAACTTATCAAGAAAACTAACCAAGCTCACGCCAACTCTTGGACTCCTGTTCACCCATCGAAGAATTCGAGAGCCCCCCAACTCACGGGAAGCGAAGGCAGCGGTTTCGGAGCATACTTCTCGAAGTGCTCCCATAGCCAGACTTGCAGAAAAGCAACGTGCACATATGAATCCACTTTCATGAAACCATTCAAAACTTGCATGTTCACAACTAGGTGATCCAGATGCACATACAGGGAACCAAGGAACAGCTTGCCAATGGGAAGAACTTCACCCTTTTCCAACTTCACGGCAATCTCTAAATGACTCGGTCTTATTCCTTTCTTGCCGGAACCATCATCAAAAATGTCTCTGGATAACCAGAGAGCCAAAAATCTTTGCGACATGAAGATCACTGTTTTTACATTCGGGCTCCAACTCGTCGGAAACCATTGAGATATCCACCAACCGTAAGGGCACCTTTCATCCTCTTTCCGGGCAGAATCCTTCGACTTCGCAATGGAGTCTTTCCGAGCAAAATCCCCCAACTTAGCAGCCAGGTCATCCCGCATCTTCACCTCACTTTCAGATAATTGGATTCTAAGATTCCCAGTTACCGGAAGATTCAGCAAGAGAGCCACACTCTCCAAGGAGAAAGTTATCTCACCCAATCTACATATGATTGTATGGGTGTCCGAACACCATCTGGAGATGAAAGCAACCAAGCCTGGGATGTCCTTCCTAATCTGGAGATTTACTGAAGTCTTGACAGCATCAATGACCTGCGCTCGAGTCAAGTTGGTATTTATACGCTCTCGCTCACCATGAACTCAACGCATCTGTCAAAAGAACGCAATGGACTTTGACACATCCACGAAATCAATGTTGGAAGAGGAATATACCCCTTTATGAAGACAGAACCGAATGGTGCTCTCGGGCAAACCGAACGTGTCTTCTGTCATCCTCACCACCGGTTAGCAAAATTGGCACGAAACACGGGTGATTCTTCCGAGCAGGGCGAGGGCTCTAGTGAAGAATTCATCATCTATGTTCGGCTTGGAATTATGAGCATCCTTCGATGAAGTGAAATTTGGTTCGGTAACATCTTATCGAATTCCTTCATAACAATTTGGTAATAAGATATCTCGCACAAAACAAACGAAGAAAGGCGAAGTTATCTCCCTGACACATAATCGTACCCAAAAAAAAAAAGAGAAAGGGGTAGGAAGACGTATTTTATTCGAGTTCAAGACTATATACGCAGTATTTTCTTCGGGTTCGAGACTATATACGCGGCATTCTATACGGGTACAAGTGTGTCTATGTATCCTTCTTCGGGTTCAAAAATATATATGGAGCATTTTTCTATTGGTTCAAAATCTGCAAGCGCGTGGTACTTCTCTCAAGAAGCAAAAATCATATATACAATATTTCTGCGGGTTCGAAGTCATATGAAGCATATACACAGTATTCTTCTTCGGGATTCATACGGGGGTTTCGTACGGGTTCGAAATACACACGTGAGTATTTTCTTGAGGTTCAAATATTTCTTTCGAACCGAAAATTCATATATGCAATATTTCCCACGGGTTCAAACAATATATGCAGTATTCCCTTGGTTGCATACGTACAATATTTTCTACAAGAGGCACGCCAAGGAATCATATGCAAGGATTGTGGAAGCGCCTACTCTTAAGGTTTATACCTATGTGAAAAAAAAAAAAAAAATAAAAAAAAAATAGAGAGAGAGAGAAGAGTACTCGAAGACATACTGAAGTCTGGTTTTCTCTTTGCCGCTAGTATAAAAAGAGGAAAGAATAAATCGCAGGATGGGGAGAAAGGGGCTTTATATATATATATATATATATATATATATACATATATAGGCGTGAAAGACTTTGAAATAAGGAAGGATTTCCCTTTTCACCAAAATCACGCGTGTAAGAAACGGGCCCACAAAGGGTGTGACTTCCCAATGCCGCCCAAAGTTACGCCTGCAAGCACGGTTTCTACACTTTGTGCCGGTCCCACCATCTAGCACACTCGGTTCCCAATTCACGCCAACTTCCCAACGTCGCCCAAGCGACCTCGGCCCCACCAATTGGGCCGACCTGCAAGCACACACGGCTTCTACACTTTGCGCCGGTCCCGCCAGCTAGCACACTCAATTTCCCAACTCACGCCAACTTCCCAACGTCACCCAAGCTGCACCGGGCCCACCAATTATGCCAGCCTCCCGGTTTGTGCAAAACTACCAGAGGCAAGGATTCCAAATCCTATTTATAAAAGGTCAGACAAGCCTCCTTCAATTTTCCTTACGTTTTGTTGTTAATAGTTTGTCACCATCTTATGCTTACCTCGCAACAAAGCCCCTGTTCCGAGCTAAGCAGGAGACTTAATGTTGATGGTGGTTTTTAGACAAGGGGTAAAATCGTAAAACCCCATGACCTAGTGTTACCCGCGACACATTAACTAAGAGCATTTAACTCAGGTGTAAATAATTAATAGGGGTATTTTTTCAAAATACCAGATTAGGGTTTTCAACACAGAACCCTAATTCCAAAACCAAGCCGCACCTTGCGCACCATGGCAACAATGCCAAACCAAGCCGCATACTGCGCACCATGGCAACAATGCCAAATCAAGCCGCACCATGCGCACCATGGCAACAATGTCAAACCAAGCCGCAAACTGCGCACCATGGCAACAATGCCAAACCAGGCGCACCCTGCGCACCATGGCAACAATGCCAAACCAAGCCGCATACTGTGCACCATGGCAACAATGCCAAACCAAGCCGCATATTGCGCACCATGGCAACAATGCCAAACCAAGCCGCATATTGCGCACCATGGCAACAATGCCAAACCAAGCCGCATACTGCGCACCATGGCCACAATGCCAAATCAAGCCGCTATGCATTTGGCCCACGCCAAATATAGCGCCCTAGGTTTGCAAGACTTGCAACTAGGTCAACATGGCCGCACGTGCCATTGGCACATGCCAACACGTGCCGCAAGCCATATTTCCAAGCCGCTATGCCATTGGCCCACGCCCAACATAGCGCCCTAGGTTTGCAAGACTTGCAACTAGGTCAACATGGACGCACGTGCCATTGGCACATGCCAACATGTGCCGCAAGCCATATTTCTAAGCCGCTATGCTTTGGCCCACGCCAAATATAGCGCCCTAGGTTTGCAAGACTTGCAACTAGGTCAACATGGCCGCACGTGCCATTGGCACATGCCAACACGTGCCGCAAGCCATATTTCTAAGCCGCTATGCCTTTGGCCCACGCCAAATATAGCGCCCTAGGTTTGCAAGACTTGCAATTAGGTCAACATGGCCGCACGTGCCATTGGCACATGCCAACACGTGCCGCAAGCCATATTTCTAAGCCGCTATGCCTTTGGCCCACGCCAAATATAGCGCCCTAGGTTTGCAAGACTTGCAACTAGGTCAACATGGCCGCACGTGCCATTGGCACATGCCAACACGTGCCGCAAGCCATATTTCCAAGCCGCTATGCCATTGGCCCACGCCCAACATAGCGCCCTAGGTTTGCAAGACTTGCAACTAGGTCAACATGGCCGCACGTGCCGCAAGCCATATTTCCAAGCCGCTATGCCATTGGCCCACGCCCAACATAGCGCCCTAGGTTTGCAAGACTTGCAACTAGGTCAACATGGTCGCACGTGCCATTGGCACATGCCAACACGTGCCGCAAGCCATATTTCTAAGCCGCTATGCCTTTGGCCCACGCCAAATATAGCGCCCTAGGTTTGCAAGACTTGCAACTAGGTCAACATGGCCGCACGTGCCATTGGCACATGCCAACACGTGCCGCAAGCCATATTTCTAAGCCGCTATGCCTTTGGCCCACGCCCAACATAGCGCCCTAGGTTTGCAAGACTTGCAACTAGGTCAACATGGCCGCACGTGCCATTGGCACATGCCAACACGTGCCGCAAGCCATATTTCTAAGCCGCTATGCCTTTGGCCCACGCCAAATATAGCGCCCTAGGTTTGCAAGACTTGCAACTAGGTCAACATGGCCGCACGTGCCATTGGCACATGCCAACACGTGCCGCAAGCCATATTTCTAATCCGCTATGCCGTTGGCCCACGCCAAATATAGCGCCCTAGGCTTGCAAGACTTGCAACTAGGTCAACATGGCCACACGTGCCATTGGCACATGCCAACACGTGTCGTAAGCCATACTTCCAAGCCGCTATGCCTTTGGCCCACACCAAACATAGCGCCCTAGGCTTGCAAGACTTGCAACTAGGTCAACATGGCCGCACATGCCAAACACACACTATTTGGTAGCCTAACTTGCAAACCGTGCAACCTACCACCAAGGCATTCCGCACATGCCATTGGCACATGCAAAACACACACGCTGGTAGCCTAACTTGCAAACCGTGCAACCTACCACCAAGGCATTCGCACATGCCATTGGCACATGCCAAACACACACGCTGGTAGCCTAACTTGCAAGCCGTGCAACCTACCACCAAGGCATTACGCACATGCCATTGGCACATGCCAAACACACACGCTGGTAGCCTAACTTGCAAACCGTGCAACCTACCACCAAGGCATTCCGCACATGCCATTGGCACATGCCAAACATACACGCTGGTAACCTAACTTGCAAACCGTGCAACCTACCACCAAAGCATTCCGCAGATGCCATTGGCACATGCCACACGCGCCACTAGCAGCGCCACTTGCACTCAAGATGCAACCAACACTCGAGACATCAACACAAACTTGGGGATGCTTCTTTAGGGTTTTGATTTGGCGGTCACAGCATGCAGCGTACACTACGCTCACATTAAGAAAGCGTGAAAAGGAATAAAGCGGTCAAATAAAAGAGGAAATAATGGTGAAAAATGTTTTCGCCCATTAAACCATGTGGTTACCACCTCCTCCCATTATTTCACCCTTTACTCTCTTCCTTCATGAGGCCATGGTACGTTTCAATCTCGACTTGTATAAATAGGTCTTACCTATTTCCACCAGACAACAAGTCTCGGTCAGGAGAAAAATACCACACTCTCAGAAAGGCAACTTTGCCAGCTCTCCCAAAAGCTTCCATCTCTTGCAAGCTTCCTAAGCTTTCACTTTCTGATACAAGTCGAGATACTACTCTCCTCAACACCTTTCTTTGCTTCCCTCCCCAAATCAACCTTTCTCCTCCACTTTGTGACCGAAGCAAGTCTGGAACGGCCATTTCTTGGTTTAGGCCGGACTTGTACAGATTGATCTCTCGAATCTATAAAGTGCTCACGTGCAAGCACATTTGTTTAGGGTTTGAACCAGTTTCTCACTCACTCACCTACCGAATTTGAAATCGGCGAAATGATTTTACCCATAAATACCAGGTACCTTTTTTTATATACATGTGTCATGTTCCACAATGAGAACCCTTAGTATTAACAGACCTCACCTCTATATACACCTAACCCTAATTCTCCCACCCTGCCAATGGCAAACCATGCCAGCCACGTCTCTGCGCCAAGGCATGCCAACCATGCCAGCCGCACCACCATGCCAATGGAAAACCATGCCAGCCACGTCTCTACGCCAAGGCATACCAACCATGCCAGCCACACCACCGTGCCAATGGCAAACCATGCCAGCCACGTCTCTACGCCAAGGCATGCCCCCGCACCAGTGCCAATGACAAACCATGCCGACCATGTCCTCTGCGCCAAGGCATGCCAACCATGCCATTGCGCACCACCGTGCCAATGGTAAACCATGCCAGCCACGTCTTTGCGCCAAGGCATGCCAACCATGCCAGCCGCACCACCGTGCCAATGGAAAACCATGCCAGCCATGTCTCTGCGCCTAGGAATGCCAACCATGTCAGTCGCACCACCATGCCAGCTACGTCTCTGCGCCAAGGCATGCCAACCATGCCAGCCGCACCACCGTGCCAATGGAAAACCTTGCCATCCACGTCTCCGCGCCAAGGCATGGCAACCATGCCAGCTGCACCACCGTGCCAATGGCAAACCATGCCAGCCACGTCTATGCGCCAAGGCATGCCAACCATGCCAGCTGCACCACCGTGCCAATAGAAAACCATGCCAGACCACGTCTCTGCGCCAAGGCATGCTAACCATGCTAGCCAAACCACCGTGCCAATGGCAAACCATGACATCCACATCTCTGCGCCAAGGCATGCCAACCATGTCAGCCGCACCACCGTACCAATGGAAAACCATGCCAGCCACGTCTCTGCGCCAAAGCATGACAACCATGCCAGCCGCCCCACTGTGCCAATGGCTAACCATGCCAGCCACATCTCTGCGCCAAGGCATGCCAACCATGCCAGGCTGGACACCGTGCCAATGGCAAACCATGCCAGCCACGTCTCTGTGTCAAGGCATCCCAACCATGCCAGCCGCACCACCGTGCCAATGAAAAACCATGCCAGCCACGCCTCTACGCCAAGGCATGCCAACCATGCCAGCCGTACCACAGTGCCAATGGAAAATCATGCCAGCCACGCCTCTGCGCCAAGGCATGCCAACCATGCCAGCCTCCCCACCGTGCCAATGGCTAACCATGCCAGCCACGTCTCTGCGCCAAGGCATCCCAACCATGCCAGCCGCACCACCTTGTCAATGGCAAACCATGCCAGTCACGCCTCTGCGCCAAGGCATGCCAACCATGCCAGCCGTACCATCGTGCCAATGGAAAACCATGCCATCCACGCCTCTGCGCCAAGGCATGCCAACCATTACAGCCGCACCACCGTGCCAATAGCAAACCATGCCAGCCACGTCTCTGCACCAAGGCATGCCAACCATGTCAGCCGCACCACCGTGCCAATGGCAAACCATGTCATCCACGTCTCTGCGCCAAGGCATGCTAACCATGCTAGCCGCACCACCGTGTCAATGGAAAACCATGACAGACACGTCTCTGCGCCAAGGCATGCCATCTGCACCACCGTGCCAATGAAAAACCATGCCAGTCATGTCTCTTTGCCAAGGCATGCCAACCATGCCATCCGCACCACCATGCCATCCACGTCTCTACGCCAAGGCATACCAACCATGCCAGCCGCACCACCGTGCCAATGGCAAACCATGCCAGCCACGTCTCTGCGCCAAGGCATGCTAACCATGCCAGCCGCACCACCGTGCCAATGGCAAACCATGTCAGCCATGTCTCTGCGCCAAGGCATGCCAACCATGCCAGCCGCACCACCGTGCCAATGGAAAACCATGCCAGCCACGTCTGCGCTAAGGCATGCCAACCATGCCATTCGCACCACCGTGCCAATGGAAAACCATGCCAGCCACGCCTCTGCGCCAAGGCATGCCAACCATGCCCACCGCTCCATTGTTCCAATGGCAAACCATGCCAGCTACTTCGCCACTTCAAAATGAAGGGTTGCAATAATCAACGGCTACCCTTCTCTTCGAGATACAGATCTCGACCATCCAATTTTTCCACCTAACGCACGGCAACTTGCGGCCCAAGGCCAAACACCACGGTTTGCACCAAACCCTAGTTTTGGTCGTGCCTATACCATGCCAGCCTCTCCTTCACGTCATTGGCTGCCAAAATGAAGGGTTGCAACAATCAACAACCACCCTTACATCTAATATGCAGATCTTAGCCGTCCAAAGTCATCAGCTGACGCATGGCAACCTGCGGACCAAAGCCAAAACACACGGCTTCCACCTAAACCATAATTTGGCCGCGCCTACTCTTTGATAATGCCATGACTCAACGCTGGATACTACAAACGAAGGGTTGTAATAATCAACGGCTACCCTTCTCTTTGAGATGCAGATCTCGACCATACAAGTTTGCCACCTGACTCATGGCAACTTGCGGCCCAAAGCCAAAACACACGGTTTGCACGTAAACCTTAATTTGGCCCCGCCTACTCTCTGACAAGGCCATGACTCAATGCTGGCTGATAAAACGAAGGGTTGCAATAATCAACGGCTACCCTTCTCTTTGAGATGCAGATCTCGACCACACAAGTTCGCCACCTGACGCATAGCAACTTGCGTCCCAAAGCCAAAACACACGGTTTGCACCTAAACTCTAATTTGGCCGCGCCCACTCTATGGCAAAGCCATGCTCAACGTTAGCTGCTAAAACGGAGGGTTGCAATAATCAACGACTATCCTTCCCTCTGAGATGCGGATCTCGACCGTTCAAGTTCGCCACCTAACTTACGGCCCAAAGAGGTGGTTCGAAAATCACCTCCTTCCAACTGACTACAAATTGCTCCAGAGAAATGTTGGAGAAAATGAGTTTTAAATAAAAAGGTTTTATGGTCTTGGTGTGGTTTGATCTAATGACCTAAGGGTCTAAGGATAGTCACTCATTTTTGGGTGAATGAAGTGGAACCTTTAGTCCCACATTGTGGAAAACTAAAGAGGAGCTCCACTATATAATCATACACTTATGTATGAATTGTAAAACGTGGGTGGAGCGGGTGGGTAAAAATATGTGGGTGGGCAAAAATACATATTTTTACCCATGTGATATGCGCATATGCCATGCACCAAGTCCCTTGTCTACGCGGATTTATTTTTGGCGAGTTTTTCTTTAGGAAATTAATTCCAAAATTAATTCTTAAGAGTTTTATTTATGGTAAAATTCCTTTTACTTGTTTTTGAAGAAAACCAAAAACCTAACTTGATTTGCAAGTATTTCATCCTATAAATACAACTCGAAAATCTGTTTTCAACACACCGAAAAAAATTTCTTTTATTCTAGGGTTTTCTCCAGACGTTTTTACCTCCATCCCTGTTGCTGAGTTCGAAAAGAGGGTAACTTGCGTTGTGCTAACTCAAGTATATCGGGCAGTCTTATCCTGGACACATCTTCGCTGTGAGGGGTTTAGCATTACTCAACTCGAGTATACCCGCGAACTAATGTGTTAAGGACAACTTGTTGAACCCGTGATTACGCCCTCGTCAAGTTATTTCGGTAGAGTTGTTTCGCATTAGTTCTTTACATATTATTTTCGATACATCTAACGTGTTGTTCATTATTGCAAGATCCCAACAAGAAATACCTTGAAACACCCCTTTGCTTGTTAGCAATTCTTGATTCTTCCTTTCTACCATGGGTGAACCCTTCAATCTCTACAAACACCTCAGCGGCCTTTCTCTAGCTCAAAGACTTGCCAACCACAGTACTAACATTGGTCTTCTACCTACACCTCCATCCTTCATTAGAGATTATGCAATCAAAGAGCATAGTATTCTTGCTAGGGTTTTCTCAACCGAAATTCTTCATCCTTTGGGAAGTTAGGGGGCACTAAACAACTTTTGGAGGAATCGAGATAGTTTTCCAAATTAGAGAAGTAGATCCAAATATGTTTATTATATCCTTTAGAAACAAAGAAAACTTTATATGGATATCATCTAATGGACCATGGTATCCTTTTGGTAATGCGCTCGCAGCTACAACAGCCTACCAAGGAATGAAAATCTCTACGGATGTAGTTAAAGAAATACCAATATGACATCTATCTCAAATCTTAAATGCGAACATCGTAGTGAAGAGATGCTAGGCTTAATAGCAAGTAAGGTAGGACAAGTTTCTAGAATATGCAAAGGATCTGAGTCTCCAGACTGTAAACCTAGAGTGCTTCTTTGGGTAAATATTGAGAAATCTCTTATTCACCATTTTCTAGTTAAAGTATGACGTTTCCCTGTCACTTCCATTTACTTCAACTTCATTAACCTACCCTCAAAGTTATGCTCTCATTGTCTGCGATTATGACATAAAGTTGGTAACTGTGTTGTGCTTCATGGTAGACCACTTGAAGACATTTATGATATCTCTGTGGATTCTCCACAGCCAAGTGACAATATGAATTGGTTAAATGGTGTCTTAGTCCAAGTTTGGAATACAAAAGATAATTTTGATCACACAGGTGTACCCGTCCCAGTGCAAGACTATTTAAACCATCCCGGAGTAAGAGAGACTTTCCATGACATCTTGTAACTTATGTAGATAAGAACCTGCTTTACAATGTGATAGGCATACAATTCTAACTAGAACTCAACCTCATCCTTTGAACTCCTATGAAGTCTTAGGACCTTTTGTCATTACTGAATCTGGGTCTTCTGATGAAAACATGCCGTTGGCATCTACTTCTGTTCTTGGTAAACGTACCTTTACTTTTAACTTGCCGGAGAATTATATTCCATTACCTTCTTCTGATGATGATTCGTTCCGATCCGCTAACTCAGAATCGTTTCGAGTTATGGCGGAATCGGACTTGGGTGCTATTGTTATTCTTAAGCCAGGATCGGAACAATATTTGGCTATTCTATTTCAAGTCCCTAATTCTCCAATTAGGTCAATTCATGAGAATTCAATTAGGGTTAACATAAGACTATCTTTCTCTTCTCCTGCTGTGGAAAGAAATTCTCTAGAATCCCTAATTGATCCTGCTTTACCTGTGAGCTCATCAATCAGCTCTCCTTTTTTCTCTGATCATAGCATTTGCATTGAATCATCTTTTCAAACACCTTTAACTCAACCAAAATCCGCTTTCAAAATTTCAGTATCCGATTTTCTTTCCTCTTCGTCTTTTGAGAAACTTTGTTCCTTTCCCTCTCATGATGGAAATGTTTTTACTATTAACCAATATGGGTCAAATATCGAGGATAATCCAGTAAGTTCTAGCACTTATTATCCAATTCCTTTCCCGGAATTAGTCCCCTCAACGCAACAGGATGAGACACACGTACTCTTCTTATATACTTTAAATTTATTTACAAGTCTCATAATTAAATTACATATCTGATTACTTTAGTTTAAAAGCCAGGATTTATTGATCTTATTTTGAATGCTTATAGAATTGTTTTGAGGTAACATTTTAAAAATTTAGAAATTTCTATACCTAGCAACATGAAAATTCTTGCATGGAATGTGCAAGGATGTAGGAATCCATTAACACAAAACCACTTGACTAATCTCTTGAATAAAGAAAAACCCGAAATCATATTTCTATCAGAAACTAAAAATCAAAGAACACTTGTGAAAAAACTAGTTTCCTCTTTCCCTAATTATCATATTGTTGACCCTATAGGTGCTGCAGGAGGATTAGTTATAGCTTGGACAGATGGATTTCATTTTGATATTGTGCAATGGAATATTAATATGGTTAATATCATAGTTAAAACCTCTTTAGATAGCAAAAAATGGGTCTTAACATGTTTCTATGGAAGTCCCTATGCAACTAATAGACACATAGCTTGGGATTTCTTAGAATAAATTAGTAAACAAGTGGCCCATAAAATGATGCCTTGGATTGTAATAGGTGACTTTAACATGACTTTCAATCAATCTGAAAAATTAGGAGGACTACCTTTCAATAAAAATAATAGTGAATACTATGCTAACATCCTAGAAAGATCAGGACTTTACGACTTAGGATATATTGGTAACGATTACACATGGGATAACACAAAGAAGGAAATCAAAATATTCAGGAAAGATTAAATAGGGCAGTGATTAATTCAGAATGGCACTCCCAATTCCCTAATGCTTCCTTAACTCACTTAGTAGCAGTAGGATCATATCACAGCCCCATAGTGTTATCTCTAGATTCCTTAATGTCTAAAACAGCCTAGGTCTTTAAATTTTACGATACCTGGTTGAAAGACCTATCTTGCCTTCAAGTTATTCATGGTACTTGGAATGACTCTGCTGAGTTAGAAGCATCAACTGGTCTAGTCTTGAATCTTAAACAAGTAGGGGGAAATCTAGCTGATTGGAAAAATAATATCTTTGGTCTACCCTTAAAAAAATCAATAAATTACTTAAACAGATAGAAAACTTACAATCTCAAAGAGTTACTATGCATCAACAGAAAATAATTAAAGATAAACTACAAGAACTAGAATCCCTATACGATATTCAAGAGGCAATTGCTAAACAACAATCAAGAGACAACATAATCAACCTAGGAGAAAGGAATACTAAATACTTCCATACTACTACTTTAAGAAGGAGAAAATGGAATACTATCCATAGTTTAACTAATGATCAAAATCAGATTACAAAAGACAAGAGAGAAATTCACCAATCTCCAACTTCTTACTTTCAATCTATTTTTTGTGAGTCTTCTCCAGAAGTAGAGTTATTAGATCATATTTTTAATTTCATCCATGCTACTATTTCCAAGGATGACAATGATAGAATCCTAACTATCCCAACTAAAGAGGAAATCTTCTTAGTTCTTAAAAACATGAAACCCAACAAATCCCCTGGACCTGATGGTTTCCCAGTTAGTTTCTTAATTCATAATTGGAGCTTAGTAGGTGCACAAGTTACTGATACAATCCAAAATTTCTTTAAAGAGAAAATTATGAACCCAGACCTAAACTTAACACATCTTTTTCTCATTCCTAAACTTAAAAATTCAAAAAAACCTTGTCAATTCAGGAAAATTGGTCTATGCAATACTATTTATAAAATTATTGCTAAACTACTGGCAAACAGAATTAAACCAACCTTAGAAAAAATAATTTCTCAATTCCAATCAGCTTTTCTTTCTTCTAGACAGATTTCGGATAGTATCATAGTAGCTCAGGAGATCATACATTAATTCATTTCAAAAGAAAAAGGTTAAAACAGGAGGTCTAGGAATTAAAATAGATATGTCCAAAGCGTTTGATAGAGTTAAATGGAGTTTTCTTCTAAATGCCTTAAAAACATTCGGTTTCAATGATGATGTGTGTAAACTAATTGAACAATGTATTTCAACAACTTCCATTGTTGTTCTGCTGAATGGTATCCCTGGAGAAACTTTCAAACCTACTAGAGGTCTTAGACAGGGTGACCCACTCTCACCCTATCTTTTCATTATTTGCATGGAATTTTTCTCTAGGCTCTTGATGTTACAAGAACAGAAAAAAATCCTTCATGGTGTTAAAATTACACCTAAAAGTGAATATATTTCACACCTCTTTTTTGCTGATGACTGTCTGCTCTTTGTGAAAGCAGACTTGGTGGAATGTAGAAACTTACTAGACACAATAACAACATTTAGTAAAGCCTCTGGACAAGTTATAAATTTTGAAAAATCGGGATTCTTCTTTAGTAAGAAAGTTGAACCTAAACATCAAAGGATGATATCAAAATTACTAAAAATAAAACACATTAACCTTAAAGATCCATATCTAGGGGCCCCTCTGTTCATGGAAAAATCAAAATAAAAACTTTTACTCCCATTCTGGAGAGAATGGAATCCAAATCCAAAGGTTGTAAAAGTCTGATTCTTGCTCAAACTTGTAGATTTGTACTCAATAAAGCAGTAATTTCTAGTATCCCATCTTATTTAATGGGATGTTTCTTACTTCCTAAAACCATAACTAATAAAATAAATGCTCTACAGAGAGACTTCTGGTGGGGGAAAGAGGCGGGAAGGGGAGGTTTCTACCCCAAGGCTTGGCCTAACCTTTGTAAACCTATTCTTAAAGGAGGGCTAGGCTTAAGAGATGCTAGGAAATTTAATTTAGCTATGATAGCCAAAGTATCCTGGAAATTGCTAAATGAGTCTAATGCCTTATGGGTCAAAGCGTTAGGTCCAAAATATTTCAGAAACAAATCACCTTTTAGGTTTAAGGATAACTCTAGAAGCTCTTGGATGTGGAGATGTATTAAACAAGGTTTAGAATTGGTACAAAAATACAGTATATGGGAAGTAGGAAATGGTGAAGATATTAACACTACAAGAAAACTTGGCTTTATCGACTGTTTTCTTACCAACTGCAGATGGTAAAACTCTTCAGCAACAATCTTTTATAACGAAAAACAGCTCTGGTTGGTAGAAACCTCTAACCGCCAGTTTTCCAGCAACGATTCTAGGTGAAACTCTATAGCAACAATGATTAAACAACCAAAATATCATATTTGTTGTTAGTATCCTCCAGTCAAAATTATTGGGCAACCAAAATGTATAGTAGAAGGTATATACTATTTGTGACTCGTTTTACCCACCAAAAGAATTTGTTGGTTGATACCTACACCAACCATCAAATTATTTATGTCGTTAATACCTTTCCACCACGAGAAGTTGGCAACTACAAAGTACATTCGAAGGTAAATACTTCAAGTCACTATGTCTAGCCACCAAATTAATATGTCGGTAGACACTTATAAGAACTCGATTTTATCATCAGTTCGTTGGTGTAGTTAGTAGCTTTCAGCCACCATGATATGACAACTCTGAAGGTTGATGGGTTATTAAGCATGCAAAGACATATATATGCGTTCAAAATGCTTTTTCTTTTACAAACAACTGTTGGATTGGGTGAAACTGAGCAAAATTTAGCAATACAAGATACAATAGATAAATAACGAGTGAAAAGATAGATCACGAGGAAAATTGGAGCCTTTTTTAAAAAAAAAAAATTGGTGAAGATGGGGTGGGGATTGATACCTATTCATGGGAATTTATATTCACATGATAAAACTCATACTCAACTTATTCGATTTAGAAACTTAAGATCAACCGTTCATCATTGGAAACAAAATATAACTTTAACTATTTTGAAGCATCAATCACAGTCAGTTTATAGGTTTAATGAGAACCATGATAAGGGATTTCATTTTCAAATGGTTATTCCTCGCTCAAACATAACACCATTTAGTTCGGGGTTTTAATCGGGCGGACACTGATAAAGACACTTATTTTGAGGCTCAAAGCTTGCCCGAAGCCTATTACGTTAAATATGCGGGGCTAGGCATGCCAAACACTTATTTTAGTACTTTCAAAAGTTCAGTAATGGCCGATTCGATTCCTCTTTGAAATTTGGAGACTATATGAGCTATAATATAATAAATAAATTTTAAATATAAAATAGAAATGAAAATAATTAATCCAAAATATAATCAAACCGCATAACAATTTACTCCAACGAGAGAAATAAAATCGATATCCTTAAGAAAATTCAAACGTGTAGCAAGTTAGGTTGTTTGGGCACATACCGAGATTCGACTATTGAATTTTAGGAAAACCCAAAATCTCTCGTTTAAGCTTAGCGGGGACAGGCCACGCGGTCCATGACAAACTATTACTTTTAGTTCTGTTTGGCCCCTTGTAAATGTCTATCCTAGGTTGGGTTATCAAGAAAATACGGTTAAACTATGTTTGTCTCATTCTAATTCTAGTCTTGGATATGAACAACTAAATCGTCCTTGATTTTAGGAGGCTAAAAAAGCAAGGTTATAATATTCTCCAAAATATCTAGGATACCAATATGCTTACCTAGATTAGACGGTATAGAGGTAGTTATTTTAATTAATAAAATATTTTTAAAATTTTTAATTCTATTGTTGTGTTTTATTTTTTTTCTCCAACAATTTTTTCCATAATGAAGAATTATTTTATAAAAATACAGGATTAGAATTCGGAGAGACAAACATAATATATGATAGATCAGTGATGGATATAACGAAAAGACAAACATCATCTTTATCAAACACATCTTGTGATAATCCTATTCAAGTTAGAGAAAAAAAAGCCCCCTAACTAAATTTTATGTAGTCAAAGCTCCCAAACACGGCCTTAATCTACACTCCTATCCCTAAAACAACCATCCACCCGTCCATCCCTAGCCATAATGATCCAACTATAAACAAAAATGTAAATAAATTGTCATACGGATCGATAGACCTGTCCCAAACAATCTGCAAAAATCCATTCCCACACGTACACCACACACACTAGAAACCAACCCTAATCCTTATCCTTTCATTTCACATTACTCTCGTCCTTCTTATCCTCTTTCTTCCCTACTCTCTCAGCGGCGGAACTCTGGCCTTTAACTTTTCTTCTTCTCCATTCACTGTCCAATCCAATACATTAAAATTAAAGATTCAAGAATCCACTGATGGTAACAAGGAAGGAAATCTTTGGTCACTTTCTTAATTAAAAATCAAGTGTTTTAATTACAGTGTTCTTCCCGATGGAGTATTCGTTTTTGAAGATGGTTACTCCGGTGTTCGATCTAGGGTTCTGATTAGTGATAAAGGATTTGCGAAAGAACACCGCAACCACAACGATTACCATTTGGAGGTACTCTCGACACCCTATCTTTCTCCTAAGTTCCATTGATTCGTTTTCAATTAAACTCATAACCCTTCAATTTATGGTGCAGGAGCTTGACAAAATAGTTTTCCTAAGACAAAATCGGAGCTCATTTTTCTCATACTCTCTCTCTATTTTGCAGATCTTCATTTCTTGGTAAATAAGAATCTTGGTTACAAAACCCTCTTCAATCATTATACTCCGTAATTAAATGATTTTTGTTCATCTCCATGTCTAAAATTACTTTGTCTAGTGTATTTTAGTGGTATCTTCTATTTTTGGTAGTTCAGGATTCTTCTTTTGAGAAATTAGTTTGTTTCTTCGGGTATTTTCTGAACCCTATATTTGTGTTCTGATGGTTTATGTATGTCTTTTGTACATCAAGAATGGAGAAAATTGTCGCAATGCGAGAAATAGAACCCATGGATGATAATTTGTGGGTTGAGGCCTGCTCAAGAGAATCATATTCTCTCCTCACTTCAACCCATGGTCTTTGATTCACAAGCTTTATTTGGAGCCAACTGATACAGTTCCCAGCTTGGTAGACCATGTAAGTTGTCTCCTTCACCTAGTATCAAAGCATTGCTCTACAGAACAAAATAACTTGTACTTCTTGGCAGGTGTTCCATACAACTCAGTATGGTGAGACTGCTGAATTAAATATGTTCTGTTCTGATATTTGTGTTTTACTCTTAGGTAGTACATACTAGATATGTTCGCAGCCACAAGGATTTGAGATTAAAGTTTGTGATGGTACCAAAACATTGTTTCAATTCAAGCTGATGGAACAGGTTCAGGTGTTTATGAAACACCTAAATTTTACTGGAAGACATTTCTCACCACTTGCTAGTGATGAAACTCTGCAGGAAGAAGGTGACATCTTACAGATGTAAGTGTTATTTGTCTATATGATGGAGTATGTTGGTTTGTATTGTTTGCTTATATGTGATGTTAATTGTTTTTTCTTTTTATAGTGGTATGGCTTGCCATATTGATGTTGTTTTTGTTGTTGTTGCAGATTCTTTTGTTCTTCAAGAAGGCCCAGTTACTGGTAGAGCAGCTGATGTTATTGTTGTTTTTGTTGATCATTTTTTCAGAATAATCTCAAGTACTTAATTTTACTCAATGGTAATCTCTTTGCATATGTAGCTTTTGATTTACAATTTAGTGTTCAGTTTACTTTGGTTAAATGTGGACAATTCACATGTTAGAACTTAGAATTATATACTGATATCTCACTGTTGCTGTTGCAGGAGTCTCTTTACCCTATATCTTACCGTGATTGGTTCCACAAGAGTTCAAAGTCAATGCAGGAAGGGTTTGATGGTAACTCCTTGCTCACTGATTTGTTCAATGGATATCCATTTCCTTATGTTAAACAATCTTATTGTCTGATGTGTGTGCTCGCCTTGCATCAGTGACTACTTGTACATAAGTTGTTGCTTCGGAGATTCAATTTCTGTTGACCACTTGTATTAACCTTCTTGTATCTCTAGGTTATCATTGGACTTTCTTAGGCTTGTAATAAATGTTATGTATTAGAGTTTCTGTGCTTTTTTAGGTAAATGCAGCTTTAATATTAGTATCTTTTCGCTACCATAGTATGTCAAGATTAGATCTGAAGGGTTGTCTTTGTTTTGCTGCAGCTTATATGTATATAAACAGCATCTCCAGAGATAGTGAGGTTGTGAAGTTTTTATCTTTTCATGGTGAAGATGGGGTGAACACCGATCAAACACTTAATGCCTAAGGTTTGCTTCTTGTGCCTTACATTTGTTAATGAAATTATATTGTCTTGCACTCTAAGCAGCTAGAGTATAAAAGAATATATTAGTTTCTAATTTGACACGTGGTATTAAGGTGACCATTCGATTTTCGTTCACATATCAAATAGAAACACCAAAGATAACAATTATTGAACTTCTTTACACCATGACTAAATTAATACAGGACGCGTGGGAAACATATGTATTTGAAATATCGGCCTTAAATCATCATTATAATCTAATTGTTAATTTGTGAAATTGAAGTATGTTTAAGAGTCCTGATGGTATAGGTTTTGGTGTTGCGCTTATCCTTATGAGACTTTCTGTAAGAAGAAATATGTTGTATTACAAGTGGTGTATGATCTTGAAGAGGGTGGTTTAATCATCTCATTCGTTCCCTTGTTGTTATGATTATTGTAGTAGGTTTAGTTTCTGCTGTACTTACATGAATCTCAAAAATGTTACTTTAGTGTATTGCAAAATAGAGCAAGTTTTAATAAATAAGGTATCACAGAATTTGAATACCATTTGCTTGTAGAAAAAAAATCTTGAAATAGGCACCAATTTTGGCAAAATAAAGCTGAAAATGTAATTTCATGAACAGATAGGGTTTTTGAGCTATCCTTGTACAATTTAAGTAGTTGAACTATTATGGGGTTTTATATGGCATTATGTTATTGATTCCCAAATAAATTTCCATGTACGACAATCTAAAAATTTCTTTTGCTTATAATGGTGCTGTTTAACTCTTTCTTGCCTTTTCTAAATCATTGATTTGCAAGTTTTGTTAATACGAATTTCACTTTGGAGTTTTATTTGTGTTTGGTGTTACTAAATCCAACAAGTTCTAAATCTTCTTGGTGAACATATTCTAGGTCTTTGGTAAGACACTTTGTCAATGGATCGAAGCGAGACTTTAGTGAATGCAATGAATCTTTGTTGGAGTGATAATGGTATCCCAAACAATGAGTGTGGTTTCTATATTAAGTGTAATGATCTCTCTAGAGAGAAAAACACGAGATTTGGAATACTTGCCATGGAGTTTGGAACCCAGTAACTATGTTAACTTTATATTCTGTCATATTAGTATCCGCTATCCATGTTTTCCCGGGTTTTGCTTACAGTTGTCTATGTAGTGTTGGAAAATGTGGTTCCCTATGATAATCATGAAGTGGATTACATAAATAAATTTGTTACAGGTAACTTGGGATCATATATTGTTGCTGCAGTATCGATATGTTCACTTTATGTGTTGGAAACAAAAAAGGAATATAATCTGTTGAATTAATTTGCACAAGGATGTGTTGTGCTGAAATATGATCATTTATGTTATTAACATTACTGAGAGAACACCTCAGTTGGAGACCTCGGCTGCGGTAGAAGGTTCCTTGAGATACCTTGGATCCAATTTCCGTAATGTGACCTAGCCAAGTAAAAATTCGAACTCTCAGCAGCTAGCAGTGAGAGCTTAGCTAAGTGAAGATCCAGACTCTCAGCAAGATCCAGATACTCCGCCGCTCTCAATCAACGCTTAAGCCAGTCGCCAGCGTGTCCTCTATGTATATTGTAGTCGGATGTTTTTAATATATTTTGGGATATTTTGAATGTTAATGAATCAGAATTTTATTACCAAAATGAAATTTGCATTTGCTTTTTCATGATATTCTACTCTCTAGCAACTAAAATATGCAGCGGGACAAGACTTTGAGCAACTCTAACAACACCTTGACCAACTGGATTTGTAATGGCTCAAACCTGTAAGCAGCCGAAATAACCATGCGTGTAGAGCTTTTCACCAACTCGGAACTCATCCAACCAAAGGCTGGTGAATAAAAACCTTGACCAGAAGAGATATTGTGGCAGAACCGTAGAACCTACTAAAAAATTAGCGGCTGAAATTCTTATCCAGCTAAAATTCAGTGGGAGGAAACTCTCTTCCGTCGGGACATATATATAGCGGTTACAACTCTTCACCAGCACCCGCAGTAGCTGAAATTCGGTCCGTTAAATCCTTCAGCGGCTGGCAACATACTATAGACAACCTCTACCGACAATGTTTAAGTTTTCAGCAACGACTCTTTTTCTCGGTTAAATTTTCCAGCAACAAATGTTTTATGTGCTCTACCAACGATAGTCAGTAGCTACCGAAAATCTGTGCTCACACAAACTTGAGTCGCTTGATTGTAGTTGTTGGATATTTGTTCCGACATTATGGTTGGTACAGATCTTTAGCAAATAAGTCTTGGCGAGAGCCTATCCGTTGCCATGTGGGCAGCTACAGAGTTCCAACCACCAAAACGGGCCCTCTTCCAGCTGAATCCTGCTAGTCGCTAAAGCCCAATTTTCTTGTAGTGTAACATCTGGGATGATAATTGGATACCTGGATTAACCCAAGATCTGACTTACTTAAAAATTTCCAAAAACAATTATCTCATTAAAGTATCTGATCTGATTGATTCAGAAACTGCTTCTTGGAATGTTACACTTATCTGCTCTATATTCCCTAGTAGCATTGCAGAAAAGATTAAACAAATTCATCTGTCATGAACTGAAGAAGGACCAAATAAGGTGGACACTAACTAAATCAGGGGAGTTTTCTGTTAAATCTATGTATGACAAACTGAATGAAAATAATTTGGAAATCACTAGCCTGTCATACCTGAATCTTCCTGGAGATCTCTATGGAGAATCAATATCTCTGAAAGAATCAAACTCTTCTAATGGAAATGCTTACAAGATTCTCTGCCTACTAATGCTAAGCTTTATGGAAAAGTTAAAGATGTATCCCCTATTTGCACTGTGTGTAACAATGATATTGAAACTACAGAACATCTACTACTTCACTGTCCTTATGCTATCTCTATTTGGAATTCGGCTCCTAACCCCGTTTCTTTAAACATAGATCAATCCAAAACAATGTTAGAGCTTTGCAAGACCTGGATGACTTATCCCAGAAAGGATATTTGTTTAGAATATGGAAGGAAAGATGTGACAGAGTTTTTGAAAATAAAACGAAGGATAGTACTGCTTTAAACTTAGAAATCTCTCGTCATATTGAGTTCTGGTCCACAAAAAAAAAAAATTGCTTCTAAAATTAAACAGAAAAAGCAACACAGTTCTACATGGAAAGCTCCAAATACTGGAAACTTGAAGTTTAATGTTGATGCTACCTAGATTTCTGATTATGTTCCATCTATTTATGCTTTTATACTGAGAAAGAAACAGGAGATTGTGAAGGAGGAAAAGCAGGACTCGCAGCAGGTCTCGACCCACAAGAAGCAGAAGCTATAGGAGTCTGGAAAACAGCTACTTGGGCCAATGAAAAGCAGATCAGGAATTTCAGTATTGAAGGAGATTGTGAAAGTATTTTTAACTTTATCAATGGCAAGAAAACATATATTTCTTGGAGGGAAAGAGCGTATATGCGGGAAGCCTATAGATTAGCTCATCTTTGTAACAATTTTTTGGGTTTTGTCTTCGTTCCTAGGCTAGGAAATCAAGTGGCAGATAACATTGCCAAATTTGCTAAAAAATGTTAACAGTTATTTTGAATGGGATACAATACCTCCTACATGTTGTAGGAAACAACTTTTAGTAGATAAATCTAATATTGGAAGCTCCTCAAGCCCCATATTAGATGGCTCTACTTCTTTTGTATCCTCGACTCATTCTGAGCCTTAGTTTTTTATGCAATGCCTTATTTACCAAAAAAAAAAAAGACCTTTGTTACATGAACTGCATGAGGGCACGTATAACATGAATCATAGGTAGACCCCATACTGAACTAAATAATTCAGGAGATATGCACTGCACGATTTCAAACACGGTAAGTATATATATGGGCGTTATGATTTCATCTAAAAACCAAATCGTCATTTTCTTGGTGTTTAACTTGCACGTTATGAAATATTAAAAGGTGAGAGAGAAAGGTATTTCCGGTCAAAATTTTCGTCAGAAAATGGTGAACATTAGCAGGACAGTAGATAAAGATGGTTTTGTGACTCAATCAAGAAGGAGATCAAGACCCAGTGAGTGTAATCCGTCCAACAGTTTCGTAGGGAATGACAGCACGAGATCAGATGTGAAAGTGAGAGACCGGAAAAATATCAAGGTGGAAAGAAAAATTATTGGTGCTTCAATGGGCAAAAAAGGGAGGAACGATGTGGTTCATGTTGCAATCTGGTCAGGTAACAAAAGAAGATTTTGCTGGCTTAACTTTAGGGGTGGAATCTTGTTAGCCCGTCTCTTGAAGATGGAGGAAAATGGTGGTGTTGGGAAGCTATCTAAATGGAATTTTAGGGAAAATGAGGATTGAATGTTAGCTGTTAGAGAGGAAAATGTTTATGGTGAGTTTATACGTCTCCAAGTTTCTCATAATAAGGCTTATCCGGGTACTTTATTTTTTCCAGCAGGTAACAATGGAGGTGGATGGTGGGATACAGGGGTTTTCTTGGAGGACTTATTGTCTAGTGCTTCTAAGCATAAAGAAAGGAAAATGAGGGAAGTGATTCCGGTTAATCCAATTACAAATGATTGGTGTGATCCAAATCGAAAAGACTACTCTCAGTATAATAAAAATGAAACTCAGCTACCTTTGATTGAACCACTTTCTGATAAGGGTCTAAAATCTCTTTGGAATAGAACTCTTGTTGTGGAAATTGTATCATCATGTGTTGAATTTGATTGGAAAGATGTGGGAAAATGGGTAATGACCAAGTTTGGTTGGAATCTAGGCCTTGAACTTCAGCCTATCGATGAACTTAGAGCATTTATTACAGTCAACTCTTTTACGGATTTTTCAAGAGTCCGAAAATTTGGAAACTGGAAGGTTGAAGATGTTGATATTCGAATCTTCCCTTGGTTTGCTAGTATAAATGCTATACACAAACCAAACTCACTCAACATTAAGAAACAGTGGATTGGTGTTAAGGGAGTTCCTTTTAATATGTGGGATTTCAATACTTTCAAGATTATTGGTGATAAATTTGGGGATTTGATTGACATTAGTGTTGAATCATCAATGGCAACAGATTTATCGGAAATAAGGGTTCTTGTGCGTGGCCCTGTTAGCAATTGCATTTGGTGTGAGGAGTTAACCATTGATAATACAGGAGTGTGGGTTGAGATTAGGCTTATTGGAGAGGTGTTGGAGCCATCTAGACAAAATATGAAGCCTTCTACATCACAATTGATAGAATGGAGCCTCCACCGGGATTTTTCTGGCGTCCAAAACCTTCTCTGTTCATCTGGAACAAAGAAGAAGATGATACTCTATGTGGCAGCAAATTATCGGTGGACCAAGTCCAACGGACTTCTGATCACGTGTCTGGTAAAAAGAGGAACATGGTCAACCTTGTGGGTCCAGGGAAGCAGTTGTGCAGACAAGTAGCACGGAGACGCGTGTTCAAAGTCCTTTGATTTTGAATTCTTCTAATTTGGATTTTCACGGATAGAAGATGGATAATGTTTGTCGCGGTACTAATGGTTCCAACTCAAAGAAAATAGAATTAGAACCATTTTTCAGGGACCATGGTTTTTTTTTGGGGACCATGGTCTTATTAGGCCACCTACCCTATAATGTTAAGGGTGTCCTAAAATCATTAGATTACTAATTTGCCTCTTATCCTAATTAAAATTAATCCTAATCTGATAACCGCCCCTAATTTAATCTAAAACAAAAACAAAAGAATCCCTAAACCTAGCGGCACAAAAAAAAAACTGAGGAGAAAATTGTTCTCCTGTTCTTCTCTTCTTCCCCAAATCGAGTAATTCTTCAAAAGAAAACCCCGAGACTCCCTGGAAAAGGTCCCAGATTTAGCACATCTAGCAAATCGAAATCATCAAAACCCCATTACTTAATTGAATAGAAATCATCAGAATATGGTTCATATGGAAGTTACAGTGCCTTGTTCGGTTAGGACGCGTTTCACAAAAACCCTAGTTTCTTAACCGAATTTCCTGAAAGGAAGAACACGAAGAACAATGCGGTTCAATAGGATTTAAAAGTAGGTTCTGAAAGCTGCTGAGTTCGGTTGGTTAAAGAATTTCTAAAACTATCTAATGCTTAGAACTCTACCCATATTACAAAAAGAAAAAAATTTCTAATGTAACCGAACTGTGCTATTCGTCCCAATTATGTTGAGTTCTCATTCAATGAACTTTTCCCACTCTGTTCGGTTGGTTCGCAAAAAATTCTAAAACTAGTTAGTAACCAAACTCTACCCATAATACCAAAAAAAAAAAAAAAAAAAAAAAAAAAAAAAATCCAATGTAAGCGAATTGTGTTATTTTTCCCACTATGTTGAGTTATGATTTAACCGAACTTTTCCTACTCTGTTCGGTTGGTTCGCAAAAATTTCTAAAACTATCTACTAACCGAACTCTACCCATATTACAAAAAGAAAAAAAAATTCCAATGTAACTTAATCTGTGCTATTTTGCCTACTACGTTGAGTTTCAATTAACTTAGAACTTGTCCCACTATGTTCGGTTTGTGTATAAAAAATCTTGACAAATCGAACTCTTCACCGATTTGCATACATGTGGAGTTCGGTTAGATATGTTGTTGGGTTAAAGTTTGCGAACCAACCGAACATTACTTGTAAATCCTATAAACAAAGTTCGGTAACATGCATGTTAACCGAACGACTAAAAACCTCCATTAAAGAGCGAGTTCGGTAACCTGCGTGTTCGGAAAAAGTAACCGAACTACACTTTCAGATGAGTTCGATAACCTATTCTTCACATAAAATCGACTCTAAAAATTTACATTTTTTTGAAAATTTGGAGTAATTTAACCAACATTATCTAAGTTTGAAGCATACCTGGGTACCCAAATACTATTCCTCCGGTTGTGGTTGGTAAAATCCATCGTTTTTCATGTTTTCCTTCTACATCTTCTCTAACTTTACTCTCTCAATAATTCTACTTCTTTTAAAAAAAAACCATCTGATTTTTTAATTTCACTAATTATCTTTAACTTAATCATTTCAATAATCATTACATTACCTATTATTAACACTAACTAATCATTATCCAAAATTAATCAGGACGGTAATTTAGGCATTAATATAAATATCTAGATAAGGGGTGACCTAGATTTACTTCTAATGTCTTACCCAAAATAAAACCATGGTCCCCAAAAAAACCATGATCCCCGAAAAACGGTTCTAGAATTAGAAGGTATTGGGCCTTCTGTGTGTTGTGAAGCCCAGCCAATCTTTAAATCAAGAGGTAAGCCAATTAACACTAGTATTATTATTCCTCCTATCCCCGGCTCCAGTGCTCATTTTTCTAGCTCAGTGGGAATGGATTCCTCTCCCTTGAGAAGTTTAAGAAAACAATTGAAATCAAAAATGTCTAAAGAAGTCCCAACGTCTAGTTCCATACATGGTTTTGATCCTAATGGAGGAAATGTTAGTGAGGATGAGGTTAATATGGAGGCTCAATTTTTTCCATCAGGAGAGACTAGCAAGAAAATGGACTCACTAAGGTCAGCTGAAGACAATGATGATGCCATATCTCATACTAGTGGTGGTGCAAGGATCAATGATAATGCACCCGTTGATAGTCCGAATGTGGAGTTTCTTCTTAACAAACTCAAAGACTCCGGAATTGTTTTTACGAAAAAAGAAATCTCATTTGTTACGAGCTCAATTATGGCTCATGCACCGGCTTTTAAATATGAGTTTGGGAGGGGAGAAAATGAAGGAAATTCATTGCTCTTGGTTATTTGGTGTGCTTGTGTTGGGTTGTTATTTTTTTTAATAATGTTTAAATTAGTATATTGGAATGTTAATGGTCTCGGTGATCCGGAAAAACGATCGAAGTTATAAAACCTTGTGAAACGGTGGAAGCCTACTATTATTATGATTCAAGAGACTAAGCTTAATGCTTGTAATGACAAGATTGTGCGTCAATGTTGGGGTGCGACTCCGTGTAGGTGGATTGCACTAAATTCTTATGGAAGATCGGGCGGAATTTTGTTGATTTGGAATTCGGATATGATTGAAGTTGACGATATTCTTGATGGCATTTTTACTATAAGCATTTCTTGTCGTAATTTGGAGGATAAATTCCGTTGGGTCTTGATTGGTGTTTATGGTCCTTGCATTGTGAACGAAAAAAAATATATTTCGTATTAGCCACCTTGCATGGTTATTGGAATGGAATGTCTTTGTGTTTCGGTGGAGACTTCAATGAAATAAGATACATGGTGGAGAGAAGGGGTTGTCGTAGAGCTTCGAATTCAATGAAATTCTTCGATGACCTATGTAATGAGTTGGGGCTTATCGAATTGCCTCTTTCCGGTGCGAAGTATACTTGGATTAGACCACCTAACAAGAAGAGCAAAATTGACCGTTTTCTTTTCTCGTCGGAATGGGAAGAGCATTTTCCAAATATCAACTTCAAGCGACTTGCAAGACCTTTTTAGGATCATTTTCCCATTGAGTTATCTCAAAGGACTCGGACTGGGGTGCTTTCCCTTTTCGATTTCAATTAGCTTGGCTTGAAGGAACTAACATAATCTCTTTAATGAAAGAATGGTGGGAATCTTTTTATTTTGTTGGAACGGCGGGTGAATGTTTTTCAAAGAAGTTACATGCTTTGAAGGAGAAATTAAAGGTGTGGAATCGAGACGTCTTTGGGAACATTGATAGGGCAATTGACTTGGAACTTACCAAGATGAAGGAGTTAGATGAACTAGATGATGAAAGGGGTATTACCGAAGGTGAAGAAGACATGCTTGTGACGGCTAAAGTGGAGTTTGATGTGGCTCATCGTCGTCAAAGCATAATGTTGCGGCAAAAGTCAAGAGTTAGATACTTTCGAGATAGAGATAGAAACACCAAACATTTTCATAGAATAGTGAGGGGCATAGAGCTTTTAACAACATCAATAACCTTCGTATCAATGGTCGATGGACCGGAAATAAAGAAGAAATCAAGTTGGGTATTACAAATCATTTTGAGTTAGCGTTTAAAGAAAATTCAAACAATCGTCCAAGAATCAAAAATATGTGTCTAAAGCGTATTGATGAGAATGAAAGTATATGGTTGGAGAGATCGTTTAATGAAGAAGAAGTTAAGAATGCAATTAAAGATTTGGGAATTGATCGTGCCCCGGGTCCGGATGGATTTCCTATGAAGTTATTTCTTGTTTGTTGGTTCTAAAAAAATATTTGGTGAAGGTTTTTGAAGAATTTCATGACCATAATATTCTTCACTCGTCTTTGAAAAACAATTTTATTGCGCTCATCCCTAAGAAGGCGGGTGTAGAAGAAGTAAAAGACTTTCGGCCTATTAGTCTTATTGGGAGTGTGTACAAAATCATTTCAAAAGTTTTGGCGGACTCAACAACTCAATCTAATTTCATTAAAGGAAGACAAATTCTTGATGGAGTTTTAATAGCAAACGAATGTGTGGATTCTAGACTTCGTCAAAAATTACCGGGGTTGGTTTGTAAGCTTGATTTCGAAAAGGCGTTTGATAATGTGCATTGGAATTTTTTAAATGAAGTTTTGTTCAAAATGGGGTTTGGTGGTGTTTGGAGGGCTTGGATTAGAAATTGTTTAACATTCTCAAAGTTCTCGGTTCTTGTCAATGGATCGTCTTTCGGTTACTTCGGTAGTGAAAAGGGACTTCGTCGAGGAGACCCCCTTTCTCCTATTCTCTTTATTATTGTTGGTGAAGTTTTAAGTTGTATGTTGAACAAAGCACTAGAACAAGATCAAATCTCGGGTTTTTTAGTCTAGGAGGGGGGAACAAAAATAAATCTTACAATTTGCCGATGATACAATCATTTTTTTTTATGCTAAGAGAGAACAAGTTGATGCCCTTCGTTACCTTCTTCTTTGTTTTGATTTAACTTCGGGTTTGAAGATAAGTTTCTCCAAAAGTAGCTTATTTGGAGTCGTGGTCGATGAGGAAGTTGAAAATTATGCTAACATGCTAGGATGCAAGTTTGCGAGTTTCCCTAGCATATATCTTGGCCTTCCTTTGGGAGATAAGGTAGGAGGCACTCAAAAATGGGAGAAAAAACTTGAAATTTGTGGAAAAAGAGTTATTTCTTGGAATGGAAAAACAATATCAAGAGGATGTACGTTAACTCTCATCAAAAGCGTTTCAGCTAGCCTACCCATTTATTATCTCTCTATTTTTCTTGCTCCTTGCTCCATAACTAAGAAAATTGATAGAATTGTGAGAAATTTCTTATGGGATGATGAAAATAGGAAAAGAATTCACAATATTGGTTGGAAATTGTCTTCAAAACCAAAATAAAAAGGTGGTCTTGGTATAAGAAGAGCTAAGCAAGTGAACTCGGCTTTGCTAAAAAAAATGGTGGTGGCGCTTTGGCGTAGAGAAAGAAGCGTTTTGGAGGAAGATCATAGTTGAAAAATTTGGTGAAACATTTACCGGTTGGGAAACTCTCCAACCCAAAGTATCGAAAGGCGGTAGCTTGTGGTTTAATATCTACAGAGAGCTTGAAGATTTCAATAAAAATATTAGATTCAAGATTGGAGCGGGTAAGGAAACTAAATTTTGGGAAGATTCATGGCTTTCTGAAGGAAGATTGTGCGATATGTTTCCTTTGGCTTATGAAGGTTCAAGGACCAAGGAGTTTTTGGTGGCTGGTATGTATGAAGTTAGGGAAGATGGTGTAAGGTGGGCATTTATGTCTAAGCAAAGATACTCTCAAACCATTAGAAGTGAAGTGTTATCTATATCGAATCTTCTCTCTTTCATCTCTATTCAAGAAGGGCTTACGGATACCCGAATTTGGGTTGGTAGTGATCATGGTCAATATACGGTTAAGGATGGAAGTAAAGATAACGACGATCAAGGTGAGCCGGATTATCCAATCAATGTTGTATGTAGTAATGAGTACCCTCACAAAATCAATTTTTTTCTTTGGCTTCTCTCTCATGATCGGGTAATGACGGCGGATAAACTTTTAAGAAGAGGTATGGATGTCTCTAGTGTTTGTCGTTTTTGTGAGGAAGACGACGAATCGAGTTCGCACTTGTTCTATGGTTGTTGGAGAACCCGGAGAATATGGGATTACTTCGTTGAAAGGTGTCACTTAGGATGGTCATATGACCCTAATATCATTGTATCTATCAAGACTTGGAAGTTTAATTTGGGAGACGAAAGACTTAGTCGCATATGGAATAACATCCCGGTTGCAATTTGGTGGTATATATGGAAAGAGCGAAATGCAAGAACCTTCGATAACAAAAAGAAAACATTGGCAAACCTCATTAGAGATATCAAATTACAAGCGTTCTTTTGGGCCGAATCAAATACAAGAATGTTAGTGCTTACGGCAAATATTGTGATTTCTTTATGGGATTCATTATACCGGCCTCCGTAATTTTGTGTTTTTTTATTTGGGTAGCCGAATCCCCTTTCGGTTCCCCTTTTTTGTTCGGTTGTATTCATTGGGTTAAGGCACCCCTCTTAAGTGTCTTTTTACAATGAAATTTCTATTTGACCGATCAAAAAAAAAAAAAACTTGCACATTATGAAGTAAATAAACAACAGCCAACATGCAATTGCTATAGACATGTAGTTCTCTTCTTCAGCCATTTTTCCAAGTTTGTTTATCGTCTAGCCCCCGACTTCCATATATTTTGGACCTTCAACTCTCAAGATTTTAGTAATACATCCCTGATCTCTCTTTTCCGGTGAAAAAAGCAAAACATATTTTCTGTTTACGAGTATTATGAAATGAAACTGGACGATTGTCCGGTAGGCCCAATAAACTACCGTATTATAAGAGCCCAATGTAACTTTGAAAGATGTCTAAATTGACAATTTTACACGTCAAGAAAGTACCGGCTACTGATTATCTGGTATTTATCAGTTATTTTCACTACATATCAAAAATCGTGGTGCTTTAGGGCGTTAGATGAACGTACGTCACACCACCATCCTCACTAGGCTCGGCTCAACATCTCGGGAAGGACATCGCTCGTCACCCGGGAAGAACATCAAGGAAGATATACCGTGACTCACACTGTAACTTGGATGTATCATCATGTATGACTATAAATATTGAGCATTGTAAAGAGCTAAAGACCAAGTAATCCAGTGAGAGAGGGAGAACACTAAGAGCTTTGTAGAGTGAATAGAGAGTTGTCAGTGAGACAAACCATTTGTATCCTTGAGTCAAGTAATAAGATCATCCCTTTACCCCGTGGACGTAGGTAATCATACCGAACCACGTATATCTTGTGTTCTTGTTCATATCTTGCATGTTTACTTCATTACGTATGTTTGAGATCCTTTGGATGTAGTGGAAGGATTTTCTACATCTACAGTTTTGTTGCACAACCTTATGAGTACAATATATACTTACTGGGTAGCAATCTTAATTAACACTGCATGCAACTGATTAGTGTAGTGATCTTTAATATTTTTATGAGGGACGGAGCTAGGAATTTAAGGGCGGATAGGTAAAAAAAAAAAACTCAAAAATTTAGGGTAGGCAAAAGAGTAAAATTAGGCTTTGGAGCACATAGGGCCAAAATAAAAAGTCTTGGGAGCCAGCCCAGCAGGCTAGGAAACTGCCAACCCTTGCCTTGGGTTGGCTCCGCCGTTGATTTTTATTGAGACATGTATATAATTCATAAAGAAACTTAGTTGTGGAAAATCTAATATCCTACATATAACATTTATTGAGATTTATGCAAGATAAGTGAACAAAAAATAACATAAGAACACACGGATATACGTGGTTCGACATGATTTACCTAGTTCACGGAGGTGAAAGATGAATCTTATTGCTTTCTCATGATGATACAATGATGGTAATGCTTAGTAAAAACACAAGAATAGTTTCACCTAATCTCTCCCTTGCTCTCTCACTTACAGAACCTGCCTTTTTTCATTACTTCATTGGGTATTTATAGGTAAAGATCTATAAACAACCATATTACAGTGTTGGACTTTCCTGGCATATTTGTTATTCCTATATGGTGTTTATGACTGAGTTCTTCCGATGCTCACCTTCTGGTAATGTATCTTCCCGAGATACGAGTGTTCCAAAGTCTATTCGTCTTTCGATGTTGGATCTCCCGATTATCGCGCACCATATTGGTCTTAGATGTCGGTCCCATATTGACTTGACTTTTCAGTCTTTGTGCGTGCTTCGTCAGTAGCATTTAATGCCTAGTCGTTTGGTTTAAGCTAGACCGTAGAATCCTTTTGTCTATCTTTCGTCCGATTGGATGTGGTAGATATTTCGACTACTGCACTTAGGCCCTTGGGTTTGATCTGGTGCTTCACATTCGAATCTTCTCTTGGTACTTCAAAGCTTAATTAGGATGTTGATGCGTGTATCCGCCATATATTTGCTCATACAGAAACGATTGATCAAGGATCAACTTATTGTTGTGAGGTTCATTTATGCTTTATCTCGGTAGTGGATCATGGATGAAAAAATTCTACAGAAATGTAATGATTGGTAACTCACTCACTGTTAGAACATGGACATCCAACTCAAAACCAATTGGCAATGAGTGGAGTGGCCCTAAGGATTATAAACCTCAGGATCTTAGATAACCCAGACAATGTGGGACTAACAATCTCAACACACCCCATCACGTGTAGCCTTAGCCTTGTTGGTTCTAAAACTAGTAATTATTTTACAGAAGGGTAATAATATAATTACTACATCCATAGGCTCATTCTAGCCTTTCCATTATATTCTCTAAGAAGTTTTCGTTTAACGTCGTCGTCGAACTTCCTTCCGCTCTAATCTTCTAGTTCATGCTTTTACGCAACTATTGGCTACTACTGTTGGTGTTTTTGTTCGTCAGTGGTGTTTCCGACTATCCTTTTCTTGAAATTTTCTCTACATCATTTATGTGTTGGAATGTCCTCTGATTTTTGCGTATACATCTTGAATTAAGACCCATTTGTGAACCTAAATGATAGAGCACATGTTTTTTTTTCTGGTGAAAGTGTGCATGCCACCTATTTTTCTAACGTTGATAAAAACCATTGGTCCATATAGATTCGCAGTCACCTGATGGATCATCAAATCAACAATGATTGGGGCCTAGTTGGCATGAAATGCACCCTATCACGAATTTTTATAATAGAAGCCAATACTACCAAGAATAAAATTACTACACAGGCCTCTTCAAAGGATCAGACATGAAAAAGCGGGACAACCACACCCGATATTTCTCTTAGCAATTTGTATGGACTAACTCCAATATACTTTCAAGAGAATTAACTAGACAGTCAGACTCAATCTTGAGAAAAGTATATCAAAGAGTTATATCTCTGTTTCACAATGTAATCAGCAAATCAAATAGATATAAATCCGCGAGCCTGATTATAATGTGAAACAACTTGAACGGTACCAAAGACCAATGTTCAAGTGTCAATCAATATAATCAACAACCAAAGGTTGGATTCACAATTAATTGAACTTACGCACAACCTGTGATATTTCAATTATATAAATAAATATAATGCGGAAAAGAAATAGAAACAGACACCATAATTTTTGTTAACGAGGAAGCCGCAAATGCATAAAAATCCCGGGACCTAGTCCATATTTGAACACCACACTGTATTAAGCCGCTACAGACACTAGCCTACTCCAAGTTAACTTCGGACTAGAATGTAGTTTAGCCCTAACTAATCTCACACTGATCAAGGTACAGTTGCGCTCCTTACGTCTCTGAATCCCAGCATGACTCTACGCACTTGATTCCCTTAGCTCTCACCTACTACTAAGAGTTGCTATGACCCTAAGTCGAAGACTTGATAAACCAATCTGTCACAAAATAAAAGTCTATTGAATAGACAAATCTTTCTCCTACAGATAAACCTATGAGTTTTGTTCCGTCTTTTGATAAATCAAGGTGAACGGGAACCAATTGATATACCAGACTTATATTCCTGAAGAACAGCCTAGAAATATCAATCACCTCACAATAATCTTAATCGTATGGTAGCGAAACAAGATATTGTGGAATCACAAACGATGAGATGAAGATGTTTGTGACTACTTTTTATTTTTCCTACTGGAGATTAAATCTCGAGCCAATCTTAGAGAAAACCTACGGGGTTTTGGAAAAACCTAAGGTTAAAGGATAATCGACTCTAGTCGCTTCTAGTATCACACAGGAGGTGTGGGAATTACGTTTCCCAGTTGCTAGAGTTCTCCTTTATATAGTCTTCAAATAAGGGTTTGCAATCAACCTTGGTAACAAAGCATTCAATATTCACCGTTAGATGAGAACCTGATTAGACTCAATCTAATATCTTTCAACCATTAGATCGAACTTAGCTTGTTACACACAAATGAAAAGTGACTTTATTTAGATATGAATAACCGTACTTAAGCGTGTGCACCTTTGTTGGCTCAACAATAATTAACCGAATTTATCCATATGAACACTTTCATATCAACCATATTCATCTTAACCATAACTAGTTCAAATGACTCAAATAAAACTAGTTCTAGAGTTGTTGATTGTTTATATTCTCATAGAAGTATACAAGACACAATTGAAGCAAAATCGATTTTGATTCACTTGAATCAAGTCATGAACATTATAGCCACGGTTTGCAAAAGATTGCATTCCTTAATATATAAATGTATTAGTTCATGAACAAACCGGTTTTAGAACATCACCCACTCAGGTATGCAAACATGTACGCATACCTTAGTGGCCGGACTGAGTTTGGATTCGCCAGTACGCGAACTTGTACGCATACCACAAAATCAGTAAAGTCACGGAACTTGAACCTCACGCCAATATGCGTACTGGTATGCGTATTGAGTTCCCGGACCTTGACTAAACCAAACAGTACGCATACGGGTATGCATACCATAGTTCCCGGACTTGGATTACACATATGCAAGTACACATACTGTGCTTATATCCAATTGTTCTAAACTGTCATTTCAACCATTGAAACATGCTCGGAAGACGACAATAGCAGTCTCACACAAACTATTATCTTCAAAGCAATTTTCAAGTGATCGAATGATCAATACGAAACATTCCGAGCCTACATCAAATGACTGTCTCACACAAATAGTGTAACATGTTACCAGACGATTTTCACATGATCATCTTTTGAATTTCGTCAAGAATATAATATGAAATTGGTTAAAGCGAAAGCTTACCAACACATATTTCGAGAAATATGTAAGCGAGTTAAACTCAGCTCGAAATATCAAATGTGTATAATTGAAGTCTATATAGTTATACGACTTTTGTCACAAATAAGAGATAGGGTAGATAGACTTTTGAGTGATAGATGACTTCAACTCTCCACATACCTTTTGTTGATGAACTTCCACAAGCTCCCCTTAGTAGTTCTTCATCTTCAATCGATGAACGCCATGAAGTTTAATGCTCAACTACACTTTATATCCTAATCCGATTAGGATAGTGGAAATATACTTGATGAAGTTCCACAAGCTCCCCTTAGCTATAAGTAGACTAGAAATCAAGACTTATAGTTTTGACAACTAAACTCGACAACAAGCTTGAGATAGCAACACTTGCGAGTTCGACCGAGCAGTGCTCTAACAAGACATTATACATATCATCTGATTTTTCACTTCTCAAGTATATTTCCTTAGCTTGCATTCTTCAGAATCATCACCATGGGAAAAAGAAAACCCACAAAAGTATTCTTCATCTTGTTCTACAATGTAATCCACCTCGTCATTATTGATTCTTCTGAAACACTTACAACTAAAAAACCCAATACGAAAAATCATGAAAAATTAGAATCACTTATGGGGGTTTACTCAAAAAATATTGTTAATGATTTCTAAAGACTTTAACGGATTTACAAAGTATTATCTTATTGGTTATATACTTTTAAAATCTCTTTCAAAGTTGACATTACTAGTTGTAGATTTTAAAAATGTCTTCTAAAGTTTGTATTATTTGTTAAAAACTTGATAATTCAAAGACTTCGTATACTTACCTATTTTCAAGACTTTGAGTAACTTTCGTGTATATATTTTCCTTGATTAAGGTCTTGCAAAATATGCAAGATTTTGGAATACTTCCAAAAAATCATTTTTTTTTATTATCTTTTATTTTATTTCATAAATACACGGTCTATAAAACCCATATGATAAATGTATATAAATTACTCCAACATATGATTAGAAATATTATTTAGTTTTCTTAAAAATGTCTTCCAAACATCTTTTTATTTTAACTATTATGTGTTAATGTATAAATATATTTTCATTTTCATTTTTTTTTTTGTTGGATCTCATTTCAGTTCATTCAAACCAAAATAGTGATTAATGATTGCTTACAAGTTTATCAAAAATACCAAAATACAAGATAATCAAAACCCAAGTACAAATGATGATATCAATTGCAAATACATCGTGAAGAGAAAGATCCATGAACCGCAAAGATATCCAATTTTTGTACCATTAGTATTGACAAATGATGGTGTAAACCGGAATCAACTCCGACCATTTCAAATAATTATTTTCTTCAATAAGAAATGCTCCAAATAAAATGGAGTATTTTGCCCAAAATCTAGTATATCCAAATGAATCATATTGCCCTAAATCCCTCTTGTTGAAGATGAATCCAAAACGAATCCGAGCAAAATCATTGATGCTCTTGATGAATCGAGAATAACAAGCCAAGAAACACCATGAAGATTTGAGAGAATCGATATTGGAGCGAAGAGAAAATCGTCTTAAATACAAAGAAAAGATCGCCCAAATAGAGATTAAATTTGAGGTGGGTGATGTATGTTCTGCATGTGGATGGGAGATGGATGTTTATGGGGATCATGCTGTACACTGCACTAAAGGGATTGGTCTCAAGTTTCGCCATGACCTTATTCGTGACACTTTTGCGGATATGTGTTATCGTGCAGAGTCGGCCGGGAAGGAAGTAGGCTTAGGGTGACATCCGATGATGGCTCGGAGTTGAGACCGCTGATATACTAGTTTATAATTGGGTTAATGGACATAATGTGTGCTTGGATGTAAGGTGTTTCTCCTCTCACGGGTAAAGGTGTATCGGCTTTTTCCCGGGGCAAGCGATAGCTAAAGGTGTGGCCAATAAAAATGCTAAATATCTCGAAAAGTGCTCAGCTCAAGGGTTTGGTTTTGGTGTTCTTGCTTTCACCACCTTAGGGGAGTTGGGCAGTGGTACGATAGATTTTCTGAAGAGATTACGTAATTACATGGCCAGTCATGATGCGAATGTCAAAGTTGGAGATTTCCTTTTCCATAGATTAGGTGTTGTCATTCAAAACGGGATTGGAGCTCAGCTTGTTGCGAGACTCCCATCCAATTCTTGTAAACTTCTTTCCGTTGATGATGAATAAATTTATATTTTAATAAAAAAAAAAAAAAAAAAAAACTAAAAGTTCTTGCTCAAATCTAGCCCAAAGTACTAGATCTGAGCAACAAGAGGAAAGAAGTTCTATAGCCTTTTTTTCTTTTTATAGTAAAAGAAATTATCAATATATGGAGTTTATTAATATAGGGAGGTATACCAAAAAAAATGATTTTGTTTTCTAATTCAAAGTATGTAAATGACATTGGATAATATGTATACATATTTGTAGTTCCAATACACAAATACATGTATCTACTTATGAATTTATAAGACATTAAGAATTTTTTGAGGCAACTTGAAGAGCATGTTTTGGAACCATCAACGATATATCCATCCTTGATGCAATTGTAAATACATTTGCTTCATGGTCAATGGAAAACTTCTTAGAACACCGCAAAATTCGAACCACTAACGTCGATGAATCGTCAATTGCAAATGAAGTACATGAGGAGATATTAAAGAATAGTGAAGGAATGAAGTAATTAAATTGAACAACTTCACTACACTAATGAATGGATATGCATGGATGTCTTTCTTAATCATCTAAATGATCAACAAGTCGTATATGCTATAACCGAAAAAGAAATAATCGATGGAATTAGATAAGAAACGGCTAAGGGAGATAAACCTGATGATGATATTACGAAGACACCAAAAATTACATGCCAATAAGCTTTAAAAAATCCCAACAAGTGGGAAATATTTTTTTCTTCAACAAGAAGGTACCCATAGTAATGAAGTCTTACACATTCGCAATTTAAAAGATGTGATAACAAATGAAAAGAGTTACCTCCTTTTCTCAAACAACTGTGATAAGTATTTTTTTTATTTTAGATTTGTTGTAACAAGATCGATAAGTTTCCAATATAATGTCGATAATATTTATATATGGAGGTAAGTTCCTTAAAATGGGACTATAAAAATCTATTAATATTGAAATATGGAGGTTATTACTATTTATAAGTAGCCCAAGTTGAGACTGTGATTTTTCATTAATATATAGAGTTTGTGAAATATCAATATATGAAGTTTTTAATGTATTTTAGGAAAGAGAGAGAGAAGGAAAAGTTATATTTTTGTTAAACTAAAGAAGGATGTTTTTTTTTTTTTTTTTTTTGAAAGAAAAAAGAAGAATGTTGTACATGCAACAATAACTTATTTAGTGTTCGATTAGTTGACGCTTGTATAATGAATAAGCTATGATAAATTACGTATTTGTATTTCTCATGCAGATTTCTATATAAAATTTGTTTTTACAACTCTTCGGGATTAGATAACTCTGCATAACTCCACAAGGTTTTGCCAAATTCTGTAGGGCACTTAGAAAGTTATTAATTTTTATGAATCTTTTTAAATATTTGCAACTCTATAAAAGTATTTATTGAGTAAACCCCCGTAACACTAAATATGCATCGTATTGAATCACTAATTTCTGCTACTCACCCGGAATTGACTGCTCAATCTTTTTTTAAACTAAAGATAAAGATTGATTGAAGTTAAAATACAAGGCAGATCTAAGAAGCTTATGGTGTCGTCATATTCTACTAATGATGACGGTTTTACTTATTTTGATTTTCCAGCGGCACCAGCTCCGTACTGGAATACACTTGGAGCAACATCACTATTTCAATACTTCATTGTGTTAAATATAGATTCTCAAGGTACACCACCACCGAATGAGTATATACTTGTGATTCATACAGAGGCTGATCTCACGTGGATCCAATGTTTACCATGTAAGGAACGCTATAATCAGGTTGCTCCAATATTCGATCCAACAAAATCTCCAACATTTAAGGTCAAATCTTGTGCCCATTATAGATTTTGTACTGGACCTAATGGAGGATGCAATGACCGGGGGGAATGCACATATAGTATCGTTACAGTGACTATTTATACTCGGGGGAATAATTGCGGAAGATACTTGTAGATTCGTTGATAAAGATATGACTCTGAATATTGGGTGTGGATTAAAAAAAAAGCGAAACTTTATCCAATGTTTATGATGGGGTGGTAGGCATAGGCCGAGGTAGGTTGTCTTTTCCGTCTCACATTGACTTAGAATTTGGTTTCAAAAGGTTTTCCTATGGATAAATTAGATCCTAAAAAAAAAATCTCAACTTTAAGATTTAGAGATCATGTATTAGATCAACAAAATGATGCAGTAACATAATTTATACAATTGATTAACAAGCCCAAGTATCCTTCTCATTACTTCATCAATCTCACTACTATATATCCATGTAGTTAGCCACCTAATTCTTGAGGTTCATAAGTCAATCTCCAATGGAGTGTTAGTTGATTCAGGAACTATGTTCACTTCGTTTCCTAGGGATATTTACGTATCTTTACGTGATTCGTTCCGAGCTAGATGCCCTTTGTCTTGGTTACAAATCTGTGGAGTCTATATGTTCCGACACATGCTATGACATGAGTGGATATCCCGGGGGATTGCCAATATATCGGAGGTGAGATTATTTATTTATTTATTATAATTATTTTTATCATTTAACAATGAATTTTATGATCATGGTTTGCTTAGAAAAAAATATTATAATTGTGATTATTATTATTTAAAAGAAAAAAGGAAAAATAAAAAATAGAGGAACAAAATACAAGTTAGAAATATTATCATAAGTGTACAATATTTTAGGGTAAAATTTGTCTTCATAATAAAATAACAAGGTTAAATAGAAAATCAATTAAATCAAATTATGTGGGTCCACAACCTTTGCTTTTCCAGCTTTAAAAGCTGATACCGAGTAGTATTTAAAATCCTCTAGTCACCTGAGATGATTTTGTCGCTCCTAAAGGAGCGTATTTCTTTCATCTCGTAAGATTTATCTCTCGCTAAAAGGACGATTTTTTCTTTTCTCCCCAACGTGTTTATGTTTTTTGATTTGTGAGTTTGGAAGTTAACTTGAGTTCTCTCATTTTTTTTCTTCTTTATATCTCTTTTGTTCACCGAACATGGTCTCCGGTTAGAGTTTTGGTTAATCTGAATATAGTTGTGTCCCCTCTAAAGGATATGGCTGAATCAACATCTACGAATGATGAAGAATATGATGATATTAAGAATGACATCTCTACTGAAAGAGGATGATCTGACTTTTGAAGCTCCTGAAGATGTGGCTAAATCGAGTGATGAGTACAATATACTTTGAACATTACCACGACAAGACGAGAATATGGCCTCAACATCCTATACAACATTCTTCAAAGATCATGAGAGGATTCACTTTGAAGCTACTATTCCCTAGATACACCTATTCAATGACCATCAGGGGATATCGAAATATCCAGTTTCAGTCAAGCCATATAGAGTCAAGTTTGAGCTAGGATGTGATTATAACAATGTCATCATGAGATGCAACAGTTCAGAATTTTTTTCGCTTCCAATTGGGCATTGAGTTCGATCGATCGGAAAGTTACGAAACTCCCGAACTGCCATAAGGGGTGAAAACAGTTGAAACAAGAGTATCAAATATGTTTTTTACTAACAAAAACAAATAAAAAGATATTCATTCTCATTAATGAGTGAACAAGAAATTATCTATTGCAACCCCACTATAAGATTAATAAGTTATACAACATCGAACCTTTTGAGCATGTCTCAGACTCATATAAGAAAATAAGGATAAAATTTTATTAATAAGATATTATCAAACAGTACCAAGAAAATAAGAAATTAACATTATCCACGTAACCCAAAAATGGTGGACAATAGGATTACATATATCTATACAGTAATCCAACAAATTTGTAAACACCCTATGACATCACAACACATCCTATTTCATAACACAACTGCAAGAAATAATAACATCGTTTTCCCCCCCAAAATCAAACCAGATATGCACATGAGTATATATCTGAAAACAAAGTGAGGATACTCACGTTGAACCCCCAAAGATTTACACACCAAGCTTTAACAAGCTTACTGCCTCAAGCCACTCTCAAAATCTTTAGAAAGCAAAACAAAATGGGGTGAGCCACAACCCAGTAGAGGAATAACGTAAAAACTACCAATGCCCAAATAAGGATAAAAATGAGTTACTTAATCGATTAAAACATAAACAATGCATAAAGTTATTGACCACGTATGTAAAAAAGTATCAAAAACTTTATAACGCAATACAAAATAGAATTCATATAAAGTACAAACGAGTCGAAAAACTCTAATGGGAGGGTTCAACTAGTTGTCGAGATTTATAAGAAAACCACCCTATCGTCCTGGACGGTCTTCCGCATGTCACCATTAATATGGATTGCTCCTAAAGGGGCCGAAAAACTCAGCATTATGGTTAAAACAAATAGGGTGTTCAACGCATTTGAATAATAGTTCACAAACGTTATTAAATACGAGTAATGTTTAAACTACCATAAGTGTTGATTCATAAACCATGAAGCAACTTACATTAACTTACCTTGTATAAAAATATATCAAAAGTACAAAGGAGTATCATACTAAATATTGGGCATTAACTAAGAACCATATAATACGCTAAATCAAAAGGTTTGCGCAGAAAGTTTGTTTTAAACCATTTATACTAAAAAATTTCCATGGGTTTATTTTAAATCAGAATTCAAAAAATCTTGATAATTTAGAAAAAAGAGAAGGTCTCATTCCATATAAAAATTATTATCATAAACAATAAACTCAATATAACTTAAAGAACTAGAGATGCATATACAAGACAGCTTCAGAATTTTTCCGAAATTTGAGATTGCATAGTCTGTGTTCAAAAAATTGTATAAACTTCATTACTTAATGAAAATGGGTGTTTCTTATTGAAATCAATTGGTTATTGGCTCATTTTGAAGAAGAAAGGAACATATTTCATGTTAAAAATATAATTAAAAACAATGGTTAACAAACTAGATGTAAAGCTAGTGCTAAAACATGACAGAAGAAATCCTAAAATGCCTTAAAATCAATTCAAAGAAGAAATAGTAATTATCTCTAAGAAATTAAAAGAACCCATGGATAGATTTACATGTAATATAGGTTAAACATAAATTTAAGAGAAACCCCTAACTTTTTAAATGAACCTTAGATTTGAATTCAATGATAATAAGCATGAACTAGTTTAAAACATCACAAATTCATCTCATGAAGTATGGTAAGAACATGAATTTGATTAAACTCATTTAAATAAAAAGTGAAAGAAATACCCGAGTTTTAGTCGAAATACAAATGTAAAACCTTAATATAGCAATTAAAATGAACCAAATGCCCCTGATCGCACCTAAACACGACATATGATGTTGAAATTATCATTTAACCGCGAGTTCAAGTATAAACAACTATATTAATATCGATACACCCTACGGGCAGGCTCACACGAAGATAAACTTAGTTTCTCAATTAAATTCAAGTGTTTCACGACGGAAACATAATGATAACTAGGTTTTATGCACCAAATTGCGATATATCTAGTTTTCCAATCCAAATAGATTGACTCACACCCTATTATTTTAAATAAATGACTTGGGGTACTACATCATTACCCACTTAAAAATTGGAGAAGCACAAGTTCTATTATAACTGATATAACACTCCCTGGTGCATAATTGAATACCTTAATGTCTTGTTGCACTCATATGAAAAACATGGTGGCTCCACAGACACTAACATCAGCTGTACTTTTAGAAGTATGAGTAGAGAAAGACATATATTGGATTTGGGCTATGCTGGTCCTGCCTTCACATGGTCTAACGATGCAATACAAACATCTCCAATATTTGAGAAACTGGGTAGATCTCTATGTAACACATGATGTAAACTTCATTTCTCTGATGCAGAAGTCCTGCATCTCCCAAGAATTATGCGTGATCATGCTCTTATCATTCTTAATATGATGAGAAAACCACCAAAAAGAAAACCAACTATAAATTTGAGTTTTAGTGGATTGATCATCCAGACTTCAAAGATTTCGAAGTCAAGCTGGGATAATAATACAGGAGATACAACTAAAAAATTACAAGATGTGGGGAAAATACTAAGAAAGTGGAGCAGTAAAACTTTTGGTGACACAAAAAATTGTTAACTTGCAGGTTACAACTTATATGATTGACACATGAGAGGAGGAGAAAGTAATATGCAACAATATTGCTTGTCTTGAGAAGAGAGACAGAATATTTTGGCAACAAAGAAATAAATCCAAATAGGTGCCTTCCATTGACAAGAACACACATGTATTTCCTGTATTGGTTATTCATAGGAGAAACAAGAATACAATCTTCTCTCTGAAAAATCATTAAGGTGATTGGATATCTGATCATGAACAAATAAAAGAAACTCATATCTCTCATTTTCAGTCCATTTTTACTAAAGATGATAATGTGTGTTCTAACTCTTTTGTGCTGGAAAAGCACCTAACATGCCCTTCATCAAAATCAATATGGATGCAACATGGAAAAATGGTATTTATGCGTGTGCATCCATTGTCAGGGATCATAATAATGCTTGTTGGGGAGTTGGTACTCACATTGGTAGGTCTGACAAGCCTATATTCGCAGAATCTGGTGGTTTTTATTTGGAAGCTGAACTAGCAGTCTGGTTGAATCTCAAGAATATATCATAGTTTGGAGATTATCAAGTAGTTGTTAGATATCTCACGTGAGCAATGATGAGATCACCCTAGAGATTATGAAAGATCAAAGATGATATTAAAGAGCTAATAACCAACTTCACCAGCACTGAATTCAGATTTATATTAGAAATGGCTAATATTACAGTTCACTCCCTAACCGGTTATGCTGTTTCCCACAACATCCAAGCTACGTGGACTAAGGGCAATTCCTATGGTAATGTTCAAACTCAAAATTTTGTTGAGCCACGTGGATGGCCAAACGGGTTTCTCCACTATAATAAAGCAGGGCAAAATGAACAGATTTGGTTTTCTAGGGCCCCACTAGTATTTCTTTTTAATATAAAATATTTTGTAGGATAAAGATGAAAAATAAAATAAAATATTTAGGTGAGATAAAATAGGATGAAGTGAGATAAAATAAGATTAAAAAGTAGTAAAGTAATCAGGGATTGTACTTGGCATGAATCCAAGAGTCGCGTGCGTGAATGAGAAAGTCGCTGGCGGATTTGGGATGGTCGTGCGTTGGTGCTTCCAACCCTCGCGTTTGTGGCAAGCTCGCCCGGCCTTACCATAAGAGCGCGCTGGGTGGTCCATCTCAATGTTCAAATCAACAAATTAGATGATTTGAACATCCATTTTTCATGTTTGTTGAGTCCATAGTGGAGCAAAATGAACAATCTTGGAATTTGTTCATTCCATACGAACCGCTCTACGCAACAAATTCCTGCTCAAAATCTCTTATCTCTAGATAGAAGCTAAAGACTACTTTGTTTTTTGTTTTCTTTATTTTTGCTTTGAATACCAAAAAGAAAAAGAAAAGAAAACTTTAGCAGATTCAAAATGAAAGCGCTTCTCTCAAAAAAAAAAAAAAAAAAAAAAGCTATTTTTTTTTTCTTTTGCCAAATAGAAGTTTGTTTACAAAGTGTTCCGATACTTGGGCTCCCACCCCAGAACCCTCTAGCGCTAACATATTAGGGCTCATAAGAATTTGGGTTCTTTTCTGGTGGGAGGCAAAATGTATCGATCTCCCTGTGTTGTAAATTAGGGGCAACTTCCATCATCATCACTGGATATTCTTCTTTAGCAGCAGCAGAAGCCAAGTATTTTCTCTTTACAGCAACACAAAATCAATATGTAGTTATTATCAATTCTAGGGTTACATCCGTTTTCTCTTCCTTCTTCTCCACTGCTACTGCTAGTGATGGTAATGTTCTTATTCTTCTGATTATGATTACTGCTTCTGAAAAACTCAATTTCAAAACCACATCTAATCCTGATTCAGTACACTATCTCTAGTTAAAACTTATGGATTTGCTCAACCCCACATTTTTAAAATCATTATTAATCGCCCAATCCTCGTCTCATCTAACCCTCATAAAACCATAAAACCCTAACTCAATTTCTGGAGTTGAGATTGCCAACTTCATCTCAAATTACCCTACGATCCTGTCGCCATCTTTGATATCCTTAAGAGCAATAGCGAAATTGTTGGATTTTCTGCACAGTTCAAGTTAATAAAGTGATGGTTAGTTAATGTAGAGCTTTTGAAAAATGAAGGTGTCCCTGAAAATAAAATTTTATCCAGCAGCCAAGATCATAATCGGAAAATGCCAATAAATTTAAAGAGATTCTAGAAAGGGTTAAAGAAATGGGGTTTTAATCATTTACAAACCACATTTCTTAAACCCATGGATTGGCATCAATGAATGAGTGAAGTCAATTGGAAACAAAAATGGAGGTTTACAAGAGATGGGATGGTCTGAAGATCACATTCATACAGCATTTAGGAAACACCCTGCTTCTATGATGGCTTCTGAAAAGAAGATCACGGGGATTATGAATTTCCTAGTGAACGAAATGGGTTATAATTCATTACGCATTTCCGGAACTCCAGCGGTTTTTTCGCTATAGCTTGAGGATAGGATTATCCCTAGGTGTTCTGTTGTGAGGATTTTAGTCTCCAAGGGTCTGATTCGGGAAAGAATTTGTATTAATTCACTTTCAACAATGGTAGACAAGTCTTTTTCTGGAGAAATTCGTCAAGAAATACGAGCAATGCAATGCCAGCTTAATCACCAAGAACTACCTCAGAACTGAAAGATTTGATGACATGAATACACGGTAATTATTGGTAATCTCCAATTATAATTATTGTATTCATTCACTTTCAACAATGGTAGACAAGTCTTTTTCTGGAGAAATTCGTCAAAAAATACGAGCAATAAGTTCCTGATGTAATGAAGGTATTACAATGCCAGCTTAATCACCAAGACCTACCTCAGAACTGAAAGATTTGATGACATGAATACAGGTAATTATAGGTAATCTCAAATTATGGTGTACGTTGTCTTTCCCATTTTTATATAATTTCTACTTCTCTTTCATATTTTAGCTCTGCGCCTCTGCTCTTGTTTATGCTTGTATTGTTATTTCAGATGCTTCATACATACGAAAAAATTGAAGAATATATAGTATATGTGGTTCTTTGTTTGATAAGAAAGGTTGTATAGTTGAACTATGATATTTTCTTTTGAAGGTTGTCAATTTAGTAACTTTGTTTAACTGTCCGTTGGAGTAGATATTTTTCTTTTTTCTGCTATGTAACACTTCGTTATTTCCCTTACAGTACCGAGATGATAAAACTCGAGTAAAAGATGCTATGAAGTTTTTTCTTTTTGAAAGGTAGATGCTATGAAGTTGGGAAATGTAATATCTTATTTCAACTGTTCATTTTATTAGCGTAAATCGTTTAATTGCAACTTTTTTGTTTGTTTGTGATTTCATTTCTTCTTTTTTTTTTTGCAGATTGCTCTTTCATCTGTTTGACTGCTTTGACTTATGAAGAGTTCAAGGCTGCTAATGCCGAGGATTTGAACTCCGTATCAGATATTAACTTGAAGGTAGTTCTCCTTCTGATTTATAAGTCCCACAGTACCTAGTTTATGAAGTTGTAGTGATTTTCCTCTTCTATATCGACTTAAGTTTCTAGCTTTGAGAGTATTGAAGTTGGTCTGATCAATACATAGGGTAAAAAATTCTTGTGGTCGTCTTCCTGCTTATTCTTCTTTTCTATCTATGATGTTTGTGTATGACGTTCATGGTTGCAAGTCTAGACTGACTTGTAAAATGATTTGCAGCTTGTATTTGAAGTGCTACTGGAAAGGATCAAGGAGAAGGAGGCTAAAAAGGGTCAATGTCTAGCTGATGACTTCTCTGAGCTATTACACTCAATTAAGGTATATCAATGATTATATATTAGCACTAGGACTTTTATATCCTTACTCTGCAATTTTCTATAGGAGATATTCTTTGCAAATATTTGTACTCATATATTCTCTCACCTAGAGTAGGAAGACATCTTTAAATTGGGAGGACTGCCAGCTGCTTATAGAAGACTTCCAAGAGTATAGGTAGTGCGAACTTTTAACTTAATTTGTATAAACAACTGTCAAACCCCTGTATATACGAAATCCTGATCAGTTTATATACTTGTTCAAATCCACTGCAGAAGAAAGCAAGAAGGAGATATTTGAGGACTACTAACACATTTGCAAGAAAAGGCTAAAGACAAGGAAATGCGAGGAAGAGAAGGTATGCATGTCAGCTAGTGGTTTAGGCCTCATATATTAATATCCTCTTCTTTTAAGTGTACTGTTAATTGGTTTAATGGTTTTTAATATACCTGAAATTGGTAAAGTCTGAGGTATTTAATTCTGGGGAAATTCAAAGTGCACATTTATGCTTGCTGCATGTTAGGAATTAGGACAAGCTGGTTGTGATTCTGTTATAAAATAGACTCCATCAATATCATGGTTTTAAAAAACGTTTCGCCTCGCTCTTCAATACCCGCATTTTTGCGCTTCACCTCCAAAACTCCTTAATCACGCTTTGCATATAGGTTTTTTCTGTTAGTTTTTTTGGGGCTTTAAAGCCCCAAAACAGGCTTTTTAGATGTCTATTTAGCTTTATTATAACTTGAAATAATATTAGAAACCTAAAACTATATTATTACTCATTTGAACCACTTGTTTTAGACGTTTCTTTTGTTCTTCTTCCGCTTTTTTCTTCAGTGATCTTCTTCAGTTCTTTGATCATCTCTACCCAATAAACATCAGTGATCTTCTTCAGTTCCGCTTTTTTCTTTTGTTCTTCTTCCGCTTTTTTCTTCAGTGATCTTCTTCAGTTCCGCTTGCAAATCTATATGAAAATTAAGAAGTTCTCAAAAAGCTATACCTTTTTGATACACTTTTTAAGCTTGGGTAGACATGGTCGAAGAATTGGCATAGATCATGGAGAAAAAAGAAGAAGGAGAATAAACATCTAAAAATAAGTGGCTGTAAGAGAGAATAAAATAGTTATAGGTGTTTTAAATACCATTTTAGGTTATGAAAAAGCCAAACAGAGTCAACAGACATCTAAGGAAGGTTCTTGGGCTTTAAAGCCCCCAAAAAATTTGACAGAGGAAACTTATTAGCAAAGCGTGAGTATCAAGGCGTTTTGGAGGCAAAGCGCTAAAAAGTGGGTATTAAAGCGCGAAGCGAAACGTTTTCTTAAAACACTGGCTAGGAGAGCTTACCGCTTTGCGCCTTTACTTTTTGGTAATTATATAGTTCCTGTCCTTCAAAAAAAACATTCAATAGTCGCTAATTATATAGTTCCTGGAATAAAAAAAATGAACCCAGGCATGTGAGTTACATTACATTTTTTGGTATCTTGTGTATGCTTTGCATGTGATTCGAAGAGTTCGAGTATAATAGTCAGTTTTTATTTGGACGAGGGTAGAAGTTGGAAAAAAGGTCTAAAATTTATCTTTGGCTATTATTACTTGGAGGCGACTAAGCAAATACGAGTTGCAGATTAATAATTTCATTTATGTATCCAATCTTTTGTGTCCTCTTTCTCCTGGTAATTCCTGGCAATATGTTTTACTTAAATTGTCCATATCTATTGATCACAGACAAAGAAAGGAAGAGATGATAAAGAGAAAAGGAAGGGGGAAGACTGAAAGGTGGAGAGAGTACGTGACAGGGGGTAAGGAGAGAGAGGCTCCAAGAAGGATGATACAGAGAACGACACTATTGATGCATCTGACGTGAAGGAGGAGAGAAAAAGGGACAAGGATAAAGATAGGAAACACCGAAAGCGACATCAAAGTGGGGCTGATGACACGAGTTCTGAGAAGGAAGAGAAAGATGAATCAAGGAAATCACAAAGACATAGTAGTTCTAGGAAACAATCAGGAAAGGTAATAATATCATGCGTTCACTTTTTGATTATTCCTTAATTCCGGGCATCGTAGCATGTAAAAATTAATTTTCATTTTTTTTTTTGCATCTGGGCAGCATGATTCAGATAGTGAAGGTGGGCACGACAGCATGATTCAGATAGTGAAGGTAGGCACAAGAGACATCGGAAAGATCATATCATAGAGAAGGTTCCCGTAGAAATGGCACTCATGAGGAGCTTGAAGATGGGGAACTTGGAGAGAGGAATGGGGAGATGCGGTAATTCTTCTTTGCCCCTGCCCTATACAGTGCATTTGGTAGCTTTATTTTATCTAATTATTATTACTAGATCAGTTTTTCCTTGTCATTCTTTTGAGCTGATTAGAAATTTGTAAATGATAATAGTGTGGCACCCATATACATCTTAGTTAATGCTGCTTCCATTGGTGGAATTAGAGTATTTTTCCATAGATGGATTGCCCAAAGGAGTAGTGTCATATAGTGGAAGAGTGTCCCCATGGATCTAAGTTATTAGATAAGTTTCTAATTGTCGTTCTTTTGACCTGACCAAAATTTAGAAATTAGTGTATGTTATTGTATTGCAAACGTGTGGCATGTCTTAGTAAATGTTGCTTCCCTTTGCTTTTAATCCAAAAAGTACAGACTAGTGTATTTTTGGTCGCGATAGGTTCAGTATGTAGTTTTCTTTTGGATTTATTTTAAGTTTTGTTTTGAGTTTTGATGGAGATTTTGATTGAATTTTTCGGTGGCCAAAGGCCCAAAAGCAATTGAGCTTGAGAGAGCTAGACAATGGAAGGTACTATCTATGTTGTTTTGTTTTGATTAGAATAAATTAAAGATAGATAGGATTTTAAATTTTATAGGATTGAATTTTGATTCCCTTCTGAGAATTTCACATCTGTGTTGGTCACGGAAGCTGTTGGGTCTATTACGTCTAATAAATACAGTTAGGGCTATCCTGGTGCTAGTAGATACTATGGAGGAAACGAGTATGGCACAAAATTCTATTTTGTTTCATGCTTTTTTTTTTCCTTCAATTTTTGTTATATGCTATGTTTGGATTGATTTCTGTGGACCTAAGCTTGTATCATTTACTCAGGTACATTGACATGGCAGAAACCTTGTGTCAGAAATGTGCCTTGGCTTGTTTCCACTGGTTTTCTTGTCTTTACAATTTTGATTTCATCCGCTTTTCACCCTAGCGTGTTAGTATCTCGATCTTCACCTTCTTAGATATAAAAATACGAGAGTTACTCTCATTCTCTCTTTCTTGTTAGTATTTATTATTCTTCAGCTTTTTTCCTTCTTTGGCGGGTAGGGAGGGAAATACTTTGAAAGGTCTCTCCAGACTATAGAGCCTAAACCAATTTTTGATTGCTTATATATTGTCAAGTGAATTTTTGGTGCACATGGGGGAATTGGATTATAAATTGAAGATTTTGTTGAACTGTGACACTAGATTAACATTGATCAAGTGTTAATTCATGGATTGGTGTTCGTGTTAAGAAAATTTTAGTAATTCCCCGGTGTTTGAAGATATTTTTACGTGGTTTTGTCTGAAATTTTAGAGTAGATTATTTTTGTACCAAGTAATCTTTCAAGAGCCTAGTAAACCTTCTGTTCTGCAGTTAACGTGCAATCCTTGTCTGGGTCCCTGCTAATTTCCAAGTCTACACTGCTTTGTTGAAACCCCACAAGAGAATTATGGCACCTGACCTTCCACACGGTGGGAATCTTTCTCATGGGTATCAGGTGCATCTAGTGGTTCTCACTCAACTATTTCCAACTTAAATTGGTGTCAACCCGAATGAGAACTTAATCTTATACGCGGGCTGCGACTATCACATGCATGTTCAGTCAAGCACCAGTCAGCAATATGTTCTTGGAAACACATGGTATTCTGAATTGATCTTTATGTTTGTATTTTATCCTGCAGACTGACGACAAAAAGGTATCCGCTCCATCTATATTTTTTGAAACGGTGCCATACCGATTGGATGAGAGCACTGGTTACATTGATTACGATCAGGTACTTAGTTTTTAAAGCTATTGCCCAGCTTGTTCAAATTTAATTATTGGTTGTAACAGAAGTTCACAAGCGTTGGTGTAACTATTTTCACAGAAAGTAACGCTGAACATAATAATTTCTTTTACTTGTTCTGTAATTTCCATTACCAGTTGGAGAAGAGCGCTACACTCTTCAGGCCAAAACTGATAGTTGCTGGCGCAAGTGCTTATTCACGCATCTACAATTATATTAAGTACAACCAAGCTCAATTGACCTTACTTTTCAGTTTTATATTTTTCTTTAGCATCTTTGAACTTCTGCAATGTGAGATCATTGCCAGTTGATAATGCTCACTAGTCCGCAGTGGTATCATTTCGCTGAATGTTGCCATCTCATGTACTATATTCTTGAAGTATCGGTAGGACTGAAGAAGGATAATTTAAGGGCCAAGGTTTCATTTCCCTTTGTCATACCTGTATAATTACTTTCATACGGGTGCCTACCAACTGAAAAATAAACTTTTCACGGATTTGTAGGGGCACATAGTTCTTGTCATTATGTGGCATGTCCAACAGCTCGGTTGAAGTAGATATTCATGAGCTTTTTTGTTATTTCTTGAATACTGCAGGGTATTGATGGCTCAAGAATTGAGATAGAAATGGAATTGGTTCATATTGCTGCTAACAAGAACACTGTTTCCTGGATGTGTCTGCCATGGTTCCTGGTGGCATTCAAATGGGTAAACTTTTCCTTTAAATTTAGAGTACATGGTTTTGAATAATGACTATAATTAGGCAAACTGCTAAAATCTGGCTTAGTGAATTCCCTGTATTTATTGTGTTTCAGGAACTGCTGCTCTCACATCAAGGGGTTTCCTTGAGGAAGATTTCGCTAAAGTAGCAGAGTTCTTTGATGCTACCATGAAAGTGGCCTTGAAAGCGAAAGCTGAATGCAAAAAAAATGGTTCCTAATTTTACCTCCATGTCTTCGATGTGTGCTTGCTTCTATGTGAGAGCTTTCCAACTACAAGTGTGTGCCTGTTCGAATTCCAATTCCTAGAGTGTAGCAAATTAATACGGGATGTTAGTGTCAAGATGTAGTTACAGAAAACTTAATGCCTGAACATTTTTCTGTAATTGTTAATGCAGTCCAATGAAGCAGAATATGGTGTTGTGGGTTCATATATGTATTTGGTATATGAGGCTCTCTCTGAGTGCACACAGAGTCAATTATTTGGTATATCTTGGATTTAAGCCCACAGGGAGACCTTCAAGAATATTAATCAGGTCTGTAATCCCCAATTGAATGACAAACCAATATAGTCCGATCCGAAATCATAAGCAAAAAAAAAAAAAAACAAATTTCTTCATCATTTTGTAAAAGATTAAAAGATATTTGGAAATGATTTTCTTTTAATAAACACACAGAAAAATAAGAAAATCTCTATATATATAGCTATGAGACCTACGCGCTGGCCAACTGTGCCCCGCCCCAATTTGACATTTTCCAGGAGACCAGTTCGGCATTTCCCAGCATGTCATAAGTGGAGCTGGGCTGGGCTCATGATGCATATGATGCCTAAAAATCCAGAAGGTTGTAGAAAGTTCTGATACTGCAAGAGAGACATCACAATTAGCCAACACAAGGATCGATTGGAAAGAAACCCCAGAAGCTCATGTGTTTAGAGCTGATCTTCCTGGTGTCAAGAAAGTTGAAGTTGAAGAAGGGAGAGTGCTACAGATAAGTGGAGAAAGGAGTAGAGAAAGAGAAGAATGACAAGTGGCACAGGGTTGAACGGAGCAGCGGCAAGTTTTTGAGGATATTTAGATTACCTGAGAATGCTAAAATGGAGGAAGTGAAAGCCACAATGGAGAATGGAGTTCTTACTGTTTGTGTTCCTAAAGTTGAACGGAAGAAACCTGAAGTCAAGTCCATCGAGATTTGCGGTTCATCGGATGCCTGAAATCACGACCGGAAATATGAAACAATCGGAAATATGAAGTCCGAATGTACTTTTCAGTTATGTTACTAGTGATGAGTTATGTTCTAAGTTCTGTTGTGTGAGTTGTGTAAGAGTAAGTGTCTATGTACTGGATGTGATGTTAATAAAAGAATGCAGTTTCTCATTCACTTCGTTCGTTCTATTCGCATAAACTGCTTAATTCTTCTATGAGTATCTCTGTCATGCTTCAAAATACTCAGATCTGCACAAGAATTGTTGTATATATAATTTGAGTAGAAATTGCTGGTCTCTGGTTGAAAGTTAAGCCAAAAGCTTGAATTCTAGAGCTTCTGCCCCCAACCAATAGGATCAGAGAGTTTTGAAATATTTTCGGTGATTTTTGGCCAAGGAAATAGACAATCCAAGGTTAAAAATCGGTCATTTTTTCCTATATCTAAAATAGTACTAGACTTTCTTTCGCAACCTTCTTTTCCCTCTTTCTTTCTTTCTCCAAAAACCCAAACCCTAATCATCTCCTACCTTCTCCCGCTTTCTCTTCAACCATTCTATCTTGGATCTCCAGTGGTTAATATGTTTCTTCGATTCGTTTTTTTCTGATTGGTAAGTCTACTTTTCACTATTTTGTTTTGATAACTTCGGTTTCAAATCTGCTGATGACTACGATGGCTAATGTATAAAACGTTTCTTGCAAACCCTAATCCCCTATGTTAATTTTTTCTTCTTGCCGTTTCTTGATGATGTATTTTCAAGTCTATTATTATTTGTACTTTTCTAAATGCTTGAAAAACCAGTTTAGTTCCACCATGTTTGCAATGGGTTTGGATTGTCTTGCGAATTTGAGAGAAAATGGATCTGGCAGAATTCATTGGAGTTCTGGGTTTTGATGAATTAGTGACCGAGAGGAAAAGGATTGATCTGTTCCCATGGGTTCAAGGGTTGTAAATATAACCGTGTTTCGTTGATAAAAAAGTGGTTTCCTAATTTGTGGAACAACAAGAATAAAACCTTATACAAATTTGATCTTTTCTATAGGGCTAATATATGTTTTTTGAGTTAATGTTTTTTTTTTTTTTTTTTTTTTTTTTTGATAGTTTAAACATCATTGCACCTTATGAATGCAGGATGGAGACAATCCATTTCTTGATGCTTTTTGATGCAGGATAGTTTAAACATCATTGCACCTCATGAATGCAGGATGGAGAAAATCCATTTCTTGATGCAGGATAGTTTAAACATCATTGCCATGGGTCAGGTAATTAATTTTCAATAAATGCTTTTTGATTTTATATTATGCTGTTTTGGCATTCAGTTTTTGGTTCAATTGGGGTTAAGCCGAATTACTAATGTTATTCAATGGTCTATAAATTATCTACGTATACGCTTTTTTAATTTCAGTGTTGTTAATTCTTATTTGTGTAAATTTATGTTTATTTAATTACGGTGTTGTTAAGTCTTGCAGGCACAAACATCTCGATGAGATGCTCATATTGGAATTGGTTAAAAACCCAGTCGTTAACAAATTTGATCTCACAAAACTCAAACTCAAGGCTATCATGGATATTGCTGGCTCCTCTTGCAGGAACTACTTTCTTCCTGTGAAGCCAAAATTTCATGTTGGGCAAGTCCAAGAGGTATGTGCAGTAAATTTCGTCCCACATTGTTGCCTGCTACGTCAGTAGGTTGCCCATTGTTATTCTAAAGATAAATTAGTATTTTAATGGTTTGCTGCGATCAATCTTTACGTTTCTGCTATTTGAGATTTTAACATTGTACTTTTAGTATCATGAATATTTTAAAAAGGACTTTTGGGAATCAATGGAGCGAGGCTGCGATTTATATATATTTAGGCTGTTTTATTTCTATCAGCAATGCACCGAATACGTGCTTATAAAAGTCTAAATAGTGCTTTCTCTGCATTGTTTTTTAGAAATTCCAGCAGTACTATTGGTTCTTAAATTCTGTAGGCAATGTTTTTCTCACATACAACCAAATATTACCGGTTAATATGGCCTGTAAGGACAGAAGACTTCTTAGTGTATTCTTATATTTGACTGATTTTATGCACCCATTTGATTATGTTTGTTTTTCATCGTTTGTCTCCAAAAACTTTTCTGAACTAGAAACATAGTTTAAAACTAAACCATCTTACATCTCTGTGTTTGAATGTATATATATGTCTAGCATTATGGGTTATTGGATTTTCGATTTTTGTTGCAGGAGAAGGAAATACATGTTGAGTTTTCAACGATGGAGCCTATGTCTTAATTTTCGAAATGTTATGTTTCTCATAAATATGATGATCTCTCCATGCCACATTAATTGATCATCTGAGATAGTCTCAAGGTAAAAAGGAGCATTCGAAGTATTTTCGATTTGTTTCAATGAGATTTTGAATTTTATTTTTTGACTGGGATCTAAAAAGATAACACTAAAAGTAAAATATATAATATATATCTGCAATTTGGGATTTGGCAGTAACTGCATCATGGGAATGTATTTTGTCTATCTGCCATTTAGTTTTGTTTTTCGTTATTGTAGTAGAATATGTCCCGGCTTTATGCGTTAACTAAAGGGGAGCATCTTGGTGGGTTACTTTACATTTCAAACAATATATAGCTGTCAATGTGTTGATGCATTTGTCACCCTTCCTTTTATGTGTAGTTTCATTTCAAAAACCACTTGGCTATAGTAGGTCCACTGACCACTTCTTTAAGTAGAGTCAGTTCTCAATCACTGTGGTAGGTGATCTATTAGAATGAAAGGGACATTGGCGAAGGTTATAAATATGTAAATATCTTAGTAATGTATTTCAACGCAATATTGCACCTAAACATGGCCTATATATGCTTATGCTGTACAGAATCTACAACAATAGGGGGAGTATTTTCTTGAAAATTCTAAACAAATATATGCGTGTAAGGAGGTATCTGTTTAGCTAATTCCAGTATTATGAATTGTGGTTATGAACTTTCAGTGTATCTGTGTTTCTTGAAAATCCAACAGATAATCTGTTCATTGGTTTTTATGATTTTAAATTTTGTTTGTAGTTATGAATTGTGGTTATGAACTTTAATTTGTTGTGATAGGGCTTTAGAATAATGGGCTTTGCATAACATAATATCATGAAGTTGTTATGGTATGTTTTGATTATGAAAAAGAGTCAAGGTGGCAAAAATTTGGATGGTTGTGAAAAAGCACAATTAAACACGTTTAGTTCACAATTCCGGGTATTTTATAGTTTGTTTTATTGTGTTAGCATTTGGTTATGATGTTTACACTCATTTGGTTATATGCTATATGTAACCATGCGATTTGATATGTGTAGTTAATTAAGAAATTTAATTAATTAGTGTAGGTGTGGAGCATAAAGTTTCATGACCAGGATATCGTATACATGGTGTTGCAACAATTGCTGCATGGTTTATTGTCTTTTTATGTATGATTTTTTTTTTTTTTTAAGATGCTGTCTCTATATATGGTTGAATTTGCCAATTCGGGTGATAGTTGGAGTGTAAAGATAGATTCATGAGTGTGAAATGGTAATTTTTCTTCCTGATTTGTTTAATTGTCTTATCAAATGTTCCGTTGATAATTTATTGGCATAAGTTTAATTTTTGATGTGCTCTGCTCATTTAATATTTGTACTGTCAGGTTATATGAGGATAGTGACTTCTTTGATCGAATTTCTTCCAAGTAACATTACTGCACTTATTCATATTAGTATTTACTGTACAGTGTGTCTTTGGTGTCTGTGCAATCATATTCTTATTTTCTTATTTTTCTGTTGTAAATGAATAGATGTTTCAGGTAATATGATTATCTGAATAAAATGTGAAATGGCTTCAGTAACGCATTTTTGAATTTATAACTAGACTGTTTTAGTGGAACAGGGACTTGATATGCGAATTGCATGTTCATTTAGAAGTGGTGAAAGATATCTCAAATGACAACTTGAAGTTTTCGGTGGCTCTATCCCCTTATGCTTATAAAGCAGGGGTTCAAGTAAATTCTCTTCCTGCCATCTCTCTTTGCTCATATTAAATTCCAATTGCTTGCTATCTTAGCTCAAATGGAAGAGCACATGGTTCTCAACTATGTAACCGTGGGTTTGACTCCTACAGATGACATTGTTATTTAAGTAAGATGAAACCTTACGTGCTTCTAATGACAGTATTAGCTCTTCTTGCTGGAATCTGTCATGTTCCCGAGATTGGTTCATCAAAATATATTATCCCAAATTTTCAGTTTTTGTTTTGTGTTTTGTTAGTCTATTATAACGTAATGGAAAAAAAAGCTTGACTTATTATTTTAGAGACTGTAAAGGTATTCAGGTCTTATGTTGTAGTGTTAAATCATTTCGGGTGATGCTCTGTTTTGGTAGTTTAGTTGTTTAGGTTGATCTCAGACTCTCAACTGATATTACCATTTATGCGCTTACAACTGTAAAGAACAACTTCGGCAATTGTGAGCAAAGACAATAGATAAATTATTAAAGAAAGCTATTAGACAGCTATATAAATATAAGACATGTGCATTGTATCGGTTCCTCTCATTTTCCATAGTGAATAATATGTACAGAAATGGTGAAACCGAATACCGTGTGTTTTTCGTTGTCTGGACATTTTTGTTATCATTTTTCTTGATATTTAAGTAGCTAAATATATGTGTTGCTTATTCATAGAAGCGGCCAGAGTTTTTTTTTCTCATCTTAATTTTAACTTCATGGGTTTGGTGTTGTTTTAATGTTAGTCAAGTAATTCCATTTCGAATTTGTGTTTGAACACCACCAGACTTTTAGAAAGAAATGTATGACGCTGGGATGGACACAACTTCTTAACAAAGTTTAAAGATTGGTGGGGATGAATAACATCCGGGCTTCTGTTGAATAGGGAGAGCGAGATTGTGACTGTATATCATATTTTATGTGAAACTTGAGGTCTCAAATAAATACTCCATCCGTCCCACAATTACTTATAAAGTAGGTCAACTAATAGTGGGACGGAGATAATATTAACTTACCATAATTCATTATCCGCCACATCATACACACTTTTGATGTTTATAAGAGCACGGGATCCATAGAATTTAGGATATTCGCTGGCACAATGTATTTGTGGTGAAAACCTATCTTAAAAGAAGAGAAACAAAATAAATAGATATTAGGGAATCTGAAATAACAAATTTGAGCCCGTGCAGCGCACGGGCAAACAATCTAGTTATGCATAGTGCCAGTAATGCGACGGTAGTTTTCACGGATGGAACTGCAGAGCAACTTTAGAGGAGTGAACAAAACTTGCCTTCTCATAAAAAAAACATCCCATTTCTGAACTGCAGAGCAACTTTATAAAAGTAATTAAATGCAGCTTGGGCACCATATTAAAAATACCTGCAATCCAGTTCGATCCTTTTTGGTTGAAAATGCAATCCCAATTTATATGGTTTAACCTCCTCGCACTCGCAGATAACACACCTTGAGGCAATCGGAACCTTCAACCTTTCTTTTTAATTTATCCTGAGTTGCCGGAAGGAACTATCCTCCATGAGCAAGAGCAGGATGCACAATCTTTCTCCAAAACCCAGCTAGCTCCGCCAAAAGGAGCATACTCGACTCTCAGAAAATTTCTAGCAGACTTGCAGCAAAAAGTCCCTTCTTATCTAGAGCCTCAACCCAAGTAAACAAGTTAAGGTGTTCTGCCTATTCGAATTCTCTTAAAACTAAGAATCTAGATATACTGTTAAGTTTACACAACTGTGTAGACTCTTTGTTTTCTCATTCAATTTATAATACTCGATATCTGATTTGTTATGCTAATTCGGAGATAATACGGGGAAGACTCGGATAATTTAGGTTGAATACAACAGGGGAAGTAAACTAAGGACTCGGACTTTATACAGACTCAGCTGCTGACCCCGGAATACTTGTTCTTGTATGCTAACCGTGGATGTGTGTTGACGGTGCAGCTGTGCGTGGACTGTAGTTTACATATACACGTCCAATACCCCCCCTCAAGTTGGAGCGGTTGACGAATGAGGTTGAACGCCCAACTTGCTTGTAAGACGTCGAAAATGATCCACTCCTAGTGGTTTGGTGAAGAGATCGGCTAGTTGTTCTGCTGAAGGAATGTGAGTTGGTTTTATTAGACCGGATAAAAGCTTTTCACGGACGAAATAACAATCGATTTCGATATGTTTGGTTCTTACGTGAAAAACTGGATTTTCTGAGATGTGAATAGCAGCCTGGTTATCGCAATAAACTCGAATAGGCTTTGGAATAGCGACACGAAGATCAGTGAATAAATAATGTAACCTTGAAGTTCAGAAGTTAATTTGGCGAGCACGATATTACCTTCAATGAGAAGATAAAGAGATTGTGGGTTGTTTCTTAGACTTCCAAGAGATAGGACTATTTCCTAGCATTGTGAAATAACCTGTAGTGGAACGTCGAGTAGTGGGACAACCTGCCCAATCGGAATCAGTATAACTTGACAAGAGATAGAGAGCTAGTTGCGAAAGGAAAATGCCATGACTAACGGTTCCTTTGAGATAACGAACTACACGGTGCGCAGACATCAAGTGACGAGAACATGGTTGTTGCATAAATTGACTTAAATAATTGACCGAATAGGTAATGTCAGGTCGTGTTACCTGAAGATAAAGGAGTCGACCAATTAAGCGTCGATAAATGCTAGGATCAGGAAGAGGATTACCTGAAGTTGGAAGAAGCTTAAGATGTTGTTCCATAGGAGAAGGAGCAACCTTAGCACCTAGAAGTCCGAGAATCACGGACAATGTCAAGGATATATTTACGTTGACATAGAAAAATACCTACGGGAGACCGAGAAACTTCAATACCCAAGAAATACTTTGTAAGCGACCAAGATTCTTGAGAAAACTTGGATTCAAGTTTACGTTTTAGATCTGAATTGCGGATTCACTGTTACCTGTAATAACAATGTCATCAACATAGACTAAAACATAAATTGATAGAGTACCAGAGTGATAAACAAAAAGAGAATAATCAGCACGAGATTGAACAAATCCCTCATTAAGTAAAGCAGATGAAAATTTTGCAAACCATTGTCGAGAAGCTTGCTTTAGGCCGTATAAGGATTTGTTAAGCTTGTAAACACGAGTTTCACCCTTTTTCTGAAAGCCTGGAGGGATTTTCATGTAGATTTCTTCATGGAGATCGCCTTGTAAAAAAGCATTGTTAACATCTAATTGATGTAGAGGCCAATTACTAATTGCAGCAACAGATAGGAGAACATGGACAGAGATACTAGCTTCGCAACCGGAGCAAATGTATCATGATAATCAGTTCCTTCCTGTTGAGTATAGCCTTTGGCAACAAGTCGTGCCTTACGACGCTCGATCGTGCCATCCGGTCTATATTTTATTTTAAACACCCACTTACAACCAATGTCTGTTTTACCAGGAGGTAGATTAGTAGGAGTGAATGTATCATTGGCTTGTAAAGCGGAATGTTCGTTTACGATAGCATCACGCCATTCCGGTATTTTAATAGCTTCCGTAAAATTGCGAGGTTCATCAGTAGTTATAACGGAAGAAAGAAACGCACGATGTTGTGGAGTAAAATTATCGAAAGAAATGTAGTCTGTGAGAGGATAAGGAGAATTGGACTTACTTTGTCTTACGGTGCAAATATAATCCTTCAGGTGAGGCGGAGGACGGCTTTGCCGAGAAGACCTCCTGACAAGCTGGTCATTGGAAACGTCAGATGATATTGCCGGTATCAGTGGCAGATTGACATTAGGTGAGGCTGGTGGTGATACCCGATCTGCAATGGAAGCTGAAGAGTCATCTGCAGACGTCATTGGCATATTAACAACAGCAGGAGAGAATGCTGGGGATGACTGATCGGTAGTGGAAGGTGAAGGTGAAGAGTCACCTGAAGTGGAAGGTGAAGAGTCACCAGAAGTGGAAGGTGAAGGGTCATCTGAAAGCAAAATGTTGTCAGATGTGGGCGAAATAGGTACAGTCTGTGGAGAAGAATTTAACACAGGGATGAGAGGTTGTAAAGCAGGGGATAAAGCTGCATTGTCATCATAATATACTTCTTCCTGTGGAGGAGAAAAAAAAAATCTTTGCTAGGGATATTAGCATCTTTAAATGGAAAACAATGCTCATGAAAAACAACATCTCTTGAAATGAAAGTAGTTTTAGTTTCAAGGTTTAAAATAAGATAGCCTTTGTGGTTAAATGGATAACCAAGAAATATGCCAGGAATTGCCCTGGGATCAAATTTGGAAGATATATTTGCATTGCGAGCAAAATATAAACAACCAAATACTCGCAAATGACGATAGTTAGGTGATTTTCCCAATAGAATTTCATGGGGTATTTTATGGGAAAGAACAGGAGTGGGCATCTTATTAATCAAGTAAGCTGCAGTTAAATACATTCGCCCCAATAAGTAATGGGCATATGTGCTTGGAAACGTAAAGCTCTAGCTACGTTAAGTAAATGACGATGCTTACGCTCTACCACTCCATTTTGCTGAGGAGTAGAAACACAACTACGTTGATGGTGGATACCTTTGTCAGCAAACCAAGCTTGTATGTCACGAGATAAGAATTCAGTCCCATTATCAGATTGCACTCGCTGCAGTATTGGAAAATGGGGAACAGAATTATTCGTGGAAACACAAAAAATGTTGTGTGAGTACTGTGTTGTAACAAAAGAAGCAAAAAAATTTAGGAACTTAAAAGTTTCACTTTTTGCATGCATAAGATAAATCCAGGTGCACCGAGAAAAATCATCAACTATTGTTAAAAAATATCGAGCACCTGTGGTAGAGGGAGTCGAGAATGGACCCCAGATATCATAATGTATTAATTCAAAACAACGTTTAGAGGAAATTTTATTTTTATTGAATGATAATCGACTACTGTTTTGCAAGAGGACAAACATCACAAAACGTAGATGAACTGGAATTAATGTAATCAAAGTACGACATAGGAATTTGAAACGATCTAAACTAGGATGTCCTAGTCGGCAATGCCAAACATCTAAAGACACTTTATTACATAAGGCTCGTGCGTCTGCGGCATTTGCGGATGGACTTGGATGTGATACAAGCCGGAGTGAAAATTGCGACCAATCACTTGATTCGTGACACGGTCTGAAAGAAACAAATATTATCAAAAAAATAAGCAATACAATTTGATTGACGAGTTAACTGACTTATTTGAAATGAGATTAAATTTGAAATTAGGAATGTGATGTACATTCGACGGTTTAAGAGTGGGCGAGAAAACGACTTGACAATATGCTTAACCACACAAAAAGAACCGTCTGGTAATTGCATTTGAATCAACGACTTGACAGGAGAATACGAAGTGAAAAATTGCAAAGAATTGCAGATGTGGTGCGTAGCACCACTATCGATAAACCATGGAGTAATAAAAGATGTAGTAAGAATTGTACCAGCGAAATTTGCACGAGGTTCCAAGCTGTGCAGGATCAGGAGGACTGATTAGGGTCAGTAGGCGTGCATACTGGTCAGCAGAGAGACCTGGAATCGCTGGTTGAATAGCCTGAGCATCACTCGGTATGGCTGTAGCAGCAACAACAATTGGTAGGGTATTGTTTGGAGCTGGAAATCCATGGAGACGGTAGCACTTTTCTCTAACATGTCCATGTCTGTTACAATAGTCACAGTGAGGTCGGGGACGCTTGTTGTGGCTAGTTGGAGCACGAGATGATGATGGAAGATGTCGAGAAGTGTTAAGGGCAGCTGAATCAACGACTGGCAGCGGAGAGGCTGTAATATGCTGTTGCTCTTCCTCCTGTTGCACAAGATTGAAGATGCGCAAAACCGTTGGAAAGGGTTCCATTGTGAGGATCTGACTTCGCAGATTGGAGAACCTGTCATGCAAGCCCTGCAAGAATTCCATTGCTCTATCTCTCTCGAGACGTTCCATCATATGTTTCCCAGCGCCACATATACAGGCCTCAGTAGAAGCCACAAGTGAATCATATTGGTCCCATAAAGTTTTAATTTTGGTGTAGTAAAGAGACACCGGCATTGACTCTTGCTTAATTGATGCTATGGCAGACTTCAAACGAAACATAATTGGAGCGTTTGAGATACAGAACCTTACCTGCAAGTCTTTCCATATCGCATGGGAAGAGGCTGCGTATAAGCAACTTGCACGAATGTCTGGATGGACGGAATTCAGAAGCCAACTTCCCACCAAGTCATCGCAGCGCTTCCAGCAGCGATGTGTGAGATCATCCTCCGGCGGTGGTAAAGATCCATCGACAAACCCTAGTTTTCCCTTAGCATTCAAAGCTTTGGTTATTCCTCTAACCCAGGCACCATAATTGTCTCCTTGTAGTAAAGGGGAAAAGAGAACTGTGGCAGGGTTATCGGAAGGATGTATGACATAAGGGTCAAGAATCCTAGAGTTGTTGGATGATTCAGAGTGATGATTTGGGGAAGGAGGCGTGGATTGATCTGTGTCAGCTATGATGATAAAACAAGGATTGATGATAATGGAGAATCTAGATAAAAAAATTGGGTATCAGAGATGAAGCGGAAGAGATAAATTTAGGGTTCCTAGGATCTACAAGGATACCATCTTAAAACTAAGAATCTAGATATCTTTGTTAAGTTTACACAAGCTGTGTAGACTCTTTGTTTTCTCATTCAATTTATAATACTCGATATCTGATTTGTTATGCTAATTCGGAGATAATACGGAAGACTCAGATAATTTAGGTTGAATACAACAGGAAGTAAACTAAGGACTCGGACTTTATACAGACTCAGTTGCTGACCCCGGAATACTTGTTCTTGTATGCTAACCGTGGATGTGTGTTGACGGCGCAGCTGTGCGTGGACTGTAGTTTACATATACACGTCCAATAAATTCCAATTCCTAGAGTGTGGCAAATTAATAAGGGATATTAGTATCAAGATGTAGTTACATATATGACGCATAATATGGTGATGTGGGTTCATTACAAGTTATTGAGTTTGCAGGATGTGACAATGAAACCGAGTTTCTGGAACTTGAACTGAAACGTAAATCAGTTGAATCTACAGCATGTTCAGTACAAGTTTTAGAAGCTCGATTTCTTGCCCATAACAATCAAATGACAGTGTTTCTCTTTTTCCTAAATACTCATGAAGGGAAGATCTACTGAATTCACGTTCTTAACAACAAAATATAGTGAAAAGTAAAAGCAACTCAAAATCAAAGGGTACACTTTTAACACAAAAAACCAGGACCTACCATCTCAACTAAACCAAAAACATTCCACAAGACTGCAGTCTGCAAGTTAAGAAAAGAGTTAAAAGAATTTATAAAACGCGACAGACGAGGATTATTCACTAACATCAAACTATTACGAGAACCATTTGGGAGCAAAAAAAATATTACAGCTAAGAAAGAGTTTATATAAGTGTTTGGTGCATGATTAAACCATGAACGCACACTTTAATTAATACTAATCCCACTTAACTTAAGCAAAAATACTTAAATACGGGTATTTAAAACCATAAAAATAAAATAAAACTATCATGTCAAACATTAGCAAGTGATCTAATATAAGCAGGTGTTGGATATTGAACAGACTGGCGACAATCGCAAATCTCTTTGAAACCTTTTGTCTTGAGATCATAAGATATAATCTTTCCAGCAGGTAAAAGTAGCAAGACCTTCAACTCATCTTCATCACCATCTCCTTGCACATGAGCTACCATCAATATGCGGTAACGGGAAACATCAATATTTCCATACCGATATGCTAATCCGTCAAGGTCCACTCGACATATCGGTTTCCACCCGCTGTAATCAATCTCTATCTCATAAACCCCTAGGCAAAACCGCACCTTTTCCTGTAAAATGAGATACATATGACCCCCGCACTCTTCAAAATACATTGGTCCACGCCAGTATGTTTGCACTAATTCATCACTAAGCTGTAACGTTTTTTGTACCTGTTGATTAATATTGAAGAAATATACAGTAATGCCGGCGCCAAACCAATTCAAAAAGCCATTCCACGAAACACAACGGTAGTCAAGGAGTTTACCATCAAGCTCAACATATCCACAGAGTCTCCATGAACCTGTTTTAGAAGAATAGACTGCCATCTGATGTTTATAATCAATCATATCGTAACCAGTTCTCCAAAGAAATACAACTTCATAGTTAATTGATTTGTGTGGACTGAAAGCTAAATAGAATTGCCAATGAAAGTGAGAACTCAATTTCATGTCTTCAGTTTGGAATGGAGGTGGTGGAGGAATCATTCTGTAATGTCTTGTGGAAGGATTGTAAATATAACGCGTTCCGGTATAAGGACCAGGTCGACGGCACAAAAGAAGACCATTACAAGATTGTTGAATATGTAAACCTCCTCCTGGTTGTTCATTCACTTGGATTTGGAAACTGACCACATTAGTACTGATTTTGGCTTTATCGAGTAAAAGCGTACGGTAGGTCGGGATATTTTCCTCATTAATAGGTGCATGACAGAGAAAATACAATCCAGATACAGAAAATTTGTTGTTATGAAGTACTGTAAATATGGTATAAATTAAATGGGTAAACCCTTGAATTACACCAAAGAGGAAAGAATAACTCTTGATCCAGCAAGTAGTACAATACTAATTTTTACACAGAAAAGGCTTAATCTCTCCTTCTTAAGAGATGAGTATTTATAACCCTCCTAAATCTCCCTTGAGTTCCTAGATACCGTACACGTACACCATCTTGACTTCTTTCTCACTCTGGCATCTCGAGTCCGTACACGTGTCCTTGATATCCCTTCCACTATGGAACGCCTCTACTTCTGGATCGGGGCTACTCTCTGTTGGGACCCACTTACCATCGGCACTCTTCCATTCAACTAGTGGGCACCATTTCCCTTTTAATATTTATTCATGCTTTGTCATACGGTGTAGGGTCTTGGAGTAAGTCCCTACACTCCCATCGCCTCTCCCTCTCATGCTCATTGCATCTTCATGTTTTGTCGTGAGGTGTAGGGTCTTGGAGTAAGTCCCTACACTCCCATCGCCTCTTCCTCCCATGCCCATTACATCTCCATGTTTATGTAGGGTCTTAGAGTAGGTTCTTACACTTTGTTGAGATGTAAGGTCTTGGGGTAGGTCCCTACATCCCCATCACTTCTTCTTCCCCATATTCATTACATCTCCATGTTTATGTAGGGTCTTAGGGTAGGTTCTTACACTTTGTTGAGATGTAAGGTCTTGGAGTAGGTCCCTACATCCCCATCACTTCTTCTTCCCCATATTCATTACATCTCCATGTTTATGTAGGGTCTTAGGGTAGGTTCTTACACTTTGTTAAGGTGTAGGGTCTTGGAGTAGGTCCCTGCATCCCCATCACTTCTTCTTCCCATGTTCATTTCTTCTCCATGTTTGTGTAGGGTCTTGGTGTAAGTCCTTACACTTTGTTGCTTCTCCCCCTACTCATGCACTTCTTATTTTCAGGTATCTACATTAAGTCCCCTGACTGACTGTTTACGTATCCAAAGTAAGCAGCAGTCATATACTTCACAAGTCATGATATTCTTCTTCACTCATTATCAGCTTACCCAAGTACGCATCACCTCCATCTTCTAGCTACGGTAGTACTCCATGCCTTACCCGTGGCTCTTGCTTCCGTATGTGTAAGACATATGAGATGCGTCTTCACTTTATCATTTTTCCATACCTTACCCATACTAATCACCCGTACAAGGGGGGTTGTTCAACCTCTCCTCATGCCTGTCATCTCTCCTGTCTTCACGCATGCCTTCGTTTCTCCTTGCTTCAAGTGCTAACCTCATCAACCTATTATTTCTTTGTTAACAACGGACAACATCCACCAGCGTCCTCTCCATGGATATCAACGATCTCACATCAATCATACAGCCCATGATGCTTACTCACCTTACTCCTGGGTATGGGCTGCTCTCATGTGCAGGCGCAAATCGCTCGTGAGGACCCAACGTACACGTCTCTACGGTGTAGGGTACCCTTATGAGCACAACATCCGTTTTCTGGCGCAAAGTCCCCATGATGATCCGACTGCCATGTTCATCTGCCATCTAGGCTAGGCAACCCATCATACGTCTCAAGAAAAATTCTCATATCCGTTCTTCTCATTTGAGTCCCCAACTGCCATGCTCATCTGTGACAGGAGACTACCGCTCTTTACACCATTACTACTGTTTATGCATCGCATGTCCGCGTATCGCCCTTCCCCCATATGATGTGACATTTTACCTCGTTCTTAGCGAAAGTTTGTAGTATTCCCGCCTCTCCCTGTTCTTCACCTCTATATATAGACCCTCCTTGTTATTCATTTTATTTCCTCATCTCATTCTCTTTCTTATTCTTATTTTCCCTTATGTTTCTTAACTTAATATAACATGAGTGATTCTGATTCCAACAGCGATGATTCCTCAGGCGAGAATAACCAACTTAATCATAGCACGGATGCCGCCTCTGATGAAGATACACTCACCCCAAATATCTCTCAAAGTGCAGGTACTTCCTCCCGTAAACCTCGTAAGGGTCGAGTTATGTCAGCGCAAGAACGTCGAGAACGTGAGGCCGGACGTGAAGCTGCTGATAAGGCGATACTACTGACTAATGGTTTCGACCATGCCGCCCGTTCTTCTATCTATGTTGCCACTGCTACTGATGCGTCTTGGCTCTTAGCTCGTGAACCTTCGAAGCCTTTATTCCTTGACAGTGTCGAGGTACCGTACCTCACCGCTCGTCGAGGTGATCATGTACTTCCCAATGTGTCTTTCCTTGGCACATCCACATATCCTCCCGTATGGCCGAAATGGGTAGACTGTGTGCTCCTTGAACCTTCTAATGCCGAGATTTTAGATGAGATTGGGGTATATAACGCCCTTCAAGCTTCCAAGGTTAGGCATATAATACACAATCTATGGGATCTTCGTCGTGTGGTTCTTCGCTGGGTGAAAGGGGTTCATACACTCTTGTTTGCTTGGGGAGAGGCTACTCCAACCTTGGAAGACGTCGTGGCTATCTTGGCTCTCCCTATGCACGGTAATGCTCCTTATAAAAATGTATTGGAGTCTCGTAATACCGAAGAGGAAAAAATGTGCAGAGTGCTCCGCCAAGCTAGGAGTTGTTCTCTTCAAGACGATGTTCCCTCGGGAGAAGAAGAGACGGGCTGGTCTCAAGGCATGGGCGGATTTTTTGGTATACACGAGTTGCCTGTAAGTCCCCTGACTCATCGTCTTTGCCTATCATGTCGAGGATCACCCCCTAAGCATGAGCTTGCGGCGTTACTGGTGTTTTGGTTGTCCCACGACCTTTTTGAGTATGGTGTAAAGGATAATATCAAAGACGAACTCATAGTAATGGCGAGTGTTGATGGTCAACAAAGTCTATTTTCCTTTGGCTCCCATGTTCTTGGGGGGGTTGTACCGCTATCTTGACTCCTTAGCCGGTGACCTCCAGTGGGTGAATCATCTTGATCATACCATTGAGAGTAATGCTGCCATGGCTTTCCTTTAGGTATGGCTATGGGAACACTTCCGGAATTATCGTCCTTCCCCAAACTCCTTACATCTCTGCCATGAAATTTTTCATCGTGCTGTGAACACTACTCGCGTCCGTCGTTCTACGCAGACATTATCTTATCCTCGTCTTGCTCTCTATAAAGGTCTTCACCCCCATCGTTCCGCGCGCATTGTTGATGTTATGGATCGCCTTGAGGAATTCACCTTTTGGCCATATCTGGACGGTGCTTGCGGTTTTCCTACGTATCGCTTTTCCTCTACTTCTCCTGATCACGAGGTGGTAATAGGACTTGAAGCTGAGGTTGATTCGTTTGCTTGGGACTTTGCTCTTGCGGTGACTCCTGGCCACATCCCAGGATTTTATGAAGGAAAATTTTGTGCTTTATCTTACAATATTCATCGTGTTGCTCGTCAGGCGGGTTTCGACCAAGGTGTTTGCTCTACTGCACTTTTTCCGTTTAGTGATGATGATATATTTGTAGCTAGGTGCTTTCACCGGTTTGTGTTTATGGATGGGCATTTTCGGGTAGTCGAGAGTTTTCCCTTTGAGAAGAATGTGCCTTATGGAAGTCGTGTCTTGTCAGCAACCAGTTCATGGCAACGTTACTGGCGGGATCAAGTTCTGAGGATGACTAAATTTTGTAGTCTTCCCAAATGAAACTAAAGAAGGGCCTACCCCTCCAGTTCTTCATCAATCTGGTCGTATTAAGTTGGAATCATCTATTGCTGCTGCGGAAGGTTTACACTCGAGCACTCGAGGTAGGGTAGTTGGTCCCCGACGTCGTAAATCTAATCTTATTCGTTCGGCGGAAGAGTGCGATGGTGAGGTTCAAGACGAGGTCTTGGCTGTTCCGACAGAGGTAAATTCCTTCCTTTTCATCCCGGCCATGCGTCTTAATCTGATTATTTTCTGACACTTTATCGGTATCTTATAGTCTAACCAAGTCTGGTCGTACCCCTATTACCTCCTCACATGTTGCCCGACTCCCAGAAGTACCTGATCATGCTCTTGTCCCCTATGGTAGGCCTCTTTATTACTATATTCCTCCTCCTCTGTCGTTATTGCACGTGCTTATTTATTTTGTTCTATAAATACAAGCTGCTGTGTTTTTTTTTTTTCTTTCACTTGCTAAACATTTCTCTTTCTTCGTTCTATGAGCCTCCTCCCCCTCCTAGCTCTAGTCGTTCAGGTCGTTCGAGTCATCTCTCGCTTGCTGCTCAGGTATCGTCCTCTGTTCATCTTACCTTCATATACATTAGTGTTTGGTCATCCCTAACTCCCCCTCTTTTTTTTTTGTTTAGGAAATGAAAGGCGGTCGTCGTATTTCGGAGGATCGTTCCGATTCCAATGACCTTAAACATACCAAGTCGTCAATCCATGGGGGCGAGGCTCCCCGTCCTTCGGTGTCCAGTTCTTCCAGGAGAAAGGTTCTTATGCCCACCTCTATTACTGACCCAAGCGTACCCCAGTTTGGGCATGAGATAAAACAGGGTGATCTTGCGAACAACGGTGAGGGGTATGTGCTAGTTTACGGCTTCTGGGTTGCCTGTGACCATGGTGCTCGTTATGCTCATATTGTGAAGGATCACGGACATATACCTATTTGGGGGCCAGTTCCTCTTGGGGATGTTTTGGTAAGCTTCGTCAATGGCTTATTAGATGTATTGGCTGGGATGGAGGATGAGGATGCCATGCCACACTCGGCTAATCGGCTGAGCGTTTGGAGGTCGTTAATAGACAGTGCCGCAGGCTTGGGGTTTAATTTTCAATGGTTAAGTGATAAGCTAACTGCACTCGAGTTGGGCACTAGCAATCGTCGTGCGGAGCTTTCTCAGATGATTGAAGAGGCTCGTTCCCGTATTCAAGAACATGAAGCTCGTCTGATTGCCCTTAGTACTGAGCAAAGATCCGCGGCTCAATCTCTTGCAAAGCTTTCGATCAGTATTACTACCGAGAATAATGCTTTGGCCGAGGCTACCTCTCAACTTCGTGAGCTGGAAACAGAACTTGAGTCACTCCCCTAGTATGGTTGTATTGTAGTCGATGACATAGCGTCACTCTCGTATGTGCGCATGCAAGTTGTTTATTAAGTACATGGGTATGTTGTGCTAGTCAGCCCTGTATTTTCCCCTTTTCTTAGGACTGCGGAAGGTATGTACTTGGTTAGTCGTTGTGCCAAGACATGTGTCCGTTTGAATCCTCTTGTGTGTTTCTGGTTTATCTATGGAAGTAATCTTTCGTGTGTTATTCAGCGTTTATCAAGTTCTTCTTCTATTTTTCTCTATTTTTTTTTTTTTTTTTTGAAATTCGTGTATTTGCTTGGGAAATGTGTTATCCCTTATAGTATAAAATCCAGTCTTGCGGTATATTAATCTATACTTCAGTCAAATATTCTCTATCTTTGTTCTTTACAACAAAACTCTACTTGGCTGGAGTGCATAACACATGCAATCATGCCTTCGCAGGCTTCACGATTCATTCATATGCTGGGGGTTCTACGTATATGTGAAGATCACTTTGCTAACATATATCAGCAGCGTGATATTGAGCTAGCTCATGTTGAAGCCCAAAAGTCTACCCTTTTGTCACATAACTGTGTTGTTCCTGTTGATTTGGAAGAACGACTGGCTATAAAATCGGAACGGGTTCGATTTTTTATGCAGAGTGAAGATTGTAGGCGTTCCATCAATATGATTATGTTTGTGTTGGATGGTTGAATCAGTGTTTATCTGCCAACAGTCTGCATTGGTTACTTCATCCATCCATCATCATTTTTTTTTTTTTTTTTTTTTGTATGGCTACTCGTAGTTCTATGAGCATTTGAAAGTGTTGTTTACCAGGATAGATGTTCTTGGATATGGTTGTAGTATTGGTTTACTCGTACTTAGAGATTTTATGTTCTCGTCCCCCTTTTTTTTAGCTTGGTTACTCCATTGGGCAGGGATGTCTGCCTTTGCTTGCATGGGGATTATTACTCATAGTTCCATGATCGGTTTATGCTATGTGCATAACATATTTATGTACTTGCCTCGACCTTAATATTATAGGAGATGACATTTGTCATTTGTTAATATATCCTGACGATGACAAGAACACCGATGTGATTTTTTTTTTTTTTTTTTTTTTGCAATTCGTGTACCAATTGACTTGTTGAAGCACTGTTTGTGCATGGGTCTTTGTAATTTATGTAACAGTAGCATGGTCTGTCTCCCTTCTGTAATTGGTACCATGGTCTGTCTTCCTTCTGAAGAAAATAACAGTACCATGGTCTATCTCCCTTCTGAATCATTAATTGTTGATCCTACTAAGGTGGGTATTATCTGAGGATTCTCTCCTCACACTAAGTAACCGAGGTTCTGGTCATTTACCGACTACTTGCCCTTCTAAGGAAAGTTTATATTGGGGCATCCTCCCAATATTATGGATAATCACTTTGGTTCTGCAAGCAAATCACACCTAGTCTTGGTGTATCTGATTGCTCTTGCTTTCTTTTGTTGTAAAGCGAGAGCCATACCGGATCTTAGTATATCTGATCGCTCTTTATTTCTTTTGATACGAAGTGAGCCACACCGAATCTTGGTGTATTTTTGGTGCTTTTTCCTTATTCTGTGTAAGGCAGCCACTGCTATTATATTCTGCCTCCCTTTTCGGGTGTGCATGGATGAGTTAATAAAATAACATAAGGTAATATTTGTGCCCCAAAAAGATTTTATTTATGAGATAGAAATTAACTTTTACATATAAAAAGTCTTAAGCCACATTCCGTTGACCTTATCATTAGCCTGGGCCTTACCCTTTCCTTTGATCTTGCTTCCATCAAGGCGTTCGAGCTTGTAATACCCACTCTCCGCTGCTTCTCGGATACGGTAAGGTCCTTCCAAATTAGGAGCGAATTTTCCTGCGCTCTCATTACGTTGTACATGGGGCGCGATGGAAAGCACTAAGTCTCCTACTTCGAAACTTCGTGGGATGACCTTTTGGTTATATGACCTTGCGAGGCGATCACGATATGTTGCTGCATGCGCATCTGCCTTGTCACGACGCTCGTCAATACAATCTAATGCCATAAAGCGCCTATTCTCATCAATGCCTACACCGCTGGCAGTCAATACTCTAGCTGAGGCCACTATCACTTCTGCGGGTATAACAGCGTCTTCACCATATACTAGACTATAAGGTGACGCGCCGGTTGAGCTTCTTTTTGCAATGCGGTATGCCCAAAGTGCCATGGGTAGTTTCGTCATGCCATAGACGTTTGTTGTCGTATAAACTGCGACTGAGGATCCGTAGCAAGGTCTTGTTGGTTGCCTCGGCCTGTCCATTTCCTTTGGGGTAGTATGGCGTTGAGGTCTTGTGTTTAATGTGAAACGATGCAAGAAGGTCACGTACTTCATTATTGACGAAAGGAGTGCCATTGTCTGATATGAGGCATATTGGTATGCCGAAGTGGCTAATGATGTTTTCTTTGATAAAGGCCACAACGGCACTTCCTGTAGTGTGCTTCAATGGGATCGCTTCAACCCACTTTGTAAACAACTCCGTAGCTGCAAGGATATACTCATGCTGGTTTGATGATTTAGGCGTAATTGGACCAATGATGTCTAAACCCCAGCTGTGGAAAGGCCATGGTGTGACAATGCTGTGTAGAGTGGTATGTGGTGCGTGAATGAGGTTCCCATGTAGCTGCCTTTTGCTCACAATGCTGAACATATTCCGCCGTATCATGCTCCATGGTTGGCCATAATACCCCGCATCATATAATCGCGTAAACAATCGTTCCTTTCCTTGATGCTCACCGTCATGAGATATTTCCATTGCGCTTAAAGATTCTGCAGGACCCAAGCATCTTAGAGTGCGTTGATTAAAACTGCGACGGAACAATTCCCCTTCGATCACAAAGAATCGCTTGGATTTCTTTTCAATTTTAAGCGCCAAGTTCTTATCTTCGGGCAGTATGCGTTTACTAAGATAATCCAAATATGGTGTTCTCCAATCACCATCAGACCCGTCAGCTACGCAAACTTCTTGATATTGTGGTGCTGCTTGGCAACCTTCACAGGTGTCTTGCAGCTTTGTTGCCTGCTTTACCATATCCGTCCAATAAAATCCCGCTCTCTGGATCCGCCTGTGCAGAGCAATTGATAGAGTATGTCCACTCGTGAGCTGGTGAATCTCTTGAAGTTTGGTTTCAGCTTCGGCCGGCCCCAGGAACCTGCATAATGCACCTCCTGACGCAATGAAGTACAAGCTGCCTCCTAAAAGTGTATAGGTCTTTAGTTTCTTCCAAGGAAAAGTACGTGCCTCTGGTGATCTTTTTAATTCTAGAATGATTGGTCGTCGCAAATCATTTTCATCTTCATATATGAGGTCCTCCACCCAAGTTGAGGGTTCCTTCCTTCGAATAACAGTGATAGTCTCTTCATCTCCATCTATCAATTGGAGGCTGGAAGCCAATGTAGCCAGAGCGTCAGCATGCTTGTTAGAGGTTCTAGGTTTTTGCCGAATGGAGATATGGGAAAAATGTTGAATCAATTTCTGAGCCTTCTCTCTATATATGGCTAGAGTTGGCTCCTTGACATGGAATTCTCCTTCCATCTGATTAACCAAGAGTCGCGAATCCCCTACTACTTCAAGGTTTCGTATATTCATTGATTCGGCTAGCGTTAAACCGATGAGGAAGCTTTCATACTCTGCCGCGTTGTTGGTACAGGGATAATCTAATTTAAACGAGTGTGAGTTGCTCTTTCCTTTTGGGTTGATGAACACGACTCCTGCGCCCCCATGCGTCCCGTACGACGAACCATCAAAGAACATTTGCCAAGGCTCTTCTTCTGCTGCCATGGCTATCTCCTCAAACAACACTATGTCGGTGTTGTCGGATCTTGGGAAGGCTGCTAATAGGTCTGCGATTGCTTGTCCTCTTACCCTATGTGGTCGAAGTGGGATGAACGAGAATTCCAAGAGTCGCAGGGCCCATTTGCCTACTCTACCATTTTGAATGGGCGTGGTAGTTAGGTAAGTCACCGGGTTGGCTGCTGCAATGACATATGTTTGGTGTGCCAAGAGGTAATGTCGCAATTTTGAAGCTGCCAATAACAATGGGAGGCATGCCTTTTCCACCGGCGAGTATCTGAGTTCAGCCCCCTTGAGAGCCTTACTGATATAATAGATAGGTATTAGGTGTGTGTCACCCATGTCTTGTGCTAAGAGAGCGCCAATCGCCGTGTCTGTATTCGCGAGGTATAAATGCAAAGTGGTTTCCCTTGATTGGCGGCCTCGGGACGTACGGGTTTGTTAGGCAACGCTTGATGCAATCAAAAGCCTCGCTTGAAGTGGCCCCCATGTGAACTGAACATTCTTTCGGAGTAATGGGTAAAAGTGCTGCATGTCTTGGGCAAGTCTGGGATGAACCTTCGAATATAGGAGATTCGCCCAATTAGGTGTTGTAACTCTATCGTAGTCGTCGGGGCGGTCATTGTAAGTATTGCTTGAGCTTTGTCCTTGTCCATATCGATGCCTTTACCCGTTACTTGGTATCCAAAGAATTTTCCAGAGGTTACCCCAAAAATACATTTGGCAGGATTCATTTTCAAGCTGTATTCTCGGCATCTGGTGAACACTTTGCGCAAATTAGGGATATGATCCTCCCTTCGTTTACCCTTAACCACGATGTCATCGATGTATATTTCCATTGCAGTATGGTTAAGATCATTAAAGATAAATGTCATTGCTCGCTGGTATGTAGCCCCTGCGTTCTTTAGACCAAAGGGCATGACAACATAATAGAAGTTACCAATAGGTGTAGAGAATGATGTCTTCTCGGCATATGATTCCTTCATTTTGATCTGGTTATACCCACTCTGACCATCCATGAACGAGCGCAAGTCATCATCTGACGTGGAATCAACCAACATGTCAATGAGGGGTATTGGGAATTCATCTTTGGGGCAAGCTTTGTTCAGATCTCTGAAATCTACGCAGCAGCGCAACGTTCCATTCTTCTTCTCGACTGGTACAATGTTAGCCAACCATGTAGGATGATGTATAGGCTTGATATATCCAGCAGCTAACATTTTAGTTATCTCTTCTTTAATTTTGTTTTCGATGTCGTGGTGAAATCGTCTGTGAGGCTGCTTCACCGGCTTGCTAGTAGGAGATACTTTGAGCTCATGACATACTAAAGCTAGATTCAGACCCGACATATCTTCATAAGACCATGCGAAAATATCTTGAAATTCTCTTAATAAATCTTCTAACGCCTTGCTTTCTTCGGTGGTGAGGGAAGTTCCAACTTCTAGCAACTTAGGGCAATCTGTCGTGCCTATGTTTAATTGTCTCGTGGCCTCGTTGCTTTTAGGTTCTGGCTCGGGGACAATACGTTCCCAGAATTTGATAGGGTCACCACTTTGACCAGGTGTGTTGGTTTCTGCCATATTGACCTCCACTATTGGTGTGGTGCCCTCCTGTGATTGCTATAAGCGATAAACATGACGCCCATCTGAGCGCACTTCCTTCTTAAACCTTGAGGCTCCGGTATTATTGCTCCGCTTGTGTTTTTTCTGATTAGTAGACGTTGTCCCTTCCTGATAAGTGGTTTCCCAATATGGGATAGGAGTGGAATAGATGTGAGTGATTACTTCATTAGGTTCACTAAGGCCAGTGTAGAATGCGGCTTCCTCCATGTATGCTTCCTCCGGTGAAAATGGATTTTCTGTCGCGGAGATGCGCTTTTGTTTGCCTTTTAAGATGAACTTGACGCATTGGTGATATGTGGAAGGGAAAATTCCATGCTTGTGGAGCCATGGTCGTCCTAACAACATGTGATAGACTGTTTCAACATTCATGACGTGGAATGGTTCTATAGATCGAAGAGGTCCTGTCTTGACCTCTAGATTAATGGTACATATGGTATACTGACTTAAACCTCCAAACCCTTGGATCCTGGTTTGAGACTTCCTTATTCTCGAGTCTTTAATACCCATGGTTTGTAAAATGTTGTAAGGGACTAAGTTCAAGGAAGCTCCAAAGTGTCGATGAAGGCACGCTTGAAGGACTTCTTTCGAAGGGATGCAGTGAGGTAGAGTGGTCTAGTGTGATCACAATCCACTCGACGATCGGCCTCTGAAAATGTGATTACATTAGTGGGCAAAGGATATCGCCTATCAAGGTATGCCGATATATTTTCGTTAGCTGCAATACGGGTAATGAATTCCGCTGCCATCTGACGCTGAGCTTGTGTGAATCCTAGGGAATCGAAGAATTTCGCAAATAGTGGTTTCTTTAATACCTTTGCAGCAATGTACTCGGTGTTGTCTGCTATATCCATGGCTGCAACTTCTGCCAAGATGTCTACATGTTCGTCATCATGCGCCTCGGAGTATTCATGTTCGCCCATCTGCACTTCGCCCATCTGTACGTCCAAGTCTTCTTGTAATGCGTCTTCTATGTGTGCGAACATTGCTGCTTGGTGAGCTGCGAACGGAGTATCTTGGATCTTATTAGTACCCAGATCGATTTCACCTTTCTTCATGCGGTTGTGAAACCTCCATCGTAATGTGCGGCATTCCTTTGTGGGATGTTCCACTTTACGATGAAATAGGCAGTAATTCTTTTCTCGTTTGTCTTGTTCCATTGGCTCCTTTGGGGGTGCTGGTAGCTTGATGTCATCGTTGCGGATCCATTCCTTGAGCAGGTCAAAAACTATGTCAAAAGAACAGGGGTACTCAGGAGGTTCCTCTCTGTCGTTGGAGTTTGCTGGTCGTTTACCGCGTCGTTCTTCATTGTCTTTGAATGGTCGACGTCGTTGATTACCTTCATCCCGAGCATATGAAACGTTTGTGAGGCCAAGTTTTGCTTTCGGCGTCCATCTCTTCTTCGTAGCGTCCGTTCTTGCGCATGATTCTTCTAAGTCGGCAAAATTTTCCATGCCAGCGTTCTCTAATACTCGCGTGTGCAAGCAGAGGTAAGGAGCAATGCGAGATGTTGACCAGCTCCGGATGACGATGTTGCACCTCAAATATTCCATCCGGAAGCGTTTGACAAACACAGTCTTTTTCTCACCTACGCGGAATCGTATCTTTCATAAGTCTGAGATTGAAATCTTCACTGGCTTGGAGTAAAATTTTTGCATAAAAAGTTGTTGTAATTGGTCCCATGTCTCAATGCTACTTTGGGGAAGAGTGATGAACCAAGTGAATGCATCTCCTGTGAGAGACTTTCCGAACTCCCTTAGGCATACATGCTTGTTCGCAGCGTGTTCATTTAACATCATGGTAAAGCGGTGTAAGTGTTCCATTGCATTGCCCGTCCCGTCGAATAAAGTAAACTTGGGAGTTTTATACATAAGAGGCATTGGGCGGGCCACCACATCATGAGTAAGCGGTGATTGAACCGTGAACGACTTGGACGATGCTTCTAATCCATACTTGTCTTCGATGTATTTGTCCATCTTTAATTCATCTATCGTAAAATTCTGTCTAGTATAACTCTGTGGAGTGAACTGGGGTGTTTGAGGGGTATGTACATCATGGGGGATAACAGATATATGCTCCCCGTTTGTGTCTCTTGGATGTAACATGCCTGTTCCTGGTCTACCTCCTTCGCCAATCGCTCCATCATCATGAGTTATCGGTGTAAGTGTAGCGATACGCGCTGCCAGTTCGATACGTCGTCGCTCCATATCTTGAAAATCCAACAATGCTTGGCCGGAGTTCGATGAAGCGGCTCTCCCTGCATGCGTGCGGGATGTGGGATGTCACCAGCATTCGTAGCGAGGATGTGGTTGTGCAATTGGTGTAGTCATTGTACTATTATCGAGATCGAGCCCAAAGAGAAGTCGCCAATGTAAATATGGTATAAATTAAATGGGTAAACCCTTGAATTACACCAAAGAGGAAAGAATAACTCTGATCCAACAAGTAGTACAATACTAATTTTTACACAGAAAAGGCTTAATCTCTCCTTCTTAAGAGATGGGTATTTATAACCCTCCTAAATCTTCCTTGAGTTCCTAGATACCGTACACGTACACCATCTTGACTTCTTTCTCACTCCGGCATCTCGAGTCCATACACGTGTCCTTGATATCCCTTCCACTATGGAACGCCTCTACTCCGGATCGGGGCTACTCTCTGTTGGGACCCATTTACCATCGGCACTCTTCCATTCAACTAGTGGGCACCATTTCCCTTTTAATATTTATTCATGCTTTGTCATACGGTGTAGGGTCTTGGAGTAAGTCCCTACACTCCCACCGCCTCTCCCTCTCATGCTCATTGCATCTTCATGTTTTGTTGTGAGGTGTAGGGTCTTGGAGTAAGTCCCTACACTCCCATCGCCTCTTCCTCCCATGCCCATTACATCTCCATGTTTATGTAGGGTCTTAGAGTAGGTTCTTACACTTTGTTGAGATGTAAGGTCTTGGGGTAGGTCCCTACATCCCCATCACTTCTTCTTCCCCATATTCATTACATCTCCATGTTTATGTAGGGTCTTAGGGTAGGTTCTTACACTTTTTTGAGATTTAAGGTCTTGGAGTAGGTCCCTACATCCCCATCACTTCTTCTTCCCCATATTCATTACATCTCCATGTTTATGTAGGGTCTTAGGGTAGGTTCTTACACTTTGTTAAGGTGTAGGGTCTTGGAGTAGGTCCCTGCATCCCCATCACTTCTTCTTCCCATGTTCATTTCTTCTCCATGTTTGTGTAGGGTCTTGGTGTAAGTCCTTACACTTTGTTGCTTCCCCCCCTACTCATGCACTTCTTATTTTCAGGTATCTACAAGTACACAATGTTTTTGTATGAAATAGGAATCGGAGATGAGCGAAGGGAAAATTGGGAATATGTCCCGTTTTCACTAATTTGTTTGGGGATCTATCCCATAACGGAAAAAATTAAGGAATGGTCCCGGAAGAAAAAAACCGTTAGATACATAATATTCCACATGTGTGGATTTACACATGCGACAGATTTACTTTTATACCCTCAACTTTGAGATGAGCGACACTGTACTAGCTAACTGATGGTCGAGTTTTGGTTGATAAGGTTATATGAGACACTTGGACATTTCCTTTTAGATCCCCACGATTTTGTTTCACACGAGCTTATAGGTTTGGTTTCCTTTGTGTATAGCAGAGAAGTCAGATGTTCAAAGAGGGCTTGTGCATCCCACAGTAAATTGCAAATAAGAGAAACAGATGACGAGAGAATCAATTAGATGGGTGTATCGCTGATGAAGGAGAACTGGTAAATGTTGATCAAACTCCAGCAGCTCACATCTCTGTCTATGCGTTCAGCATTCACAAGCAACACCAAGCACTTCATTGGTTGTTCTTGATGGCTGAAACAAGTGGAGTTGGTGATGGGTTTAACCGAATCAGGGAGTGGATTAATGATGTCAATTGTTTAGATTTCAGATATACAAGTTCTTGATGGCTGAAACAAGTGGAGTTGGTGATGGGTTTAACCAAATCAGGGAGTTAATTATGATGTCAATTGCTTAGATTTAAGATGTACAGGGATTTGACCCTTAAGTTTCGTTCCGACACTGTACATTAGTGGAAGTTTAGGGGTTTGGAATGTATTAATTTTGGGGATATTATGTGTACGTACAAGATTGAAGGGTCTGAGATGGGTTCTGGAAAGCAAAAATGTTAAGAAGAAAAATGGGAGGATGATTAATAATGTTAGTGGAGAGATAACAGCGACTGCAATTGGTTTTTTGGGATGAACTTTTGTGACTGAAATGCATCTCAACGAAGTTTATGAGAGAATTATGAATATCTTGGCTTCGGTTATAAATCATCTTTAGTCATCTGTTTCTCTTATGCTCATAGAAGGCTAAATGCCGTGGGTATGAAAGTAAATTTGTCGCATGTGTAAATCCACACATGTGGAATATTATGTATTTAACTGTTTTTTTTCTCTCTCCGGGACGGATTCCTTAATTTTTTCCGTTATGGGATAGATCCCCAAACGAATTAGTGAAAATGGGACATATTCCCAATTTTCCCATGAGTGAATACCAAAGTTTTGACACAGGTTTCACGACAAGTAAAAATTCAACAGGTAAACACAAGAGAATCTTAATCAAAAGATCACTGTTGTTAATTACTAATGATGTTGAGGATGAGTTTTCATCATTACCTGCTGAAATCCTCGTCGTCAACGTGTTCATGCTTATGCTGGAGAAGAAAAAAGAAGAGATAATTTTTTTATGTTTTTAGATCTTGATGAGTTTGAGAAAGATGGAACTTTCATATACACTCCATTCCACGAAATAAGGAAACCGCTTCGAATAGGAAGGAAAATTTCGTGGATCGTGGTGGCTTAATTAGCCTAAGCCCATATCTAAGGTTAAGTCCGTCCGGTTTCCAGTTCGCCTAAGCCAAATAATCACTTCTGCAATCCAAGCTATTTGGAGGAACACTTTTTGGTTTTGTGTTTGATTGTCAATGGTGAATAATCAGTTGGTGTTAGGAAATTTGAAGGTTCGTCACCTTTAAATACATTCGTGTCTATTAACATAGAGAAATTTTGCCCAGTATCAAGTAAGAAATTCTCTACAAAGAGTATATACAATAATTTTGGACATACCATTTAGAAAAGAAAAGAAGTATCCTACTTCTGTGATTGGTCCATTGTAAACTTTTGTGACGAATTTAAACTCTCAATGCAAAGGGTACATGGTTGCACCTTTTACGTAGTGTAGGTGTTCTTTAGCAGCCTTCCGTATACCACGTAACGTCATGGTCATACCCTTGTGTTGTTTCTTGATGATTGAACATGATCTCAGAGGGTCATCCCTCCCTGCTCCTATCCTCCTGCTCAACATGCACAAAAAAAGTCTTCCGTATATACCAAAAACATAGATTTGATGTAATATATGGGTGTTGAATCAACTCCAACAGAACATGAAGAATTACTGACATGATTGTGCTTGGTCTGTTTGCTGAGGAACAAATACTCTCACCGACCGAGAAAACAATGACGGAAATAGATAAAGATTAATGGTATATAGATTGCGATAAACAGGAAGAGAAAAAAACAGAAGTGATGACTCGATAATCACATCAAGATTTTCTCTGCAGCTAGCGTATCTCGCAGCATTAATTGTGCTTTGGCTTGGTAACCACTTCAGTTCACGGTTACGATCTGCTCTCATTGGAGAATGAATCTTGACAAGCTGCAAGGAAGAAGCAAAATTGTTTTAATCAGATCTCAAATTAAGAAATAATCAACAAAGGGGAGAAATCTATTCCTGCATATAGCGCCAGTTCATCCTAGAGCGAAAGAAATACCTGATTAGGTGCACCGATTCCTCTTATTACTGCATCATAACCATCTATCTCCTTCCCAAACTTTGCTTCCAGAAGATCTCCTGTTGGGAAATATATATACTCCCTCCGTCCCTAATTAGATGAGCTACTTGTAGTTTGCACAAATTTTAAGGCAAGGAGGAAAGTGGAGTATATTTAAATATTTCTTACAATTATATTCTTATGGGCAATAATTAGTAAAATTTAGAAACGATTTATCTCTTAAACTATACCACGATTTATTATAAACTTTATACCGTTAAAAGCATTTTAAAACACCTACGCAACGAATATAAACATGAATATCAAATTATACATATTTTTTGGAAAAAGTTTTGAACTCGCAGTGCGAGTTCAAATAAGAAATCAAGACATCACGGCCATTGGATGTTGCAGATATGACATCATGACTTAACCGCAGTTATGGACTTATGTCATATCTGCAACATCCAATGGCTGTGATGTCATATCTGCAACATCCAACGACTGTGATGCTGCGAATTCGTTTTTGAACTCGCATTGCGAGTTCAAATATTTTTCTATATTTTTTATAGAAAAAATAATCAATTAAAAGGGTAGTTTTAGAAATATCCCCTTGGTTAGTGAAATAACTCATCTATTTGTGGACAAAACTAAAAACCAAATAGCTCATCTAATTAGGGACGGAAGGAGTATATTTAAAAAACATAATTTTATAATATTATGTGGTATTATTTTGTGGTGGTATTCTGCCCGTTTTCCGACTATTACGGAAGATTAATTTTGGGTAATTAATCAGAATTTATTTCCATTAAAACTTAATTGATTCTCTTAAGCCATTATAAGGCTGGTTTTCTGAAAAGAGAAAATTATCTGTTTTCGTGTGATTCTGAGCAAGTGTTAGAAAGAGTGATAGTTGGTTCGATTTCTCAAGGTGCAGAGAAATCGAACAAGAGAGTATCAGCTGTTTTATCCCATAGGGTTTTCGACAAAGAATTGACTGCACAATCAAGAGGCAGAGTCGCGAAACACTTTAAAGGTTGCGACCTAGTCCGCGACTCAGCTGTTTGAGATTTACTTTTGTGTGAATTTTTGCATTGTTTCCAACATCTCCTGAATTGCCTATTACAGCACATCGACCAATCTGACGAGGAACAAATGGTGGCCTTTCAGGAAGTACACGAGAACGTTTCTCCATGCAGAGAGTCGTATTCTTGTATTAATGATAATTGCTTTAGAAGGGGTTTTCAAATACGTCAGGTATTTGTCACTGAATATGGGAATCACTGGTTTGACAAAATTAAAAGTAAGTGGCTACTGCACGAGCAAGCTACATTCAATTGGCTATGGCTTTTCATTTGACTTATGGGAAATAAAGATATTGGAAAATTAAAACTCAAAAATATTTATTTCCAAACTTTCACTTAAATTCAACGAGAACAAGAAGTTTAGGTTTATGCCGGTGTGTGCTACATTCCAATCTTTTATCCATGAAATGATATGTTTCAGGACTTAAGATGTATGCCACACCATTATCCTCCACTCGCCACTCGGTTTATGTAATTTACACCAAGGTTTGCGTCTTTGGTATCTAAAGATCTATTATTTCGATAAAGAGGACCTTCAATTTACTCCAACATATCACTTTTGCACGATCACAAAGGTTTGGCAAGATCTTGCCAGTCTTAGACTTCTTTCCGGTAGCAAGGTAAAAAAAATAAAGAAGATTTATAGACTTCAAAGTTCAAACTGAATAATAGTTTTTCCTCTATAGAGGAAACAAAGATATAAGAATGGAGATAATATGAACTTAGCATACACACAGTATTATAATATTGTTTCTAAACTATTTCGCATGATCTTTGTTACATGAACTGCATGCGACCACATATAACATGAGTCACAGGTAGATGTCGTACTGAACTAAATAATTCAGTAGTTGTGAACTGCACGATTTCAAACAAGGCATCAAGTCCGTTATAATTTCATCTAAAAGCCAAATCGACATTTTCTTAGTGTTTAACTTGCACGTTAATGAAGCGAATGAAATACAGTTAATTAATATGCCATTGCTAGAGATGATAACTTGGCAAAATTATGCATCACGAAATGCACTTTTTTTTTTTTTTTTTTTTTTTTTTTGGGAGACTTTAAGTACGGTTCATCTTCTTCGGAAGTTGCATATTCCCAGTTCTTGGTACTTACCATTTCGACTCAAATAAACAAACCCAAAACTTAGCTACTTGTTCCAGGATGGAGCCAAGGAAACGTGAAGTCAGTTGCCTCAACCCTTTTTTTTTTTTTTTTTTACGGCAACTTTGTCTTTAATCCATACCAAAACCAAGAACGGGATCTTGGAGTGGAGACATTATATTACTTTCTATATTCCTAGTTCTTGATACTTACCATTTCGACTCAAGAAAAAAAAAAAAAAAAAAACAAACCCAAAATTTAATATCTTGGAAACCAGATCATGGTTACCTTTCGTATTTTTCACCGTGAACAATTATTTATCGAGTCTTGGGATTTCAAACCTAAAGGTAAAGTTTTCTTACCTATAAAGCAAATACTCTACTCTAGTAGATATTCTAAATTTTATCACAAAATCACCATTTATTAGTGATAAATCTAGTCTTCCCTAATGATGTAAAAACGGAGATCCTCCGAGCTATTTGGATATACGAGTAACTGTTCTTGATTTTCATTTACATGTAAATCTTAAATGTACGTATGTATTTGATTGTCAGTGGTGAACAATCACCTGGTGTTAGCAAATTTGAAGGTTCATACTTCATATACAAAGAGAAATTTTGCCCCAGCGGGCACACTATTTATATGAACCTGTGACGAATTTAAACTGTGACACCAGTAGGCCCATTATAAACTTTATGACGAATTTAAACTTTCAAGGAACTGTGCAGAGTGTCCCATGTCCAAGACTCTCCAAAGGGTACATGGTTGCACCTTTTACGTAGTTTAGGTGTTCTTCAGCAGCCTTTTTTATACCGGGAATCAGCATGATCATACCCTTGTCTTGTTTCTTGATGATTGAACATGATCTCAGTGGGTCGTCCCTCCCTGCTCCTATTCTACTGCTCAACATGCACGAAAAAAAGTCTTCACTATATAGCAAAAACATGATTCGGTGTGTAATTTAAAGGTGTTGAATCAACTCTGACAGAACACGAAGAATTACTGACATGATTGTGTCTGGTCTATTTGCTTGCAGAGTAACAAATATTTGTTTGGTCTATGCTTTCACTACAATGGGATAGGTTGAGGTAAACAGGAAGAAAAATAAACAAAGAGATAACTCCATAATCACCTCAAGATTTTCTCAGCAGCGAATCTCGCAGCATTAATTGTACTTCGGCTTGGTAAGCACTTAAGTTCATGGTTACGGTATGCTCGCATTGGAGAATGAATCTTGACAAGCTGCAGAGAAGAAGCGAAAGAGTTTTAATCAGATCTCATTTTAGAAATGATAAAAAACGAGAGAAATCTATTCATGCAAAGGTAGAATAGGAAGAAGTTCTGGTGCATAGAGTGAGGAAGGGAGACGGACAAATCCATCAGATGGGTCTAAATGAGTAGATCCTGTAGGGGAAAGCATTAGCGGAGATTTAAGAATGGAAATAAGAAGTTTCTGTTAGTACTTACTCCTAAACATTCCATCATCTGGTAGTACGCCCTACCGTGAAGAGGACTATGCCCTTTTCGAGATTCTGAGAAGTATCTTGTCCTGAAATGAAACAAAACTTCCAATCATCCAAAATATCAATGCTACCATGAAAAGCTTATGCAAAATAAGGGAAATGTCCTTCATTCCGATATAATATATAAGTCGTACACGAGAATTTTTAGCTATGGTGGTGGGGTTGTTTACCATTCTGTATAGCCTGGGTCAACTGTAAAACCATACTTATCGACGGAGTCACAAATAGATATCGCAAATTCCAGAGCCTTGAGTCCTGATCCTTTTGCAGCGGAACCAAATGATGCTCCTAACATGAGATACACGGGATTGTCTATTGGGATTTCCTGCAGATAAGACACCATCAAACTTTTAAAACAATAGAAATTCCTTGATGCAAGAAGTTTATTCAACTATTACCCTAGTTTTAAGATAATCAACTCGAGAAAAAAGAGTAATCACGAAGTTCTAAAATGACAATTCAAACCGACCTTCCACCAGAAAGACTTCGAATCCTCTATATCCTATTGATGATAGGAATTGGCACTACCAGAATTACTAACCAAGTCCATAAGTAAAGAAGTGTTCGAACTTTCAAAAACAAATTGGTATTACTTCGCAAAACATATATCCTTCACAGAGGACTAACCAATGCAGCTATGTTAATGTGCAAATGTAAGAGATGAATGAAATACACACCTGGATCATCTTGCTCATAGTGTCATGAATTGTGGTTTTAACGATCAAGACCTCCTTCCTGGACTCTGCAGAATATAAACGCTTAGCATTTTTCTTCTAGAATGTTAGGTAAGCGAAAAATAAATGAGTCGTGCTCCTACCATCTAGCTCCACAACTTTATCGAGTGCTTTGGAAGACCCTCGATTAAGTAGGCGAAATGTACTCTTCTTACCTACATACTCTGTATAGTTCTGCAGTACGATATTTCACAAAATAAGATGCTAAATGAAGAACAAAATGTATAGTGCCAGTTCATCCAAGAGAGGCAGAAATACCTGAATAGGTGCACCATTTTCTCTTATTACAGCATCATAACCATCTATCTCCTTCCCGAACTTTGTTTTCAGAAGATCTCCTGAATTGCCTACTACAGCACATCGACCAATCTGACGTGGAACAAATGGTGGCCTTTCAGGAAGTACAAGAGAAAGTTTCTCCATGCAGAGAGTCATATTCTTATATTTCTGGCTGCAATTTCAAAACAAAAACGTGGTAGGTGAGTGTCAACTACATTTACATATAATTGCTTTAGAAAGGGTTTTCAAATACGTTAGGTGTTACTAGTTTTAGACTCTCGCAAGGTTCACATAACTATTGTCATACAGGTTCCAGATAGTAGAAACTCTGAAGTGATCATCATTCTTACATGCATTTTGCGAGCAATATTACGTCAATTTGCAAAAATTTACCTATGTTGCAGAATCAGTAACTTACTCTTTGCCCTTATTAATTCTTTGTCGTGCATACTCTTCCCATCCATTTGGCAAGGAGTCCATAAACTCTTTAGCCAGTACAGTGGTGCTATTCCGTACCTGAGTAATTTCCACCACAAACAATAAAAGAAAAGGCATCATTTGGTACCTAATCTCCATCAATACTACCAGCCAACCATTTCTTAAACTCGTGACAAACATCTTGGTAAACATCCATATAAATAAGGAGCATTATTCAAAAGATTCCATTCATGAGTTGAAATACGATGTAAACAAGATCGTCACCTGCTCCCATGTAGCCAAGGCTTCACAAAGATCAAACTCATACGATAACCCTTTAGGTTTTCCTGTGTCGGGATCCTTCTGTTGACATATTGGATTTCAAGTGGAGCTGTTAAAAAAGGAGTATGATGATCTTATTACAAATCATTTGTCTAAATAATCTATTACGATAATCCAAAATTATTTAAGGTTATCTACGGCTTTGTCATACTTCGACACCTTAATCTACATTTTCTATTCATGCCCACCAACAAAACCACCACCTACCCAGCTCCATCACCTAAGCCTCTACCTCCACGAGCACCCTCTCCTAGTCGACCACCACCCGAAGCACCAACACCACCACCTCCTAGTCCTCCACAAGCACCAAAAACATTCCCATAACATGATCCTCCTGTAAGATATTCCATATATTGTGGTCAATATACTAAACATAAGTGTTTTCAAAACCTGGGTCTCTAAGTCACATTGGTATATCGGATTGAGATAAAGAAAATAAGGGAAGCAATTCTATCGAATCACTTCTCTATAACTGCCTGGTGTGCTAGCAGTATCTGATTGGTGGTGTACCCTTAAATCTCTAGATTCTCGTAATGGGTAAGGATTGGAGAATTATATAAAGGAGGGGAGTCCCTCTTCTCATCGTACCTTGCCATTCGTATCCCATATACGGCAGACTTCGAAAGAGAAGGAAGACTTCATTCTCAATAGTCGCGGCTCTCTGCTGGTGCTAATCAGGTATGTCACGACACTCATTATATTTGTTAGAGTCATGATCTTAATCTTTGGCAAGATCCTTATAGTTTATGATTGGTTTTAAGTATGATGTAAACTAATTTTCCTACAGTGGTATCTAGAGCTAGGTTGTGCCCTAGATTAAGAGTCTGATTTCGTGTAATCTGTGTATGAATCTTCTGTTGTTAAATTTTTATAAAACTGAATCAAAGCGTTATGGGTGTTCTGTTTAAAACTGCATGCATATAAGTTGTTTGATAAAACGCCTGATGAAATAAACTCTAACTGGTTGCATGTCATGTCCTGATGATACGTTACCCTTGTCATATGAATGAAATCTGATTGCTAATATAAAAAAGATGGTTTTGAAATTTATGATGGATGATTTTGTTTTGAGCATGATGATTTTAATCAAATTTTAATGGTCAGAAAATGGGTTTTGAATTGATTCATAATACTGGTATAACTAGGAAAAGGGATTTGGTTTTCTATTACATAATTCATCTCGATTCGTGTGCACTACAATTATTGCCTGTTGATGATACTAGGTTTCTGTTCTGAAATACTAAAAACATCTGGGTTAAATTCTTTAAAGTTATAATTTTGGATATTGAAAGGAACTTGTGTAATTAATTATGAGAATGAAGGTAATCTAGTAATTATCGTACACTTTGATTAGCTCTTTGGAGTAGAACTAAAACTTACCAGTAAAAGGAGGTCTTAAAGACAAGATGAGGTTAAAGTTTGAGATGTAGATTTATGGCTAGTACGGTCTTGAGTGTAACATGCACTTGTTGACAGTAGATTATTATATATACTGTGTGATGTCGTGAAGTGTGTCTAATGATATGTAGCATGTTTCTAAATCTAACACTAAAGAAAGGTATATCCTATATTGGGTTATGGATGGCCAATAAAATGATTATTCAAGAGTGCATAATTTATACAGGTTAAGTCTTGCCCAAAGGTGTCTAACTTGGATAAGATAATGTTTTCTTGAATTTGGTTTGTAACCATTCAGATCATAAGTGTGTGCCTATATACAATAAACTGCTGGTACTGCCCAAAGGTGTGTAGTAGTTTTATGTGTGGACTAGGTAGAACAGAATGATTTATAATATTTGGCAATATACAAATAACCCTTTGCCCAAAGGCAAGGAAGTGTTTGTATCAAACTGAATCCTAATAGATTAGTTCTGTAGGCGATTTTTATCGCATATGGGGAGGTGAATTGTATGTCGTTCTACTGCCCAAAGGTGTATTTCGATGATATGTCACTGTCCCGCAGAGTGGGAAGTTTGCAAAAGGTTCATAAAACACTCTGAGTATTTCAGCTATACCCTAAGACTGATTTACATGTTTAGAATGAAATTTGTTTGATATATACAATGGTTTGACCTGGTTATAATAACGGTTAACAGTTACGGATGAGACCATTTTTTTTTACAATATCCTATTACAGTTGGTATGAATGTGGAAAATTGATAGAAAACTTGTGTGGAAAGTGTTGGCAGCCACTCCTCTTATTAGTGCTGTCCTTCTTCAATGAAAGACTATGCATATGATTTTGAAGTTTGAGTAAGGGGAAAGATTTTACAGATGTCGTTTGATACAATAAATAGGATGCATTTATGCGGATGAGATTAGTCAGGCTAACTAAGGCTAACCAACCTAGTATTGCAGTTTTGGGCACATTTGTAGTTTTGTACGGTGTGTCGTTGGTGAGCATATGTTTCCAACCATATTATGCCATGTGTCATGCTATGTATGTATGCTAGAGTTTCTTACATGATTCCTTGGTTACTTGGGTTATATACAACCGTATCTTCATGTTCCAAATCATTAAAAACTTTTCGGTGCAGTGTAGGATGTTTTTCGGAAATGCAATATTTAGTACTCATTTGTTGTGTACTTCGGAGGTAAGGATATGTTTTCAGAGAGCAGTTAAACAAAGTTTTCGGTGATTTTTCTGATGGGACCTAGAACTAGAAAAGGTTCTCGCTCATTCTTGGCGGAGTTTTTAGTTTCTGTTTTAGGTGTTAAGTCTTATTAACTATTGCCTATTGGTGATTATGCAGTTTGTTTATGCATTAATTATGATTTAAGTCTTGTAAGTATTGGCAGTATTATATTGTTTCTTGGATCAGTATGTAGAATTTTTGTTTTTGATGCTAGATGATGACTTTATTATAAAGTTGTCTGTGAGTAGTTGGTTTCATACCAAGTACTAAAGATCCCTGTTAGCCCTCCTTACTGTGTAACTTCACTAAAGTAGGTCAATTTGCTTGATAGTTAGTGACGCTGTTTTGGATTATTGAGTTGGTTGAAGATAAACAACTAGTAAGTTCCTTTTTTAATAAAATTAGTGATACAGTCCTAGCTAATTGAGTAAAGTTCGTCGAGTCAGCTAGCTAAATTTATCTGGGTTGAGATTCACAATTTTTCCATTTGTTTATCTTTTGTAAAAATTGATAGAATGAGCTAGAGCCTAAAACTTTTGGTTGAAGAGGTTTATAAACTTATTGTTAACAGTCCAGTATTATACTCAGATCTCGATGGTGGAAAATGGATACCATCAACTAAATCTTTTTCTTCATGGCAGGAGTGTAGTAAATCAAAGGAACTTGGTAGTAGTGTCAATTGCTCATTGACCCGATCCCCTAATTAGCATATTTTCTAGATTTTGAGATATAGGTCATGTTTTCTGCAAACCGTAGTTACTCTTTAAACGGTACGTTATTTTATTAGGGCCCAACCGGGTTCGAACCGGTGACCTCTTGACCTTATGTATAGTCCTCTACAAATATTCTATATGAAACCTGAACCTAAGGATCAGGAAACACCTTGTACTGACACTATTATATAATGTTTCTAGTTGAATTTCTAATTCAGTTGAGATAGTTTATTACAACACCTTAAATATAGTCCAGAATCTATTAGTATTTCTTTTGGGGCACAGATGTGCATTCTCACAGTAAATTTAATATATGCACTCACTACATAGGATTATAGTTGATTGGAAACTTTAGATAGTGGACCTTGAAATCTATTCGCACATTTTGTGACTACGGTGTAAAGTTTAAGAAATTTTGGCTACAGTTGGAGAGATGTGTGTAGCATAGTAGGGGATTAAGAAATTTGCAGAAAGCTGACTAAATAGATATGACTGGCCTGACAGTCTTGTTTTTCCTAATTCTTATGGACTTTTAGTTTTACCTAACGGAGTTTAAAGGATCCTATACTACTGGTTGTCACATATCCATCAAGTCTTCCATGATGGAATTGAATCTTTTTTTTTTTTATGGTGATATTATGAGTTGTATGCTCTATTTTATTGGGTGGTCCATGTGAGCTAGTTGTCAAACAGACCTACAACAAGAGATAAATGAATAGGTGTATTTGTGGGATAAATAAAATAAGTACGTCCTATTTTAGTCCTATAGGTGGTTTGTCTTACTGCATCATTTTGTTTTTTATAAATATAAACATAATATGATTTGACCATTTTGGTTTCTACTGTAACTTTATTCCACCTGCTTGCTAATAGTTTTTGTTTCACCTGCTTCCTATTTGAGATCTTCATGACACGGTTTTGGTTAATAGATTTGTCTCACTGATCAGACCTAAAACAGGGGGTTTATTATTATGTTTGGTACGTGAAACAGTTTAGTCCCGGTCCAGACTAACTGAAAGTTAGGCCACTGACACGGTTCCTATGATGATATGACATACCATACTATTAATTTTTATCTGGTGTTATAATTATTTCTGATCTCACCACTTGATAGTATGAGAAGTTTTAGTTACAGTCAGTTCCCGTGGGTATCTGTTAGCTTGAAGGTCATACGGTTAATTGACCTCGGGGAACATATATATGTTGTGTAACCAAATAGTAACTCTTAGAATTTTGATTTTTCCTTGTAAATTATGGGTGGGACATGACAGGCGAGCTAAATTCCAACCCCTAGTTAACACCTTACAGTTCAAATTAAATGAGACACAGATAGTTATAAATATGGTTGTCTATTTTGATGCGTTTTTCGGGGGGAGTTTTGCTCTCACATTGTCTTAGAGTGAAGTAGTTTTGTTTTTGCGTGGGAATTCAAGAATCATTTGATTCTTTTTTCCAGTGGGAGTAAAATTATGTTAAAGTTACGGCATGCTGGTATGATTGCTTTTAGCAAGAGCTTCGGTTAAGTTCATATTGTTGTTGTTTTCCAGTGGGAGTTAATACTTCAGTTAAGTTCTTAAGTTTGATTGAGTTTTTCTTAAGTTACGGTGAAGTATTACAGTAAGGTAACTCTTGTTCGAAGTAAGGTTGTTTTTCGTTGATGCATCGTATACTTTGTATACAAACAGTAGCCTAGCTTTGCATAAGCTTCGAATTTTGCTTGAGCTTAACATGGGTAGGCACCATGGTTGATGAGCTTTCATCCTGGATAGTTGGTAATGGATTTTTACACGCGGAAGCAGTAATCTATCAGGATGACATGCACAATTTATTGCATGAAGCGTGGACAGACTAAGGATAACACATTTAAGGCTGCGCAGAATATTGTGTTATACATCTACACCACATTAATAGCCACCGTAAAGAATAAAGATGGCCTAAGGATTCTAGCAATGCTAAAACTGAGATGATGCACTGACCTTGCATCATATTGAATGCTCGTGTCTTCGTTATCCACTTTAGTGGTGCTATTTTGCTTAGGTGAAGGTTAAGTTATATCTTTGTAAAGTACCCAATGTGACTTGTTTTCTTCAAATATATGGGTGGCCACCCGATTTCAAAAATATTGATCCAGTAATATTTTCATAAAAAACTATATTGTGATGTTTAGGATTGACCAAGTGGGAGAATGTAAGATATTCCATATATTGTGGTCAATATACTAAACATAAGTGTTTTCAAAACCTGGGTCTCTAAGTCACATTGGTATATCGGATTGAGATAAAGAAAATAAGGGAAGCAATTCTATCGAATCACTTCTCTATAACTGCCTGGTGTGCTAGCAGTATCTGATTGGTGGTGTACCCTTAAATCTCTAGATTCTCGTAATGGGTAAGGATTGGAGAATTATATAAAGGAGGGGAGTCCCTCTTCTCATCGTACCTTGCCATTCGTATCCCATATACGGCAGACTTCGAAAGAGAAGGGAAGACTTCATTCTCAATAGTCGCGGCTCTCTGCTGGTGCTAATCAGGTATGTCACGACACTCATTATATTTGTTAGAGTCATGATCTTAATCTTTGGCAAGATCCTTATAGTTTATGATTGGTTTTAAGTATGATGTAAACTAATTTTCCTACACCTCCTCCCTAGACACCTACCCTCCAACACCAAATCCTTCACAATGCACAAATGCATACAAAAATCACAAGATTTTGATAATTTGAGAGGAAAATAACTAACCCATTTCCGAATAGTATCTTTAGGAAAATCAATTGTAACATTACAATAAACTCTTCCACTCGAAGCTTGTAATTCTGGGTATCTTTTGAATCATTGATGCAAATTTTTGATCAAAATGTAATTCTGGGTCACAAATAAAATATTTGGATCTGCATGTTTCTTTTTTGTCTCAGACTCTCATGGCATTGTAGATTTTAAGTGAGGAGGCAAATAGATAGATCCTTAGTCGGATTTGGAGTTACACCGCACAGTCGTACAATGGGTTGGGTGGCTAAGAGCAACTGCAGTGGTGCGAGTATAACCAAAGACCAAAGAGGGAAAAAAAGACTAAAATTTGGGTTTAGTCTGGTATATGACGTTACGAGCGGGAGACTAAATTTGGTGGAGCGTACACTATACGTTCGCCTGGTGTGGGGCGTGGACTATACGTTCGCCCGATAGGGGGAGATTCCAAAAATGAAAAAAAAAAAAAAAAAAATGGGGCGAAGGTATAAAGCCCGCCCCATATAAAGAGATTAAAAAACAAAGACTGGGGCGGAGGTATAAAGCACGCCTAGTGTGGGGCGTGGAATTTATGTACGTCTGGTGTGGGGCGTAGATTATATACCCGCCTGGTGGTGGGGCGTGGACTATACGACCGCTCGACTATATTTGGGTTTATTCTTTGGTCCCAGACCAAATATAATCCGGGATTTGGTTATGGTCTGGGTTTTAGTCGATAGTCCGTCCCACTACGTCTCGCTTTTTTACCAAATAAATAGGTTTACTCGCCCGCTGTGGTTGTTCTAAGTGGATTTTAGACCATTGGAGTGTTTTGTTGGATTGACAAAGTTTTATAGCTTTAGTAATAACGAAGAAGATGAAAGGGAAAAAAAAAAATCACAACTCATATGTGATTGTATAGGTTCTGTTTAGCCTTTTCTTGCGACTATTAGATTCTACACTAGGCAAATTAAGGTGGACAAAAGTCGTTGCAATTTACCATAAAAAAGTGATTGATCAAAGCATTTAAATTCCAATTTTGATGAACCTGTTAATTTCTTCCAAGTATATACTTCTTTTGTTGCCAGGATTAAATTCATTCCAATGTGCCGAAATGCGCACGAAAAGCTTACGTTGAAGAAAAAGAAAACAAGGGTACACATGCAGAATAAAAAATAAGAAAAACAACATAATCAGAGGCACATAGCCTCCCATACTCAAAGATTTTAAGTGGCTTTGATTTTATTAACCATAACCCATTTTAGTCATAACCCATCACTTTTTTTGATATTATTAATGATAACCCATTTCATAACCCATAAAATATACACGGATTTTATTCCTTTTCTCACCTATTCACACAATTACTCATCATACATGTTCGACTCAAACTATATTCACCTATTCATTAAAAAACAGAGTCATCTTTATTTGTTCCTAAAAGGAAAAGCAAAAACTATTATCAGCAATATACGACATCAATCTTAAAGTCTCAATACAGTTCTAACATTGTGGCAATCAATATGAGGTAGTGATCTTTGCTATTTAGGCCATTTATCAAACAACGATAACAAAAGGGATATTAGCATCAAGTACTGTACTTGCCTATGAACGTTCATAGTAATACTATAATCCATCTTTCCAACTCAATGTAAAATTCACACAATATATACTGATCATTAGTCAACGTATGTTTCTATGAACTTACCAATCGTTAAACCAACATTTTAAGCTGAATTAAATTCATTATAACTTAAGATACATATATATATATATATGGATTGCCACCAACATCACTGCACCTTCCTATGACATTAACAACACTGCCATAGGGATTTATAATAACACTTGATCCATTAATGGTGAAACTCTTTCCCGTGATGAGAATTTCATTTTAAAAGTTAATTTACTTGGTGACGATTTTCACTGTTTTTGGTGTGCTAAAATTTGGATAATAGTAGTTAAATTTGATGATGGAGGTGAAGATGTTCTGCAAGAGGTTTTGATCAAGAAACAAAACAACACCATGAATTATTATCACTAGTAAGGCCACATGTGCGATGCACATGTCATGCTTGAATTTGATTCTTTTAACAACACCAAATTTGATAATAATGGAAAAAAAATATCTTAAAATAAAAATTTAATAGAAGGATTAATTGGGGGATATTTTACTGTTCATGCCGGCATGGAAAAGCCATGCCGGTTTTGATTTCCGGTATTGAAAAACCATGCCGGTATGATTAAAACAATGACATTCCTGTAAATATACAAATATTAACTAAAAGCTTAGTTAATGGGGGTATTATTGTCATGTGAAAAGGCTTCACCAAACAATTACCTCTTTTCTTTATATTAGTATAAGATAAGATATAAGATAATACAATATTACAGTATTATATATGGTGGTGGTGCTGCTTGATCTCTTGTGGTGGTGCTAGAGACGAAGGTAGTCATGGTGGTTTCATGGCACTCACCAAGTTGGTAAATCCTTACAACTTGCGTTTTATAATTGATTGTTGTCATCGAGTCACTGATTTGCTGATTCACTGTGGCTTAGCAACTCAAATACATAGTTCTTGGGCTATGGTTAATAATATAAAAAAGTCAAACTTAAATTTATAGTCTAGCTATACAGACCATAGTCAAATGGGCTATGAAAAATAAAAGTGAGGACTATATTTAAGAGAAGCCTTTTAAGTTTTTCAAGAGTGGTCACAATTCGTTCCATGGTGCCTGAGGCGGCACAAAGATAACACTATAGTTGTTGATTCATTTTTCATATTTCAATTATCTGTGTAGGTGTAAATAATCCACAGGGACAGGTGGAATGATCCTAAGCCATGGCGTATCAGAGAAAGTATGCATCTAGAGTACCGGATCATCTCTCCGAATCTGGGCGCAAGAAAAGAGGAGCAGAGACAGCTCGAAAAGTCGACGAAAAGGGGAAAAGTTGTGATGCGATGGACATAGGGTCTTTGGAGCAATAAATGCGCTGACGAGTTGGTGAAGAGATAAGAAGAACTCGGTCAAGGAAGGCTCGGCCAAGGATCCAAAGGGCGAAATCGATCATCCCCATCAAGTGGGCGACATCGAGTGACGAAATAGCAGAAGTAGACATCACTCGGCTTGACGTCCCGACCCGAACAAATAAGAACATCGGGTGAGGCATCGTGATCACCCGAGAGGAACTTCTGGGAAGCTACGCCAGGCCTAACATCGTAGTCTTGGATGTATCATCACTTGTAACTATAAATAGAGACCATGTAGAGAGGTAGAACTTAAGTAAGCAAGGAGGAAAGAGAGCATACTCATAACATTGAGAGAGAATCACCCGTCTTGTAACCTTGATTCGAGTAATAAGATCATCCTTTAACCCCGTGGACGTAGGTAATCATGCCGAACCACGTATATCTCGTGTTCTCTTACTTTCCTTGTTCGTTTTGCTTCTTTGCGTGCATGTTTAATTATCTTTGGATGTAGAAGTAGGATTTTCTACATCTACATTCTGGCGCCGACTAAGGGGATCGTATAACATCTCCGGATACCTTGAAATCGGACGCTAAAAAGGGAAAATCCGAGCTCCTAAGCCACCTTGTGTGCTGGTTGATGCTAAGGGAGAAACCCTTTCGGTCTGCTATCTTTGTTTTCTTAGTAACGTCTTGTTGAGTTGATAGAAGTTAGCTTTGTGTTCTTGTTTTGTTATCTTCGTTTTCTTAGCAACATCTTGTCGAGATTGATAAAAGTTAGCCTTGCGTTCTAGCTTGTTATCTTCGTTTTGTTATCTTCGTGTCGAGTTGATATAAGTTCGTTTTTGTGTTCTAACTGGAGGTCTCCATCTTCCAAGCAAAACAAGTTTTCCGCTTAAGCAAAGCCGTCAAGACCGCTCCGTCACGATAGGCTGTTTGCTTAAGACGCCTCAGAGAGTTATCGGATGACCCATGAGCTCCCTAAATAGCATCTTTCGATGTTGGTAGAAGCTAGAAGGGGATCCCATTTCGCTGACTGTGATCTGTGGCCTCAAACCCCGTTGTAAGAGAGGTTCAATAGCTCCTGTCGACATCCAGTGAGGACAGTTGACGCTAAACGAAAGACTCTAACAAGCGCAACGCGTAGATTACTAGGACAATCTTCTAGGGAGAGATATTGTCGCATCTATCTCCATTCCACACCGGTCTTCATTTTAGCGAGGTAAACGAAGCACGATAATGGTGGAAACGGGCTAGCTCGAGAATCATTGAGTCTAGTCCTTGGAAACCATGGCCGGTGGGATTATAGTGAACGGCCCGAGTCTCACCATAATCCTACGCTAAGAGCCTCACAAAGATCGGCGGAAAAGCGTAGGAATCTTGCGGCCATCGGCACGATTTACTGTCAAGGGTCGTCGTCGCCGCCTATCACCGCCATGAAAGAAATCTTCCGATTCAACGCACGAATGATTAATGACTTCGGCGCTAGGAATGTTAGGACAAATAATGATTAATGCATAGGGAAAGTACCGAAAGCGATGTGTCAAGACAGCTTTTCAAAGTTTGTCCTTTGCGGCAAAAACAACTTGACTGCTGAGTCCGACACGCTAGCGTAAATGGAAGCGTACTATAAAAAACCTTTTTAACTCTGCACTGAACCTTTTTCACCCCATCCTTAACCTTTTCGAAAGCAGTTCGAAGTAAGTGCTGTCTACCTTGCTGACGTAGGAACGAACGGATAGGCGAGCCGAGGAACAAGGACGATAGCAAAGGCAATGGCAAGTACCTCCAGGACGAGCAGGATCCTGAGGAACCGGGCCACGGCGGGATCGAGCGGGCAAGAGGGGCTCACGGATTCCCAGCACGGAGATCGTCGACCTAACAACCGGGGCGAGACTCAGGCGTTGATCAAAGGCATGACTACGGTCAACGAGGAGGTCGATCTGGGCCGAGATGACGACTTCCCACCCGGGATGTTGAGGATTAACCCGAGCCAGATGGGGCCGAGGAACGAGGGCAACATGGAAGACGGGAGAACTGCATCGGATACTGAGGAGGAGGAGGAAGTTCAAACGATACACGAGGAACGAAGGAGAGAAAGACAACCTACAGAGCACCAAAGAGATTTAGAACGAGAGGCCGAGAGGCTTAGGCAAGTACACTTGGCAGGGGGGAACCCTAATCGGGACGTCCCCCCAGTAACGACCAACCGCCCCACAGCTTCGGTTGTTCCCCCAGTAGTGATCGATCACCCAACGGCACCGATCGTCCCTCCTATCGCTCCCACTACGAGACCCCCAACCGCACCCCCTAACACAACGGGACACCAAGTGAATGGTCACTCTAGTCACGAGAGCACCGACCCGATGTTACACGCCATACTGGCAAGCCAAAGAAGACAGGAGGACCTAATGAGAGAATTGCATAGGAGAAACTTGGCGCTAGAATACGAGAATTACCAACTCCGCAATAGGAGAACGAGGTCGAGAGGATCATCAAGCCGAGGCGCCTCTAGCAACCACACTCCACCAAGGGACGCCCCACCCCCTTCACCGAGCCGAGAACGAGTACCCGACCCTAATCGGCCAAGAGAAGGGTATGGGCCATCCGAGGATTCTTCGACCGATGAGGAAGCAACCAACGAGAGTACGGACGCGTCCACCAAACAAAAGATCGAACGGCTCGAGCGGATGGTTAAGAAACCGGCGGAGATAGCGAGGATGATAAGTTAGCAGAAGTAATCAATGAAGTCCAGAAGACACCGTTTACCAGGGAATTGGACCGAACACCATTTCCACCAAAGTGCACGCTGCCAATCTTCCCATCTAGGTTCGATGGCACAGGCGACGCGGGAGAACACATCAAGATGTACGGCATGTCCTTACTACAATGGAAGAATCACGATGTGGTCATGTGCAAATTCTTCCCTGCTAGTCTAGAAGGAGAAGCGAAGAGTTGGTTCTACACGCTGCCCGATAAATCCGTCGGGAGCTATGCGGTTTTGGTGGAAACCTTTCTCGAGACATACATGCATAACAGCATAGCTCGGCCCAGAGTCGACAAGTTGTTAACCCTGGCGCGAAGACTCAGGGAGCCGTTGCGCTCTTTAACGGACAGATGGAGAAAGTTATGTACGGATATTGGGAAAGCGCCGGTCGACCAACAGATATTCGGTTTCGAGAACTCGCTAAGAAAGTCGGATCCCATCTGGGTGGCAATGTACACAGAGAAGCCCAAGACACTGAGGGAGATCCGGAAGATGCAGGAGCACTATATCGCCTTGGAGGAGATTCAGGAAGGAGCGCAAGATAGGGGAATACAAGAGGCGAGCACCGCAGAAGAGGCTACCCCGAGAGAAGCCCCGAAACGATCCGAGAAAAGGCCCGGTGCCCAGCCCCAGGGTGAGAACAAGAAAGTTTGGGTCGAGAGGGTAAAGAAGCCTCTCCACGAGCCAAGATCATACACTCCGCTCAATGCACCCTTGGAAGAAGTGTTCAAGGAAGTGGAAAAGAGGAATGATATCCGTTATCCCAAGACTCGGGGAATCCAATTCGACGGAACAAGGAACCACCCGGAGTTCTGCCATTATCATCAGTTCCGCGGCCATTCAACCAATGATTGCGAGAGAAGTGAAGGACATCGTCAAAGACACGATCCGCGATGGGTATCTACGGCATTTCGTCAAAACACCGTCGACACCGCCCAGCCTCGAGGTCCCGAGTACATCAAATAAGAATCAATCGCGGCGCTCGGTTCACTTGTAATACCATATCACACTCGGCAACACAAGGATACGATTTAGGGACCGGTATCACCTCGAGGATACACAAGAGGGACAGATCGGGCAGGGAAATCTTTAGCGTGGCCAAGACCCTCCCTATGGAGCCATGGATGATGCAGCCGATTACTTTTTCGGCGAAAGACGTTCCATTAAACGGGCAAGCACATGGGGATTCCTTAGTAATAACCCTGCTGATCGAGG